>CM077079.1:128362798-128962798 GCA_039513925.1 Platanthera zijinensis | reverse complement strand
ATAAGTTTGGCAAACTTTCTATAAAGGTTGTTTTTAGTAGATCCAAAGATAATACCATCAACATATATCTTGACTAGGATGATCTTGCCTTTAGATTCCCTAAAGAATAGAGTTTGTCTATCTTTCCCCTAGAGAATTTATTCTATATAAGAAAAGCAGACAAGGTTTCATACCAAGCCCGAAGGGCTTGTTTCAAACCATATAGAGATTTTCTAAGCCTATATATATAGTTAGGATAGTGAGAGTCTACAAAACCTGAGGGTTGTTCAACATAGACTTCCTCTTTTAAGTCACCATTCAGAATGCTGAATTTACATCCATCTGATATACCTTGAAACCTTTATAGGCAGCATAGGCCAAGAACAACCTTATAGCTTCCAGCCTTGCCACTGGGGCAAAGGTTTGATCAAAGTCAATCCCTTCTTCTTGCCTGTAGCCTTTTGCTACCAGCCTGGCCTTGTTCTTGATTATGGGGCCATTCTCATCAAGTTTATTTCTATAGATCCACTTGGTTCCTATAACATTGTGATCCTTTGGTTTAGGAACCAGTTCCCAGACTTTACATCTTTTGAATTGATTCAGCTCTTCCTGCATGACATCAATCCAGTTTGTGTCTAGCATGGCTTCTTCAAACTTCTTAGGTTCTATCTGTGATAGAAAACTTGTACATAGAACTGTGTTCATGCTTTTGCTCCTGATTAGAATTCCTTGACTTGCATCACAAATGATTTGGTGAGCTGGATGATCCTTCAAGTGTCTTCTTGCTAGAGAAAATCTGCCAACATCTTAGCCTTCTTCATTTTCCTCATCCTGATGCACTTCACTGTTTTCTTCTTCATCCAGTGAATCCTATTCTCCCCTGGACACAATGCATCCTTTTCTTCATCCAGCCAAGTAGGTGCTTCTTCATTAATAGTCAGCTTGTCCAGGCTATCCTTTAAACCTGTAGAACAACTTGAAGAGCTAGAAAATTCACTGTTAATCAACTTAGACTCATAAAATACTACATGGTCAGATTCTTCTACAACTTGTGTAGTCAAGTTGTAGATCCTGTATGCCCTACTATTATTGCTGTACCCAACAAATATCCCTTCTAAGGATTTGGCAGCAAACTTAGTTTGGTAGTGCTTAACATTAACTAGAACATAATAATTGCTACCAAAGATTCTGAAGTAGGAAATGTTTGGTTTTCTGCCTTTCAAAATCTTATAGAAAGTCTTCTTATGTTTCTTATTGATGGAAGCTCTATTGAGTACATGACATGCAGTATTTACTGCCTCAGCCCAGAAGTACTCAGGGAGAGTAGTGTCACTAAGTAGTGTTCTACTTGCCTTAATTAGAGTCCTATTCTTTCTTTCAGCAACTCCATTTTGCTGGGGAGTTCTAGGTGAGGAGAACTCCTGATGAATCTCAAGTTCTTCACAGAACTTTATCATACACTCAGACTGAAATTCAGTTCCATGATCACTTCTGATTGGGACCACTGAATTGTTAAATTCATTCTGAATTTGTCTAACAAAAGTCTGGAAGACAGTAGGGGTTTCAGATTTCTGCCTCAAGAAGAAAACCCATGTGAATCTAGAATAGTCATCCACAATAACTAATGTGTATACTTTCCTACCTAGACTATGAATTGGCAGAGGACCAAACAAATCCATATGCAAGAGATATAGACATCTCATTGAATCTTTGGTATCAATTATTTGGTAAGAGGACTTAGTCTGTTTGCCCTTTTGGAAGCTGAACAAACACCCTTTTTAATGCACTTGACCTGAGGACCATTCCTTACTAAGCCCATACTAAATAGATTTCCTATTGACTTATAGTTCAGATGAGCTAGCCTCTTATGCCATTGGACACACTGTTATGCTTTCTCACCTACAACTAGACAAATGGGTGAGATGTTATACTCACAATCAAGGTTAAGACAATATACATTCCCTTTCCTAGTGCCAGTCAGAATGATCTCTTGATCACTTGACCTCCTTATTTAGCATTCCCCTTTGAGGAAAGAGATGTCATAACCTAGATCACTAAGTTGAATTATGCTAATCAGGTTATGTTTCAGACCCTTCACATAAGCCACTTGAGTGATAGTAATAGAATTACAAGAAATTTTACCAAATCCTTTGATGATTCCTTTTTTAGATCCACCAAAGATTACTTTGGGTCCATTCTCTATGGGTGCATAGTCCCTGAACATTCTTCTTGTTCCAGTCATGTGCCTGGAACATCCACTATCTAAGTACCATATAATGGTATGGTCACTTGGATTCACCTGCATCAAATAAATATTTACCTATCCTCAGAACCCAAATTGTTATTGGGTCCTAGGTTCTTGTTAGTTTGAAATCTATCAGGCTTATCGACAGCTTTTCTAACAGGTAAGCTGTTCCTGTTTTTAACACTTGTGTTGAACCAAAAATCCATGGCAAAGTGGCCCACCTTGCCACAACACCAACACTCAAATCTGTTGTACCTTTTCTTAGGTATAGACTTCACAACTCTATTGCCAGCAGTCCTTTTAAGTGTAGGTGCTGGGGCAGCAAACCCTAAGGATTCCTTAAGAACTTGATGAGTTTGCTTATAGAGTGGCCTATTGGCATATACACCCTTGCCAATGAGATCTCCATACTAACAGTGACCATGAGTAATATCATGATCATACCTATTTGTAGGTTTCATCACTTTTCTAAAGAAGATAAGGGGTTTTGAGGCTAGTGGCTAAACTGGGGATTTGACTTTTCTATGCGAATTGGTTGCCCTTGTTCTTCCCTTAAAGCCTAGACCTGTCTTTCCTTTATGAGAAATGAAATTGTCTATTAAGGGCAAGACAGACTTTGGCTTAGAGAATTTAGCCACTAACTCCTTTTATTTTTGAAGTTTTGCCTCCAGATTCTTGATGTGATTTTCCTTGAAGGAGATTGTGCCCATCTGAATAACAGTTATGTTTTTCAGTTTGGTAACCTCTTTCAGTTTCAAATCTATCAATATGGCTGAATCTAATGCAACCTGCTTAAGAGATTCAATTTCATTGGCTTGCTTCTTGACAAGGAACTTGATCCTCTTCAGAGCTTGAAACAAACCACCATACTCATCAATGAGTTGATGTACATCCCCCTCAAATTCAGAACCATCCACACCTCTTGATGCAAATGCTTCTGATTCTGATCCAGTATAGTAATCAGAAGCTAAGGGAGAACTGTATACCTTACTTGGACCAGGCTGATCCTGGCACTGATCATCTTCTGATAGAGCCATCAGCCCTTTAAAACAATAGTCCTCAACTCCATTTATGGAGTCCAGCATTTGTAAGAATTTTGATTCCATAGAATCCTCTTCTGTAGAGAACCGCCCAATATATGCTTCTACATCATCTTCTTCTCCAGATTATGAGGATGAAGAGTCTTTCCAACTCTTCTACTTCTGAGAAACAAAGGATTTCTCATTCTTGCCTTTTACTTGATGCTTCTTCTTATCCTTAGACTCCTTCCTCTTGTCAGGACAGTTAGCTATGACATGTCCAGGCAAGTTGCAGCAATAACAAACAATCTTAGAATTAGTTTGTTTATAAGGACTTGAGGCATACCTGTCCTCCTTGGAAGTCTTCTTTTTCTTGTAATAATCATCCTTGGAAAAGGATGTTGAAGGCTTGGTTCTCCATTTTGTCTTTTTCATAAACCTCTGAAACTGCCTTGTAAAGGAAGCAAAGTCCTCATCAGAGGTGTGGCTATCTGATGTACTGATGTCAGGATTTTCTGCTTCTGCCTTAGCACTTCTTCTGGGTGGAGAAGGAGACTTTCTCCTACCCTTTCTTGTGCCTTCAGCCTTGAAGGCTACTGACTTATCTTTATACTCAGACCTGCTGCTTTTCTCTTCCTCCTTTCTGGCAGTGAGCTGCATTTCATAAGATAGCATCTTTCCAAATAATGTGGGTGGAGGTGTTTCAGCAAGCCTGACCACCTTTCTGATGACACACATCTCTGTATCCCAGTCCTTGGTTAGTGACCTGAGAAACTTGCCATTCAATTCATATGTGTTGAAGACTCTTCCATAGGTCATTAGCTCATTTACTATTCTGAAGAACTTCTTGTAATATTCTACTATGCTATCAGACTTGGCTTGTCTAAAGCTTTCATATTCTTGATTTTGCATAGATTTCCTATCCTCTCTAACTTCTTCAGTTCCCTCAATGTTGACAATCAAGGTGTCCCGCATCTCCTTAGAGGTTTTGCAATGTACCAAGTTCTAAAATGTGGCATCATCTATAGCACTCACAATAATGTTTTGTGCTCTCTTGTCTAATGTTGCCATGATGATATCATCCTTAGTCATTTCAGAAAAGCTCTTTGGGGTTTGCAATTTGCATCAAGAGCTGATCTTTTGGAATGAAAGGACCTTCTTGTACAATGTATGGATCAGCTTTCATAAACAATCTGAACAACCTAACCCTTCTTTCCATATCCCAAAACTTTCTTTCCTGCAGATGGGCAGTTTCATGTATCCAAATTCCTTCTGATTCTCATTTGAACCCATTTTTGCTCTCTGTTAATTTCCTTGGAGATTCACTCAGACTGTTAAGTCTATCTTTGGGCAACCTCCCTCTAATACCACTTGAAAGACTTGATTTAAAGAGCCTAGACACCTAGAGGGGGGGGGGGTGAATAGGTTCTAATTTTCTTTAATAATTTTAGGCAAGTAACTAGATCTATCACAGCATAGAATACATAATCCATAACATAACATTCACATCACAGCACAGTACACCAGATTTATAGTGGTTCCCCAAGTTATGGGTACATTCACTTTCCCCCTTCGCCTATCCAATAGAGAATAGGATTTAGCCAAACTTCCTTCCACTAACTCAGATCCACAGATCATACAACTCAGAACCTAATAGGTTCCTTCAGCTCAGACTTATACAAGTCCTACCTCAGATTCTTCCCAAGAACCCTACCTTAGGCAACAGCCCTACCTCAGCCTTTATTACCAGGCATACAACTCAAGCTTTCACAAGTCCTACACCTCAGGCTCTCAGCCCTACCTCAGCCTTTATAAACACAGGCTTACAACTCAGATCTATAAAAGATCTTACAAGGAAAAAGAATATTTAGTTGTATAGAAATTTCACCTAGAAAGAACTCTCAATTTGTGTGAGCTTCTTGATCAATTCTTGAATAAACTATATACTTCAGATCCAACCTGACTTAGATTTTTCAAAGCTTCTTGATTGAACAAAACTAGGTTGATCTTGACTTGGTGTAGAAGTTGATCCTCAGACAGCTCCCTTCTTAGATTCAGAAATAGATCTGAATCTTTCTTGCAGACTATTCAGGATCTGCCTTCTTAAGGGTTCCCCCTTTCTTATTGTTGAATTATCTCTCTGGTTCTGTGTTGGTTTGTTCCCCCGTAATTTTTTAAATTGTTTGTCATGAATCAGTCCTTTATATAGAGTTTCTTAATGATTACTGGCTGATCCGGTTTGTAACAACCTTCTAATAGTTCTGACAAAGGTGTCAGACTTGTTGTTTATGACAACTGTCAAGTCTACAGCTGTGACAGTTGATTCTGCAATGACTTTATATCTCAGTAGGGAACACTCAGCAAATTACTTCATATGTGTCGACACAAATAGGCTAAGTGCCGACACAAGTCTTGATGATGTCGACATAACACTCAATGTGTCGACACAGTCATTCTTTTGCTTCACGACACAACTTCTGTTGTATGTGTCTACACAAGTCCTATGTGTCGACACAACTGCTCCTGGTCTCGACATAGCTGTTGCTGACAATTGGCATTGAGTGTATGTCCAGACAACGTTGAGTGTGTGTCAACACAAGTCCTGTGTGTCGACACTAGCCCTTCAGACTCAGTATAGTTGTTGTTGATAGATGGCATTGAGTGTGTGTCAACACAAGTCCTGTGTGTCGACACAAGCCTTTCAGACTCAGTACAGCTATTGTTGATAGATGGCATTGAGTGTGTGTCGACCCAAGTCTTGTATGTCGACACAAGCCTTTCAGAATCAGTATATTTATTGTTGATAGATGGCGTTGAGTGTGTGTCGATACAAGTCCCGTGTGTCGACGCATGCCTTTCTTCAGGTGTTGACACAATTCCTTGGTGTCGACACATGCTTTGCTTCTGGTGTCGACATAACTCCTGGGTGTGGACACAGCTCCTGCTTAAGGTGTCGACACAATTCTTGGGTGTCGACATAGCTCCTGCTTCAGGTGTCGACACAATTCCTTACAAGTGTCGACACTTGCACTTAGAAATTTTCCTGTATTTCTTAAACCTGCACACTGAAACTCAAACATTCCATCAAATACAAATTGGTGTATATCATTGAGTAATGGGAGGCTTCTCCAAATCTGGTATATAGTTTCCAGTGTACCCAATAGATTGCCCTCATAAGAAGAAGGAGGGTGGAAGAAGAGAGGAGAAGAAATCTTATTATAATAAGAAAAAAACTGAAAGAAGCCTGGTAGCCAAGATGTCCAAGACCCTCAGTAATACAGACTCATCAGACTCATCTGAATCTAGTGATGATGAGGAAGCCTACTTTGGGCTCTTTGCACCTACAGATGAAGAAGAAGAACCCCAGTTCACTAGGAAGGTAAACTCTCATAGCCCTCTCTCGGAATCAGATGCTTCTGACCATGATCATGAGGAATGTTCGTCTGATGATGAATCTTAACTCATGACTCAATACAAAGAGTTGATTAAGGCTTACGACAAATGCCTAAGAGTCGCAAGAACTCAAGCTAAGGAGACTAAATCTCTTAAGGTTGATGAGAGCACTCTGAGGGAGTAGTTCATGATGATGGACTCACTCAGGAAGGAATTCCATGATGCGATGGAAGAGTATAATAAAGCTCTCGAGCACCTGAACCTAAAGGAGAAAATCATTCAAAAGTTGTAAGAATAACTGGTTGTTGAAAAGAAACTTGTTGAAAGTTTCTCCAAGCCCAAGACATTCCTTCCACTTATGGCTTAATTTTTTGCTCAGGGTAAAGGAGATGGCTTAGGCAATGTGGCTTCCCCTAGTAAATCTTCTAGGAGAAATAAAGCCCAAAGAATAAATAAGGTTGCCAAGAAAGCTCTAGACAAGGAGAAGGGGAAAGCTCCCCAAGACCAAAATTTGTTTAAAAAGGTTATCTTTCCAATAAACGAGTTTGATCTTAATTCGTCCTACGGTCACTTTGCCAGGCCTACTTATGTAGAGCCCAAGTCTCAGTGCCAAGGATGGACTCGTCCCCGGAACTTTGGTGAAAGTGTCTTCAAGGCACCTTATGAGGAGATCACTCTTCAGAGCTACGACCCTTATAGTCATGGTCATAACATCAAGAAAGCTCAAAAAGTTAAACCCGTTATGTAAAAGCCTCATAAGGAGAAGAAGTCTTGTGAGTGCCATCACCATGAAGCTTTTACCTCCAAGTCTGCTGCCCCTGCTAGACCACACTCTTCAAAGGTCAAGCAGGAGAACTTTTGTAACACCCCAAAAAGACCCCAAAGGACTCAAAATGATTTTTGAGGTACAGGTAATTTTACACGGCCTGTGATACGGGCGTGTCCCAGGGCGTGTCGGGGGTACACGACCTGGGACACGGGCGTGTCCCAGGGCGTGTTCAGGTTAGTCGACGATTGATAGTCGACGATCGTCGAGCCTGGGACACGGCCTTCGACACGGGCGTGTCCCAGGGCGTGTCCGAATTAAATTTCGAGAATAGCTTATTCGAGTCAGAAAAGTACACGGCCTTGAACACGGCCGTGAACACGGGCGTGTCAGGTTGGACACGGGCGTGTCAGATGCCGTGTTCCGACCCGTATACTGGTTGCAGCTCGATGAGGCAGGATTGACACGGGCGTGTCTCAGGAATGACACGGGCGTGTCTCAGGAATGACACGGGCGTGTCAGGTTCGACACGGGCGTGTCGATGCCCGTGTTGTTCAGTCGGTTCAAACTGCGTGTGCCGCTTAAGGGTACACGGCCTGTGACACGGGCGTGTCACAGGCCGTGTCAGCCAAAAATTGAGTTTTTTGGGCAGATCGTGGCCGTTTAGATTCTCTCTTTGGATCCAAGGGCTCAGGTGATTCCTGGCTGGATTAAATTCGTCAAGGAAGAAGTCATTCTTCATTTTGCTTAAGGAAGAGAGAAAGAGAGAGGAGGAAGAAGAAGGAGGAGGAGATCAAGCCACCTGCGGAGTTCCCGTGGTCCGATTCGTGATCTGAAGCCGGCGTTGTGAAGGCAGGGCTGCTGCGGTTCTTTCTCACCGGCTAGTTTTCGATGGCTCCGAAGAGATCGACAAGGGTAACGATCTCCCTCCTTGGACATGTGAAGTCCTTCTTTTCTGCATTGCATAGGGAAAACCCTTCCCCGCGAGTGTGCGGTGGGTTGTGGTGTCCCTTGGGGTAGATATGTGAAGTCCCCCTTGTTAGAGGCCAGAATTGGAGTACGGCTCTAGGCATGCTGTGTGAAGCCCATCTGGACATGGTCTGGATTGGTGATGCTTGTTTGCATATCGGAGAAGGCTCCGTGATTATGGCTTGTGATGCCTTGTGCCTACCTGTTGCTTGGTGCGGCAGGAAGTACTGGACGATGTCCAGGAAATGAAGAGGGTTGGATGCAACTCTTGTGGCCGTGTGTTGCCACTTTGTGAGTGGTTGAGCCGTTGGGCTGCAACTCGATGAAAAGGCAGATTGCCGAACAGGAAAGGTGAAACCGACCCGCGCCTATAAATAGCCATGGATACTTCCGTATTCGAGGTGGCACGGCGACTTGAGCAACGGGGGGTGGCTGATCCGTACCTGCGTTAGGTCCGTCCGACTTGGAAGCCTGGTTATAGGTTTTGTTTGAGCGCCTAATGAGAGTCTTAGGCCCGCGCGCCGGAAAGACTAGAATGCTCAAATACCGTGTAGACGGTGGTGTTGACCCTGGTATTCCGGTACACCAAGAATGTGCCCTGAGTGCACGGACTGTCGGGCCGTGTGGCCGATAGTTGTGATGGCTTGAATGTGCCTGCGCGCACATAGTTGCTATTTGATGATGCCATGCTTTGCAGGGAAAGAATGCTCATGCCCCGAGAAAGGGGTAGGATTGTTATAATTGGGTCAGCTGAATGCTGACCGTTGCATTGTTTGCCACCGGTTGGGTGGATTGTTCCCTTGCAGGTGCTGGAGAGCCAAGTGGTAAGTGATGGGCTGAAGCCCTACTGCTGTTGCTGCTGCTGCTGCGGCTAGCCCTTGAAGGCTAAGCGAATGTTTTGGTTGTTCTCTTTTACTCATGTATGGCCGGCCTGCGCGCCGAGGTTTGTAAATCATGTTGTATGGAAGAGGAACTGTAAGGCCTTAAGGCCAAACCCTTTGTTGTACATTCCATGGTTATATATAAAGGTGGTTTATATATTGGACATTCCTGTTTAGAGTTCAAAGTTGTAACTTAAAGCTTCCGCTAGAATGCTCTGAGTTAGGATTCGTATGGTTTGGTATTATCCTGTGACCTCACCGTCTGTTTGTGGCATATAGTGTGGGGCCCCGGCCGGACCTTCTACTATACGTCATTTAACGGATGGGGTCGTTACAACTTTAGGAAAAGATACAACAGGTTGGATTATTGGTGTTGTGGAAAAATTTGTCACTTTGCCATAGATTGCTGGTTTAACACCAGATATTATGTAACTCCCCAAGTTAATAATGTGAGAAAGACCACTCATAATGTTAACACACGTTGCGGGAGTATGCAAACTAGAGAAAAAGGACCCAAACAAGTTTGGGTTCCTAAGGCAACTTGATTCTACTTTCGTAGGAATGTCTAAAGGCCACCAAAAAACCTATCTGGTATTTGGACAGTGGATGCTCTCGGAATATGAACGGGACTAGAAGCCTACTCCAGAATTATTCTCCAGTCATGAACGGGCAAAAGGCCATCTTTTAAGGTTTTGACAGAGGGATAACAAAAGGCTACGGTATGATTACTAATGGTTGTGTATCCTTCTCAGATGTGGCTAATGTTAAAGGATTGGAAAACAATCTTATAAGCATAAGCCATCTCTGTGATAAATGATACATAGTAGAATTTCATGCAGACAATTATTTAATAAAATTGGTCGATAACTTAGAAACGATTATATCAGGCACTCATAGTAGAAATATATTTTGTTTAAATTTTATTTACATAGACTATTCTACGCTAGTGTGTTTTTTGGAAAAAGATAGCGCATCTCTTGGTGAACAATGAGACAAGAGATTAACACATAAATTACAAAACTATTAATAAATTATTTTCTCTTAATTTAGTACGTGATGCACCCAACGTAAATGCATTAAAGATAAACCTTGTCACGCATGTGTAAAAAAAAAGAAAACAAGGGCTACTTTTAAAAGCATTATTGGTAAAGATTCTAAAAGGTGTTTACACCTACTTCATATGGTCTTGTTCGGTCCACTACAAATTTGAAGTTTGAGAGGTAAGGATTATATATTGGTTATTGTTGATGATTACTCTCGCTTTGCGTGGGTGTTCTTTATAAAACACAAGTCAGATATCTTTGATATCTTCACTAATTTTGTCAGGCAAGTTCAGAATGAATACAACTGCTCCGTTGTCAAAATCAGAAGTGATAATGGAACAGAGTTCAAGTCTGGGGCCATGACAGAATTCTGTGAAAGTCTTGGTATCTTTCATTAGATTTCCTCTCCTCGTACGCCTCAACAGAATGGAGTTGCTGAGAGAAGGAATAGAACACTTATAGAGGCTTACAGAACCATGTTGAGTGATGCCTCACAATCAGAATATTTCTGGGCTAAAGCCGTCAACACTACATGCCACGTGCATAATCGAGCACTCATAAACAAGAACAATAATAAGACACCTTACGAACTACTAAAGGGCAGGAAAATGACTATTTCATTTTTAAAATCTTTTGTAGTAAATGCATCGTACTTAACAATGGGAAGTATCACACGACTAAATTCAGTGAAAAGAGTTTTGAAGGTATTTTCGTAGGTTATAGTAGCCATAGTAAGGAATATAGGATTTTTAATAAGAAAACCCTGACTGTAGAAAAATCTAGTATTGTTGTATTTGATGAGACGAGCTTGCTGCAAGGCAGCTCTTCTAGTGTGTTTATTGAAGATGCAAGTTCAAGACTAAATAAATTAAACTTGGATGAGCTGACTGATGAAAAAGCTCAAATGTTCATCAAGATTACCACTCCAACCCCAATTGGAGAGGATGATCTCCATGATGAAGATGTCATCCAAGTTGATGAAGTCACTCCAGTGATTGAGGAAGCTCCAGATGCAAGAACCCTAGAGCTCAGACACTTGAAGGATCACCCAATTGATCAAATCATAGGAGATCCTCAGGATGGTGTGAGAAATCGTAGAGGTACAACTAATGAAAATCTATATTTATGTTTCTCTCACAAGTTGAACTAAAGAAGTTTGAGGAAGAAAACTCACACGCATCTTGGATAATGGCAATGGAAGAATAACTGAATCAATTCAAGCATTGCCAAGTATGGAAGCTTGTTCCAAGATCCAAAGATAAGAACGTTATCAGAACAAAGTGGGTCTATAAGAACAAGATGGACGAAGATGGAACAATTATAAAGTACAAGGCCCGACTCATCGCAAAGGAATACAGACAAGAAGAAGGAATTGACTTCGATCAGTCATATGCTCCAATGGAAAGGCTGGAGGCAATCAAGTTGTTCCTAGCATATGGAGCACTTAAGGGTTTCACTGTCTATCAAATGGAGATGAAGTCGGCGTTCCTTAGTGGTGACATAAAGGAGGAAGTGTATGTGGAACAACCTTCAAGTTTTGTTGATTCTAACCATACTGAGCACGTTTATCTTTTATTTAAAGCTTTATATGTTTTGAAACAGCTCCTCCAGCTTGGTATGAGACGTTGTTTAGCTTTCTTGTTGAGAACAAGTTCACAAGAGGAAAGATAGATAATACATTATTTTTTAGGGAAATAAAAGGCAAGATTTTGCTAGTGCAAATCTATGCCGATGACATCATATTTGGCTCTATTGACGACAACCTTTGCCAAAAGTTTTCCAAACTTATGCAAGGGAAGTTTGAAATGAGCAGTATGGGAGAGCCGAAGTATTTCTTAGGACTTCTGGTGAAACAATCTGAAGATGGAATTTTCATCTCTCAGAGAAAATTTACCAAGGAGTTAATTAAGAAATTCAGAATATAGAACGCAACCTCTATGATGACTCAAATGGGTTTAGCTATGTCTCTAGACAAGGATGAGAAAGGGAAACCTTTTGATGAAACCAAGTACAGAAGCATAATTGGATCCTTGCTCTATCTTACTACTAGTATACCAGACATAATGTTTTCAATATATGTGTGTGCTAGATTTCAAGTGAACTCTAAGGAATCTCACTATGTTGCTGCAAAGCGGGTTTTGAGATACCTCAAAGGTGCACCAAATCTTGGCTTATGATACCCAAGAAGTAATGATATCAAACAAAGGTTTTTCAGATGCAGATTTTGTAGGAAACAAAGATGACCGGAAAAGCACTTTCGGGACTTGTCAATTCCTATAAAGAAGGATTATTTCCTGAAGCAGCAAGAAGCAGAATTGTGTCGCAATTTCAACAGCCGAGTCAGAGTATATCTCTGCAGGCAGCTGTTGTGCACAACTTCTATGGATAAAGAACAAATTTGAAGACTATAATATGAAGTTCAAGAACATACCAATGTTTTGTGACTCCTCTAGTGCAATTGCAATCATCAATAACCCATTCTCTCACAGCAGGACAAAGCACATAGAGCCGAGGTACCACTTAATAAGGGAGCATGCGGGGTATGGAGACATCAATCTCCAGTATGTTCCAACTAACAAGCAGGTTGCAGACATTTTCACGAAGCCACTGGACAAGGCCAAGTTTTCTTTCTTCAAAATAGAACTTGGAAAGCTCAACAAAGACGAATGAAGAAAAATGTCTCATAGTAAAGTTCAAGTATCGGGCTATACTTAAAAAAATCAAGAAAATTCTTCTCTGGACTTCATTTATCGAGAAGACATTTATTACACGAGTACTAAAAATTACTACTCGAGAACCAGTTGACTCTCGAGAAATGCTTCTCGAGTACTTATCCGATTCTAAAGAACTTCAGGTTTTCCTCTCGAGAAAGAATTTCTATACTAGAGAACTTTCTTGTCTTCTCTCGAGAAATGACATACCTCTCGAGAAGTCTGTTGTCGTTTTTCATTCTCAAGTTCAAATTTTTGATATTAGCACCCGGACTCTACCACCGCCATATTTTCAGGTATGTTCTTATTATTATTTCCTTAATCATCATGATTTAAGACTTATATAAATAGATTAAAGTCCGAAAAATCCAAATTAACCGAATCTCAAACTCTTTCTTGAGAAAAAGGAAAACTCTTCATCTTCTTTGTCGTCGTCTCCCTCTTGTCGCCGCTTCAGTGTTTCTCTTAGAAAGAAGACTTCAGTTCATCTCTCTTGATTGATGGCTCCTCCGTCGAAGGTTGGAATCGATAGTGAACTCGTTTCCACTGGTATTGCCGAACTGTAAGATGATTTCCGCAATGTTCTACTGCTATTAGAAGCCGACGAACTTTCATTCATTTTTGAACACCCGTGCAAAATTTTACTTCCAAATGTTTAGGAATTCTTCCAGAATGCTAAATTAAAGAGGAATGGGAAGATTCTCAAGTCTAAGGTTCGTGGAATCAAGGTTAAGCTAACTACCCCAATCGTCTCCAAGCTCCTTCAGTTGCCTATCAATGATGAAGAAGATGACCTAACTGTTGATGATTACGATCAGGCGTGTAGATTCTATGGTGTCTCTATTGGTGTATGCACAATTCACCACCCTTATCTCAATGCAGAGAGCAAGTTACTTGTAGATATACTTGGAAAAATCCTTCTGTGTTGCACTAATTCGATTAGCTTCATCACAAATGACTTCTTTGACATGATGATAACAGTGATATGCAGGAAGAAATGTCAGTGGGGCATGATGATTTTTGATAAAATCAAGGACATCATAGAGACACCAAATTTTGGAAGAATTGTCTCTCTTCTCCTTCATGAACTCAAGCCAGAAGTTTTTGATCTCTCTAAAGGTACTTCCTTGCATCACATGAAGAAAGTATCTATCTCTTCCATTATAAGATAGGAACTCAAGCTTCTGAACCCTGCACAAGTTTCCAAATCCCATGATCTCTCACAAGATGAGGACAGGACTACATCTTCCCCTTTACATCAAGTGGCTGGCACTTCAGGTGCAGCTGCTGAGGGGGAGCCTACTCCAATAATCCCCGAGGCAAGTCATTCTGATCTTACTTCAGATGTTGCTCCATATGCTGCTGCTGAGAACATTTATACCCAACCAGAGGACTTAGGTCTTCTTGATGTTGATCTTCCTGATGAAGAAATTCTTACTGATGCACAAGTTAAAGAACAAGTAATATCTACAAAAGATGATATCACTAGAATGATAGAGGAACTTACTTACAAAGAACCTCTTTCGCCTCTATATAAAGAGAAATCTCCTGAACCAGAACCATCTCCATCAGACCATCCTTCTGAACCTGAATCTTCTCACCCTCAGTCTCCTTCAGCAGATGTGCATAAGGAAGGGACAGTTTCAATTTCTGATGAAAAAGAAGCAATTCCTAAACCAGCTAAAGCACCCCTTAAAAGCGTTAACTTCTCCCTTCCTACTATTCTTGGTGAGGAAGGAGATGTCATGATTCATACCACTAGAGGCAAAAGCTCAGTTATTATTAAAGAAATACCAATTTGTTCAGTTCCAGCTCAAGTCCATCTGCCTCCTCCAGTTCCAGCTCCAGAAACTCCTGATAATACCATTCTTGGTAAGATTGAATTCATGCTAAACTAGCAGAGAGAGTATTTTGATCAGTCTCTCACGACCATCACAGATAAAGTCACTGCACTCGAGAAAGAAATGAGCAGAGGATTTGCTAAGATTCATCGCAATACTGATGAACTTAAACACCTGTTCCAAATAGGTGGGAAAACTCTAGACCACACCATTAATATCATTGGTCAGGTGATGGATCAATCAGTAACTCTGGCAAATAATCAGATTCTATTGGAAAAGAATGCTGAAGGTCATAACTTCAAGACCTGTGAAGAAGTTGGAAAATTCAAAAAGGAAGCCATAAGCACACTATCTATAAAAGTCAGAAAGGGGGAAAATTTAGTGAAGGAATATCTAGAAAAATATGATAATAACATGAAAACCCTTTGGGAAGGAAAGCTAACTGAAATACATGCTGATGTTCAAAACATGAATGATGGTGTCAAATGTCATACATATGATACAGTAGTTTGGATGCACAACCAGATTTTTCCAGAAATTCAAGTTGATCCAAATATTATTCCACATCATCTCAATCATACTGCCCAGCATCCTTCTGCCCCAATGCCAATATTCTTTCACAGACCAGAAGATCAAGAAGCTCCTCCTGCAGAATATTCCCAAGTTTGGTCAGCAACAGAAATGCCTCAGATTCCTCCTCCAGAAATTCTAGCTCACAAGAAAAGAAAATATTGTGATGGTGCTTCTGCAAGCAGATCCACACCTATGTCAGAACATGCTCTAAGAGAATTTGCTTAAATATGGAGCGCAACCTAAAAATAACTAATTCTTGATACTCTAAAACTTGTTATTGATTTAAATGAAAATAGAAATGATCATTACAGGTCCAATGAATGGGACTTGTATGAGAAGTCTATTAACATGAGAAGATTATATGATTGAGAGTATGGCAAGAACAACCCCAAGGCTCCTCCCAATCCTGCCAAGTATTATCCTAAACCTTATAGTTATCAGAAGAGGCAGCAACAACAACAAAGCAAGAAGCAATAGAAGAAGTTCCGAACTTTCTTTATGAGATTTTGTGGATTTGGATTTTTCATGGAAAATATCTATAAATATAAATCTTTTAATTTTTATGATCTGATTTTTCCTTGCTTAGCATTTCTCATTATTACTTTGTTTACTAGTCATTTTGTTTTGTTTATCTTGATGTAATTCACCTTAGTGTAGAGGGTTCTGACTTCTACAAATAGGGAGAGATTATTGGGTATTTATCTACAATAATCAAGATTTATATGAAGTCACCCATGAACTAAGATGAATTAAGTTTGTATTTGATACTCTTTTCAAGTTGAGTGCTTGCAGGTTATAATTGCCAAGGGTAGACCAATGTTAGTCTACAATGAGTCACCAAACCCAGTACCATACAATGTAATCCCTCATTATATGACCCATGGTGTTGACTCATGTGTAGCCTCTCTATTTGGACACACTTCATTTTCAAAGTACTAAAGTAATGGAAGAAAGAATAGTTGCTGAATACCTTGAAGAATTTTTTTTTTCAGAAAGTCAAAAATTTTTCTAAGTCCATTACTCGAGAAGGCCCTCTTTGTACTCGAGTAGTGTTGGAGAAATTTCTCGAGTCTTCTCAGTGTAGTTTTCTATTAGCATAAGCTATTCTCGAGAAGGCTTTGTTTAGTACTTGAGAAAGCCACGATGTACTCGAGTAAGACTTACCTCCTTCTCGAGTTAACTTAAAACTCCTCTGAATTTTTTTCTAAGTCTTGTACTCGAGTAATAGAAATCATTACTCGAGAAATCCAAGACTTGTCTTGAGAAAGCAGAAGTCTAGCACTCGAGTAAGAAGACGTTAGGTCTCGAGAGGTTCATTTGTTCTCGTTAAGTTCAATTAGTTCTCGAGAAGTCTTTATATATTTCTCGAGTAATAGAAGTTACTTATCGAGAAGCCAGATCTCATTTCCGTGTTTTCCTTAAGGACTTGTTCTCGATAACCTTATACCTTCTTCTCGAGAAACTAATGTTGTTCTCGAGTAGTCTGTTCATCACTCAAGTAATGAAGTTCATTTCATGAATTTTCGTTAAGTCCAGACGAAAATGTTTTCAAATTTAATCTCGATTCTTTTTGGTCCACGTGCGCAGTCATTTATGATTATGACCGTTTGGCATGTCCTATAAAAGGTCTTATCAAATTCGACTAACCATAACACAAGAAATCAAGTATTCTGAATCGTACTATTCATTCTAAATCGGGAAGGCCGACGCTGTTCATCGTCATTCTCGCCGATCGTTATTCTCCAATCCAAGTGACAGAACAAGAAAGCTTCAACAGATCATGGCGTTCAACTTCTGCAGATCTATTTCTTTATCGTGCTAATCCTAAGATTTCAGATCCAGTGATTTCTCCGCAGTCTTCTTTAATTCATTTCTGATAGAGCTTCAAGTTTTAAGAAGAAAGAAAGGCTGAAGACTCAGGATCTGGAATAATTTCTGTTTGTATATTTTTCTGTACAACATTTTAATCTTGCAGGAGATTCTTCTCTGAGTTGTAGGAGCATTGTTCTCCGAGATTTTGTAGGAGCGTTTTGACTCCGAGTTGTAGGGGCGTTACTCCGAGTTATAGGATTGGTTTTCAATCTGAGATAATAGTGAAGTAGCTGAGTCAAGCGTGTTGCTAGATCGGTGAGGTGGAGAGTGTACGTACCCAAGGTTGGGGAACCATTATAAATCTTTTGTCTCCTGTGGCTTATTTGCTTATTTTCTTTGCTCTGTTCTTTCAAGTTTTTATTTCGCAAAAATACACAGACCTCAACTATTCACCCCCTCTACGTGATTTAGGTAGACAACTAAAAACATCAATTGGTATCAGAGGGAGGTTGTTCATCAAAAAGTTTAGCACCTTAACACATATACTCCTAGTTGTCTTAAGAGGATACAAGCATGGACAGAGCCAAGGATTTTGTTAAGCATCCCTTATGAACAAAGACTAACTTTCCCATGTGGAAAGAAAGAATAAAATTCTTCATTCTTTATGATAGTGGAAGAAGGACCCTATATTCCAATGACAGCCTCCACCATTGACCTAACAAAGCAAGTTCCAAAGAAGCTTATGGATCTTGATAAAGATGAGATTGCACTTGTCTCTTTAGACAAGAAAGCCAAGAATATCATCGCAAGTACAGTAGATGATTCTATGTTATAAAATCTGATTCACTGCCAATCTGCCAAGAAAATGTGACAGTCTCTCATCGTCCTGATGGAAGGTACTGAAGAGTTAAGGGATGACAGAAGATCCCTCTTGAATCAGAATTATGAAGCATTCAGACAAGGTCCCAAGGATTCTATTGTTGATACTTTTAAAAGTTTCTTCAAGATTATCAACGACCTAAGAGTCTATGGTCTGATCTTCACTAATGGAGAACTGAATAACAAATTTCTTAGATCCCTGACTAAGGAATGTGACAACAAAGTCTATGCAATCCAGGCATTTGGTAAGCTGGCAGAGACTAACCCTCAGAATCTCTTTGGAAAGCTTATGCCGTATTAAATCCAAATAAACTCAAGAAAAGCTGAAGAAGAGAAAAGCCGGTCTTCATCCAAGGAGTAGTTTGTCGCTCTAAAGGCAAACATCTCGAGGAAGTCAAAAGCTGCATCTCCTGCTCCCACATAGGAAGAGAGTGAAGAAGAAGCTTTAGATTCAAGTACCTTGGGATCAGAGCTATCTGAAGGAGAGTTTTCTCTTCTTTCAAGGCAGTTCAAGAAGTACTTGAACAAGAAGAAATAGTGGAGTGGCAAAGATGCCTCATCCAGATGATCACGTCATGATGGTGATCGTCACAAGAAAGGCTCAAGTATCCAAGACAGGTATTACTCAAAATAGAACTAACATATTTCTTCTAACATTGTTTGTTATTGCTGCAATAAGCTAGAACACATCATAGATGATTACCCTCACAAGAAGGAGGGTGGAAGAAGAGAGGTGAAGAAATCATCTTATTATAAGAAGAAAACTAAAATAAGCCTAGTAGCAAAGAAGGCCAAGACCCTCAGAGACACAGACTCATCTGAGTCTAGTGATGATGAGGAAACCTACTTTGGGCTCATGACATATACATATGAAGAAGAAGAACCCCAGTTCACTGGGAAGGAAAACTCTAATACCCCTCTCTCGGAATCAGATGCTTCTGACCTTGATCACGAGGAATGTTTGTCTAATGATGAATCAGAACTCATGACTCAATACAAAGAGTTGATTAAGTCTTACGACAAATGTCGAAGAGTCGCAAGAACTCAAGCTATGAAGATTAAATCTCTTAAGGCTAAGGAGAGCACTCAGAGGGAGGAAGTCATGATGATGGACTCACTCAGGATGGAATTCAATGATATGATGGAAGAGTATAATAAAGCTCTCGAGCACCTGAAGCTGAAGGAGAAAATCAATCAAAAGTTAGAAGAACAACTGGTTGCTGAAAAGATACTTGTTGAAAGTTTCTCCAAGCCCAAGACAATCCTACCACTTGTGGCTGAATTCTTCGCTCAGGGTAAAGGAGTTGGCTTAGGCCATGTGGCTACCCCTAGTAAATCTTCTAAGAGAAATAAATCCCAAATAAAAAATAAGGCGGCCAAGAATGCTCTAGCCAAGGAGAAGGAGAAAGCTCCTCAAGACAAAACTTTATTTAAAAAGGTTATCTTTCCAACAAACGAGTTTGATCTTGATTCATGCTACGGTGACTTTGTCAGGCCTACTTATGTAGAGCCCAAGTCTCAGTACCATGGATGGACTCGTCCCCAGAACTTTGGTGGAAGTGTCTTCAAGGCACCTTATGAAGAGATCACTCTTCAGAGCTACGACCCTTTTTGTCATGGTCATAACATCAAGAAAGCTCCAAGAGTTAAACCCATTGTGGAAAAGCCTCCTAAGGATAAGAAGTCATGTGAGTGCCATCACCATGAAGGTTCTACCTCCAAGTCTGCTGCCCCTATTAGACTACACTCTCAAAAGGTCAAGCAGGAGAACTTTAGGCAAAGATACAACAGGTTTGATGGTTGGTGTTGTGGCAGAATTGGTCACTTTGCCATAGATTGCTGGTTTAACCCCAGACATTATGTAACTCCTCAAGTTAATAATGTGAGAAAGACCACTCACAATATTAACACATGTAGGGGAAGCATGCTAACTAGAGACCAAGGACCCAAACAAGTTTGGGTTCCTAAGGAAACTTGATTCTACTTTTTCAAGAATGTCCAAACGCCACCAAAAATCCTAGCTGGTATTTGGATAGTGGATGATCTCGGCATATTACCGGGACTAGAAGCCTACTCCAGAATTATTCTACAGTCATGAACGGGCCAAAGGTCATCTTTAGAGCTTATGACAGAGGGATTACAAAAGGCTATGGTATTATTACTAATGGTAGTGTATCCTTCTCAGATGTGGCTTATGTTGAAGGATTGGAACACAATCTTATAAGCATAAGCCAGTTCTGTGATAAAGTATAAATAGTAGAATTTCATGCAGACAAGTGTTTTATAAAATCTGTCGATAACTTAGAAATGATTCTATCTAGAACTCGTAGTAGAAATATTTTTTGTTTAAATTTTATTTGCATAGACTCTTCTACGCCAGTGTGCTTTTTGGTAAAAGATAGTGCATCTCTTGGTGACTAATGGCACAAGTGATTAGCACATATAAATTACAAAATTATTAAAAAATTATTTTCTCTTAATTTAGTACGTGATGCACCAAACGTTAAGTGCGTTAAAGATAGACCTTGTCACGCATGTGTAAAAGGCAAACAAATAAGGGCTACTTTTAAAAGAATTATTAGTAAAGATTCTAATAGGTGTTTACACCTACATTATATGGACTTGTTCGGTCCATTGCAAATTAGAAGTTTGGGAGGTAAGGCTTATACATTGGTTATTGCTAATGATTACTCTCGCTTTGCGTGGGTGTTCTTTATAAAACACAAGTCAGATACCTTTGATATCTTCACTAATTTTTTCAGGTTAGTTCAGAATGAATACAACTGCTCCATTGTCAAAATAAAATGTGACAATGGAACAGAGTTCAAGTCTGGGGCCATGACAGAATTCTGTGAAAGTCTTGGTATCTCTCATGAGTTTTCCTCTCCTTGTACTCCTCAATAGAATAGAGTTACTGAGAGAAGGAATAGAACACTCATAGAGGCCTGTAGAACCATGTTGAGTGATGCCACACTACCAGAATATTTCTGGGCTAAAGCCGTCAACACTGCATGCCACGTGTAATATCGAGCACTCAAAAACAAGAACCATAATAAGACACCTTACGAACTACTAAATGGCAGGAAACCGACTATTTCATATTTTAAAATCTTTGGTAGTAAATGATTCGTACTTAACAATGGGAAGTATCACACGACTAAATTCAGTGAAAAGAGTTTTGAAGGTATTTTCGTAGGTTATAGTAGCAATAGTAAGGCATATAGGATTTTTAATAAGAACACCCTGGTTGTAGAAGAATCTATTAATGTTGTATTGGATGATACGAGCTTGCTGCAAGACAGCTCTTCTAGTGTGTTTATTGAAGATGTAGGTTCAAGACTAAAGGAATTAAACTTGTATGAGCTGACTGAAGAAAAAGATTAAAAGTTCATCAAGATCATCACTCCAACCCAACTTAGTGAGGATGATCTCCATGATGAAGATGTCATCCAAGTTGGTGAAGTCACTCTAGTGATTGAGGAAGCTCCAGATGTAAGAACCCTAGAGCTCAGACACTTGAAGGATCACCCAATTGATCAAATCATAGTTGATCCCCGGGATGATGTCAGAACTCGTAGAGGTACAACTAATGAAAATCTATATTTAAGTTTCCTCTCACAGGTTGAACCAAAGAAGTTTGAGTAAGCAAACTCACAAGCATCTTGGATAATGGCAATGGAAGAAGAACTGAATCAATTCAAGTGTTGCCAAGCCTGAAAGCTTATTCTAAGAGCAAAGGGTAAGAACGTTATCAAAACAAAGTGGGTCTACAGGAATAAGATTGACGAAGATGGAACAATTATAAAGAACAAGTCCAGAGTCATCGCCAAGGGATACATACAAGAAGAAGGAATCGAATTCGATCAGATATATTCTCTAGTAGCAAGGTTGGAGGCAATCATGTTGTTCCTAGCATATGCATCACTCAAGGAACTGTCTATCAGATGGACGTGAAGTCGGCCTTCCTTAATGGTGACATAAAGGAAGAAATATATGTAGAACAACCTCCAGGTTTCGTTGATTCTAAGCATCCTAAGCACGTTTATCTTTTTTTAAAAGCTTTATATGGTTGAAACAAGCTCCTCGAGCTTGTTATGAGACGCTGTCTAGCTTTCTTCTTGAGAACAAGTTCACATGAGGAATGATAGATAAGAAATTATTTCTTAGAAAATAAAAGGCAAGATTTTGCTAGTGCAAATTTATGTCAATAACATCATATTTGGCTCTACTGACGACAACCTCTGCAAAAAGTTTTCCAAACTTATGCAAGGGAAGTTTGAATTGAGTAGTATGAGAGAGCTGAAGTATTTCTTAGGACTTCAGGTGAAGCAATCTGAAGATGGAATTTTCATCTCTCAAACGAAATTCACCAAGGAGTTAATTAAGAAATTCAGAATGGAGAACACAACCTCTATGAGGACTCCAATGGGTTCAGCTATGTCTCTAGACAAGGATGAGAAAGGCAAACCTTTTTATGAAACCAAGTATGGAAGCATAATTGGATCTGATGTTTTTAGTTATCTACCTAAATAACCTAGAGGGGGGTGAATAGGTGAGGTCTGCGTATTTTTGCGGAATACAAACTTGAAAGAGCGGAGCATAGAAAATAAACAAACAAGCCATAGAGAACGCAAGATTTATAGTGGTTCCCCAACCTTAGGTACGTCCACTCTCAACCTCACCGATCTAGCAACATGCTAGACTCGGCTACTTCACTATTATCTCAGATTGAAAACCAATCCTACAACTCGGAGCAACGCCCTTATAACTCGATCATCAAAACGGGATCTAAACTTGGAAGAAAAAGAACTTCCCACAAAACTTGGAGACAAAATCTCCTACAAGATTAAAGATGTTGTAAACAAAAGTATACAAACAAAATTATCTCAAATCTGAACCTTCAGCCTTTCTTCTTTCTTGAACTTTGAAGCTTTGTCAGAAATGGATTGAAGAAGACAAGCCAAAATCTCTAGATCTAAAAACTTGGGATCAGCACGATAAAGAGGTGGATCTGTAGAAATTGAACGCCTTGATCTGTTGATCTCTTATTGCTCTGAATCACTTGAATCGGAGAAGAGCAGCGGAGAGAATGTCGATGAAGAGCGGCGGCTTTCCAGATTTAGAAATGCATAGAACGATTCAGAATCCTTGATTTCGTGTATTAGGGTTAGTCGAATTTGATAAGACCTTTTATAGGACTTGCCTAATGGTCATAATCATAAATGACCGCACACGTGGATAAATAAGAATCGAGATTAGATTTTAAAACATTTCCATCTGTACTTAATGAAAATTCAGGAAAGTTTACTGCATTTCTCGAGTGAGTAATAGACTACTCGAGAACAAATATTTGTTTCTCGAGAAGAGGACGTATGGTTCTCGAGTACAAGTCCACGTGAAATGATTTTTGGATTCTCGAGAAATAGCTTCTATTACTCGAGAACTATATAATGATTTCTCAAGAACTAACTTCACTTCTCGAGAACTAACTTCACTTCTCGAGAACTAACTTCACTTCTCGAGACTTAACTTTTGATTACTCGAGTACTGGTCTTCTGCTTTCTCGAGACAAGGCTTGGCCTTCTCGAGTAATGGCTTAAGTTACTCGAATACAAGACTTAGAAAAATTTCTGAAATGACTTTTGAGATAACTCGAGAGGAAGGTGAGTAGTACTCGAGTACTGCATGGCTTTCTCGAGTACTAAACAAGGCCTTCTCGAGAATAGCTTCTGCTACTAAAAAATATACAAGACTTAACTCGAGAAATCATTTCAGCAATACTCGAGTACACAATGTACTTCTCGAGTAATGGACTTAGAAAAATTCTGACTTTTTAAAATAAATTTTTCTTCAAGGTATACAACTATTCTTTCTCCAATTACTTTAGTACTTGTAAAAGAAGTGTGTCCCAATAGAGAGGCTACACATGAGTCAACACAAAGGATCACACAATGAGGGATTACATTGTTTGGTCCTGTGTTTGGTGACTCATTGTAGACTGACATTGGTTTACACTTGGCAACTATAACCTGCAAGCACTCAACTTGAAAAGAGTATCAAATACAAACTTAATTCATCTTAGTTCAAGGGTGACTCATACAAATTTGGGTTATTGTTGATACAATACCCAACAATCTTCCCCTATTTATAAAAGTCAGAACCCTCTACACTAAGGTGAATTAACCCAAGATAAAAAAAAGACTAGTAAACAAAGTAATAAAGAGAAATGCTATGCAATGAAAAATCAGATCATTAGAATTAAAAGATTTATATTTATAGATAATGTCCAAGGAAAAATCCAATTTCACTAAATCTTATAAGGAAACTTTTGATCTTCTTCTATCACTTCTTGCTATGCTGTTGTTACTACTTCTCCTTTTTCTCTTGTTACCTCTTCTGATAACTGAAAGGTTTAGGATAATATTTGGCAGGCTTAGGAGGTGCTTTAAGACTGTTCTTTCCATACTCTCTGTCATATATCCTTCTCTTAGTTAAAGATTTCTCATATAAATCAGATTAATATGAGCTACAATGATCATTCCTATTCTCATTATAATCAACAACAAGTTTAAGTGTCTCAAGGATTAGGGATTTGGAAGTTGGGCTCCATATTTCAGCAATTTCTTGGGCTTTCCTTTTTTTGCTTTAGGATTAGGAGTGGACCTGCTAGCAGAGGCTCCATCATAATACTTTCTTCTCTTAGGGATTTGCAAATCAGGAGGAGCTTGAGAAGGAACATCAGTCTATTCAGATTCCCATTCTTGAGTATAGATTTATCGAGGAGGAGCATCAGAACCTTCAGGTCTTAGAGAGAATGATGGCTGTTGGACAGGAGGATGTTGAGCAGTTGGATTAAGATGATGTGGAATAACATTTAGATTAACTTGAAAATCAGGAAATATATGGTTGTGCATCCAAATAGTTGCATCATAAGTATGGAATTTGACACCATCAATTTGGTTCTGAACATCAGGATGTATTTCTTTCAGCTTTCCTTCCCAGAGATTTTTCATGATACCATCAGATTTCTCTAGATATTGTTTTACTAAGTTCTCCCCTTTTTGACTCCTATGGATAGGGTGGCTATGGCTTCCTCTTTAAATTTTCAAAGCTCTTCACAGGTCTTGAAGTTATGACCTTCAGCATTCTTTTCCAATTGAATTTGATTATTTTTCAGAGTTACTGATTGATCCATCACATGACCAATGCTGGTAATGGTGTGATCTATAGCTTTCCTACTTATTTTGAACAGGTGTTTCAGTTCATTAGTATTGTGGTGAATCTCAACAAATCCTCTGCTCATTTCTTTTTCAAGAGTAGTGACTTTTTCAGTTATAACTTTCAGAGAGTCTTCAAAGTAAGTTCTTTATTGTGCTAGCATTAACCCAAGTTTGCTTAGAATGGTATCTGCAGAATGTGCTTCAGCTTGAGAAGGTGGAGGAGGAGGAGTTACTAATGGAGTTGACCAGGGAGGTATTTCTTCTATGATAACTGAGCTCTGGGCTCTGGTGGTATGAATTAAGACATCTCCTTCCTCACCAAGGATAGTAGGAAGGGAGAAGTTTAGGCTCTTGAGGGGAGCTTCAACTAGTTCAGGAGTATCTTCTTTTTCATCAGAAATCAAAACTATTTCTTCTTCATGTAAATTTGCAGCAGGAGACTGAGGGTGAGGAGATTCAGGTTCAGAATAAGTGTTTGATGGAGATGGTTCTGGAGGAGGAGATTTATCTGCATGTAGAGGGGAAGGAGGTTCTTTGGAAGTGAGTTCATCAAGCATTCTAATGATATCATCCTCTATAGTAAGAACTTATTATTGCACTTGTGTATCAGAAAGAATGTCTTTAGCAGGCAGATCAACATCAAGAATATCTGAGTCATCTGGTTGGGTAGGAGTGTTCTTTGCAGCAGCATCTGAAGGAACATCTAGAGGAAGAGCAGAATGGCTTGCTTCTGGGACTGATGGAGCAGGCTCCCTCTTAGCATCTGCACTTGAAGTGTCAGCCACTTGATGTAAAGGGGAAGACGGGGTCCTTTCCTCATCCTCATAGGGTTCATGGGATTTTTTAGCTTGAGAAGGGTTTTGAAGCTTGAGCTCCAATCTTTGAATGGAGGAAATTGAAACTTTCTTCATATGATGTAGAGTAGTACCTTTAGAAAGATCAAATACTTCTGGGTTGAGTTCATGAAGTAGAAGAGAAATTATTCTGCCATAGTTTGGTGCCTTAATGATTTCCTTGATTTTATCGAAAATCATCATCCTCCACTAAAACTTCTTTCTGCAAATAACTGTTGTCATCATATCAAAGAAATCATTTGAAATGGAACTAATTGAACTTCTTCTTCACAGAAGAACCTTTACAAGTATATCCACAAGTAATTTTCTCTTTGGATTGAGAACAGGGCAGCGAATGGTGCTCACATCAACAGAGACACCACAAAATCCGTAGGCCCGATTGTGATCTTCCTCAGTTAGGTCATCTTCTTCATCAATGACTGGCAGCCGAAGAATCATAGAGACAATAGGATTAGATAGCTTAACCTTGATTCAAAGAACTTTGGATTTCAGAATCCTTCCATTTCTCTTAACTCTGGTATTCTGGAAAAATTCTTCAACATCTGGATGTAAAACTTTGCACGGTTGTTCCAAAATGAATGAGAGTCCGACGGCTTCCAATAATTGTAGAAGGTTGTCGAAATCATCTGACAAGTCGGCGATTCTAGTAGAAACAAGTTCACTGCCAATTCTAATCTTCGACGAAGGGGCCATGATCGAGAGAGATGAATGGAAATTCTTTTTCTGAGAGAAATTCTGAAGCGGTGGCAAGAGGGCGACGAGGACAGAGAAGGCAAAGAGTTTTTCTTGAGAGAAGGGTTTTGAAATTTGTGATTTTGGATTTTCAAGACTTTAATCTATTTATATAAGTCTTAAATCATGATAATAAAAATAACATACCTGAAAATATGGAGGTAGTAGAGTCCGGGTGCGAATATCAAAAATTTGAACTTCAGGAAGAAAATCGGCACCAGACTTCTCGAACGGTAGGCCATTTCTCGAAATAGGATAAGAAGTTCTCGAGTAGTCAACTATATTACTCGAGAAACAGTTCTGAAGTTCTTGAGAAGCCGACTTGAAGTTCTCGAGAATCAATTTAGTACTCGAGAAGGTAATCTGTAGTACTCGAGAAGTATCGCCTAATACTCGAGAAGTAATTCTCAGGAGTCAACTTTCTTTCTCGAGTACTAATTTTTAGTACTCGAGTAAAGATTATCTTCTCGAGAAATGAATTCCATAGAAAAAATTTTCTTGAATTTTCAAAGTACCCCGATTATTTAACTCTTTTGTGAGACCTTTCTCTTCAATCTTTTTTGTTGAGCATGCCAAGTTCTGCTTTGAAAAAAGAGAACTTGGTCTCATCTAGTGGCTTCGTGAAAAAGTCTACAACCTGCTTGTTAGTTGGAACATACTGGAGGTTGATGTCTCCATACTCCACATGCTCCCAGATAAAGTGGTACCTCAGCTTTATGTGCTTTGTCCTACTATGAGAGACTGGGTTATTGGCAATTGCAATTGCACTGGTGGAGTCGCAAAACATTGGAATGTTATTTAACTTCAAATTGTAGTCTTCAAATTGGTTCTTTATCTATAGCAGTTGTGCACAATAACTACTTGTAGAGATATACTCTGACTCGACTGTTGAAATTGCGATACAATTCTGCTTCTTGCTGCTCTAGGAGATAAGCCTTCTTCCTAGGATTTGACAAGTCCCGGAAGTGCTTTACCTGTCATCTTTGCTTCCTATAAAATCTGCATCTGAAAAACCAATTAGTTTGCTATCATTACTTCTTGGGTACCATAAGCCAAGATTTGGTGTACCTTTAAGGTATCTCAAAATCCGCTTTGCAACAGCGTAGTGAGATTCCTTAGAGTTCACTTGAAATCTAGCACACACACATGTTTAAAATATTATGTCTGGTCTACTAGTAGTAACATAGAGAAAGGATCCAATTATGCTTCTGTACATAGTTTCATCAAAAGGTTTCCCTTTCTCATCCTTGTTCAAAGACATGCCATTGGAGTCCTCATAGAGGTTGCGTTCTCCATTCTGAATTTCTTAATTAACTCCTTGGTGAATTTTGTCTGAGAGATGAAAATTCCATCTTTAGATTGGTTCACCTGAAGTCCTAAGAAATACTTCAGCTCTCCCATACTGCTCATTTCAAACTTGCCTTGCATAAGTTTGGAAAACCTTTTGCAGTGGTTGTCATCAGTAGAGCCAAATATGATGTCATCGACATAGATTTGTACTAACAAAATCTTGCCTTTTATTTCCCTAAGAAATAATGTCTTATCTATCTTTCCTCTTGTGAACTTGTTCTCAAGAAGAAAGCTAGACAACGTCTCATACCAAGCTCGAGGAGTTTGTTTCAAACCATATAAAGTTTAAATAAAATATAAACGTGCTCAAGATGGTAAGAATCAACGAAACGTGGAGGTTGTTCTACATACACTTCTTCCTTTATATCACCATTAAGGAAGGTCAACTTCACGTCCATCTGATAGACAGTGAAGCCCTTGAGTGCTGTATATTCTAGGAACAACCTGATTGCCTCCATCCTTACCACTGGAGCAAACATCTGATCGAAGTCGATTCTTTCTTCTTCTCCGTATCCCTTGGCGACGAGTCTGGCCTTATTCTTTATAATTGTTCCATCTTCGTCCATCTTATTCCTGTAGACCCACATTATTCTGATAACGTTCTTACCCGGGTATTTGAACAAGCTTCCAGGCTTGGCAATGCTTGAATTGATTCAGTTCTTCTTCCATAACCATTATCCAAGATGCGTCTGAGTTTGCTTCCTCTAACTTCTTCGGTTCAACCTGCGAGAGGAAACTTAAATATAGATTTTCATTAGTTGTACCTCTATGAGTTCTGACACTATCCTAGATATCTCCAAAGATTTGATCAATTGGGTGATCCATCAAGTGTCTGAGCTCTAGGGTTATTGCATCTGGAGCTTCTTAAATCACTAGAGTGACTTCATCAACTTGGATGACATCTTCATCATGGAGATCATCCTCTCAAAGTGGGGTTAGAGTGGTGATCTTGATGAAATTTTGAGCTTTTTCTTCAGTCGGATCATCCAAGATTAATTCCTTCAGTGAAGGATGGTAAAAGCTTTACCACCTGAGGGGATAAACCTATTTAGCACTACGAGGGGTGAATTGTAATGCCCCCGGTCTTTCTGTGTTTTGTTTGATCATTGCTTGGCGTTACGATGACGCATTGTCGGCTTTCGCCATTGTTAGAGCGTGGTCATAGCTCTTTAGGTTCCTTTAGTGGTCCTTTATTGGCCTATTTGCAAGATTCCCCAGCTAGCCAGAGTCTGTTTTGGTGACTCGGTTGGGCCTTTCAGGGAATGCTTTTGTTTTGTCTTCAGGCGGTGTTAGCCCAAGTTTTGATCGTTGGATGTTGTTTTCGACTTCGCCGTTGTGTTTTTAGTTGTAGTGTTTAGCTACGGTGCGAGTTTTTTCGAAATCTGAGATCATTCTTTTTTTGCGTCATTTTGGCGTGCGTTTGGTTAGCCGGTAGTGGCTACCTGTTTGTTGTGTGTGGCCTGGTGTGATCGAGCTTGGTAAGGCCGATGCTTGTTTCAGGCTAAGTATGTTTAGCCTTTGTTTTCGTGTGGTGAATATTTATATAGGTGTATGTATATATATTTTATTCTGTTCATATATATATATATATGTATATATATACATATATACTTATGGTAGCTGGTAGCAGCAGAGGCTCGGGTTGGCTGCCCAGCCTTGCTCTTCTTTAGCATGTGGCTGTTAACATATATATATATATATTATATATATATATATATGTTTGCTTCTAGTGTGCTGGCTGGGTGGGGGGCTCGGGAAAGCTTGGTGGCTGTGAGGATAAGCATGAGTCAAGCTATAGTGGCTGCTAGATATATTGCTATATATATATTTTAGTTAGTGCTTGTGTAAGTGCTGGCTGAGTGTAGTAGAGCCAGGGGCTCGGGATAGCTTTTGTGATAAGCTTTAGCCTAGTGGCCGGTTATGTGGTATTAAGATATTAGTTTCTAATAGCTTAGTGGGGCTAAGTTATAATATAGTATATGCTAGTGGAGCTGGGTAATTAAAGCCTATTCCTTTTTCTCCTTCCCCATTTCCCGAAGCTCGCTCAGCTTGATAGCTTCCAGCGGAAGGAGCATGCGGCAGGCGGAGAAGCTGCAGCCTTGGCCGGCGATTCCAGCTTCTCCAGTGGTCGGTTTGCTCGGGAAATTCCAGATCTGAGCTGCTCTTGCCGAGAGCTAGCTTCCTAGGTATGTATCTTAGCTTTTAGGGCTGTCTTTAGAGAGTTGTGATCTTCGAGTTTGCTCCTTTTATTATCTAAAGCTCCAGATCTTATTTCCCAATAGGTAGCCCGGCTGTTGGTGCCAACCCGTGACTTGAAGTGCTGCAGCTAGAGGCAAGTGGCTCCCTTGCCCTTGCTTACTCTGTTGATCTCAAGATTGTTTAATTCTTTCTTTTATTTTCCTGTTCATTAGCTAATTAGCCACCTTGTGCTGCTCCAAGTTATTCCTCTGTTTTTCCTTATAATTGTCTCGGCAAGAGTTTAGTCTAGCAGCTGATGTGAGTTTTTGCCTAAATTTAGTGCAATCTTAAGGCTAGGTTGCTGCTAGGATGGTTAAGAAAGAGAAGCAGGAGCCTTGGAATTAATTTTCCAAGGCTCTACTTGCTGTCGTTGAGAAGAGCTGGGGCGGGGTTTAGGAAAATTTCTAAGTACCCAGGCATTGAGTGAAGGCCATTCACTCAACGCTAGGTGTTTTTTTTCGGCTAAGGGCCCAGGCGTTGAATGAGGTCCACTCACTCAACGCCGTAGTTCTTTTTAGGCTAATGTTATAGCCTTGGGATGCGAGCTTCTTTAGGGCTGTTAGAAAAGTTTTACGTTCCTAAGGGGGATGTTGGGGGTGTTTGGCTAGTTTTTGCATGCCGACTCGTGGGCTATGACCAGAGGGGGTGTTGTTGTTTGGACTCTGAGGGGTGAATTGTGTGTGCTAAGCTATGGCCACCACTAAGTTTAGACACTATGGCCAACTTGTTGGGTGTGTGGACCCTGAAGCTGCCACCGGTTGTGTTTTCACCCTTGAGTATTTTTGGGGTCTTGTTGTTGGTGTTGGACACTGTGGCCACCCACTCCAGTCCCCCTTATTTTTACACCCCGGTCATTTGCCCACAAACTTAGGACTGTTAGTTTCCTATTGTCTACTTTTGGTTTTTCCCTGCTTTTATGCTAATGCATTTCTTCTGCAGGTTGATTCTTTCCAGAGCAGGTAGTTTTGTGCTCACACTTAGTGTGTTTTGCCTTTATTGCTCTATAAGCAATGCTTCTTTCTTTTCCTGCTTCTGTAGTTTAGTATTTTGTTGCCGGGTTGGAAAACCCTTCTTTAATTGAGTAATCTGACACTCCTTGCTTTGATTTATTTTCTTTGCTGAGGCATTTTTTTCTTGAATGCCTCAGGTCCAGGTTGTAGCCGATTGAGCGGCTGATTTTTCTATTTGCTGGGTCTTGCTGGTAGCCTCCAGGGTAGCAGAGTTGCAGATCACTCCCTTGTGAGGTAGTCATTTTTCTTTTCTGTATGGACATGCACACTCACCGGTGGGTTCGTGTCGGGTTGTGGACGCCCACTTGTGGCTTTCTTGTTTTGCTAAGTATGAATTTAGACTATTGTTTTTGCCCTCTTGGGGTTGTTTACTTGCTTCTGGGAAGGTTTTATGCTAGGTTGCATGTTAGGTATTTAAAAACCCTAAACTATTATATGTACCTCATGCATAACATATTTGCTAACTAAAGCACTGTTTTATTAAAGCGTAAAACCTCTTTTAATATATATATACTATACTCACCTTAGGTGTCGTGCATTCTATAAGTGGTCTCTGGTGGACCCTTATACTCATTTAGGGTGTCAAACTAACTGAATCCAAGTATTTTTCCGATGTAAGCATATATTTTCTTAGCGTGGACTAGCTGATCGACTGTGCCGAGGGATACAGCCTTCAAACAAACTGGTTTTCTATTAAATTTAAACTTGTGATTTATGGTTTTGGTGTGTCGCCTGAGCGTCGGCAGTTATCCCCTGCTCGACGTGGCATCACAACGCGTATTTTCCCTTACTCTGATACTTCTTAACCTCAGGTAAAATGCGGGTCGTGACATGAATAGATTAATTTAAAAACTTAATTTGTTTTTATAGCGGAATTAAAATAGTGATATATATATATCTTAAGAGAGTGCATGAATAAAAGAAACTAACTAACACAGCACACAACAATAAGAAAATAGCAAACAACCAGACGACACAAGAAATTTATAGTTGTTCCCCTAAAGTTGGGTACATCAAATCTTCTACCACCCTGGTAGGATTCCACTACAGGTTTTTGATCAGGTGCTCTGTCACCAACAAGTTTTTGTTAGGTGCCCTATCACCACAAGATCTATTTGAAGGGAGATCTCACAACCCTTTAGGCTTTTGATCAGGTGCCCAAAAACGAAGCTAAGTCTTTTAATAAGAAGACTTAAGAACCAAGTGGTTAACTTTTGAAGGGAGTTAAAACCCTGTGTACATTAGGGTGAAAGATGTGATATTTTCTTCACTTTCTCAAACAGCTGAGAAGACTTTAGTGGATTGCTTGATGTTGTCAAAGCTCCCCATGAGATTATTATTGTTCAGGAAATTGTTGGAAGCTTTGCAGGGTGTATGTCTTCTTGATGATCTCCAGAAGCTTTTAGACTGATTGAGTTTTGATGTATCTTGAAAGCTTGGAGAAGATTTGCAGATGATGAAGACTGAATGAGTATGCAGACTGAATATCTTTTCTCTATCTGCCTGTAACTCTTTTACAATTCTACAACTTCTTGTGTTCAATCTTCTTGAAAACTCTTTTATATTTCCATATAGAAATTCTGTCTCTGAATTTGAATTCCACTCCTTGATTAATTGCTGAAATCTTTGAACTTGGACATATGGCTAGAAGGGTAATAAATTGATTCCTCAACTGTCCCAGTTATTAAGCCGGATATTGACTCTGTGAAATCCAGTAATTAATGCTGCCAATGAACGACTATATTCATAAGAATATATGCATTTAATTACTAAGAGCAATATATGCAATAATATATAATATAAGCCTTGGTCAATCCAGAAATTTACTGTAGAGAATAAAGAAAATGAACTAACAGATTTCATCGACCTCAGAACAGGTTTCGTCAACCTGAACTCAAAGTTCGTCGAGCTGAGAAAATTTCTTCGTCGACCTGAGCTTAGAGAGAAATATTCTGGAAAGAAACTGCCAAAACTGAGCTCCAAGTTTGTCGAACTGAGGTAGAATATCGTCGACCAGGGAAACTGAGAGAGAAGGGAGTTCGTCGACCTGAGCTCGAATATCATCGAGCTAAACACAGAGAAGGAACTCTGAGTTTGTCGATTTGTGATCGACGATCGACGATCTGCGATCGACGATCGTCGAGCTAAGTTCGAAGAACTTCGAACTGATTTCTGAACTCTCTAGAACTGTTATTCTTCTAAGTCTGGATCTTTGAAGTCTTCTCAAGGCTGGATTATAAGATGTCTAACCTAGTCAGACTATCCTAACCTTAGAACTAACAAATTGACCCTAAGCTATACATGATGGGTCAAAAACCTTATAGTGAACCTAACCCAAATCCAAACTAGGGATCCAACAATCTCTCCCTATTTGGGTTAGGTCACTAAACAAAATAGAAAAACATAAAAACACAAAGTAATATAAATATCTGACAGAATTTTAAACTAATCAGCAGATATGATATAGCTAAGTGCAAAACACATATATCATAGAGAAATAAATGTTCAAGGATTGTCAGAGGGAGGAGCAGAAGATGATTTAGCAAATATAATTTTCCTGTGAGGATCTTCTGCTTCCTTCTTAGACATCTTTATGTCTTGCCCTCCAAGGACTGTAACAATTGATGCTCTGGGAACCATAGCTTCTGGATGTGCCTACATATATGCATTTGGATCAAATAAATGTTTTTCTACCTAAAATTTGTCAAGTTCTTTTTGTCTGTAGGTTGACATTGTAGTGAATTTTGATGCATCTGATCCTTCTGCTTTGGCCTTGTTCATCTGAGATAAGCCAATCAGTTCTTGAAATCTGGCCATTCTAAAGTTGGGATCAAACTCAGGTTCATAAACTGGAGAGGGAGGTCTCTCTGGATCTATTTTAGAAGCATCCTTAATAGACTCTTGAGGTTTTTTGAAAATGATTGATTATTGTAGAAAGTTTGTTTGAGGAAGAGATAGTAGAGATTTGCTTTGATAATAGGACTTTGGAGGGCTGTAATGACTGTATCTTCTAGATGGTCTAGAGAACTTGTAGGAGGATGGTATTTAAGATTGAGAAGTGTTTGAAGTAGGATTTTGAGTCTTTGCAACACTTCCTGAAGATTGAGAGAAATTTCCTGTAGCACCTGCAGTAGGAGGAGGAGGAGGAGGAGGAGGTCCTCTCCAGTTCCTTTGAGGAGGAGGAGAGTATCTCCTGCTCTTCTTCCTAGTCTTTTGCTCATTTTTAGAAAGCCACATCCACTTAGGAATACATGGGTAAGGAGTAATATGAAGGATCAAGTGCATACCCAACTGCACCAAAAGCCCGGACTGTTGGAGAGGGAGCTACTTAATTTCTTAAATAAGTAGCAAAGCGCCACGGGTCAAGTGAAGGAACGTCGGACCCAACAATCCCCCCCGGCGTCCAGCACAACCCGTCGGCTCAGAGGTGGGGTTACCACATGTCCCACATGGCTCAGAGGTTGGGTTACCACATGTCCACGGTTTGCCTGACCCGCAAGACCCACACAGGTAGAAGGGAAAAATCAGGATTTAATAGCGCCCCCCAGTCTTGAATTTGTGACCTCCTCTGATACCAATTGAAGGATCAAGCACATACCCAACTGCACCAAAAGCCCGAACTGTTGGAGAGGGCGCCACTTAATAATTAAATAAGTAGCAAAGCGCCACGGGTCAAGTGAAGGAACGCTAGACCCAACAATCCCCTGGTATCAGAGGGAGGTTGAGAGAGGGTTAGAATGTCTTCTCTATTGTTAAAACAGATAAGAGAAGCAAGTGGATTGCACAGAGCTAGAAAGCTCTAAAGAATCAAGGCTCCTCCTTGCTTAATGATATCCAGGAAGATGTCTTGCTTCAAGGTGCAGGAACTCTTCTGAACTTGTGACAGATAGCTGTCTTAAAGTTCTTGAAGGAGCAGCTTGAAGAAGACTCTTGATTTGTAATGGATGTTCTTCTTCAACAACTTTTCTTCCTTCTTCTTCTTATTCTTGAGACTCTGAGTGAATGTTCCTGGCAGCAGGATGAACTCAGGATTGAAGAAGAGAGAGTTGAAGAAGGTAGAACTTCTCAGTTGAATGTAACAATGTCTGAGAGCTGTATCTCTTATTGAAATTAATCTGTATATGAATATCTGTGTTGATCTCTCTTCTGTGTGTGTATGTATATTTGTTATTTCAAAAGAAAACTCTTTATATATGGGCCTTTGTAACGGCTCTAATCTTTGATTGAATTTTGTCTTCTTCTGAGATCTTCGATCTAGGCTGCAAGTAGCACAAAACAAAACATATCCTGCAGATAGACATGCTATAAAGGGATAACGCTTTCTAAGAAGCTGCAAATCCAATCTGATAAAAGGAGTACTAAAGAAAGTAACATCAGACTAAACTCTTTACGGCCAGAGAAGACTTTTGTGTCTAACGGCTATAAAGGACAGCATGACAGAATAAAGCAAAAAGATATTTCAACTAATAAGACAAAAGACTTTGTCAGATAAAGCTTGACTTATGCATAAAGGATGGGGCAAAGATTGCCATGAGATGTATGCACAAAATCAATGAAATAATCTTTAATAAAATATGCTAAATAAATAGGAGATAAATCAAAGAACAGAAGGAGTACAAAATTACTAAAGGCAGACAGAAGAACGTCGAACGACCCTCGGAGATCATCGACAGAACCACAGAGATTGTCGACCTATCAGAACAGATAGTCGAACGATACAGATAGTCGAACTATCAAAGCAGATTGTCGAGCTACCACAGCAGATAGTCGACCTATCAGAACAGATAGTCGAGCTATCAGATAGTTGAGCTATCAAGGCAGATAGTCAAACTATCAAGCAGAACAGATAATCGACCTATCAAACAGATAGTCGAGCTATCAGATAGTTGAACTTTCAAGACAGATAGTCGAACCATCACGCAAAACAGATAGTCGACCTATCAAGCAGATAGTTGAGCTATCAGATAGTTGAACTATCCAAGCAAATAGTTGAACTATCAAGAAAATAGAGAGTCGACCTATCAAGCAGATAGTCGAGCTATCAGATAGTTGAACTATCCAAGCAGATAGTTGAACTATCAAGAAAATAGATAGTCGACCTATCAAGCAGATAGTCGAGCTATCAGGTAGTTGAACTATCCAAGCAGATAGTTTAACTATCAAGAAAACAGATAGTCGACCTATCAAACAGATAGTCGAGCTATCAGATAGTTGAACTATCCAAGCAGATAGTTGAACTATCAAGAAATCTGTCTGGTCAAAAGAAGTCGAGTGGGATTCGACAATCGACGAGGCAGATTCCACAGAACGTCGAGCTAACTAGAGTTGAACTAACTCAGAGATAGACGATCTGCTGACTGACGATAGTCGACCAATTGATAGACGATCGTCGAACAGTTGATAGACGATAGTCGAGCGGTGTTCGACCATAGTCGAACAAAACACAACTTAACCAAATTTTCATCTGGATAAGTGACAACTCTACAACTAGAGCAATCTAACTAAATAACTAACCTTTGACCATAGATAAATCTTGGGTCAAGAAACTAATTGATAAGACTAAACTCAAATCAAAACTAGGGTACCAACATAATATTATTCAGGATATAGTAAAGTGTGTCAGCAGTTGGGTTAGGCTTAGGAACAGCCTTGACAAGAACTTTTCTCTTCTTAGATATTGTCTTTTTAGGGCCAGAGTCATCAGAATCATTATCATTATCATTCATCATCATCAGATGATCCATGAGGATGGGCATATAAATCATCAATCTCTTTTAGAGTTTCTTTGGAGATCTGCTTCTCAGGCTGAGGCTGTACTTGAGATTCTGGTTTTGCAAAACTTTCAGTAACAGTTTGATTTTCTTTTTCTTCTTCTATATCTGCAAGCATGATATCATCCAAGTTTTGTATAGGACTTTCATCCATCATACAAGTTGGAGGAGAGTAAGCCTTGGGCTTAGAAACTGGTTCACAGATATCTTCAACAGCTAATATTTTAGTAACCACTAGAGCAACAAAGCTTTCCCTTATTTGGTCCATAACTGCATGACTTATTGGGGCAGAATTGCATAAAATAGCCTTGGAAAAATTTACAATAGAACATGGTAAAGCATATCTGTAGACTGGGTTGAAAGAATCAAGTAAAGATTTTAAATCAACTGAGGGATTTATAATAGGATCACCAACAATGCTTATTTCTTCATCAGTATCATAAGCCATAATATATTAATCCATATCTATAATATAAACAATATCTGCAGGGATGTTTATTTCAAGAGAATTTGCTGCTGCTGCTAGAAGAAGAGGAGGTAGAACAACTATTGTTGCTGCTATCACTATAGGAGAAACTGGAGGAACTAGAGATTCTTCACAGGATATCTCCCCCTGCCTATTTCAAAGGGTCATGAAATCAGGCCCCCAGAAGAAGGGACAGAATGGAGAGCAGCAATTTTAGAGGAGAGAGAATTGATAGAGGCTGAGAGAGGAGCAATAACATTGGCTATTAATTTCTCTAGAGAGGGAGAAATGAATTTGAGAAGATCCTTGGCAATTTGAGAGAAATTTAGATATGGAGGTTCTAGAGCAGAGGGAGTGAAGGGGGTCTGATGTACACAATTTGAACATACAGCGAAAGCTAGGGGGAGTTCAGGGAAGGTGGAGGTAGTGTTGGAGGGAATGCTTGATGGAATTGATGTGGTTGGAGTTGTGGTAGTAGGAACTTGAATGGTAGGAGTAGATGTAGTGGGGATGTCCTTGATGGATGATTGAATTGGGGATTGATGGATTTGAGAGTTTTGAGGAGATGATAGAGGAGATTGTGAGTTGAATGTAGGCTGAGAGGAGGTAGATGGAATGTCAGCCAGATGATTTGGAGGTCGAGATAGAGGAGGAATGATATCAATCATAATTACATCCTCATGAATGATGATAGTTGACTGAGGAGGTGATGGTGGAGGAAGTGGTGAAGTTGGAGGGGTAGAAGTGAAAACAACAAGTGAAGAGGAAGATGGTTGTGGTTGAGAAGGAGGTGAAGGGATTCTGATGGAGGGAAGAACATCTTCTAGAGGAGGAGGAGTTGCTATTACTGCCCTTGTATCCTCAGAAGTCCTGGAGGAAGAGGAGGCCCTGGAGGGCTTGACAATGGTCCTCTCCCATTTGCCAAAGAAGGCTGATTTTAACCTTTTTGAAGCATTAATAAAAATGGTCTGGGAGACCAACAACTGAGGGAACTTTTCCTGGAGGAAAAGCCCTAGTACCCTTCCAAAACAAACTTATCTTTTGTTATTCCTCTTCTTTATCAAATCAAAAAACAAAAGACTCCAGTTTACTTATTTTCTATTCACCAAGGCACTCATCACAATAAATTGATGCCTTGTGATATAGTCATGTGCGGTGTGCTTGCCCAGCAAGACTTTACCAACGATATCAGCAAGGAACTTATATTCAACGGATAAGTCCTTCTTCAATAGCTTGCTAGGGTTTTTAGCAGAGTTACCCATTGCAGCCAGCATATTGGAAAATTCCTCACTATTCATCTCTATATAATCTTCACCGTTAACAAAACCAAATATTTCAGACAAAATTGCAGGAGAAAGATTGACTTGTATTCCTGCAATGGTGCCGATAAGGGTTTGGGCGTCAGGAGACGAGGATGAATAAAACAATTCTTTGATCTCGAGCACTATAAGTTTGATTCTGGTTGTCATAAAATTCTGCAAATGCGGTTCCTCGAACAGTTTCATTATATCCTGGAAGATTTGATCGGTGTGACTGAATGATTCAAAATCGATATCGAAGCCTACATCAAATTTCATCGCAGAGAGAACGGCCGCTGGAATCGCCATGGAGGTTTTCCTGTAAAGAAAGAGAGAACGATCAAGTGCAAAGAGAATAGAAAGCGCGGGATGGAGCTCGAAGAAAACCTAATTATAAGGTTTTCAGAAATTGAAACACCAGACTCCGTCCTGCGAAAGAAAAAGAAATCTTCAATCTCAGGTTGACGAAAAATTTCATGAAGATATGATATCGTCGATCACAGTCTGAAGAGGGGAAAACTTTTCGTCATTCTTAGGTCGACGAAAATTTTTCTGAAGCATGATCGTCGATCTCAGTTCGACGAAAATAAATTCACACATAGAGTTCGTTGATCTCAAGTCGACGAATTATTTCAAGAACTGTCCTCAAATCGTTGATCTCTAATCGAAGAACTGTGACAAATTCTTCGACCTCAGATAGAAAATTAAATTAATGCTTCTCCATTAATCATACCTAGCTGATTCAGAAAGAAAAGATGTTTCTTCCCATCCAATGGCGTGGTGAAGATGTCTGCTCTTTGTAAATTAGTAGAGATAAAGACAAGATTAATTTTCTTTTTGTCTACACAATCTCTAATGAAATGATGTCTAATTTCTATATGATTGGTCCTACAATGATGCACTGGATTTTGTGCAATTGATATTACACAGGTACTATCACAAAATATAGTTGAATTATTTAAGTTGAGACCATAATCCAACAATTGATTTTATATCCGCAAAATCTGTGAACAGCAGCTGCCTACAGCTATGTATTCAGCTTCAGCAGTTGATGTGGACACAGATGTTTGCTTCTTACAAAACAAGGACACAAGCCTATCACCAAAAAACTGGCAAGTTCCTGATGTACTCTTCCTATCCACTCTACATCCAGCATAGTCAGCATCAGAAAATCCAGTTAAATCAAATTCTGACTCTAATGGATATAGGAGTCCTAGATTTGGACAACCCTTTATATATCTCAAAATCCTTTTTAATAAAATATATTAGGATTCTTTAGGGTTCACTTGGAACCTAGCAAAAATATATGTGGCAAACATTATGTCAGGCCTACTTGCTGTGAGATATAATAGAGACCCAACAATAGCCCTATAAGTTTTCTGAACAACAGGCTTTCCATGTTCATCAGAATCAATCACAGCATTAGCAGCCATAGGTGTTTTCATTGCTGAGGCATCATACATCCCAAACCTTTTAACAAGCTCCTTAGCATACTTTGATTGGGAGATGAAGATACCATCAGATGATTGCTTCACTTGGAGACCAAGGAAGAATAAAATTTCACCCATGCTACTCATCTCAAACTTTGAATGCATTAGATTAGAAAATCTTTTGCATAGTTGTGGATCAGTAGAGCCAAAAATAATATCATCTACATATATTTGAACTTAAAAAAATTTATTGTTATGATGCCTAATAAAAAGAGTCCTATCTACTATACCCCTAAAAAACTTATGCTCTATAAGAAAGCTAGCTAAGGTCTCATACCAAGCTCTTGGAGCTTGCTTTAAACCATAGAGAGCTTTATGCAATCTAAAGACATAAGAAGGATGAGTTGGAGAGATAAAACCTGGTAGTTGCTCCACATACACTTCCTCTTTTAATTCTCCATTTAGGAAAACACTTTTTACATCCATCTAATAGACTTTGAATCTTTTATAGACTGTATAGGCTAAGAAAATCCTTATAGCCTTAAGCCTTGCCACTGGAGCAAAGGTCTGATCATAATTTATTCCTTCCTCCTGTGAATAGCCTTGAGCTACTAGCCTTGCATTTTCCTTCAGCATCCAGTTTGTTTATGAAGACCCATTTGGTTCCAATGATTGGATAGTCTTTGGGTCTAGGAACCAAATCTCAAACTCTGCACCTCTCAAACTGATTGAGCTCCTCTTGCATTGCAATGATCCAATGTGGATCTTGCTCTGCATCTTTGATGGAGTGTGGCTCAAGTAGAGAAATGAAATAAGCATGCATCACATCAATGTTGAGTTGATGCCTTGTTTGCACACCAACTAAAATGTCTCCAATCAGTTGAGATATTGGGTGATCTCTAAGTGTGACAAGATGAGTTGGAGGAGTTGGTTGAGCAATAGCTTGTGGAATTAATTCCTCTTGTGGAATTATATTAGCTGTTGGAGGAAGTTCAGTCACTTTCAAACTTTCTTCTTCAATTTCTTATTCAACTTGTTGAGAAGGATGTGATGGAAACTCTTGGGTGAGGTTTAGATCATCCAATTTCTCACACAAGTGAGGTACCTGCAAAATGTTATTGGTAGAAACTTCTTTCTCCTTATAAAACATGCTAGCCTCATCAAATATAACATGAACATATTCCTCAATTTTTAATGTGGATTTGTTAAAGACCTTATAAGCATTGCTGACTTGGGAATATCCTAGAAAAATTTCCCCTGCAACTTTTGCTTCAAACTTTCTAGTGTATTTATTATCATTATTGTGAATATAACATAGGTATCCAAATACTTTAAAATAGGTGATTTTATATTTCTTCCCTTTAAGTAACTCATAAGGAGTCTTATTCTTAAGCTTGTGTATCAGACTTCAGTTCAGTACATATTTTGCTGTGCTCACAGCCTCTGCCCAAAAGGATAGGGGCATGTAAGCATCTGCAAGTAATGTGGCACATTATTTTTCCTTTCAACAATCCCATTTTGTTGAGGAGTTTTTGGAGCTGAGAAGCAGTGCCTGATACCTTCCTTCTCACATAACTCTTGCATAAGAAGAGACTCAAACTCAGTACCATGATCACTTCTGATCAATGCAACTGGAGTAGAGTACTCAATCTGTAGGTTCTTGAGAAAATCGGTAAGAACCTTGAAGTTATCTGACTTAGATCTCAGAAAGAATACCCAAGTGAATCTTGAGAAGTCATCTACAATCACTAAAGTATAAGATTTCCCTCCTAGAATTTGTACAACAATAGGGCCAAAAACGTCCATATGTAGCAAGCACAATATCCTCGATGAGTCGCTTTTATTTATAGATTTAAAGCTATTTTTAGTTTGCTTGCCTAACTGACAAGCCCTGCAGAGGCATTCCTTCTTGTAGGGGCCAAAAGGCAATCCTTTAACAAGGTTGTCCCTAGATAACTTATCAATATTTTTAAGATTTACATATCCAAATCTCTAATGCCAAAGTTCATTTTGATTGCTAACCTGATTAAATAAACAAAGTTTTGAAATAGCTGATTGAAAATTTACTACATATATGTTGCCTTTTCTAAGTCCAGTTAATACAGGTTTGTTTTCTTTACAAGAAATAATACAGGAAGATGAGTTAAATGATACCTGATAACCTTCATCACATAATTGAATTATGGATATTAGGTTATGCTTTAAGCCACTCACATAGACAACTTTCCTGAAGGTGACTGCTCCAACCTTAAGATCTCCATAGACTTTAGTTTGGCCACAGTTGGAGTCACCAAAAATCACCTTTGGACCTAACTTGGACTTGTAGTTTGTTAGATTGTCCTCATAGCCGATCATATGCTTTGATCATCCACTGTCTAGATACCATTGTTGATTGAAGACTGGACAGTCCTTCACCTGCATAGAGAGGAATTAGGAGTTCTTGACCCAGGTTACCTTGGGTCCTTGTTTCTTTTGATAAGAGAAACTGGAAATAATAGAAAATTATGGTTGATTTTTATATTCTAAGGGATGATATATTCTAGGTGGTATTTCCCATTAGGTGAATGGATTAACAAAATCTTTTGAATGATTAAATGTTCTTGAATAATTAATGTTTCTGTTAGGCTGAACTGGGATCGACGAATTCTGATAAGTTCGTTGAACTGAGGTCGATGAATTGGGATGAGTTTGTCGAACTCCATTCAGATAATAGAGATATTCATTCTTTGAGCCCAAAAATCGTCGATCTCGGCTCGAAGAACCATATTGGTTTCGTCGATCGCAGTTCAAAGAATAATTATAATAGAAATCTGTGTTCGGAGTTCGTCGACACGAGTTCGATGATCTGTACACATTTCGTCAATCTGAGTTCGACAAAATCTGTTGAACATTGTTTAATTAAGATTTTTCCTATTCTTTCTCTTTTTCTTAGGTTTATGTTTTAATTCAGTTGGTTCATTGTTTTCATAAACCTTTTCTTTACCTTTTTTTGATATAAATTTAATGGGTGTAGAAAGTATATTTTTCTGAATTAAATGGGGTTGGTTTGATGAAGCACCTAAGCCCAGCTTGCCATTGAGCCTGGCATTTACTGTGCTTGTGATGTCCATCAGATTAAGGCTTCTCCTATTGAGAGATTCCTCAAGTTGCTTTGCCTCACATAATTTAGTTTTTTAATGAAATGATTTGTTCATTAGCTAATTCTAAATTATTTTTCAGTTTGATATTTTCAGCAAATAGGTTATCAAATTCAAGCTGTCTATCTCTAAGAATTTTTATTTCCTTATCTTACTTGATTAAATCATTGCACAAGGATTTAAATTCACTTTTAAAATCTTTTGAATTGAAATCAAATGAAGAGATTACCTGATCTTCTTCAAATTCAGATTCCTCTTCTGATTCTTCAGCTTGTTCCTCAACATCAGATTTGCTGTTGGAGGCATTAATAGCCATAAGACAAATTTCCATTGCCTTTGCCTCCTATACATCTTCACTAGAGCTAGAAGATGTGGATTCTTCATCTGTGTCACTCTAGGTCTCGGCAAGGAAGCCTTTCTCCTTTCTCTTATGTTTGCTAAAAGAGTGCTTGCTAGAGTACTTGCTTGATTATCTCTTATTCTCCTTTTCTTTTCTTCTATCTTTCATCTGTGCCTCAGGGCATTCAGGTAGAATGTGCCCAGGTTTTCTTCATCCAAAACAAACAATCTCCTTGGTAGGAGTCTTGTCATATCTTGGCTTGTCATCATTTTTGGATGACCTTCTTCTAAAGTCTTTCTTGGCCATTTTATAGAATCTTCTAGCCAACAAGCCCATTAGTTCTTCATTAGCAGGAAGAGCTTTTGATTCTTCTGTTGCATTGAAATCAATGCTGTGCTCCTTCCTTGAAGGTGTAGAAGCCTTCTATTCAGAAACCTCTGTTGTCTTGATCAACTGCTCATAAGACTTGAGCTTGCCAAGGAAACATTCTGTAGAAATTTCATTTAAACTTCTGGCCTCCTTAATTGGCCATATTTTGGAATCCCAAGTGCTGGGGAAGCATATTAGGATTTTGTCATTTATCTCAGTTAATGATATGTCCTTATCCAGGGTTTTTAGTTCATTTATGATGACACTGAGTCTGTTATACATTTCAGCAACAGTCTCTGATTCCTCCTTCTTGAAATTCTCATACTGTGATATAAGGAGGGGTCTCCTGTCTTTTCTTTCATCTGCTAAGCAAACAACTATTTGGTTCAATGAGTCTCGAATGGTCTTTGCAGAGGTGCACTCAACCACCTTCTGAAAGATGTCATCTAACATTGTCTATGCCAGAATATTTATTGCTTTAGCATCAGTTGTCTTGGCTTTCTTTTGTGCATCAGTCCAATCAGGTGGTGGAACTTCATGTGTATTGGAAGTTGTAGCATCAACTGTAGGTTGAGGGGGACCTGTCAAAATAGAGCTGAAAAATGTCCTCATCAATAGAGTCATGTAGAGTTTGATTCTTGCCTTCCAGAGTGCAAATTTATTCAAGTTGCACACTGGAGGTCTTAATCCTTATTCTGTGCCATGCTGTAAATAAGAGGCTAGAGAGAAAAGATCTATAAAAGGATCTTGGTTTATGTGTAAGTCTGTGAAACAAAAGAAGCATCCCTATGGTACTAATTAAAGGATTGTAAAAGCTTTACCACCTGAGGGGATAGACCTATTTAACTCTAGAGGGGGGGGGGGGGGGTGAATAGAGTAATTTAAATACATAATTGGTTTTTATAGCGGAATTAAAATAGTGATATATATATCTTAAGAGAGTGCATGAATAAAAGAAAGTAACTAACACAACACACAACACACAGCACACAACAATAAGAAAACAACAAACAACCAGACGACATAAGAAATTTATAGTTGTTCCCCAAAACTTGGGTAAATCCACTCTTCTACCACCCTGGTAGGAATCAAGAACAGGTTTTTGATCAAGTGCCCTGTCATCAATAGGTTTTTGCTCAGGTGCCCTGTCACGACAAGATCTATTTGAAGGGACATCTCACAACCCTTTAGGCTTTTGATCAAGTGCCCAAAAACCAAGCTAAGTCTTTTGATAAGGAGACTTAAGAACCAGGTGGTTAACTTTTGAAGGGAGTTTAAACCCTGTGTATAGTGGGATGAAAATATGATATTGCCTTCTCTTTCTCAAACAGCTGAGAAGACTTTAGTGGATTGATTGATGTTGTCAAAGCTCCCCCTGAGATAATTATTATTCAGGAAATTGCTGGAAGCTTTGCAGGGTGTAGGTCTTCTTGATGATCTCAAGAAGCTTTTAGACTGATTGAGTTTTGATGTCTCTTGAAAGCTTGGAGAAGATTTGTAGATGATGAAGATTGAATGAGTATGCAGACTGAATATCTTTCCTCTGTCTGCCTGTAACTCTTTTACAATTCTACAACTTCTTATGTTCAATCTTCTTGAAAACTCTTTTATATTTCCTTGCAGAAATTCTGTCTCTGAATTTGAATTCAACTCCTTGATTAATAGCTGAAATCTTGGAACTTGGACGAACGGCTAGAAGGGCAATAAATTGATTCCTTAACTATCCCAATTATTAAGTAGGATATTGACTCTGTGAAATCCAGTAATTAATGCTGCCAATGAACAACTATATTCATAAGAATATGTGCATTTAGTTACTCAGAGCAATATAGACAATAATATATAATATACGCCTTGGTCAATCAAGAAATTAACTACAGAGAATAGAGAAAATGAACTGACAGATTTCGTCGACCTCAGAATAGATTTCGTCGACCTGAACTCAAAGTTTGTCGAGCAGAGAAACCGTCTTCGTCGACCTGAGCTCAGAGAGAAATATTCTGTAAAGAAACTACCAAAGATGAGCTCCACGTTCATCGAATTGAGGTAGAATATCAATGACTAGAGGAACTGAGAGAGAAGGGAGTTCGTCGACCTGAGCTCGAATATCGTCGAGCTCAACTCAGAGAAGGAACTCTGAGTGCGTCGATCTGCGATCGACGATCATCGAGCTGAGTTCGAAGAACTTCGAACTGATTTCTGAACTCTATAAAACTTCAATTCCTCTAAGTCTGGATCTCTGAAGTCTTCTCAAGGATGGATCATAAGGTGTCTAACCTTGTAAGACTGTCCTAACCTTAAAACTAACAAATTGACCCTAGGCTATACATGATGGGTCAAAAACCTAATAGTGAACCTAGCCCAAATCCAAACTAGGGATCCAACATTCAGTCTTGAACCTGCATCTTCAATAAACACACTAGAAGAACTGCCTTGCAGCAAGCTCGTTTCATCAAATACAACATTGATAGATTCTTCAACAACCAGGGTTTTCTTATTAAAAATCCTATATGCCTTACTATGGCTACTATAACCTATAAAAATACCTTCAAAACTCTTTTCACTAAATTTAGTGGCGTGATACATCCCATTTTTAAGTACGAAGCATTTACTACCAAAGATTTAAAAAAATGAAATAGTCAGTTTCCTATCCTTTAGTAGTTCGTAAGGTTTCATATTATGGTTCTTGTTTATGAGTGCTCGATTTTGCACATGACAAGCAGTGTTGACGGCTTCATCCTAGAAATATTCCGGTGGTTAGGCATCACTCAACATGGTTTTGCAAATCTCTATGAGTGTTATATTCCTTATCTTAACAACTCTGTTCTATTGAGGAGTACAAGGAGAGGAAAACTCATGAAAGATACCAAGACTTCCACAGAATTCTGTCATGGCCCCAGACTTGAACTTCGTTCCATTGTCACTTCTGATTTTGACAATAGAGCAGCTGTATTCATTCCGAACTTGCCAGAAAAAATTAGTGAAGTTATCAAAGGTATCTGACTTGTGTTTTAAAAAGAACACCCACGCAAAGTGAGAGTAATCATAAACAATAAACAATGTATAATCCTTACCTCCCAAACTTCTAATTTGTAGTGGACCGAACAAGTCCATATGAAGTAGGTGCAAACAACTATTAGAATATTTGCCACTAATGCTTTTAAAGGTAGCCCTTGTTTGCTTGCCTTTTACACATGCGTGACAAGGTCTATCATTAATGCACTTAACGTTGGGTTCATCACGTACTAAATTAAGAGAAAATAATTTATTAATAGTATTGTAATTTATATGAGCTAATCTCTTGTGCCATTGGTCACCAAGATACGCACTATCTTTTACCAGAAAGCACAATGGAATAGAAGAGTCTATGCAAATAAAATTAAAAAAAAAATATTTCTACTACGAGTGCCTGATAGAATCCTCTCTAAGTTATCGACTGATTTTATCAAACACTTGTCTGCATGAAATTCTACTATATATCCTTTGTCGTAGAGCTAGCTTATGCTTATAATATTGTGTTCCAGTCCTTCAGCATAAGCCACATCTGAGAAGGATACAATGTCATTAGTAATCATACTGTAGCCTTTTGTAATCCCTCTGTCAGAACCTCCAAAGATGGCCTTTGTCCTGTTCATGACTGGAGAATTATTCTAGAGTAAGCTTCTAGTCCGGGTCATATGCCGAGAGCATGCACTGTCCAAATACCAGATAGGATTTTTTGTGCCCTTTGGACATTCCTACAAAAAAAGAATCAAGTTACCTTAGGAACCCAAACTTATTTTGGTCCTTAGTCTCTAGTTAGCATACTCCCCCTACATGTGTAACATTGTGAGTGGTCTTTTTCACATTATTAACTTGAGGAGTTTCATAATATCTGGGGTTAAACAAGCAATCTATGGCAAAGTGATAAATTTTGCCACAACACCAACAATCAAACCTATTATATCTTTGCCAAAAGTTCTCCTGCTTGACCTTTTAAGAGTGTGGTCTAGCAGGGGTAGCAGACTTGGAGGTAGAAGCTTCATAGTGATGGCACTCACAAGACTCTTCTCCTTGAGAGGCTTTTCCATAACGGGTTCAACTTTTGGAGCTTTCTTGATGTTATGACCATGACTATAAGGGTCGTAGCTCTATAGAGTGATCTCCTCATAAGGTGCCTTGAAGACACTCTCACCAAAGTTTTGGGGACAAGTCCATCCTTGGTACCGAGACATGGGCTCTACATAAGTAGGCCAGACAAAGTGACCGCAGGATGAGTCAAGATCAAACTCGTTTGTTGGAAGGATAACCTTTTTAAATGAAGTTTTGTCTTGAGGAGCTTTTCCCTTCTCCTTGGCTAGAGCCTTCTTGGCAGCCTTATTTCTCCTTTGGGCTTTATTTCTCCTAGAAGATATACTAGGGGCAGCCACATGGCCTAAGCTAGTTCCTTTAGCTTGAGCGGAGAATTCAGCAATAAGTGAAAGGACTTTCTTGGGCTTGGAGAAACTTTCCAAAAGTTTCTTTTCAGCGGCAAGTTGTTCTTCCAACTCCTTGAGATTTGCTCTTTTAGGTTTAGGTTCTCGAGAGCCTGTCTGTATACTTCGATTACTACATGGGCTTCCTCTCTAAGTGAGTCCCTCTTTGTGACTTCCTCCCTCAGAGTGCTCTCCTCAGCCTTAAAAGATTTAATCTCGTAGGCTTGAGTTCTTGCGACTCTTTGACATTTGTCATAAGCCTTAATTAACTCTTTGTATTGAGTCATGAGTTCAGATTCATCATCAGACAAACAGTCCTTATGATCATGGTCAGAAGTATCTGATTCCGAGAGAGGGGTATGAGAGTTTACCTTCCTAGTGAACTGGGGTTCTTCTTCTTCATCTGTATGTGCAATGAGCCCAAAGTAGGCTTCCTCATCATCACTAGACTCAGATTAGTCTGTGTCACTGAGGGCCTTGGCCTTCTTGGCTACCAGGCTTCTTTTAGTCTTCTTCTTATTATAAGAAGACTTCTTCTCCTCTCTTCTTCCACCCTCCTTCTTCTTGTGAAGGCAATCAGCTATGACGTGTCCTGGCTTATTGCAACAATAACAAACAATGTCAGAAGATATATGTTTGTTTGGTTTAGAGTGATACTTGTCTTGGCTACTTGAGTCATTCTTGTGACAATCACCATCATGATGTGATCTTTTGAACGAGGCATCTTTGCCTCACCACTATTTCTTCTTGTTCAATAACTTCTTGAACTGTCGTGAGAGAAGAGAAAACTCTTCTTCAGATAGCTCTGAGCCTGAGGTACTTGACTCTGAAGCTTCTTCTTCACTCTCTTCCTATGCAGGAGCAGGAGATACAACTTTTGACTTCCATGAGATGTATGTATTTAGAGCGACAGACTTCTCCTTGGATGAAGACCAGCTTTTCTCTTCTTCAGCTTTTCTTGTATTTATTTGGAGTTCATAGGACATAAGCTTTCCAAAGAGATTCTGAGGGTCAGTCTCTGCAAGCTTACCAAACTCCCGGATTGCGCAGACTTTGTTGTCCCATTCCTTAGTCAGGGATCTCAGAAATTTGTCATTAAGTTCTCCATTAGTGAAGACCTGGCCATAGACTCTTAGGCCGTTGACAATCTTGAGAAACTTTCAAATGTGTCAGCAATTGAATCCTTGGGACCTTGTCTGAATGCTTCATATTTCTGATTCAGTAAGGATCTTATATCATCCCTTACTTCTTCAGTACCTCCTATCAGGACGATGAGAGACTGCCATATTTCCTTGGCGGATTGGCAGTGAATCAAATTCTATAACATAGAATCATCGACTGCACTTGCGATGATATTCTTGGCTTTCTTGTCTAAAGAGACAAGTGCAATCTCATCTTTGTCAAGATCCATGAGCTTCTTTGGAACTTGCTTTGTTGGATTAATGGTGGATGCAATCATTTGAACATGGGGTCCTTCTTCTACTATCATAAAAATACTTGATCTACAGCTTCCATGAAGAACTTTATTCTTTCTTTCCACATGGCAAAATTAGTCTTTGTGCACAAGGGAAGCTTAGCAAAATTCTTGGCTCTGTCCATGCTTGTATCCTCTAAAGACAACTAGGAGCAGATCTGTTCAAGGTGTTAACCTTTTTGATGAACAACCTCCCTCTGATACCAATTGATGTTTTTAGTTCTCTACCTAAATAACCTAGAGTGGGTGAATAGGTGAGGTCTGCGTCTTTTTGCGGAATAAAAACTTGAAAGAGTGGAGCGCAGAAAATAAACAAACAAGCTACGGAGAACACAATATTTATAGTGGTTCCCCAACCTTGGGTACGTCCACTCTCCACCTCACCGATCTAGCAACATGCTAGACTCGGCTACTTCACTATTATCTCAGATTGAAAACCAATCCTACAACTCGGAGCAACGCCCCTACAACTCAATCCTCAAAATGGGATCTACACTCGGAAGAAAAATAACTTCCTATAAAACTCGGAGACAAAATCTCCTACAAGATTAAAGATGTTGTAAACAAAATTATCTCAGATCTGAATCTTTAGCCTTTCTTCTTTCTTGAACTTTGAAGCTTTGTCAGAAATGGATTGAAGAAGACAAGCCGAAATCTCTGGATCTAAAAACTAGGGATCAGCACGATCAAGAGGTGGATCTATAGAAATTGAACGCCTTGATCTGTTGATCTCTTATTGCTCTGAATCACTTGAATCAGAGAAGAGGAGTGATGAGAATGTCGATGAAGAGCGGCGGCTTTCTCAATTTAGAAATGAATAAAACGATTTAGAATCCTTATTTTTGTGTGTAAGGGTTAGTAAAATTTAATAAGAACTTTTATAGGACTTGCCTAATGGTCATAATCATAAATGACCGCACACGTGGACAAATAAGAATCGAGATTAGATTTGAAAACATTTCCGTTTGGACTTAATGAAAATTCAGGAAAGTTTACTGCATTTCTCGAGTGAGTAATTGATTACTCGAGAACAAATATCTGTTTCTCGAGTAGAGGACGTATGGTGCTCGAGTACAAGTCCACGGGAAATTATTTCTGGCTTCTCGAGAAATAGCTTCTATTACTCAAGAACTATATAATGATTTCTAAAGAACTAACTTCACTTCTCGAGAACTAACTTCACTTCTCGAGAACAAACTTCACTTCTCGAGACTTAACTTCTGATTACTCGAGTACTGGTCTTCTGCTTTCTCGAGATAAGGCTTGGCCTTCTCAAGTAATGGATTAAGTTACTCGAGTACAAGACTTATAAATTTTTTTGAAATGACTTTTGAGATAACTCGAGAGGAAGGTGAGTAGTACACGAGTACTGCATGGCTTTCTCGAGTACTAAACAAGGCCTTCACGAGAATAGCTTTTGCTACTCGAAAAATATATAGAGCTTAACTCGAGAAATCAATTTAGCAATACTCGAGTACACAATATACTTCTTGAGTAATGGACTTAGAAAAATTCTGACTTTTTAAAATAAATTTTTCTTTAAGGTATACAACAATTATTCTTTCTCCAATTACTTTAGTACTTGTAAAAGAAGTGTGTCCCAATAGAGAGGCTACACATGATTCAACACCATGGATAACACAATGAGGGATCACATTGTATGATCTTGTGTTTAGTGACTCATTATAGACTGACATTGGTCTACACTTGGCAACTATAACCTGCAAGCACTCAACTTAAAAAGAGTATCAAATACAAACTTAATTCATCTTAGTTCAAGGGTGACTTCATACAAATCGTGGTTATTATGGATACAATACCCAACAAGATCCTTGCTCTATCTTACTGCTAATAGACCGGACATAATGTTTTCAACATGTGTATGTGCTAGATTTCAAGTGAACTCTAAGGAATCTCACTCCACTGCTGCAAAGAGGATTTTGAGATACATTAAAGGTACACCAAATCTTGGCTTATGGTACCCAAGAAGTAATGATTGCAAACTAATAGGTTTTTGAGATGATAATTTTTCATGAAGCAAAGATGACAGGAAAAGCACATCCGGGACTTGTCAATTCCTAGGAAGAAGGCTTTTCTTCTAGAGCAGCAAGAAGCAGAATTGTGTCGCATTTTCAACAGCCGAGTCAGAGTATATCTCTTCAGGCAGTTGTTTGTGCACAACTGCTATGGATAAAGAACCAATTTGAAGACTACAATATGAACTTCAAGAACATTCAAATGTTTTGTGACTCCTCCATTGCAATTGTAATCGCCAATAACCCAGTCTCTCACAGCAGGACAAAACACATAGAGCTGAGGTACCACTTTATCAGGGAGCATGTGGAGCATGGAGACATCAGTCTCCAATATGTTCCAACTAACAAGCAGGTTGCGGACATTTTCATGAAGCCACTGGACGAGGCCAAGTTCTCATTCTTTAAAATAGAACATGACATGCTCAACAAAGAAGAATGAAGAGAAAGGTCTCACAGCAAAGTTCAAGGATCGGGCTATACTTCAAAAATTCAAGAGAATTCTTCTCTGGACTTCATTTCTCGAGAACATATTTATTACTCGAGTACTACAAATAACTATTCGAGAACCAATTGACTCCCGAGAAATGCTTCTCGAGTACTTATCCGATTCTCGAGAACTTCCGGTTTTCCTCTCGAGAAAGAATTTCTATACTCGAGAAATTTCTTTCTTCTCTCGAGAAATGACCTACCTCTCGAGAAGTCTGATGTCATTTTTCATTCTCAAGTTCAAATTTTTGATATTCGCACCCAGACTCTACTACCGCCATATTTTTAGGTATGTTATTATTATTATTTTCTTAATCATCATGATTTAAGACTTATATAAATAGATTAAAGTCCGGAAAATCCAAATTACCCGAATCTAAAACCCTTTCTCGAGAAAAAGGAAAACTCTTCGTCTTCTATGTCGTCGTCGCCCTTTTGCCACCACTTCAGTATTTCTCTCAGAAAGAAGACTTCAGTTCATCTCTCTTGATCATTGGCTCCTCGGTCGAAGGTTGGAATCGGCAGTGAACTCGTTTCCACTGACATTGCTGAATTGTCAGACGATTTCCACAATGTTCTACAGCTATTAGAAGCTGCCGAACTTTCCTTCATTCTGCCCGTGCAAAATTTTACTTCCAGATGTTTAGGAATTCTTCCAGAATGCCAAATTGAAGAGGAATGGGAAGATTCTCAAGTCTAAGGTTTGTGGAATCAAGGTTAAGCTAACTAACCCAATCGTATCCAAGGCCTTTCGGTTTCCTATCATTGATGAAGAAGATGACCTAACTGTTGATGATTACGATTGGGCATGCAGCTTCTGTGGTGTCTTTGTTGGTGTATGCACAATTCTCCGCCCTAATCTCAATGCAGAGATCAAGTTACTTGTAGATATACTTGAAAAAATCCTTCTGTGCCGCACTAATTCGATTAGCTTCATCACAAATGAATTCTTTGACATGATGACAACATTGATATGTAGGAATAAATTTCAGTGGGGCATGATGATTTTTGATAAGATCAAGGATAGCATCAAGGCACCAAATTTTGGCAGAATTTTCTCTCTTCTCCTTCATGAACTCAAGCCAGAAGTTTTTGATCTCTCTAAAGGTACTTCCTTGAATCACATGAAGAAAGTCTCCATCTCTTCCATTCCAAGATGGGAACTCAATCTTCAGAACCCTGCACAAGTTGCCAAATCCAATGATCTCCAAGAGGATGAGGACAGAACTCCATCTTCTCCTTTACATCAAGTGGCTTGCACTTCAAGTGCAACTACTTAGGGGGAGCCTGCTCCTATAATCCCAAAGGCAAGTCATTCTAATATTCCTTCAGATGTTGCTCCATCTGCTACTGCTGAGAACATTTCTACCCAACCAAAGGACTTAGGTCTTCTTGATGTTGATCTGCCTGATGAAGAAATTCTTACTGATGCAGAAGTTGAAGAACAAGTCATATCTACAGAAGATGATATCACCAGAATGATAGAGGAACTTACTTCCAAAGAACCTCTTTCCCCTCTACCTAAAGAGAAATCTATTGAACAAGAACCATCTCAATCAGACCATCCTTATGAACTAGAATCTCCTCACCCTCAGTCTCCTGCTGCAGATGTGCATGAAGAAGAGACAGTTTTAATTTCTGATGAAAAAGAAGCAACTCCTGAACCAGCTGAAGCACCCCTCAAAAGCCTGAACTTCTCCTTTCCTACTATTCTTTGTGAGGAAGGAGATGTCATGATTCATACCACCAGAGGACAAAGCTCAGTTATTATTTAAGAAATACCAATTTGGTCAGTTCTAGCTCAAGTCCATCTGTCTCCTCTAGTTCCAGATCCAGAAACTCCTGATAATACCATTCTTGGTAAGATTGAATTCACGCTAAAAAAATAGAGAGAGTATTTTGATCAGTCTCCCAATGCCGTCACAGATAGGTGGGAAAGATCTAGACCACACCATTAGTAGCATTGGTCAGGTGATGGATCAATCAGTAACTCTAGCAAATAATCAGATTCTATTGGAAAAGAATGTTGAAGGTCATAACTTCAAGATCTGTGAAGAAGTTGGAAAATTCAAAGAGGAAGCAATTAGGACACTATTTATAGAAGTCAGAAAGGGGGAGAATTTAGTGTAGGAATATCTAGAAAAATCTGATAATATCATGAAAACCCTTTATGAAGGAAAGCTAACTGAAATACATGCTGATGTTCAAAACCAGATTGATGGTGTCAAATTTCAGACATATGATACAACAGTTTGGATGCACAACAAGATTTTTTAAGAACTTCAAGTTGATCCAAATGTTATTCCACATCATCTCAAACCTACTGCCCATCATCCTTTTGCCCCAATGCCAACATTCTCTCATAGACAAGAAGATCAAGAAGCTCCTCCTGCAGAATATTTTCAAGTTTGGCCAGAAATAGAAATGCCTCAGATTCCTCCTCTAGAAATTCAAGCTCACAATAAAAGAAAATATGGTGATGGTGCTTATGCAAGAAGATTCACACCTATGCTAGAACATGTTGTAAGAGAATTTGCTGAAATATGGAGCCCATCCTCAAAATCACTAATGCTTGATACTCTAAAACTTGTTATTGATTTTAATGAAAATAGAAATGATCATTACAGCTCCCATGAATGGGACTTGTATGAGAAGTTTATTACCAAGAGAAGATTATATGACAGAGAGTATGGAAAGAATAACCCCAAGGCTCCTCCCAAACCTGCCAAGTATTATCCTAAACCTTACAGTTATCAGAAGAGACAGCAAGAGAAGAGAGAGAGAGAGAGAAGTAACACCAGCAAAGCAAGAAGCAATAGAAGAAGATCTGAACTTTCTTTATGAGATATTGTGGATTTGGATTTTTCATGGAAAATATCTATAAACATAAATCTTTTAATATTGATGATCTGATTTTTCATTTATTACCATTTCTCATTATTACTTTGTTTACTAGTCATTTTGTTTTGTTTATCTTGATGTAATTCACCTTAGTGTAGAGGGTTCTGACTTCTACAAATAGGGGGAGATTGTTGGGTATTGTATTCAAAATAACCTAGATTTGTATGAAGTCCGCCTTGAACTAAGGTGAATTAAGTTTGTATTTGATACTCTTTTCAAGTTGAGTGCATGCAGGTTATAATTGCCAAGTGTAGACCAATGTCAGCCTACAATGAGTTACCAAACACAGGACCAGAAAATGTAATCCCTCATTGTATGACCCATGGTGTTGACTCTTGTGTAGCCTCTCTCTTGGGACACACTTCATTTTCAAAGTAGTAAAAAAATGGAAGAAAGAATAGTTGCTGAATACCTTGAAGAAATACTTTTTTCAGAAAGTCAAAATTTTTTCTTAGTCCATTACTCGAGAAGGACCTCTTTGTACTCGAGTAGTGTTGGAGAAATTTCTCGAGTCTTCTCAGTGTTGTTTTCAAGTAGCAGAAGCTATTCCCGAGAAGGCTTTGTTTAGTACTCGAGAAAGCCATGTTGTACTCGAGTAAGACTTACCTCCTTCTCGAGTTAACTTAAAACTCCTAAGAATTTTTTTCTTGGTCTCATACTCGAGTAACAGAAATCATTACTCGAGAAAGCCAAGCCTTGTCTCGAGAAAGCAGAAGTCTAGCACTCGAGTAAGAATAAGTTAGGTCTCAAGAAGTTTATTTGTTCTCGAGAAGTCCAGTTAGTTCTCGAGAAGACATTATATATTTATCGAGTAATTGAAGTTACTTCTCAAGAAGCCAGATCTCATTTCCGTGTTTTCCTTAAGTACTTGTTCTCGAGAACCTTATACCTTCTTCTCGAGAAACTTATGTTGTTCTCGATTCTTATTGGTCCACATATGCAGTCATTTATGATTATGACCGTTAGGAAAGTCCTATAAAATGTATTATCAAATTTGACTAACCCTAACACAAGAAATCAAGTTTTCTGAATTGCACTATTCATTCTAAATCGGGAAGGCCGCCGCTGTCATTCTCGCCGATCAATATTCTCCGATCCAAGTGATTCAGAATAAGAAGGCATCAATAGATCAAGGCGTTCAACCTCTATAGATCTATTTATTGATCATGCTGATCCTAAGCTTTCAGATCCAGAGATTTCGCCGCAATCTTCTTCAATTCTTTTCTGACAGAGCTTCAAGTTTTAAGAAGGAATAAAGGTTGAATACTCAGGATCTGGAATAATTTCTGTTTGTATATTTTTCTGTACAACATTTTAATCTTGTAGGAGATTCTTTTTTGAGTTGTAGGAGCTTTGTTCTCCGAGATTTTGTAGGAGCATTTTGACTCCGAGTTGTAGGGGCATTGCTCCGAGTTTAGGATTGGTTTTCAATCCGAGATAATAGTGAAGTAGCCGAGTCTAGCGTGGTGCTTGATCAGAGAGTTGGAGAGTGGACGTACCCAAGGTTGGGGAACCACTATAAATATTGTGTATCATATGGCTTGTTTGTTTATTTTCTGCACTCTGTTCTTTCAAGTTTTTATTCCGCAAAAAGACGCAGACCTCACCTATTCACCCTCCCTCTAGGTGATTTAGGTATAAGACTAAAAACATCAATTGGTATCAGATGGAGGTTGTTCATCAAAAAGGTTAACACCTTGAACAGATCTGCTCCTAGTTTTCTAAAGAGGATACAAGCATAGACAGAGCCAAGGATTTTGCTAATCTTCCCTTATGCAAAAATACTAACTTTCCCATGTGGAAAGAAAGAATAAAATTCTTCATGGAAGCTGTGGATCCAAGGATATTTATGATAGTGGAAGAAGGACCCTATGTTCCAGTGACAACCTCCACCATTGACCCAACAATGCAAGTTCCAAAGAAGCTTATGGATCTTGACAAAGATGAGATTGCACTTGTATCTTTAGACAAGAAAGCCAAGAATATCATCGCAAGTGCAGTCGATGATTCTATGTTGCAGAAACTGATTCACTGCCATTCCGCCAAGGAAATGTAGCAGTCTCTCATCATCCTGATAGAAGGTACTGAAGAGGTAAGGGATGACAGAAGATCCCTCCTGAATCAGAAATATGATGTATTCAGACAAGGTCCCAAGGATTCTATTGCTGATAGTTTTGAAAGTTTCTTCTAGATTGTCAACGGCCTAAGAGTCTATGGCCTGATCTTCACTAATGGAGAACTGAACGATAAATTTCTGAGATCTCTTATTAAGGAATGGGACAATAAAGTCTGTGTAATTTGGGAGTTTTTTAAGCTGATAGAGACTGACCCTCAGAATCTCTTTGGAAATATTATGTCGTATGAACTCCAAATAAAGTCAAGAAAAGCGGCAGAAGAGAAAAGCCAGTCTTCATCCAAGGAAAAGTCTATCACTCTAAAGGCAAACATCTCGAGGAAGTCAAAAGCTGCATCTCCTACTCCCGCACAGGAAGAGAGTGAAGAAGAAGCTTTAGAGTCAAGTACCTCGGGCTCAGAGCTATCTGAAGGAGAGTTTTCTCTTCTTTCAAGGCAGTTCAAGAAATTCTTGAACAAGAAGAAATAGTGGAGAGGAAAATATGCCTCGTACAGAAGATCACATCAAGATGGTGATCGTCATAAGAAAGGCTCAAGTAGCCAAGACAGGTATTACTCAAAACAGAACAAACAAATATCTTTTGACATTGTTTCTTATTGCTGCAATAAGCTAGGACATGTCATAGCTGATTGCCCTCACAAAAAGAAGGAGGGTGGAAGAAGAGAGGAGAAGAAATCTTCTTATAATTAGAATAAAATTTAAAGAAGCCTGTTAGCCAAGAAGACCAAGACCCTCAGTGACACAGACTCATCAGACTCTAGTGATGATGAGGAAACCTACTTTGGGCTTATGGCACATACAGATTAAGAAGAAGAACCCTAGTTCACTGGGAAGGTAAACTCTAATACCCCTCTCTCGGAATAAGATGTTTCTGACCATGATCACGAGGACTATTCATTTGATGATGAATCTAAACTCATGACTCAATACAAAGAGTTGATTAAGGCTTACGACAAATGTCGAAGAGTCACAAGAAATCATGCTAAGGAGATTATATCTCTTAAGGCTGAGGAGGGCACTCTGAGGGAGGAAGTCATGATGATGGACTCACTCAGGAAGGGATTCCATGATACGATGGAAGAGTATAATAAAGCTCTCGAGCACCTGAACCTGAAGGAGAAAATCATTCAAAAGTTTGAAGAATAACTGGCAGCTGAAAAGAAACTTGTTGAAAGTTTCTCCAAGCCCAAGACAGTCCTTCCACTTGTGGCTGAATTCTCTACTCAGGGTAATGGAGCTGGATTAGGCCATGTGGTTGCCCTTAGTAAATCTTCTAGGAGAAATAAAGCCCAAAGAAGAAATAAGGCGGTCAAGAAAGCTCTATCCAAGGAGAAGGGGAAAGCTCCTCAATACCAAACTTCGTTTAAAAAAAATTATCTTTCTAACAAACAAGTTTGATCTTGATTCATCCTATGGTCCCTTTGCCAGACCTACTTATGTAGAGCCAAAGTCTCGGTACCAAGGATGGACTCATCCTCGAAACTTTGGTGAAAGTGTCTTCAAGGCACCTTATGAGGATATCACTCTTCAGAGCTACGACCCTTATAGTCATGGTCATAACATCAAGAAAGCTCCAAAAGTTAAACCCATTGTGGAAAAGCCTCCTAAGGAGAAGAAGTCATGTGAGTGACATCACCATGAAGCTTTTACCTCCAAGTCTGCTGACCCTGCTAGACCACACTCTCAAAAGGTAAAGCAGGAGAACTTTAGGAAAAGATACAACAAGTTTGACTGTTGGTGATATGGCAAAATTGGTCACTTTACCATAGATTGTTGGTTTAACCCCAAATATTATGTAACTCCTCAAGTTAATAATGTGAGAAAGACCACTCACAATGTTAACACACGTAGGGGGAGTATCCTAACTAGAGACCAAGGACCCAAACAAGTTTGGGTTCCTAAGGCAACTTGATTGTACTTTTGCAGGAATGTACAAAGGCCACCAAAACTCATATCTGGTATTTGTATAGTGGATGCTCTCGGCATATGACCGGGACTAGAAGCCTACTCCAGAATTATTCTCCAGTCATGAATGGGCCAAAGGTCATCTTTAGAGGTTCTGATAGAGGGATTACAAAAGTATACGGTATGATTACTAATGGTAGTATACCCTTCTCAGATATGGCTTATGTTAAAGGATTGGAACACAATCTTATAAGCATAAGCCAACTCTGTGATAAAGGATACATAATAGAATTTCATACAGACAAGTGTTTGATAAAATCAGTCGATAACCTAGAAACGATTCTAACAGGCACTCGTAGTAGAAATATATTTTGTTTAAATTTTATTTGCATAGACTCTTCTATGCCAGTGCGCTTTTTGGCAAAAGATAGTGAGTCTCTTGGTTACCAATGACACAAGAGATTAGCACATATAAATTACAAAACTATTAATAAATTATTTTCTCTTAATTTAGTACGTGATGTACCCAACGTTAAGTGCATTAAAGATAGATCTTGTCACGCATGTGTAAAAGGCAAGCAAACAAGGGCTACTTTTAAAAGCATTTTTGGTAAAGATTCTAATAGGTGTTTACACCTACTTCATATGGACTTGTTCGGTCCACTATAAATTAGAAGTTTGGGAGGTATGGATTATATATTGGTTATTATTGATGATTACTCTCGCTTTGCGTGGGTGTTCTTTCTAAAACACAAGTTAGATACCTTTGATATCTTCACTAATTTTGTCAGGCAAGTTCAGAATGAATACAGCTGCTCCGTTGTAAAAATTAGCAGTGACAATGGAACAGAGTTCAAGTCTAGGGCCTTGACAGAATTCTGTGAAAGTCCTGGTATCTTTCATGAGTTTTCCACTCCTCGTACTCCTCAACAAAACGGAGTTGCTGAGAGAAGGAATAAAACACTCATAGAGGCTTGCAGAACCATGTTGAGTGATGCCTCACTATCAGAATATTTCTTGGCTGAAGCCGTCAACACTGCATTGTACGTGCAAAATCGAGCACTCATAAACAAGAACCATAATAAGACACCTTACGAACTACTAAAGGGCAGGAAACTGACTATTTCATATTTTAAAATCTTTGGTAGAAATTGATTATTACTTAACAATGGGAAGTATCACACGACTAAATTCAGTGAAAAGAGTTTTGAAGGTATTTTTGTAGGTTATAGTAGCCATAATAAGGCATATTGGATTTTTAATAAGAAAACCCTGGTTGTAGAAGAATCTATCAATGTTGTATTTGATGAGAAGGGCTTGCTGCACGGTAGTTCTTCTAGTGTGTTTATTGAATATGCAGGTTCAAGACTAAAGGAATTAATCTTGGATGAGCAGTCTGAAGAAAAAGCTCAAAAGTTCATCAAGATCACCACTTCAACCCCACTTAGAGAGGATGATCTCCATGATGAAGATGTCATCGAAGTTGATAAAGTCACTCCAGTAATTGAGGAAGCTCCAGATGCAAGAACCCTAGAGCTTAGACACTTGAAGGATCACCCAATTGATCAAATCATAGGAGATCCCCGGGATGGTGTCAGAACTCATAGAGGTACAACTAATGAAAATCTATATTTAAGTTTCCTCTCATAGGTTTAACGAAAGAAGTTTGAGGAAGCAAACTCAGACGCATCTTGGATAATAGCAATTGAAGAAGAACTGAATCAATTCAAGGGTTACCAAGTCTTGGAGCTTGTTTCAAGACCCAAAGGTAAGAACGTTATCAGAACAAAGTGGGTCTACAGGAACAAGATGGACGAAGATGGAACAATTATAAAGAACAAGGCAAGACTCATCGCCAAGGGATATAGACAAGAAGAAGGAATCAACTTCGATCAGGCATATGCTCCAGTGGTAAGGCTGGAGGCAATCAGATTGTTCCTAGCATATGCAACACTTAAGGGCTTCACTGTCTATCAGATGGACGTGAAGTTGGCCTTCCTTAATGGTGACATAAAGGAGGAAGTGTATGTGGAACAACTTCCAGTTTTTAATGATTCTAACCATCCTGAGCACATTTATCTTTTATTTAGAGCTTTATATGATTTGAAACAAGCTCCTCGAGCTTGGTATGAGATGCTGTCTAGCTTTCTTCTTGAGAACAAGTTCACAAGAGGAAAGATAGATAAGACATTATTTCTTTGGGAAATAAAAGGCAAGATTTTGCTAGTGTAAATCTATATCGATGACATCATATTTGGCTCTACTGACGACAATCTTTGCAAATATTTTTCAAAACTTATGCATGGGAAGTTTGATATTAGCAGTATGGTTGAGCTGAAGTATTTCTTAGGACTTCTGGTGAAACAATCTGAAGATGAAATTTTCATCTCTCAAACAAAATTCACGAAGGAGTTAATTAAGAAATTCGGAATGGAGAACGTACCCTCTTTGAGGACTCCAATAGGTTCAGCTATATCTCTGGACAAGGATGAGAAAGAGAAACCTTTTGATGAAACCAAGTATAGAGGAATAATTGGATCCTTGCTCTATCTTACTTCTAGTAGACCAGACATAATGTTTTCAACTTGTGTGTATGTTAGATTTCATGTGAACTCAAAGGAATCTCACTACACAGCTGCAAAGCGGATTTTGAAATACCTTAAAGGTACACCAAATCTTGGCTTATGGTACCCAAGAAGTAATGATAGCGAACTAATAGGTTTTTCAGATGCAGATTTTACAGGAAGCAAAGACGATAGGAAAAGAACTTCTGGGACTTGTCAATTCCTGGGAAGAAGGCTCAACTTTTGGAGCAGTAAGAAGCAGAATTGTGTCATAAATTCAACAGCCGAGTCAGAGTATATCTCTGCAGGAAGTTGTTGTGCACAACTGCTATGGATAAAGAACTAGTTTGAAGACTATAACATGACCCTCAAGAATATTCCAATGTTTTGCGACTCCTCCAGTGCAATTACAATCGCCAATAACCCAGTATCTCACAGCAGGACAAAGCATATGGAGCTAAGGTACCACTTTATCAAGGATAATGTGGAGCATGGAGACATTAATCTCTAGTATGTTCCAACTAACAAGTAGGTTGCAGACATTTTCTCAAAGCCACTGGACGAGGCCAAGTTCTCGTTCTTCAAAACATGAACTTGGCGTGCTCAACAAAGAAGAATGAAGAAAAATGTCTCATAGCAAAGTTCAAGGATCGGGCTATATACTTCAAAAATTCAAGAAAATTCTTCTCTGGACTTCATTTCTCGAGAAGACATTTATTACTCGAGTACTACAGATTACTACTCGAGAACCAGTTGACTCCCGAGAAATGGTTCCCGAGTACTTACCGATTCTCGAGAACTTCAGGTTTTCCTCTCAAGAAAGAATTTTTATACTAGAGAACTTTCTTGTCTTCTCTCGAGAAATGACCTACCCATCGAGAAGACTGATGCCGTTTTTCATTCTCAAGTTCAAATTTTTGATATTCGCACCCGGACTCTACTACCGCCATACTTTCAGGAATGTTCTTATTATTATTTCCTTAATTATCATTATTTAAGACTTATATAAAAAGATTAAAGTCCGGAAAATCCAAATTACCTGAATATCAAACCCATTCTCGAGAAAAAGGAAAACTCCTCGTCTTCTCTGTCGCCGTCACCCTATTTCCACCGCTTCAGAGTTTCTCTCAGAAAGAAGACTTCAGTTCATCTCTCTTGATCGATGTCTCCTCCGTCAGAGGTTGGAATCAGTAGTGAACTCGTTTCCACTTATATTGTCGAACTATCAGACGATTTTCGCAACGTTCTATTGCAATTAGAAGCCATCGGACTTTCATTCGTTCTGGAACACCCGTGCAATCAAGGTTAAGCTAAATACCCCAATCATATCAAAGCTCCTTCGGTTGCTTATCATTGATGAAGAAGTTGACCTAAATGTTGATGATTACGATTCAGCGTGCAGATTCTGTGGTGTATCTATTGGTGTATGCACCATTCGCCACCCTAATCTCAATGCAGAGAGCAAGTTACTTGTAGATATACTTGGAAAAATCCTTATATGTCGCACTAATTCAATTAGCTTCATCCCAAATGACATCTTTGACACGATGATAGAAGTGATATGCAGGAAGAAATTTTAGTGGGGCACGATGATTTTTGATAAAATCAACGACAACATTAAGACACCAAATTTTGGCCGAATTTTCTCTCTTCTCCTTCATGAACTCAAGCCAGAAGTTTTTGATCTCTCTAAAGGTACTTCCATGAATCACATGAAGAAAGTCTCCATCTCTTCCATTCCAATATGGGAACTCAAGCTTCAGAACCCTGCATAAGTTGCCAAATTCATGATCTCCAAGAGGATGAGGAAAGGACTCCATCTTCCCCTTTACATCAAGTGGCTAGCACTTCAAGTGCAGCTGCTTATGGGGATCCTGCTCCTACAATCCTAGAGGCAAGTCTTTCAGTTCCTCCTTCAGATGTTGCTCTATCTGCTGATGCTGAGAACATTTCTACCCAACTAGAGGACCTAGGTCTTCTTGATGTTTATCTGCCTGATAAAGAAATTCTTACTGATGCACAAGTTGAAGAACAAGTAATATTTGCAGAAGATGATATCACCAGAATGATATAGGAACTTACTTCCATAGAACCTCTTTCCCCTCTGCCTAAATAGAAATATCTTGAACCACAACCATCTCCATCAGACAATCCTTCTGAATCAGAATCTCCTCACCCTAAGTCTCCTACTGCAGATGTGCATGAAGAAGAGACAGTTTCAATTTCTGATGAAAAAGAAGCAACTCCTTAACCAGCTGAAGCACCCCTCAAAATACTAAACTTCTCTCATCCAACTATTCTTGGTGAGGAAGGATATGTCACGATTCATACCACAAGAGGCCAAAGCTCAGTTATTATTGAAGAAATACCAATTTGGTCAGTTCCAGCTCAAGTCCATCTGCCTCCTCCAGTTCCAGCTCCAGAAACTCATGATAATACCATTCTTGGTAAGATTGAATTCATGCTAAAATAGTAGAGAGAGTATTTTGATCAGTCTCTCAAGGCCATCACAGATAAAGTCACTGCTCTCGTGAAAGAAATGAGTAGAGGATTTAGGGAGATTAAACACAATACTGATGAATGTAAACACTTGTTCTAAATAGGTGGGAAAGCTCTAAACCACACCATTACCAGCATTGGTCATGTGGTGGATCAATCAGTAACTCTGGCAAATAATCAGATTCTATTGGAAAAGAATGCTAAAGGTCATAACTTCAAGACCTATGAAGAAGTTGGAAAATTCAAATAGGAAGCAATCAACACACTATCTATAGAAGTCAGAAAGGGGGAGAATTTAGTTAAGGAATATCTAGAAAAATCTGATAATAACATGAAAACCCTTTGGGAAGGAAAGCTAACTAAAATATATACTGATGGTCAAAACCAGATTGATGGTGTCAAATTTCATACATATGATACAGCAGTTTGGATGCACAACCTGATTTTTCCAGAACTTCAAGTTGATCCAAATGTCATTCCACATCAACTCAATCCTACTGCCCAACATCATTCTGCCCCAATACCAACATTCTCTCATAGACAAGAAGATCAAGAAGCTCCTCCTGCAGAATATTCTCAAGTTTGGTCAGAAACAGAAATGTCTCAGATTTCTCCTCCAGAAATTCCAGCTCACGAGAAAAGAAAATATGATGATGGTGCTTATGCAAGCAGATCCACACCTATGCTAGGACATGTTGTAAGAGAATTTGCTAAAATATGGAGCCCAACCTAAAAATCACTATTTCTTGATACTCTAAAACATGTTATTGATTTTAATGAAAATAGAAATGATCATTACAGATCCCATGAATGGGACTTGTATGAGAAGTCTATTACCAAGATAAGATTATATTATAGAGAGTATGGCAAGAACAACCCCAAGGCTCCTCCCAAACCTACCAAGTATTATCCTAAACCTTACTGTTATCAGAAGGGGCATCAAGAGAAGAGAGAGAGAGGCATCAACAGCAGCAAATCAAGTAGCAATAGAAGAAGATCTGAACTTTCTTTATTAGATTTTGTGAATTTGGATTTTTCATGGACAATATCTATAAATATAAATATTTTAATTTTGATGATCTTATTTTTCATTGCTTAGCATTTCTCATTATTACTTTGTTTACTAGTCATTTTGTTTTGTTTATCTTGATGTAATTCACCTTAGTGTAGAGGGTTTTGACTTCTACCAATAGGGGGAGATTGTTAGGTATTATATCAACAATAACCCAGATTTGTATGAAGTCACACTTGAACTAAGATGAATTAAGTTTGTATTTGATACTCTTTTCAAGTTGAGTGTTTGTAGGTTATAATTGCCAAGTGTAGACCAATGTCAGTCTACAATTAGTCACCAAACACAAGACCATACAATGTAATCTCTCATTGTATTACCCATGGTGTTGACTCATGTGTAGCCTCTCTATTGGGACACACTTCATTTTCAAAGTACTAAAGTAATGGAAGAAATAATAGTTGCTGAATACCTTGAAGAAAAACATTTTCCAGGAAGTAAAAAAAATTTCAAACTCCATTACACGAGAAGGACCTCTTTGTACTCGAGTAGTATTGGAGAAATTTCTCTTGTCTTCTTATTGTTGTTTTCGAGTACCAGAAGCTATTCTCAAGAAGGCTTTGTTTTGTAATCGAGAAAGCCATGTAGTACTCGAGTAAGAATTACCTCCTTCTCGAGTTAACTTAAAACTCCTCTGAATTTTTTCTAAGTCTTGTACTCGAGTAACAAAAATCATTACTCGAGAAAGCTAATCCTTGTCTCGAGAAAGCAGAAGTCCAGCACTTGAGTAAGAAGAAGTTTAGTCTCGAGAAGTTTATTTGTTCTTGAGAAGTCCAGTTAGTTCTCAAGAAGACTTTATATATTTCTCGAGTAATAGAAGTTACCTCTCGAGAAGCCAGATCTTATTTTCATGTTTTCTTTAAGGACTTGTTCTCGAGAACCTTATACCTTCTTTTCGAGAAACTAATGTTGTTCTCGAGTATTGTGTTCTTCACTCGAGTAATTAAGTTCATTTCCTGAATTTTCGTTAAGTCCAGACGGAAATGTTTTCAAATTTAATATCAATTCTTATTTGTCCACGTGTGCAGTCATTTATGATTATGACCGTTAGGAAAGTCCTATAAAAGGTCTTATCAAATTTGACTAACCCTAACACAAGAAATCAAGTTTTCTAAATCGTACTATTCATTCTAAATGGGGAAGGCCTCCGCTCTTCATCGTCGTTCTCGCCAATCGTTCTTCTCCAATCCAAGTGATTCAGAATAAGAAGGCATCAACAGATCAAGGCATTCAACTTGTACAGATTTATTTCTTTATCGTACTGATCCTAAGCTTTCAGATCCATAGATTTTGCCACAGTCTTCTTCGATTCATTTCTGACAGAGCTTCAAGTTTTAAGAAGGAAGAAAGGCTGAAAACTCAGGATCTGGAATAATTTTTGTTTGTATATTTTTTTGTACAATATTTAATTCTTGTAGGAGATTCTTCTCCGAGTTGTAGGAGGTTTGTTCTCCGAGATTTTGTAGGAGCATTTTGAATCCGAGTTATTTGCACGTTGCTCCGAGTTGTAGGATTGGTTTTCAATCCGAGATAATAGTGAAGTAGTCGAGTCTAGCGTGGTGCTAGATCGGTAAGGTTGAGAGTGGACGTACCCAAGGTTGGGGAACCACTATAAATCTTGTGTCTCCTGTGGCTTGTTTGTTTATTTTCCGCGCTCCATTCTTTTAAGTTTTTATTCCGCAAAAAGAAGCAGACCTCACCTATTAACCCCCCTCTAGGTGATTTAGGTAGACAACTAAAAACATCACTTTTTGCTATATGGCGTTGTGTGAGTTGACTTCACTCAATGCCTATGGACTTAGACACTTTCTCAGCTTGCCACTGCTTTGGCTTTGACTGAATAGGCTTCACTCAACGCTATAAGTCATCTGGCGTTGAGTGAGTCACCTTCACTCAATGCATGTGGACGTACTTAGATAGATTTCTGTCAGTCCACATCTTAGGTAAGTGTTTACCTGACTAGGCAACTTAGGCTATTTATCGCATTCACAAGATTGACTTCATCAAATCTAGGACATTGTGGGTAATTGACCCAACAATCTCCCCCTATTTGAGGATGTCAAAATTCTTAAGCAAGTGAGTCAATGACATACACAGAACCATGCAGTAATAAGCATAAAACTATATAATTGAGAAGTGATTTTTAGTTACCATACTTCCCTGCCTGTAGAGTGGAAAATCACTGCACCTGCTTCCCCTGAATTGTTGCTACCATACTAGAACATTATTCTTATCATCTTATCATCTTTTCCTCCCCCTTTTTGACTTCACTAAATAGCTGGTAGGATTCATATGATCATCTTATCATCTGCTCCCCCTCAATTAGGCATCAGTGAATTATTGGAATTGTGCTGGACATGCTCCCCCTCAATTGGAGAATCTTCATTTATTTAAAGAACAATTCCACCTACAAAATACTAAATAGCTTGCAACCAGATGAGGAGCAATTGAAGCTATACTAAGTATAATATACCCAACTCAAATTTGAAGGTGTTAAACTTGGCTTTATCTAGTGGCTTAGTGAACATGTCAGCCACTTGTTTGTCTGTTGGAACAAACTCAAGGGTGATGTCTTCACATTATACATGCTCCCTAATGAAATGATATCTAATCATTATGTGCTTAGTCCTGCTATAGGAGACAGGATTTCTAGAAATTGATATTACACTAGTAGAATCACAAAATAGAAGAGTTCTACTTATCTAGAGGTTATAGTCTTGAAGCTGGTGTTGAATCCACAACAACTGAGCACAACAGCTACCTGCTGAGATGTACTCAAACTCTACAGTTGATATTGTAACACTGGTTTTTTTCTTGCTGCTCTAAGATACCAGTCTCCCTACTAAGAACTGAAAGGTGCTAGATGTGCTCTTCCTATCCTCTTTGCAGCCTGCAAAATCTACAATTGAATAACCTGTTAGTTCAAACTCCCTATTCCTAGGGTACTATAGGCCATGATCTGGACTGCCCTTAAGATTCCTCAAAATTCTCTTAGCTGTAGAGTAGTGAGATTCTTTAGGGCAGACCTGATATCTAGCACAAACACATGTAGCATACATGATGTCTTGCCTACTTGTAGTCAGATATAGAAGGGAGCAAATTATCCATATATACAAAGTTTCATCAACAGGTTTCCCTGCCTCATCTTTGCCTACAAGCATACTTGATCCCATGGGAGTTCTCATGATGGAGGAGTTCTCCATGAAAAATTTCTTTATCAACTCCCTTGTGAACTTTGATTGGGATATGAACAAGCCATCATAAGTCTATCTTATATGGAGGCCCAAGAAGAACTTAAGCTCACCCATACTGCTCATCTCAAACTTCCCCTGCATAAGTTTAGCAAACTTTTTGCAGAGGTTATCATTAGTAGATCCAAAGATGATGTCATCTACATAGATCTGAACTAGGATGATCTTACCCTTAGATTCCCTTAGGAATAGGGTCTTGTCTATTTTCTCCCTAGAGAATTTTTTCTCAATAAGGAAACTAGACAAAGTCTCATACCATGCTGTAGGGGCTTTCTTTAGTCCATATATAGCTTTCCTAAGTCTATAAACATAATCAGGTGAGTTAGAAACTATAAAACCTGTAGGTTGCTCAACATAGACTTCTTCTTTTAAGTCACCATTCAGAAAGGCTGACTTCACATCCATCTGGTAGACCTTGAATCCCTTTTGTGCAGTATATGTAAGGAACAATCTGATGGCCTCTAATCTTGCTATAGGGGCAAAGGTTTGATCAAAGTAGATTCCTTCTTTTTACCTATACCCCTTAGCTACTCGTCTGGCTTTGTTCTTGATTATAATTCCACTTTAATCAAGCTTATTTCTGTAGATCCACATGAATCCAATGACATTATGTCCTTGTTGTCTGGGAACCATCTTCCAGACCTTGCACCTCTTGAACTGGTTCAGTTCCTCTTGCATATCCAATGCTGATCTATGTTGGCCTCTTCAAACTTCTTAGGTTCTACTTGTGACAGAAAGCTTGAGTACATGGCTGTGTTCAAACTTCGGCTCCTTATTATTACTCCATGGCTTGCCTCACTAATGATCTGGTGTACTGGATGATCTCTTATGTGTCTGACTACTGGTGGTAGTCTTCTTTCATCAATAGGTTCAGCTTCAAGTGCAGCCTCTTGTTAATCTTCATCCATTCCTAGTGTATCTAGTAGATTTTATGGAGTATCCACTTCATCTTGTATAACTGGTGATGCTTCCTTGATGGTTATTTTGTCCATCATCTGTTCTGTACCTGTAATATTATAAGAGGAGCTAGGCAGCCCACTATAAATCATAGTAGACTCATCAAAGACTACATGAACTGATTCTTCTACAACTTGGCTTTTCAAGTTGTAGACCCTATAGGCTTTTCTATGATTATTGTACCCAACAAGTATTCCATCAAAGGACTTGGCAGAAAACTTAGTCACATAGGACTTGCCATTGCAAAGCTCAAAGCACTTACGACAAAAGATTCTGAGATAGCCCAGATTTGGTTTTCTGCCCTTCAAGATCTCATAGCGAGTCTTCTTGTGGCTTAAGTTGATAGAAGCCCTATTGAGGACATGATATTTAGTATTTACTGCCTCAGCTAAGAAATATTCTAGGAGAGATATATCACTCAATAGTGTTCTACCAACCTCTTTGAGAGTCCTGTTTTCCCTCTCAACTATCCCATTTTGCTGGGGTGTTCTAGGAGAAGTGAATTCTTGATGAATATGATGCTCTTCACAGAACCTTGTCATGCCATCAGACAGGAATTCAGTCATATGGTAAACTTGGAATAGTCATCAACTACCAAAAGGGTGTAGACTTTCCTACCAAGACTGTGAACTGGCATAGGACAAAATAGGTCCATGTGTAAGAGGTATAAGAACCTCACAAAGTCTTTGTTCCCAATGCCCTTGAAGGAGACTTTTGTCTGCTTTCCCATTTGGCAAGCTGAGCAAATGCCCTCCTTGGAGCACTTCATATTAGGCCCATTCCTAACTAGATCTTGACTGAAGAGCTTTCCAATAGTCTTGTAATTCAAATAGGCTAGTCTCTTGTGCCACCAGACACAATAAGAGACTTTCTAATTTGCCACTAGATAGATAGGAGAATCTGTACCTATACATAAAAAGTTTAAGCAATAAACATTTTCACTCCTAGTGTCTGTCAAGATGACCTCTTGGTCACTTGACCTCCTAATTAGGCACTCATCCTTGTGGAAGACAATAACATAGCCAAGATTAGAGAGATGTCTTATGCTTATCAGATTGTGTTGCAACCCTTCAACATAAGATACCTTGGTGATGGTGACTATGCCATTGGTAATCTTACCATATCCTCTGGTTACCCCTCTATCTGAACCACCAAAGATGACTTTGGGTCCATCTTTTACTGGAGTAAACTCCTTCAAGATGCTCCTTATTCGAGTGATGTGCTTGGAACAACCACTGTCCAAGTACCATATAGGGGTATGGCCACTTGGACAAACCTGCAATATACAGTTTACTTAACCTCAGGACCCCAATATCGATTGGGTCCTAGGTGTATATTAGTATGAAACTGAACATGTCCACCAATAGAATTTCTGATAGGTGGACTGACCCTAGCTTTGGCCACATTGGGATTGTGCTAGCAGTCAATGGCAAAATGCCCTATCTTACAACATCACCAACAATCATTTATGTTATATCTTCTCTTCTGTGTAGGCAATATGGCTTGGTTAGCAGCAGCCATAATAGGAGGAAGATGTGTTGCAACCTTTTTCTTATTTCTTTCAGCTAGAATTTGACTAAAAGAAAGTTTTCCATCTTGTTTATTTGGTCTGCTCTAAATACCAGCAACAACAAGCTTCTTTTCAGAAAGCATACTTCTGATTGATTCAGATATGCCCAAATCATCCTGACTGTTAAACTTGCCCTTAGTATGAATCTTTGCTATCAGATTCTGAGTCTTGACTACAACAACATTCTTGAGAATTGGGGCTGAAGCACCAAAAACAAATGGTCCAGATTGGGCCATTTGAAATTTCTCATTGGCAGCCTTGAAGGCACACACCCTGCTTAAACTTTCACCATGGAAGTGAACATCTTTGTTCACTCCAGATGAATAACCCTTCTCCCAGTGATCATAAGAGCTTTCTTGGTCATACCTGTTAGAAGGTAACATAACTTTTCTAAAAGGATGGGAGGCTTGGAAGCAATAGGCTGAGCTGGAGCTAGAGCTTTGCCATTTCTTTTGGAAGGAGCAACTCTTGTGCTTCCCTTGAATCCCAACCCCTTATTGCCCTTTTGAGAGGAGAAGGTGTCTATAAAGGGGAGTACAGTACTTGGCTTAGAATAGCTAGCCGCTATTCTTTTCTCCTTCTCAAGCCTATTTTCAAGTTCCCTGATGAGACAGTTCTTATGCTTGATGAAGGATATCTAGATGTCCAAGAGGGACTTCAGTTGGCTTATTTCTATAGCTTTCTGATCCAATAGATTAGCTGTTACAATCTGCTGGGCAACTGCAAGCTTAAGAGATGAAATCTCTTTAGCTTGCTTCTTAGACAACTTTTTGACCTTCTTAAAGGCATTCAGAAACTCTCCATACTTGTCAATCAGTTGATTGACATCTCCTTCAGATCCAGAATCTTCTACACCACTAGGTTTTAGGGTTGAGGATTTTGAGGAAGTACTGGTCTCATACTAACACATAGATGCAGAATTGGGTAAAGATTGTACCTTGCATTGACCAGCCTGATCCTAGTTGTACTCTCCATCTGTCATTTCCATCATCCCTCTACAGTTGTGGACATCATCTTCATCAACCTCTGATTTTCTATCTGACAGTGTTAGAGGGGCCCTTATTTCTATCCTCACTGGAGGTTTGACTTCTCCTGCTGCAACAGCTTTATCTTTAGCAGCAATAACAACTAGCCCAATGTAGGCTTCCTCTTCTTCAGGCTCAGAAGATGATGAGTCTATCCAACTCTTTTCCTTCTTAGTAATGAAGGACTTCTCCTTCTTCCCTTTGTATTGATGCTGCTTCTTCTCCCCAGCCTCCTTCCTCTTCTCTGGGCAGTCAACTATTCTATGCCAAGGCTTGCTGCGATAAATGCAAACTACTTTAGAAGAGTTATATTTATTAGGTTTGAAACCATACCTATAAGTCTTGGACTGATTCTTCCTGTGATAAGTGTAATTGGAAGGCCTCTTCTTCCAATACTTCTTCATCAGCCTCTGGAGTTGTCTAGAGAAGGTTGCAAAGTCTTCATCAGACATGTTGCTGTCTGATGCCTTTGAGTCTGAGCTATTTGACTCAACTGGTCTTCTTGGTGGAGAAGGAATCCTCTCCTTGCCCTTCCTTGTGCTTTCTACTCTTAGGGCCAAGGACTTTTCCTTGGCCAGGGATTTTCTGGTGGCCTCCTCCTCCTTCCTGGCAGCAAGCTGTATCTCATAGGAGAGGAGCTTTCGAAACAATGTTTGGGGAGGAGTTTCAGCAAGCTTGGCAACCTCTCTTATGGAACAGATCTTAGTATCCTAGTCTCTAGTGAGAGATCTGAGAAACATGTCATTTATTTCATAATTATTGAACACCCTCCCATAGGTCTTCAACTCATTTATGATCCTGAAAAATCTTTCATAGCAGGTAGCTATGTTCTCTTTCAGATTTTGCCTGAAAGCCTCATACTCCTGGCTGAGCAGAGTCTTCCTATCATCCCTTACCTCTTTAGTACCCTCCATGTAGACCACAAGAATGTCCCACATCTCCTTGGATGTCTGGCAGTTAACCAAGTTCTTAAAATTTGAGTCATCTACTGCATTGGCAATGTTGTTCTGTGCTCTCTTGTCCAAGCCAGCTAAGATGACCACATCGTTTGTCATTTCAGAGTATGTTTTTGGAGTCTTGATGTTGGCATTTAGAGCAGAGACCTTCATAGGAATGATAGGTCCCTCCCTGACTGTTGCAAATATCCTTGGATCATAGGCTTCCATAAATAATATCACCCTCTCTTTCCATATTCCAAAATACTCCTTCCTGTACATGGGGAGTTTCATGGAACTCAGCTCTCTCTGGCTCTCTCTAGAGCCCATGATCACTTAAATGCAGCTACCTTTGGAGATCACTCAGATTGTTAAATCCCTTTTTGAGTAACCTCTCTCTGATACCACTTGAAAGATCTTATTTTCAAGGTAGCTAACAACCTAGAGGGGGGGGGGGGGTGAATAGGTTTGTCTAGGTCTTTTGAGTTTCTTTTATTTCTTCTTAAGTTACTTTGTGATTGAATAGATGAAACCTTTTAAGAACCTGCAAACAGAAAATAATCATAGAAAATCACACAAGTATTTTATGGTGGTTCCCCAAATTATGGGTACATCCACTCTCCTCCCACCTTACTAACTTCCTGCTAGTCAATGCACTTCTCCAAAATAATGCTCCAAGGAGCTTACACCTTAGATCCCTCAGGATATCACAATCTCCTCCAAGACTTACACCTCAGCCATAAGGGCCTACACTCAGTGATACATGTATCACCTACCTCAGGCAATTAAGCCCTACCACTAAGGCTATGGAGGATTTCCCTACCTCAGAGCAAACTTGCTCCTACAATTCAGAGAGATTCACTCTCCTATAGCTCAGGAAATACTGTCCTACTTCTTATTGAGTAAAACTCACCTACCTCAGATCCCAACAGGATCCTACACTCAGAGAGGAGCCCTTTCCAACAGCTCAGGAAAATTTTCCCTACATCAGACCCAAGGCCCTAAAGCTCAGATCCAAAAGGATCCTACAATAAGAAATAATTTAATTAACTTTGTCTCAGAGAAATTTCTCTGTGTCAACACTAGTGCTGAGAAATTTTTTCTCTAACTCTCCTCACAGCAGAGAAAAAACTTTGCTGGAGGAACTCAGAAGCTTACTCCTGAACTTGCTGTAGAAGACTAAAGATCTATTGATCTTGAGTCTTCAAGCAGTTAACTGAACCTGCCGAAGGCTGAAGGTTCTTCTTTCTTCAGAACAATTTCTGATCCTGCTGTGCCAGATGGAGACGGCACAACTATCTGAACTTTTCTTTGTTGGAAGGCTTCAAGATTTTTCTTGACATAAAATGGTGAGGAAGAGGAAGTTCCACTTCTTTTTCTTTTCACAGGCAAAACCCTAAAAGTTGTTGCTTCTTGGCCCATCTCTTCCTTTTGTATTTTACCGTTCAACGACTCTTGGAGAATAGTGGGCCCCACCTACAGCTTCCATCTGCACCTTGCTTTAACGGAATAAGACGTACAGTATCTTCACGGCAGAGTTTGTCGTGTTCTGTAGCTTCTCCGTACCTTATTTGAACTTAGTTGACTTTGTCGATTTTGCTGACGTCAGCACCTGTGGACTTCGCCAAAATCGAGCATCAGTAGAATAGGCATTGAGAGAATGAGCTTCACTAAACACCAAAACACTTAGACAGATTTCTGTCTATCTTGGCATTGAGAGCATTGAGTGAACAAGCCTCACTCAACGCTTTTTATCTTAGAAAAATCTTCCTTCTTCTCTGGCGTTGATAGTTTTGAGTGTGTCTTCATCACTCAATGCTATTTTCCTTAAAAAAGCTTTCTGCAACTTAGGCATTGAGAATGTTGAGTGAGCACGCCTAACTCAATGCTTTTTACCTTAGCCAATATTTTGCCTCTCAAGCATCTTAGGCATTGAGAGGGTTGAGTGAGCACGCCTCACTCAACATTTTTTTGCCTTAGCAAAATTTCTGTGTTTAAAAACACTGGCTTTGAGTGAATGAGTGTTTCTCAACAATTATGAGGATATGGCGTTGAGTGAATGACCTTCACTCAATGCCTGTTGACTTAGCCACATTTCTGCCTCACACAACTCTGAAATGAGTTCGACGAATGCTGAACTGAGTTCGACGAACGGTGAGCTCAGCTCGACGAATGCTGAACTTAGTTCGATGAATTCAGAATCCAGTTCAACTCACATCCTTTTTGATGTATGGCATTTAGTGAGTTGACTTCACTCAACGCCTGTGGACTTAGCCACTTTCTCAGCTTGCCACTGCTTTGTTTTTGACTGAATAGGCTTCACTCAGCGCTATAAGTCATCTGGCATTGAGTGAGTCACCTTCACTCAATGCCTGTGGACTTAGATAGATTTTTGTCAGTCCACATCTTAGGTAAGTGTTTACCTGGCTTGGCCACTTAGTCTACCTGTCTCATCACTGCCAACTAATAACTATATGTATATCATTGATAAGATTCACTTCCTCGAATCTAGGAAATTGTGGGCAATAGACCCAGAATGAGGGCATATTCAATTCCATTTTGATAGGACCTCTAATGCCCTATAAAAAGTATGCTAGTGGGAACACAACACGAGAGCTTATTCCCAAGGCGGAATGGACAGAAGGATAAAGGAAGATAAAAGACTAGGATGCCAATACAATGAATATATTGGCATCCACTATATCAAATGAAGTTTTCCAAAAGGTTACTGACTGCCAATTTGAAAAGGAGATATGGGAAACCTCGTACAAAATTATTGAAGGTAGTTCTAAAGAAAGGAAAGATAAGAGGCCTCTTCTCATATCCTAATATATGAACTTTTAGAAGAAGTCATAAAAAAGTATTGTTAAAATATATGAGTGATTAAGCATAATTGTTAGTGAGCTCAAAGGACTGGATAAAGAGATCTCATTTGCTCAGATCAATGACAAAATGCTCATGTGCTTCCCAAGAACATGAGACTCAAGGATCTGGTCAATTAGAGAGTCCAGATTCCATAGGAAAATCACCATTGATGCCATATTAGGCAAATCAATCTCCTATGAGCTGTTCTTGAAGTGCAAGGCTGAGAATGAAAGAAAGGAGTGAGTCTCAAATCCAAGAGAAAATTCTAAGGCCAGAAGGTTCATAAGATTGATAAGGACTAAGGGTTCCAGAAGAAAGGACATGATTGCAAACAATCCTAGATTTGATAAGACTCCAAGCAAGGAATTCATTAACTTTGCTTGTAGTAGGTTAGGTCATATTATTTTAAACAATCTTGAGGAGCCAAAGAATCTAGTCAATGAAAAGGAGCATTAAAGAAAGTTCTTTAGGAAGAAAGAAATTTATAAAGTAAGAGGTTTCATAGATGAAACCTGGAGTGACTCGGACTCAGAGACAAGTTCTCTTCTGAGAGTGAAGAAGAAGTTGCGACTGAGGAAGCCTGTCCGATGTCTTTGGAAGCATTCTTTGATGATGAAGAAGAACAAGTATCTTTCTTTTATGACAGTGATTTTACTTAGAGTGATTTGAAAAATTGTTGTATAGATTTTTCCCAAGATCAATTGGAGGCAGAAAAAACACATAAAATCACTCAAAAAAATAGTACTAAGAAATGAGAATCATTACCATAAAAACTATCAACTATGGATTGAAGTAGGGAAACTGAAAAAACAATTCATGAACAATCTATAGAAAATAAGACTTCGAAAGAAAAGCTTGAAAAGGAAAAAGCCTTTGAGGTCTCAGTGAATGGAAAGAGTCAGAAGCTCAAATATATATCTGAGAATCTCTTAGTGAAATTCAAAATTCTAGGATTGGGTGCTGAGTCAATAAGATCAGAAAAAGGTTCCAGCATACCTGCTTGGAAGAATCCCGTAGCTTTTGTCAAATCCAAGGAAAAGCAACCCATCATCATTATAGTTGATGATCCTGAGAAACTCATAGTATTTAATAGGGTGAACTCATATAACAACCAAAGAATCTTAGGAAAAACCCATAAATAATAAGGATTCAAAGATTAAATTTTTTGAGAACTAGAAGCATGCGTCGACATCTACTCAATGCAATATTGTAGGAGCGTCGGTTTCAAAAAGACACAAGTATAAAGCTACATCAAGATCTTCTCAATGCAAATTCATGCTATGATTGACTTTATATCAATGCAACTAGGAAAATTTCTAGTCGAAGCAACTTTATAGTTAGCAATTATAATAAAACATGCAATCAATTGTTTACTAACTATTACACACTTAAATGTATTTAATGTTTAAGAAATGGACATAATGCATGAAGTTATTGGATTGACAGACCAACAATCTTCTATCCTAAGGGGTACCATGTGTAGCATCCCATTTTGAGCTAGACCGCCTTGGTGGGTGTTTTGGTGTCACCTTGGGCAGTTTAGGCTAGTACAAAGGTGGGGGAAGAAGACATATTCCATGGGTAGGCTGTGAGAACAGGCTTAAGGAGTTTTTCTGTCAAGTCGAGTTGGATTTGTAGGAATTCTCTGAATATACCTGACGAATTCGTTGATTCATACTCAACAGAGTCGTCGGGAATGACTTGTACAATTTGGTGGAATAAGTGTAATTCGCCGGATATCCTCATAAATATCCGACAAATTCGTTGAGTGATACTCAACGAATACATCTAATAGGACTTATTGTTTTTCAAGCTAGTTCGGTCGTATTAGAGAAACTCGTCGAAAGAAGACAATTCGTCGAATCTCGTCGGAAATACTTGATGAATTCGTCAAGTTGGACTTGACAAATTCATCAGATTTGCCATGGAGTGTTGAGCCGATTCATCGAGACTATACAGAGGCTTCCTATGATTCATTGAGTTAACATGACAAATTTTGCTTAGAGGAATTTCGGCCAGACTATGGTTATGGGTTGAACTGGATTCAGTTCTTGTGCTGAATGGCACCCTTATGACCGGTATTTTCAAGGGGACTTATTTAATGTAATGATGGACGGTCCAATTACAGCGTCACACGTGGCAGAGTAACCTTAACCCTAATATTTCCTTATAAAATGGAATACTCGAAAACCCTATCCGAGCCCTTCTTGCCGAATCGATCCTTTCGGTGATGAACTCGACGAGAAAGAAGAGGTTGCCGGAGGTGGACTTCCTGGAGGAACTCCAAACTCTCTCTCCGTGAAGAACGATACCAATGAGGAAACCAAACATGTCGCCAAGAAGAAGAACGAGATCTATGGCCTGAAATGAGGTAAGCTTCCTACCCTCTCCCATGGTGCTAGATCTTTAGATCCAAAATATAGGATAGATATCGGCTCAAGAGAGCTTGATTTGGGAGTTTAATGGAGATTTCCTAGGATGGGGGCCATGCTACAACATCATTCTTGGGTGCTGATCACCGTATGATAATATTCAATCATCTCCTCTCTTCATTACAAGGATGGTGGACTTTATCTCGTGAAGAAATGTGATCAAATGAGGGAGAAAATGGTAGAAAGATGGTAGTTGTGCCTTGTATGATGGCTGGGAGGAAGAAGATGAACCGATGCCATCCGATCATCTTTATGATGCGTGCAAAGTACTGTACAGAAATCTATTTTTTGTGTGCAGCAGGCTTCAAGGCCATATTTGGGTGTGATCCGGTCTAATACAGGTCTTGAGCTCAATAAAAAAGTGGTATACCTTGGAAAGACCATTCCAACGGATGGTTACCTGTTTTCACAGGTGCTCTATAGCTCTGGGAATGTTCAGTCAAAGTTGTTGCACTGTATTAACATATATGCAGGCTGCGTTCTGTCTATGTGTATACGGCTGGATCGAAATATGATTTCGGGTGTGATAAATTTTGATTTAGACCCTAAGCTCAATGCGGAAGTTGTAGCCCATGAAGATACCTTTCTGATTTGGGGTTGCTCGTAATTATTGGTGGATTGTAACTTCTAGAAATCCAATTTTAGTATATTATGGTGCGTAGTCGTGATGTCTTAATAATTAATGATTACCTTATTTTATGAGTTGATTAACCGGGAGTTTTGAAGGCAAATAACCAATGATATTGTAATCAAACCTTGCATAATTAATTAATTTGGAAGTAGTATATATGTCGTGATGAATTACAGGTTTATGAAATGAGCTCTGGTTGAGAAAATAGAAAAATTAATGTGCACATGTTTAATTCCAGGAAAGGGTTGGACGAGGTATACCCCATGGACATGAGATGGGTTGAAACTTGATCACAATATTGAAGGGATGATTGATGTAGTACACTGCTTGGAGTTATGTTTCCCTACGAGTAGCAGTGCAGTAGTGAAGTATATAAGGTGGTTTGCCAACTGTGTAAAATGTGAACCTTGTGTGCTTGGAGCACGAGTAAGTTGTTATGAAGGGACTTTGTGTCGAACCCTTGTGTGCTTTTGAGCATGATATTGGTATGATGAGAAGGGACTCTATTGGAGCCCTTGGATGTTTGATGTCATGGCTAAGTGTAATTACATGCGGTGTGTGTTGACATGCGGTGTCATAATCTTGGGTTAAGGATTGTGTGGTAGGTCTATGGGCTCGTCAATCGCCACACCGATGGGAGTTGGCAGATAGACCTTAGGCGGTTGGGCATGGTCTTCGGTGCTCATACCCGAGGCTCCTTCCATTCCAGTGGATGGTTGGACTTGGTCCTTTGGTGATACAATCCCAAAGGCTTCTTTCGTTCTAGATATAGGCCAGTTGGGATGTGTTCTTGGTGCACATCTACTCGAGACTCCTTCTGAGCTGTATTATATAAGGGATCCGCTATTGTGTTCTTAGCGGTGAGGCATATAGAGGCTTAGGATTGGTAGTGTAGATGCCCACCTAGTAGTAGAGACGCCCACTCTACTGTCACCATTTGGCCACGACGGATGACGCCTGAGAGGTTAGCTACTTGCTCAAAAAGTGAGAACTACAAGTCTATGTCGGCATAATAGTGTAAGTGTGATCATGAGTGAGTCATCATATTAAATTCATGTCATAACATTGCATTGCACCACATAAGATTCTCATCATATAAATTGTATGGGCACTTTTATATGATGAATTACTTTGATGTACCCGACCCTTAACTTATAAATTTATATAAGCATTTTTATAAGTTAAGTTAATTTTTGTCCTTATGATTAATGAGATGTTAGCCTAGACTGCCACTTATTTATTGTTGATTATTATTCATACATGCTTAGTTTAAATGTGTTAATACTTACATATATGAACTGCTTCATAATAATGCTCTTACCACTTGAATGTTGATACATTATACTGCTATATTGAGCTCCACATTATCTTTCTCCGCCCAATGCCTAAGAGTCGTTGGGGTGGGCAGATGTGATAACCACTTAGTATTTATGACTAACGGTTGCAACGTCTACCATTTTATGAGGATACCCCGTCGATGGAGAAGCAGCAGCGCCAGGTGAAGGAGGACAGCAAGGCAAGGGAGACAGGTCCTGATACGACATTACCCTCACTACCTTCGGTGACCGATGTGAGTTGAGCATTATAATGCAGCCTTCGGGAAGTATTTTGTGTACTCTGATATTAAGGAAGCCGAGTAGCTTCTTTTTTAGTGATGGACTCTTTTGGACACTTACTTATGTGATATTATGACTTTTGTGCTCTTCTTTTTGGTTGGGTTGGCATTTTGATATCAGATTGGCTGGAAGGATAGACATCTTCTGGTACAGATTAGCCCATGTGCTGATATTATCATAAGGCAACTGGTTTGGGCATAAGACTCCCCTTGGCTGTGCCATGTGTTCCCGGAGGGGGTGGGGGTCTTACAAATAGTATCAGAGGTCATTGAATATTGTATCAGGGGTCTTACAAATGGTCTTACAAATGGTATCAATTTGCATCGATCCTACGATAAAGAAGACATTGAACTTGGTGTTACCCCCGCCCGATTATTCAGTTTGCGGACAAACTGAATTATCGTAAGCAGTGGTATGCCCATTTGTGATTCACACAAAGTATGTCCACCCGTTACCTTATGTTTGGCCAACCTGACCCAAAATCCATGTTTTGCACATATATTCCAGTACATACAGAGCCAATGATGGGCATTCTTTCCCTCCGATCCCTACTCCATTTTACCAATAAGAGTTGGGGAAATAATCTAACTGCAATCTTGGATGCCTTCAGGTCTCAACAGGCTCTAGTGCAGCAACAGGCCCCAGACTCTAATTGCCTAATAACCTTCCAAGATCTTTTTCCACTCATCTACCACGAGACTGAATTGGCCGTTCGCACAAAGGAATGGCTAGATGTTGTACAAGAACAGATGGCTGGAATCAGATTCCCAACCAGTATTACTGTTACCTTAGTTGTGTCCATCTTAAAGTCACACACAAAAAGGGTGTGGAAGTCCCGTATTGGCTCCACTTTTCAAGGATGTGTATACACTGACATAAGTTGGAATGAATTTTTTGAGGCCTTCTTAGAACATTTTGTTCCCTTTACTACTCGAGATGAGCTCGAGGAAAGATTCCTTTGGTTGAAACAGGGATCGAAGTCAGTCGTGGAGTATCAATGGGATTTTTAGCACCTCCTTAGGTTCGCTGACTCCTACAATTTAGATGATCATGGATATGCGAAGCGGTTCTACAAAGGTTTGCCAGATCCCTTAAGGCAAGAACTTTTGTTTATAGCAGACTCGAGCCTGTCGGAGATAATAGATATGGCAAAAATATTGGAAGCAGATCATCGTAGGGTCCAGGCTAGTGGTAAGAGGCCCGCTAAGGGCGTGATGGAAGCAGGACACAGATTTAGAAGTATACAGAATATTAGAGGTTGAAGAGGAAACCAAAGAGGTGGTGGTCAATTCCATCATAATTTTTTGATGTAACGTCCATACCCGCAGCTAACATTACCTCAACCCCCACAGTTCCAACCTCATCAACAACCGGGAGGGCTATTTGGGATAGTCTGTTTCCACTATCATTAGCTGGGCCACAACCGGTGTTATTGCCCACAGCTAGGTAAAGATGTTCCCCCTGTTGTTCCTCTGGTAGCTCAGTGAGGACGAGGGCAAGTTCATGGTCGAGGATGGGTACCACAAAGAAGGAACCCTGGACCTGCTAGAGAGCAGATGTTTGCTCTATATTTGAATCAAGAGCGGAATCCTCAGGATGTGATTGAAGGTATTTCACAGTAAATTAATATGTTATAAGCATTCGACCTTAGCTTACCTAAGTTTGTGCTGGAAATTTAGCATGAGAATGTCATAACTTGGTATTTAGGCATCGTGAGTGTTAGTGGGAGACCAACCCACACTCTATTTGATACCGGTGCCACTCACTTGTTTGTCTCAGCAGACTTTGTGAAAGATCTAAATTGTGTGCAATATTTCACCAGTATCACTCGGAGAGTACGCCTCCCGGACGGCTCCGAGATGACTTCGTCCGCCAAGTGCGACTTGGAGGTGTATATTGGAGGAAAAATTTTTGAAACCGCTGCGAAAGTGTTGAGGATTTCAAAATTTGACCTTATTCTGAGCATGGCATGGCTAGATTGGCACCATGCCAGGATTTATTGTGCGGCGAAGAAAATCACCTTGAGGCATGGAGATTCTGAGATAATCTTTCAAAGTATTAAACTCGTACGCCGAATAATGTTGTCTTTAATTCAGGCCCTTAAGGCCCATAAGAAAGGGGATGAGGTGTATACTATATGTTTTGAAATAAGAAAGATGGCAAAAAATATGGAAGATGTACCAGTAGTGCGGGATTTTCTTGAGGTTTTTCCCGAAAAGTTACCTGGATTTCCCCCGCCTAGGGAAGTAGACTTCCAGATTAAGCTAGTGTCGGGTACCAAGCGCATCTCTCGAACTCCTTATAGGATGGCTCCAAAGGAACTGGCAGAGTTTAAGGTGCAGTTGCAAGAGTTGGTGGAATCATGGTTTGTGCATCCTAGCTCATCACCCAGGGTATCTACTGTTCTGTTTGTTAAGAAGAAGGATGGATCATTATGATTATATATAGATTATCAGGAGCTCATCCGATTGATAGTGCGGGACACCTATCCTTTACCCCAGATCGATGAGCTATTCGATTAGTTTGTGGGAGCTCATTGGTTTTCGAAGTTGGATTTGCGCTCGGGGTACTATCAGTTGAGGATACAAGAGAAAGATATTTAGAAAACAACGTTCAGCTCGAGATACAACTTATACGAGTTAACCGTGATGCCATTTGGGCTTACGAACGCCTCTTTTGCATTCATGAGTTTGATGAATAGGGTGTTTGAGCAGTATCTGGATGCTTTCGTCATCATATTCATTGACGACATCTTAGTATACTCAAATACAAAAGAGGAGCATGCTAAGCACTTGGCTTTAGTCCTGAAAAAACTAATGGAGCACTCCTTGTTTGCTAAGTTCAACAAATATTAGTTTTTGGCTCCGAGAAGTTGCTTTCTTGGGACATGTTATAGGTGGAGCAGGATTAGCAGTGGATCTGGCCAATGTGCATGCTGTGAAGGAATGACCGCCTTTGAGGTCAACGACCGATGTGCGAAGTTTTCTTGGACTTACTGGATACAATCGCAAATTTTTTGAAGGATTTTCGAAAATCGCACTTCCCCTCACAGCTCTGACGAATACGAGTGTGCCTTTTATGTGGTACCCTAAAGTGAAATGACATTTCATGAGCTGAAGAACTATCTTACCTCCACACCAATCCTTGCCCTACCATCTGGAAAGGAAGGATTTCAGATATATACTGATGCATCCTATCAGGGCATGGGGGCGGTGTTGATGCAACACAGGCATGTGATTGCATACGCTTCTCAGCAGCTTAAGAAGCATGAAGTGAAATATCCAGTGCGTGATTTGGAGTTGGGAGCATTGATCTTCTCCTTAAAAATTTGGTTGCACTATTTATATGGCGTCCACTATGAGATCCTTTCGGATCATAAGAATTTAAAGTATATTCACACCCAGAAGGATTTGAACTTGAGGAAGTGGTGGTGGTTAGAGTTTTTATGTGATTATTAATTTACATTGAACTATACCCTGGGAAGGCAAATATGGTGGCAGATGCTTTAAGCAAGAAGGCGTCTGTGGCGAGCCCAAATTCTCAATTAATGGTTATGGAGTTGGTTAGGGTACTTGAGGAGATGGAAATTACACCCGTGTTTATGGCTTGTCCCGAGGACTATATGGAGTACTTATCCACCGTGAGTATAGTCTCTGACATTCGATATCGGATTCAGACAAATGAAGGGAAGGATGCTGCTTTGGCCCCCGGTGTTTCAAGCCATTATGGGAGGATCAACAGAAGGATATATGCTAAAAGAAGACCTAATTCATTTCCATGGCAAACTTTGCATTCACACGGGTGGTGGGATTCGGGAAGACATCTTGAGAGAGGCTCATTGCACCAAGTATTCAGTGCAACCCTAGTATTGCCAAAATGTACACCGATTTGCGAAGGACCATGTTTTGTCCAGGGATGAAGTGGGTTGTCATGTATTATGTTATGCACTGTGAGGCTTGTCAGAAGATTAAGGTGGTGTGTAAGAGCCTTGGTGGATTGTTACAATCACTGCCCATTCTAGAGTGGAAGTTGGAGGATATCTCCATGGATTTTGTTCACGGTCTTCCTCGATCACGATCAGGGAATTATTCAGTTTGGGTGTTTGTGGATCGCTTGACCAAGGTTGCCAGGTTTATTCCGAGGAAGGAGGTGCCTGTAGATGGGTTGGTACGTCTCTTTGTGGAACAGTTCGTACGGTACTATGGGGTGCCTAAGAAGATAGTCTCAGACCATGATGGTCGTTTCACCTCCAAAGAATGGAAGGAAGTTCAGGCATATTTGGGTTCTCGCCTTACATTTATCATGTCTTTCCACCCTCAGACTGACGGCCAGTCTGAGAGAACGATCAAAACTATGGAAGACTTTTTAAGGTTATGTGTTTTGGATAGGGGAGAGCCATGGGGGAGACTTTAACCGTTGGTGGAATTTTCACATAATAAAAACCACCAAGCAAGCATCGGAGTGGCACCTTATGAAGCACTTTATGGTAGGAGGTGCATGTGATGGAGCCGACTTCCCTCGACTTGTTGTTTTGGAGTGTCCTCCCTCTGACGATGATGGTGACCCGGTAGATATGAATGGAGACGACAACCCGCAAGACTTTGGGGACGGCGACAGTATGCATACGAATGACCCTTGGAAGCGTCGCCACAATAGCCGTCCGGAGCACAAACCCAATTATAATTTATTAATAATATATATTAATAAATTATTATTGAGTAATAATATATTGTATTTGTTTTTCGAAATTATCATTTTACTTCATGTCTTAATTTCATGTAAGATGGAGACCTATAACCATCCTCGTTATTTTATTTCATGTGCGAACTATAGTTTTATTTCATGTCATGATGGGTGCAATTAGCCATCATGAGTGTTTTCAATTTTGTATGGTTGAGATGGAGTGGTGTAGCCTATAAATAGGCATGTATCTTCTTTGTTTTGATTATTGAATGAAATAAATTGAAAAAACCTAAATATCATCTTGAAAATTCTCCTCCTCTCCTCCTTGGCCGAACTCCTCTTTCCCCCTCTCCTTGTGTTGGCCCCCGGCCACCTTCTCCCCTCCTTCCTCCCTCCTTCCTTCTCCTCGTTCCTCCTTTACATCCCCCACTTCCTTTTGCGAAATCGAGCCCCAACTCCTTCCTCCAAACCGTCGGCTTCCCTCCACCACCTACCACCCGAGCCACCACCAACAACCTCCCCCAAAATGACCACCCCCCTCCTAACCACAAAACCCGCCACCTCCCTTTCAACACAACCTGAGCCCCTCTCTCCTCCACCCTCCCAAGCCGACCTCCACCATCCTCCTCCTCATCAAACCCTTTTTACTAAGCACCATAATCTCCTTCCTAAAAACAAATATCCCCGTACCATAAAAGTCCTTAGCCTATCATAATAAAAAATTTCTTTCCTTAATTATTTCTCAATCCACCACCTTTTCTCTCTCCTGCCTTATTTAGAGATATTTGTTTCCATATTTAGATGATTTCGCCGGGACTTTCCAAATAAAGTGTGACATGAAGAAGACAACAAATTTCTCTCCCTCCGGCATATCTCTGGTGGTGCCGTTAAGGAACGATTCTAGTCGAGAGAACAAGATTCATAAAATTCGGTTAGGTAACGAAAATTTCCATCTTTATGAGTTTCTCTTCTTTAGATAATTCCCGTGGCATTGGCAAATAGCGCGGCTTGTATAACGCTTGATTTTTCGTGGTTAAATTTATTTTAGTTATTGTCTTGTTTACTTTATTTTCGTTAAAGTTCGTGAGGCGTGGCGGCCCTCGTTCGTATTTTGTTGGGAGAGAACCATTCCTACCCGAATCTTTTATTTTTCGGTGGTTTCTCTTTTGGTACAACTCGCTCGACCGAACCGTGTGGGTTCTTTTCACTTGAGAGGACCTTGGACTATCTCCTTGGTTTTATCTTAAGGGGCTTTGCGAGCCCCCTGTAATTGTAGTTTGCTTGAGGGTGACGTGAGAGTTATTCTAGAGCGTCGCGTTTGTTTCGCCGGCCACCAAAACGTTCGAAAGTGTGGGCCTACATCAATTTGGTATCAGAGGGAGGTTCACGTCAATTTACTAATTGGCACCCTCCCACTCGTATTTGGCACGTTAACACGCACTCACTCGTTGCATGGTATTTCATAAAAATTAATTTTTAAATTTGTGGTCTGCAAGTAGCGGCCTAAAATTTTTAATTTTCCTCAAAATCTAAAAAAATAAAATTCTGGAAATTCTCTATCTTATTTTTAATAAGAAATCCAAAAAAAATTTATTTTTCATTAAGTCATTATTTTTATTAAGTTATTTTAAAATTTAATAGTTGGTCTGCAAATAGCGGCCAATATTTTTATTATTTCAGCAAAATTCAAAAATTTTTTTTTTTAATAATCCTTATATTTATTCCAGCAAGATAATCTATTTTATATAATTATAACCTTAGCTATTAGGTGGGAACAATTCCATCTTCATTAGAGTTTATTGGATCTGGTACCCCTTTTCTATGCACGTGAACTAAATTGAGATCGAGTGTCCTCTCCGGTTCTCTCTAGGATGGCATATGACGTATATGCTACCCAGTTAGATTATTCCTATGCTAAAGATATGGCTAAACACACCCATAGGGCACACCACATTTATCCTACTTATGACAGTTTAGAGTATCCCCAAACTTTTAGAGACTGACTTAAGGGATTAGAACAATATTTTAATTGTCAATTATGGGATGACTAGGAAAAGGTTAGCTTTGCCCGAGAGCGATTAGTATGTTGAGCCCGATTATTTTGGTTAAACGAAGAGCGTCGTGTTGGTAGCTATCGTTATGCTTGGCCGCACATGCGTAGCCTCCTCTCGGATCAATTTGATCCCGCCTACCTACGCACTAATAACACCACACCCGTTAGTAAGAATAGTTACGACACTAGACCCGTATCTGCTTATAGCAGTGACCCTATGCCTCCAGATAGATCTTATCCCCAGAGAGGTAGTAATACCCAAAGTGTGCCTAGTCCCACCTATAGGGAACATAAGCCAGTTAGACCCCAAAATTCGAACTCGAAAGAGGTTACTATTATTAGGGTGTTTGCTTCTTTAGCCTCGACATCTATGCCCTCTGGTATAGTGAATGTTACCTCTGAGGATGCTTATATGGATATAGAATCTTTGGATGATGAAGTTAATCAGCTAGGTGAGAGCCTTCCTTCACTTACGATAGAGCCTGACTCGCCTGTTGAACCTGAGGATGTGCTTAGGACTAAGCCTGTTACTGAGGACGAGGCAAGTTTAACTGACGCTTTTAGTGACGTTGAGGAGATTGGTTATCCCAGTGATTTGGGTGAGGATTTATCCCTTGAGGAATCATCTCCACCCCCCTTCGACGATATTTTAGTCAGGGAGTCTTCTGATGACCCTGAGTCAGAAGACGTTCCGGCAGAGTCGGTAGAGTAATCCGAAGCTGAGAGCGTACCTGTTACTGATTTAGGTGATGACTCGCTAGGACCCGGCATTATTATGGTTGACCCAGGCTTATTAAATATTTTTACGATATTGGAAGAGTCACCTTAGGATGGTTGGTCAATTTGGGATAATCTTAGTGTGATACATCCGGGGGTTAGTTCGTTTACGTTATCAACGCCGCTTAAAGGTCAAGTTGACTTTGATACTCCCCGAGATTCGATTTGTCCATCCCCATATTCTGAGTTAGACGATGTCCCTACCTCATGGGAAGAATTGGTCGATATAGGATGTGATGTTGTAGTAGATTTACCCTGCGAGGAAAATTTATCTTTGGATGACGGTAGCGCTGAGGGCCTGATAGACTTTTCTTTGATGATAGCTCCTTCGCTTGAGGCCCAAATTACTTCAGAAGTTTTATCGGATATAAATTTGCCTACCTTAGAGACGATCACTGGATCTGAATTAAATAAAATATCTAATGCGTTGGAAGACATGTCGGCTGAACTGGTGGATCCATTCTGTGGCAAATATTTAACTGAGGATGAGTTTTATGTGAGGACGAATCCACTATTCGAGTTTTCCTTTGATTTTAATGTCTTGCAACCGGAGGCATTTTCTTGGACGCTTAATCCATTTGTTGACGTTGAGTGTGACTTATCTCCCCCAATGGAATCAAACATGTTGACTCTCCCTCTGGTTCACTTAACTCGTGTAGATGAACTTTTAGGGAACGAACTAGTCATTTCTAGCCCGGTACATCTAGAGAAGCTTATTATTCCCGCCTACCCGTTCGGCGTACTTAGATGGATGTGGGTAGACATAGTTGGGTATGTTGAGTTTTGTCGCGTGCATTTCCTTTTTAATTCGGGAGCAACAAACTTTATAGTTGGTGACGAGCGTTTTCTGAAAACCTTTTATTATGATACTTTTAAATCAAAATTTAAATCCAAATTTAAAACTATGATGTTGGACTCCACTGAAATAATCTTTGAACTTAAAGCACCCGTGCCACCAGACATAATTCCGTTATTTTGTACTATTAATTCAAGTCATGTGGCACATGGGTTCACCCCTCATGGTTTTAATTTAATTAGGTGTATTTTTAATTTCTTAATCCATCTAAATGCGTCCATTAAATTACTTGCTAGGTTGTGTTGAAAAGTCTACCACCGTTATGTGAATGATTTGGTTTTGGATTGTCTCACCCCTGAACGGATTCCCCCGGGCACTTTAAAAATATTAACGAATCGGCTAGTCAAATTTTTACGAATTTTACGGAAGTTTGGTAACATGACATTTCTGTTAAAATTTTCCACTGATTGGGGCATAGCTCCTATTTTCATAGTTTCATATTCTACGCCTTATGCTTTTATGCCACTTGAAATGTCTACCTCTCCGTATATATCTTCCACTATGCTTTCTATTGGGTTAGGCGGTGACAGTTTCCTAGGATCGTTCTCCTTCTCGGTCACCATCGGAGGTATGTTGTTGGATGTTGTGGAAATTATTTTTCCTTCTTTGGCTAATGCATTTTTGAGGTCTCCCCAAGGCCACCTTTTGCCATGCAGGTCCTTCTTCCCCGCCGTTGAACTTCCAGGCGAGTATACACTGACATACTCAATAGTGATGAGTATTTTTATGAGGGGGAGGATTGATGGAGCCGACTTCGCTCGACTTGTTATTTTAGAGCGTCCTCCCTCTGACGATGATGGTGACCCGGTAGATATGAATGGAGACGACGGCACGCAACACTTTGGAGACGGCGACAGCATGCTTACGGACGAACCTTGGAAGCGTCTCCACAATAGCCGTTCGGAGCGCAAACCCAATTATAATTTATTAATAATATATATTAATAAATTATTTTTGAGTAATAATATATTTTATTTGTTTTTCGAAATTATCATTTTATTTCATGTCTTAATTTCATGTAAGATGGATACCTACAACCATCCTCGTTATTTTATTTCATGTGCGAACTATAGTTTTATTTCATGTCATGATGGGTGCAATTAGCCATCATGAGTGTTTTCAATTTTGTATGGTGGAGATGGTGTGGTGTAGCCTATAAATAGGCATGTATCTTCTTTGTTTTGATTATTGAATGAAAGAAATTGAAAAAAAACCTAAATCTCCTCTTGAAAATTTTCCTCCTCTCCTCCTTGGCCGAACTCCTCTTTCCCCCTCTCCTTCTATTGGCCGCCGGCCACCTTCTCCCCTCCTTCCTCCCTCCTCCCTTCTCCTCCTTCCTCCTTTACATCCCCCACTTCCTTTTGCGAAATCGAGCCCCAACTCCTTCCTCCAAACCGTCGGCTTCCCTCCACCACCTACCACCTGAGCCACTACTAACAACCTCCCCCAAAACGACCACCCCCTTCCTAACCACAAAACTGGCCACCTCCCTTTCAACACAACCCGAGCCCCTCTCTCCTCCACCCTCCCAAGCTGACCTCCACCATCCTCCTCCTCATCAAACCCTTTTTACTAAGCACCATAATCTCCTTCCTAAAACCAAATATCCTCGCACCATAAAAGTCCTTAGCCTACCATAATAGAAATATTTCTTTCCTTAATTATTTCTCAATCCACCACCTTTTCTCTCTCATGCCTTATTTGGAGATATTTGTTTCCATATTTAGAAGATTTCACCGGGACTTTCCAAATACAGCGTGACACGAAGAAGGCGACGAATTTCTCTCCCTTCGGCATATCTCTGGTGGTGCTGTTAAGGAACGATTGTAGTCGAGAGATTCGGATTCATCAAATCCGGTTGGGTAATGAAAATTTTCACCTTTATGAGTTTCTCTTCTTTAGATAATTCCTGTGGCATTGGAAAATAGCGCGACTTGTGTAACGCTTGATTTTTCGTGGTTAAATTTATTTTAGTTATTGTCTTGTTTACTTTATTTTCGTTTAAGTTCGTGAGGCGTGACGGCCCGCGTTCGTACTTTGTTGGGAGAGAACCACCCCTGCCCGAATCTTTTGTTTTTTGGTGGTTTCTGTTTTGGTACAACTCTCTCGACCGAACCGTGTGGGTTCTTTTCACTAGAGAGGACCTTGGCCTATCGCCTTGGTATTATCTTATGGGGCTTTACGAACCCCCCATAATTGTAGTTTGCTTGAGGGTGACGTGAGAGTTATTTGAGAGCGTCGCATTTGTTTCGTCGGCCACCAAAACGTTCGAAAGTGTGGGCCTACATCAGCATGACCACTTTATTATGGGTTCATGATGAAGATCCTAAGGCATTGGGAGTGGAGTATATTGATGACATTGATGCTATGGTTAGATTGATTCGAGATCACATGCTAGAGGCTCAGAGTCGACAGTTGAAGTATTAGGATGCAAAGCACAGAATGATGGAATTTCAAGTGGGTGACAAGATTTTCTTGAAGATGAGGCCAATGCATGGAGTATAACATGTGCGCGGTAGGAAGAAGCTCAACCCGAGATATATGGGGCCTTATGTTATATTAGAGAGGGTTGGCCCTTTAGCCTATCGACTAGAGCTACCACCAGAGTTAGAAAATTTTCATGACATCTTCCATGGTCATCTCTTCGGAAAGCACAAGTATGACCCGATCAGCATGTCACCACTACAAATGGAATAGTGGCAACAGATAGGTCTATTCAACAAGAGCTGGTGCGAATAGTGGATATGAAAACAAGAATCTTGCGACGAAAGAGTGTTCCTTCAGTGAAGGTCCAATGGTCTAATCATGGAAAAGAAGAGTATAATTGGGAGACGGTGGACTTGATGTGGAAATGCTACTCAGAGTTGTTTTCTCGAGGTAAATCTGGAACCTACCTTATATTTGATTAAATCTCGATACCCGTGGACCCAACCTCAATTTTGGGGACGAAAATTTTGTTTTGATTATAGGATTTGTAACGTCCCATTAATTCGCCGAATATATCCGACAAATTCATTGAGTTGTATTAAATAGAGTCGTCGAGAATGACTTGGACGATTCAGTGGAATAAGTGTAATTCATCGGATATCGTCGCGAATATCCGACAAATTCGTCGAATGATACTCGACGAATACGTCTAATAGGACTTAGTGTTTTTCAAGCTTGTTCGACCATATTAGAGAAATTTGTCGAAAGTAAAGCAATTCGTCAACTCTTATCTGAAATACTCAATGAATTCGTCGGATTTTCCTTGAAGTGTTGAGCGGATTCGTCGAGACTATATAGAGGCTTCCTACGACTCGTCGAATTTACACGATGAGTTTGACTTAGAAAATTTCGGCAAGACTGTGCTTACGGGTTGAATCGGGTTTTGGTCCTGTGCTAAACGGCGCACTTATGACCGGTCTTTTCAAGGGGATTTATTTACTGTAATGATGGGCGGTCCAATGACAGTGTGACACATGGCAGAGTGACCTTAACCCTAATATTTCCCTATAAAAAGGAATACTCAAAAACCCTAGCCGAGCTCCTTCTTGCCGAATCGATCCTTTCTGTGCCGAGCTCGATGAGAAAGAAGAGGTTGTTTGTGGTGTTGAAGCTGGAAACCTGACTTCTCCTAGAGTTCGGATCTAGAGTTGTAACTCACACCTACTCTTCTCGAATCCTTTCTTTGACGTGAGTCTCGGGAGTTAGAAATAGACCGTGGGCTTCAGCTTGGAGTTCCCACCTCTTACTCGGAAGAATTAGAAATCCTTCGCCTCCCTAGCCAGTGCTGAGCTAGGTGCCTTAGAGGAAGAAGATGAAAGGGGTCAACAACCTCTTTTCAAGGCACCTTATCAGTCTATTTATAGGCCTCTGAGTTTGACCTGCCAATAACAAAACTCGACCTACTTAAAATTACCAAAATACGCTCGACTGGGTCAGCCAACATCCAAACTCCGCTGTTCTGAAGGGTTATATGCAGACCCTAAAGGGCAAAAGAGTAAAATTACCTGAGGCAAAAGAATAAAACCTCCACTTAGGGGTAGGAAAGTAAAAACGGCTTTTTCATTGAATCGGCGCTCGAAGAATCGTCGAAACGATGCTCGATGAACACTAAACCAGCGCTAAATGAATGTCGAGCAAGCGCTCGACGAACGCCAAGCCGGCGCTCGACGAATGTCTTGTCGGCGCTCGATGAATATTGCATCTAGTGGGCCAGGGGTGATCATCAGCTCGCCTCGCGAGTATCCCGCCTCGCCATAAGAGGCCAGCATACGGTGCGAGAGCCCTCTAACCTGCTCCACTGCTCCCATCTCGCCTTGCAAATGACCCGCCTCACAAATACTTCATCTTACTCCAAGAGGTCAACACCCGCACGAGAGCCCTCTCGCAAGCTCTGCTACTCCCCTCTCTCCTATTATGCTTTGCCTTTTTGGAGTACCGGCGAGTTAACCCTATGGACCTACTCGCCTATGCACTCTTCTCGCCCCTAGCACTTTCCCTTGAGCTACCTCCTTCGAGCCCAAGGTTGTACACATTACCCACTCTTTTCTAGGTTGCCTCAAGCTCGGAAAGAAAATCCAACCGACGCTCGCGGCATTAAAATTCATTTATGAGAGAATATTTTTTGGGGCCCTCCCCTGGGGCCAATAAATATGTGACCCTTATCCCCACATAGAGAGTGCCCCCCTCTCTCATCACTTCCTTCACTTTATCTACCGTCGCCATGTCTCATAGTTAGAGTTTTTGCGAACGTCTCGCTATGGTTCATAAACAAATCAAGGCTAATGTGGCTGCTCTGGCCTCTGTTCTGGTTTGTACCCCTACTTCTTTACCTTGATCATCTCGCCTGAAGAAGATGAAGACAGCTGGCCCCCCTTCTCGGCCGATGGGATTACTCCAGTATCCTTGGAAATCCATATGTCTTCTCCTGCATCCCTCCAGGAGAGACAGGTGACTTTTTGGCTCTTTCCCCTCCTCTATCTTTCCATTTTTAATCTATTCGCCTTTTCATTCCATACTTGTTCAGGGAGATCCTGCCTATTCCCCCAGCCAGCGAATCTACCTGGTATTACGGACATCCATCATCAAGACTCTGACTTGCCTCAGCAATCCACCCATACAGCTGTGAAGAATGACAATCCCTCGCAACTCGCAGGGACCTCTAGCAACCCGGTTAAATGAACTAGACTTGTCCTCTCGCTTCATATAGACTTTCATTCCCCTACCTGGTGTGTTTGAGTCCACTGGACTAACCTTCCATCCTGATCCCTGGTTTGCTCCTGCATAGGTACCCAGGTCAACTCAGCAGCGGAGGACTTCTCTGAGCAGCCTACATTCTCTCCTCCTCCTCACCCAGATGACATAGAGGACTATCTAGGCGATCCCATGGATCCGGTGGGGATGAAGCATAGGACGGCTGAGATGTTTTGAAAGCACATACACGTCATCCGCGAGATGGAACTAGACAAGCAGGCTGTCGACAGGTGCATTGATTGGCTAGAGATTGAATGCGCCTGTCTCTCCTCCGAGGTCGATGTTGGCATCGAGATAGATGAGACCGACCCTCAGGCAATCATAAATGAGGTCGAGCAATAGCTCCGTCTCGCGCGCTGTGGTCTTGAAGCCATTCACGCCTTCATGTTCCTGGTCGGCCCCCATGGGTGAGGTCTCGCGATGGAGGGCATTTGAAATGACACAAGAACTGAAGTCCCTCTATGTCGTCTCGCTTGTTTAATAGTCTCGCCTATTTAATTATACCTTGTAATTCTGCTATTTTCATAAATCTACCATCTCGCCTGTTTATTTACAACCTGTTATTTGTGCCTCGTGTGCATGATGTCTGCCTCGTGCGAAACGAAACAATTAATAATGTTATCTTGTTGACTTTTTTCATGCTGGGCTCTCTCATTATAGCTGCGTTAATTTTTTTTCATTTATTTTGGCTCGTTGGGAAAAATCCCCGTGGGGTGCCACGCTTCGAAGTTAAGAGAGAGGACAAACGAACCGTCGGCCAACCTATTTGACTTCCCCCTTTGTATTTTTTCCTTCCCATTTTTCAATTTCCACTATCCGCTATAAATACCCCCCCAAATCGAAACGACTTACGCCTGCGCCGCTCTTTCATGCTGTGCCTTAGATTCAGATTTCTCGCTTCCTCTTTCTCGCTGTTTACTCTCGTCGTTCCCTCTCCTCCTTCTCTCTCGCCCTTACCGTCTTGCCTATTATGGGGAAGAAAAAATTGAGGAGGGTGAAGGACGTAGCCATTGCGGCAAGAGATTTTCCGACCACGACTTCCCTCCGGGCAAGATCTCTGAGGAGGACTACAATGGTTTCATCCACAATTTCATGGTGGAGGGGTTCGAGTCGCGGCCCCCTAAAGTCGGTGAGTCGTTCAACACCTTTTACCCTAGCGAACTCGCCTTCCCCGTCTCGCACTTCGAGTTGGGGCTGAGACTTCCCCTCTGGCAAGAGGTAAAACAGGTATTGAAGTATTTTGGCATTGTTCCCGCACAACTCAACCCGAACGCCATCTCGATTTTGGTTGCATTCTCTAGTTATATGCACCGCGAGCGCATCGAGTTTAGCATCAACAACTTCCTCAAGCAGTTCATCTACCACGCCAACCACTACGTCTTCTCGTACTACACAGGACAGGGTCTGAAAGTGTGCGAGACCCCTAACAAGAATCACCAATGGCTCACCCGCTTCATCTTCATCCACGGGAGTCTGGGCGGCGTTCCCCTCGCCCAGTGTAGCCTGCCAAAATATACTACGTGAATCCCAAGGTCAGAGGCGCGGATAAAGATCTCTGCGATTTCTCCGTGGGGAAGAATTTTGAGGTCAACTTCTTAAGGCGAGACCTCTACTCTCTCCTTCTTGCCTTTCCCGGAATAGGTACACTCGCGCTCCTTTAGTCTTATATTTACTATTCCATTGTTTTGTTATTTCTAACCATTCACTTGTTAAGGAGAGAGGAATATACCAGCCTGTTGGGTATTGTATCCATAATAACTTAGATTTATATGAAGTCACCCTTGAACTAAGATGAGTTAGGTTGTATTTGATTTCCTGTTCTAGTTATGTGTTTGCAGGACTTATTGCCAAGTGTAGGCCAATATCAATCTACAGTGGGTCATCAAACACAAGACCACACAATTTAATTCCTCATTGTGTGATCCATGGTGTTGACTCATGCGTAGCCTCTCTATTGGGATACACTTCTTTTTCTAGTACTTGGACTTATGAAGGAATACTTGATGCTTATTGGAATGAAGAAGGAAAATTTTCTTAAAGCTGAAAAATATTCTAAGTGTTTTACTCGAGTGAATTCATTGTACTCGAGTAGAAACCTTAGAAGCTCTCGAGTAGGTCATGACTGAAACTTGAGTATAGGAAGTGGTTCTCGAGTAGCCTTAATCTTGCTCTCGAGTAGCCAAGTCCAGCACTCGAGTAGACCTTATTTAATTCTCGTGTGTTCAGTTTTTAGTATCAGAAAACTTTCTAAGTACAATACTCGAGTAGTCAAGTCTTGTACTTGAGTAGTTAAGTAGCTTAATTCGAGTGACAAAAGATAGATCTCGAGAAAATTCCATGACCACTCGAGTGATATATCCTTGTACTCGAGTAGTTCGTTTAGTACTCGAGTAGTCCAATTTCAGTACTCAAATGATCGATATTTTTATCAAGAATTTTTTCTAAGTCAAAGCTCTCGAGAAGTTCAAGTCTACCTCCCTAGAAGTATATCTAGCACTCGAGTGATCTCTTAACCACTCGAGTGATTTCTTTTCTCTATCCAGAATTTCCATAATTAGCTCTTCTCGAGTAGTCATTGCTATTCACTCGAGAGCCAGTTAATACACTCGAGTAATATATGTCTCACTTGAGAAATGCTGTCTCAATTTCAGAAAATTATTTAAGTCTCTAACAGATCTAATTTTTGAATTCCGTGATATGACTGGTCCACTTGACCATCATTAATGACGATTATTATCGTTAGGGAGATCTTATAAAAGGTCCTGTCATTATGACTAACCCTAAGTGTATTATTTTAAGTTTTTGGATCGGGCCGACATTTTCCAAATCTACAGAAGCTGCCGTTCTTCTTCAAGATCGCCAAGGCTACTTTCGATCCAAATCGATTTACAGATCAAGAGTTTCATCTTTCTCCATCAATTCCTTTATTGTGTGAGTCAAAGTTTCTCAGAACAGATCTAGCCGAGCGTCTTCTTCTATAATTTCTGATAAAGCCGCAAAGTCCAAGGAAGAAGACCTAGGGAGAGATTTTTAGATCTGAGAAGATTATTGTTTGTATTCTACAATTTAATTTTAATCTTGCAGGAGATTATTCTCCGAGTGTAGGAGATTTGTTCTCCGAGTTGTAGGAAGTTTTCATCTTCCGAGTGTAGATCCCTTTTTGGATCGAGATTGTAGGAACGTTGTTCCGAGTGGTAGGATCGTTTTGATCCGAGATTAGTGGAGTAGCCGAGTCTAGTGCGTTGCTAGATCGGTGAGTGGAAAGTGGACGTACCAAAGATTGGGGAACCACTATAATTCTTGGTGTCCTCTGTGAATGCTTGTTTATTTCTTGTGCTTAGATCGCTATAGTTTTTATTTCGCAAAAAGTAGCACAACTCACCTATTAACCCCCCTCTAGGTGATTTAGGTAGGAAACTTAGACGCTTTTCAATTTGCATCAGAGGGAGGTTGATCATTAGAAGGTTAACACCTTGATCAGATCTGTCCCAAGTTGTCTTTGAGTTATTCAAGCTTGGACAAAGCAAAGGATTTTGCCAAGCTTCCTTTGTGCACAAGACTTTGGATCCGGTCGATTTCACACTTTCTTCTTCTTGTTGTTGGTTATAGTATAGTTGATGTCTTGTATTTGATGAAGTATGCTTATTGTAATATACATTTATGTTTAATCATGTCTACGTGATTTTATGTGCTCGTTATTTGCTTGAGGTGCGCCTTTGTCCATCCCCCCATAGTATTCTTGTCGCACTAGAGATTGTTAGTGGCGTGCGTTGCGAAGAGGTGCTTACGACCCTCAAATTCCGATGTCCTTTTGGTTCTTACGCTTTCCTACTCGTCAATCCGCCCAGCGAATCGATGCATAACATCCCGTGTAGTCTTCCATCCCGCCTGGCGAAGCGATGCATAACAGCATTGCATAAGAGTAGTTGTTAGCATTTTATTTTCTTCTTCCGCAACAATCTAAACACTCATAGTTAACTCCGACCTAAGGAACCCAATCTCAAATCCTCCTCAATATTAACTCCCCCTTACTGTGTTCCCTCGAGATTGACACTTGGGGAAATTCGCCCATTTTATATTACTTGTGCGACCAGTACACTTGTCGTTCAACGCATTAAGTTTTTGGCGCCATTGCCGGAGAACACAGTCTTGTGAGTTTTTGGAGAGAGAGATAGTAGATCGAAGCCCTTTTTCATTTGTACATTTCATGTTTCTTTTTTGCTTTTGCTGTTAGAATTTTTATTTTTATTTTGCTTATTTCTTTTTGCCTTGTTCTGCTTTTTGTTTAGATAGCAGATCCGTGCTGTTTTTATTATAGTTGTGTAGCACTTTTAGGTAATTCTTTTTATTTGCGATGTATTCCATAGCCGAGTGCAGTCTACTTGATGCTTTGCGCCGATGCATCGATGTCATGGCTGATATGAATGCCGAGCATTGTATTCGATGTATGTTATGTCAAGGTGTAGGCCACATGGTGAAGGATTTCCCTCGCTTGTGCGAGCCTTCTCCCTCTGTGGACGTGCGCGCAATAATCTCCCATTCGCGGAATACTGTTGTGGACATGCCTACCAGGGTGTTGCCTGGCCCATACACTGACATAGCGCACCTTGCTCGAACTTTGCCCGTTGAGATTAACGAAGAATCTCTCGCTACATAAAGATCCTTCATGGGTCCCTCGGTCCCTTTTTACGAGCTTCCCTTGAGTGATGACGATCACTCTTGTGGTAGCCTGCAAGAAGTGGATCTGGAACTCATGGATGCTCCTAAATTGGACGATGAGATTGCTCCGATCGTCGACGGGATGGTGTCGGCAAATGATTTTGCGATGGGGCCTGGTTATTCAGTGCTTGATTTTGAGAGCAGCTTCGCCCCTCCGTAATTTTTCCCTTAGTTTGCTACTCTTTTTTCTTGTGAGTTGGCTGATGATGCCGTATTTTGGGATGAATTGGTGCCTTAGGTTGCACCAAGGTGGGATAAGGAATATTCTCTTTACGATGCGGAGGTTTGCACCTCTTTATTGGACGAGGCCGTTCCCCTTACCACCGTGGCCCTCATGTTCTCGGATTCTCCACGATATGACTCATATGACACCGACGATGATCTATGTTTGGATCCTGCTGGGAGTGAGACCGGGACAACTCCCGCTATTTCTGATTATTTTAGTTCTTCATCTCCTTTATTTCTTGATCCCCTTTCTCTATCTGAGCCTGTGCTGGTCGAGTCTCCACGGGTAAGCTGTGATGACGATGAGCCTTGTGCTCATGCTGTTGCCATCGCTTCTTATACACCTGAGGTGGATGACACCTTGCTAGGCAAGGATTTGTTTTGTGATAAGATGAGCGAGGACCAGTGCTCCTCCTCTTCTTAATTCCTACTTCCTCTACCTGAGATTTTCAGGTATTATTATGTAGGTGGAGGGGTAACTGCTCTATCACTGTATCAGTACTCGCTACCGCAACGGATATTAGGCCCATTAGTTAGGACTTTTCTGCTTTCGAATAAGTCGTGTTGGGATGACAGTAACCCCAGTATTTATCTAGGAGTAGTTTTAGTATTTATTTTATCTGTTTTTTCTGCCTTTTGTGTTATTTAGCTTGTTGTTGTTTTGACGCGTTCTTGTGAAATTTTGGTGTTTGCACCTAGTTTGGGCAGATTGTGTAGTCACTTGGGAGGTTCAAATTGTTCACTTTTCTGTGTTTCTCTCTCTGTCTTGCAGGATGTGTTTTACCGGAGAAATTTAGGTTACTTGTGCTGTTTTTGCAAAACGCACGGTCTTGGAAACCGTGCACGACAAAATCGCACGGTCGTGCGTTTTATTTGCTATAGAAATGCCTGACTGCTCGATTTTTTTCGCACGTAGGCCCTAATCTGTGCGATTTCCGAACTTCGCAGCTTCCCTCTTCTTCTCCGGCAAAATCCGCTCCATCTATTTTCTCTTCCTCCCCTCTTCTCCTCAAAACCTTCCATACCTTCTCCTCTCTCCGTTCTATCTCTCTTCTTGTCATGGGTTTCAAGAAAGTAGTTAGCTTATTGCGCGGCAGGGGTGGTGCTTCCTCCTCCTCTACCCGAAATATGGTTCCAGATGAGCCGGAAGCTTCTCCGGATGCTCAGGTTGACACTGAAGAGATAGAAAGGATGCTACGTTTTGGCCAGCCTGAGATGATAACGAGGTTTGATCGACTTGTTCAAAAGCCATTTTTGGATTTTCGCTTTGTGTCAGATGAAGAGCTCGCGAACCTATGCCTAAAGTTGGAGGTGGATCGCTTACTCGATGTGGGTTCATGGCGTCATATTTTCTCCATTGTGGAGACAAGATTTCGTGTACTCACTCTTTAGTTCCTTTCTACCTTCCGCATCTTAGAACGACGTGACGCAGTTACTGGGGAGTCCACTTCTGTGTCATTTCGGATAAACTCCAGTCCCTACACATTTGGTGTGGGTATGCTCGTCGTGCATGTGGGAATATACACCACTGATGAGCTCATGGAGTCTGATGTTCTGTATCGACCCCATGAGTTCCCCACTGGTGTATCTTGTCACGCATTCTGGAAGGAGATCACCGGGCTGACGCAACAGTATAAGGCATGTTCGACGAAATCCTCCCGCATCATCTCGCTTGCCCTCCGCTACATTCAACATTTGATCGGGTGCAGTATCAATGCCCGCACAATGAGCCAGAATATAACAGGATGGTCGGATCTTCTCTATATCTACAACATGCATCACGGTGTTCCTCTCCACCTAGGTCGTGTTCTGGCAGACTATTTCCTTCGTCAGGCTACGTACGTTCCGCAGAAGGCCATCCGTGGATCGCATTTTATCATGCGAATTACCAAGTATTTGGGCATGTTGGATGGCTTGCCGGCCATGACTCCTGTCTCCCGCGGTGATTTTATTTCTGCGACCATGATGACCGCCTTCCGGTTGGTTTGTTGTGTTTCTTTCGGTGGTACTTGGCGCTACTTTGTTCATACGGTGGAGCGTGAGTAGACAGCTCGGGCCTCTTCTGCAGATGTTGGTCCCTCTTCTGAGCCCAGCAGGTTCGACGACGTCGCCCCTTATCATACTATGTATTTTGCACCAGCTTCTTCCTTTGATCCTGCCCCACATCGTATGAGCTTTGTGGAGGACTATCCTGAATCCTACGCACGGTAGGTGCAGCTGGAGCAGCTGATTTGCGAGTAGCATAGAATGACAACGCGCATTGTGGATTTTCTTTAGGTGCCCTCTGTTATCCCCGCTCGTGCTTCTACTTCAAGTGCCCGTACTCCACCTCTGCCTCCTTTTTCCGATCTACCAGAATGGCTGTGCTTATCTCCCTGGATGGGGTTGTTTGCTATGTTTGTATTTTGTTATTTGCTTAACTGATTTTGTACTTTACAGTATTCAGCTGGGGCTTCGTCCCCATGGTGGTTAGTTTATATAGTTTCAGTGCGCCCCCTTCTTGTGCGTCTGTGTTGAGCTATTTTCTTTATTATGTAGTTTAATAATTCGTAAGCATTGCGTAGTTTAGTCTTATTTTGCTATGTATATACGTTTTTTTTCTTTAGCTATCTTTGTAGGTTGATATTTCCAGCAGTCGGCGGAGTTAGCTGAATGTATTACAGGGGTGGCTGTGTGCTTTAAACACCAATCTTCTGGTACGCTTATTTGCTGAGCATGGGGTAACCTCTCCCCCAACTTTTATTTATTTGATTTTATTATAAATCTTTGATAGGTTGTTTAGTGTAAGTCTGGTAGGGGAGAGTTATGCGGGTTACTTGTGCTCATGCACCACTATCGAGTGCATACCAAAAGTATATTTGCATTTTCTGTTTTTATATTATCATTTCCGCATTGTGCACATACACCCACATGAGCGCTGACTTAAGCACGCGCTCGGCCCAATTTTAATTTATTTCTTTTGTGTTGACTCTAAGATAGTGGTGCTGGCTTAGTATTTTAGGATAGAGTAGTGTGAAACTCGTGCAGTGCTCCTAATCGAGTACTCATGGTCTGCGTAGAAATAGTATAGATTCAATTTTTCATAATGCTCGTAGTTTATACTTTTCTGCATTCGTAAATATTGTTTGTGCTACTCTAAAATGCTGAATCTGGAGTAATCGAATGGTAGTGTAGGAATGTTTGTACCCGTCACTAGCCTCGTATTGCTCGAGTCGGGAGGAAGGATCATCTTTCTCGGTGGCTAAGAACTTGCCCCAAGCTACTCTTGAAGCATTGGTGCATGGTTAGTCAAGCGTGAGCATGACATAGGCCATCCTTTTTGCCCAGTTGAGCCTTGTACCCAGTCCTTACGTTAATCCTTGTTAGCCTATGTTGTGCATATCCCATCTTTTTTTTAGCCCCGCTTCACGATCACTAGAGCCAAAAAGCCTTTCCCAATCGCACACCCCGATCTCTAAATTTTGTTATGCTACTTCTTGCTTGGTGTTGTTGCTGTGGTGCAGTTTTGTGTTTGTGAGGTGCAGATTTCATGATTATGTGGCTGAATGTGATATAAAAATTTTTGAAAAAGAAAAAAAAAGAGAGAAAAAGAAAGTAGTTTGATATGAAAGAAGAAAAAGTTTTAATGAAAATTCCATTTGAGATTTTGTGCTGGTAGGCGGTGCACAGGCCAGTGTTGTCAAGTTCAAGTCTGGTGGTGTGGTGCACCTGCTTGTATGGTTGGTGAGAGGATAGACCTTTGTATGAGCTCATTTGGGTTGTGCGTAGCCATTATTTGCCTTTTGCATCCTTACCTACGTATACACCCAAGTCCCATTATTTTCCTAATAGTCCTACGGAGTCACGCTTGAGTCGAATTAATACCGTGGAGAGAGTGTGAACGGGCAAGGATATGGCCGGTCTACTTTCTTCCTACGCGTGACCGGACGATTCTCCAGCATTCCTATTTTGAGTAACTACAATATTTATTTACACCTGTCGAAATTTATAAACTCCGTAGCATAAATAAAAATTTTATCTATTATATTTTCTTCACCCATGAGTATTTGATTTCTCGCTTTACTTTTTTTTTGAAATTTCAAAGCAAGCGAGCTATTTTCTAGTCCACGGAGAGTTGTTTTGCTCGGGACAAGCAAATGTTTAAGTCTGGTGGTGTGATGAGTTCGATATTTATAGTGTTTTTCGGATTCATCTGGGCTTTTTTTCTCACTCGTGCACTGCATTTCAAATAGTATTTGGTTATATTTACATTGTCCGGTCTTTGACCTCATTGTGCACTATTTTGGGCCCGAGAGTGTGCAATTGCGCATTCTTTTGTTGGGGGTAAGAACATGGTGCTCCCCATGTTTAGTTTTGTTGTTGTTGTTTCCATTTTTGTGCTGGGATCCTGTGCACCAGTTTGTTTTTATTACTATGCAGGTAGTCGGTGTAGTACCCCCCCAACCTTTTGCCCGGGTCGGGCCAAAGGGGGTACTATTGGCCCAAGACGCCCACCAAGTGTTTATATGGGAAACGATCCACCCTATCCAAGCACTAGTTGGTCGTCTTGCTCGGCTCGAATCAAAACATTCACAACCCATCAGAATATAGAGGAAGCATTAACAGGAAACCATTGCATATTTATATATCACATATCAAAATCACAGCGGTTCTAGGGCTAAAGCCTAAGCACTTATATAAGCCTGGGGGCTATACATGTGCTACATATAATCCTCATATACTCTCTTCCTACGTTGCTCGGCAGAACTCACGTCTCTAAACTCTGGGGGCGGCGGGGGTGTATCTGCTCGAGTAGACCTAGCTGCTGGCGTAATCTCCTGTGGCAGCGGGTCACTACGGTGCTCCACCTCCTGTGAATGGTTAATTAAATAACCGTTAGTCACAGAGCTAAGTGGAAACAAATCTCTTCCCCGGATCCACATCCTGGGAACGAGCACGCACCCACCCAACAGAGGTAAATAGCCGAAGCACGGGAGGGTTAGCATAACATTTCATATATGAACATCTAGGAGCAAATATAAAAGAGTGCAGTATAACCGAAAAAAGCAGTAATAGTATAAAACGGTTATAACAATGCTCTACTAGCTCATAAACACAACAAGTTTTCATATCCTCAATTCTATCGCAGGCATTCACAGCCGCACACATACCGCATGCATTCACAGTCGCGCACACCGCAGGCATTCACAGTCGCGCACACAAACCCTATGTTGACATAGTTTGGACTGCTTCTGTTCCATCAGGGTAGCGAGCCCCGCTATCCTCACCGATGTGGCCGTCGATGACAGTGGCAAGTCCTTCCACTTCTGGGGGTGATCGTACAACACAACCCCAGGCCCTAACATACAACCTGGTGTACTCTTGGATGTGAGCGACATCCAGCGAATCATTTTGGCAGACCAGCAGAGGAAAACTTGACAGGGAATAATAGAACGGCCAGTCACCCGTGGTACTCATCTCCCTGTCACCTTGAGTCATCGACCTTCCCGCACAGGTACGAACGATCTGCGGGAGGGATTGAACCGCCACTATTCAACCGCAAGCAATTTACAATCAATCAATCCACGACAAACATAATACACACCGGGTAAACGTCGGCCTGCCCTACTAGGCTTAAACTTCGGGCGGAGGTGCTTAGCTCTACTTTCGTCAAGGAGCATGGGAGCGCATTATTTGGGGCTATACATGGAGGAATACATCAACTCTTGTAATCCCCAACTAAGGCTCAACCTTAATAACGACTTCTCGTCAGAGGAGGACCCAGGATTATAATAATAAATTGTAATGAGGACAAATGCGGTGTTTATGTTGCTTATTTAAAGTGCTGAAAAGAAACGTGACCAGTACGAAACTGGAGTAGTACTGAATTAAAAGTACTTGACAAGTATGAGACTGGAGTAGACTTGAATTGAAAGTACTTGACCAGTACGAGACTGGAGTGGAACTGAATAAAAAGTACTTGACCAGTACGAGACTGGAGTAGAACTGAATTGAAAATACTTGACCAGTATGAGACTGGAGTAGAACTGAATTAAAAGTACATGACCAGTACGAGACTGGAGTAGAACTTAATTGAAAGTACTTGACCAGTACGAGACTGGAGTAGAACATAATTAAAATTACTTGACTAGTACGAGACTGGAGTAGAACTGAATTGAAAGTACTTGACCAGAACGAGACTGGAGTAAAGCTGAATTAAAAGTACTGAACTGAAAAGAATAAAGGAACTGGACAAGTGCAAGAATGGAATAATCATAAAGAAAATGGTTAGTTGTCCAATCACTCCATCCAGGAGGCTTCAGTTCCATATCCGTTCTCAGGAGAGATTTTTCTGTACCATCTCCGTTCTCAAGAGAGATTCAGTTCCATCTCAGTTTTTAAAAGGCTTCATTGGGTTACACCCATTATTAAGATCCGATTAGGATTTGGTTGCGCCTTATTAATTATGAATTAATCAGATCAGGGGCTTATTAGGAGTTATACCCTCATTATTTATCGAGAAAAATTCGCAACTCGCTGCTCGTACTCTCACCTTTCGAGCGTGTCTAAATCACCCGAGAGTCGAGGCGCTCGACGGTTTCACAAAGAATTGGAACACACCGAGCTTGGTCACTTGAATCAGCCACTCTCGTCGATACGTCAACTTTGAATTTATTATTCAAATTAGAGAGGATAGTCGCGCGCTCAAATTTTCATTTTCGAAGAAAATGAGCGTAATATTTACCGAGCGTGACCCTAGGCTTCTAGATTTTTAGGAAAAATATCAAAACTTATACTCATGTCCCCAAATTTTGATACAACCCTTAAGATGGCCTAAAATGAGCCTAGTAATTTTTTTGTAATTTTCCAAAGTGTTTTGGGCCTTTAATTTGGCCAAACAAATTTTATCTGGGCTTTTAAAAATACCAAATCAACTCCAAAAATTCTCAAAATTTTTGTAGAGAAATCCCTCATCAAGGGGAATATTTTTCATGTTCAAAACTTTTTCAGGAGGGCTCTATTTAAGTCTCTATAAATAATGAACACATTATTAATTATAATAAATATTATAATAATATAATTTATAAATTAAAAACACTGTAGATTATCTTCTCCCCCCCCCCCCCGCTGTACAAAACTTACCGCCCTTATGGGGCTTCTCCGCCGCCAGCTCGCCACTGGCCGGTCGTGGCTCCACCACCGGCCAACCCGCTGGTGGTGGGCGCTCCCTCCGGTAGTGGCTCGGCGGCCTGCCGCCGCCGGCCATCGCCGGAGCCATTTTTTTATTTTGAACCGTGGGGAGGAGGTGACGGCGGCGGCGCTCTGGCCGCCGGAGCTCGCATGCGCTACGTCAGAAATGGGGAGGGGGAGGAAGAGAAGGTTCCACCTGGATTTGGCGGGCTCGGGAGGGGCCGGCTTGGTCGGCCATGGCTCAAGGTGGTGGATGGGGAGGAGCTCCTCGGCTTGGCTTTTTCCGGCCACCAGAACTCTGGCAGAGGGGGGGGGGAGAAATGGGAGGGCTGCTTTGAGAGGTGTGAGGGAAAGAGAGGTGGTTGGGTGGCTTTGATAGGGAGGGGGAGGGGGCTATCCCCCTTTTGGGTAAGGTGGGATTAATCCCTCCTCATGGAGGGACTAAATCCCCACCCTCCAGCTGTCCAAGGACAGCTGGAGGCCCCCCTTTTTGCCCATGTGGGGAAAAGGATGGTGAAGTCCTTATGGGCTTGGGCCTTTTGGGAAGAGAGGGGAAAAGGAGGAGAAGAAGGGTGGGGTGGGCCTCCACCTATCCTAGGCTTGATTGCTGGTTTGGGGGGGCCCAAAGAGAGTGAGGGGGCATGGGCCATCCTCCTTTGGAGAGGAGGTGGGCCCCTCATTTGGAGAAAAATCCAGAAAGTGGATTTTAGGAGTGTTTGACCAAGTCAACTCTAGGGTGGGTCCCCCTTGCTGGTCAAAGTCAAAGTGGGTCCAGGTCGTCGGGTTCGGGTCAAAGTTCGGGTGTCGTGTCACAATTGGTGTGCGCACACTTTTCGGTGCACGATTATGCTTGATTTGACCATAAGTTGACCAATTGTCGTCGAAATTGACCGGAACGACTTTTGTTGACTTCGTAATGACCATACAAGTCCAATGCCACTGACTGGGGTTGAATCGGATTTCGTTTGGCGAAAGTCCAAAATCTGCGCGTCGTAGTGCGCTAAAATGGTCGAAGTGTGTAAAATTGTCGTTAGATCTCAGATCGTGACGTGACGAGCTCTGATGCGTTCATATAGACTATATGAGGCCCCATGAACTGACAGAACTTGATTCGGAGTTCTCTAGCTCGATATCCAAAATCTCGCATTCATTGCATTTTACGAGGAATGGTCACATCCACTATATGACATTGGGGCCAGACTGAACGAGCTCTGATGCTCTCGTATTGACTATACGAGGCCACAGGAACTGACAGAACTGAATTCGGAGTTCTCTAGCTCGATACCCTGTCTCGGGTTGCCTCCTACCGGGTCACGAGTAGAGGCTCGGGTCACTTTTATTGGGCCCACCAGGGCTCTGGTGGCCCAATAAAAGTCGAGATGTTACAGTCGGGACGTCCTGAATTCAATTTTCAGTTATGTGTAAAACGCACGGTCGTGCGTATTTCTTCGCGCACGGTTTCAGTGCAATAGTGCGTTTCACACAGCATTCCTGGGGGCATTTGTTTTTACCCGTGCGATTTGTTCCCGCACGTTTTCGGCCAAACCGTTCGAGAAGGAATCGCACGGCCTGCACCTTTTGCCAAGCTTTCCAGTGATCTATAATTAATCATGCGTTTTGTTCACGCATGGGCGGTAGCGCCCGTGCGCGAGTAAAACGCACGGTTCCCCTGCTTGCCAGGATTTCCAACTCTGTTGCTACCAATACGATTCCCTTCACGCACAGGCGGAATCGCCTGTGCGCGAGTAAAACGCACAGGTCAACACCTCTCTTCTCCTAGATTTTCTGCGCGCTAATATCGCACGGTTCACGCACGGTCATGTGCCAGACCGTGCGTGAACATTTTTTCTGACTTTTCTATTCAAACGCAGATTTCCTGCCATTTTGAGACAGCTTCATCCCCGCCCCTTCCTCCGCGTTTCTAGGGCGAAACTCCGTCGTTCCACCAAGGGGAGGAGATCCGGGCAAGCATTCAACGCCAAACTCAAGCCGAAGCTTCCTCTCGGCCTCCTCCTTCATCCTTGAGCTTAAAGAAGAGTGTTGACCTAGCTTTCTCTTGTTGGAGTTACCATTGGTATCTAGAAGTGGTCAAACATGTAATCTCACTTCCAACGCGATATGAGCCCGCAGGGTCGCATATAAGAGCATGTGGAGAAGTTGGAAGATCGACTGTGTTGGTAAGGGTTACCAATCACCACACAGAATGGGGTCGGGCAAACGTCGCCAAGGCAAATTTGACGAGAGTCGTCGAGAATCGTTGAGTATGACTCAATGCTCTCAATGCCAAGGCAAATTCGACAAGAGTCGTCGAGAATCATTGATGTTGGTACCCTAGTTTGATTTGAGTTTAGTCCTCTCCTTTGTGCCCCTTGACCCAAGAAATATCTATGGTCAATGGTTAGGAGTCTAGCTGTAGAGTCCTCGCTTTTCCAAATTGAGAATTTGGTTAAGTAGTTCTTTCGTTCGACCATAGTCGAACGCCGTTCGACTATCGTCTATCGGCTGATCGACGATCGTCTATCAGTTGGTCGACGCTTAGTCTGCGCTGATAGTTCGACTATCTGCTTGATAGGTCGACTATCTGTTCTGCGCTGATAGTTCGACTATCTGCTTGATAGGTCGACTATCTGTTCTGCGCTGATAGTTCGACTATCTGCTTGATAGGTCGACTATCTCAGTGCGCTTGATAGTTCGACTATCTGTCCTAGATAGATCGACTATCTGATAGTTCGACTATCTGTTTTGATAGGTCGACTATCTGCCGGGGTAGTTCGACTATCTTCTTCGATAGTTCGACTATCTGGATCGTTCGACTATCTGTCCGATAGATCGACGATCTCCGTGCGTCGTTCGACGATCTTCGAAGATCGTTCGACGCTTTCTGCCTGCCTTTGAATTTTGTATTTATTTATTATATTTAATTATTTAATACATTTTCTGGCACGATATTTCAAGCTGTATGATAAAGTTTCCAGGCATTATTTACTTCATTCTATTTGCCTGAGTTCAAATCTTTTAAGATAAAGTTGTTTGTCTTATTAGCTGTCATTTAAATTACTTTATCCGCTGTCAACCCCTTTATAGCCGTTGGACTGAAAAGTCTTCTTCTTTGCTATAAAGAGTTAGTTTCTGATGTGACTTTATTTAGTCATCTGTTTATTTGATTTAAACCTGCAGCTTCTTAGAAAGAGATTTATTCCTTTTTATGGAATGTATTGCTGCAGAGATATTTCTGTCCTCTTGATATTTACAGCCCAGGTCTCAAGGCTCACAAGAAGACAAAGAATTCAAATGGAAGAGAGCCGTTGCTTGCTGCTAATATAAAAAGAACCCTTTGCAGAAGGATTCAAGCTAGTTTTCGAGTGAACAGAAGTGCTACACACATATTCAAAAGCACTCAAGCCTTCATCAAGCTCAAGCTTCCTGCTCTCAGCAAACTCCATCTAACTGAGAAGTGTTAAGATTTTCATCTCTTCTTCACCTGAGTTCTCCTGCTTTCAGGAAGATCAACTCAGAGTTTCTTTGAAGAAGAAGAAGAAGAAGAATAGCTGCTTGAAGAGATTTCTTTTTGTTATTTATTTTCTTCCTGTAGCTCTTTCCTTCAGAATTTTCTGAAGAGTTTCTGCACTGAAGCAAGACTTCACCTGGACATCTTTGAGCCAGGGGGAGCCTTGATTCTTTAGAGCATTCTAGCTCAGTGCAAGCTTTTTGTGCTTCTCTAATCTATTGAAAAATAGAGAAGACATCTTAACCTTCTTCCCCCTCCTGTACAGGGTTATTACTCCCTTCAAAAGTATCCCTTGGTGGCAGGGCACCTGATCAAAAACCTGTGCTTGGTTTTTAGACACCTGATCAAAAGTCTAAAGGGTCTGTTTGATCTACCTGAATCAGATCATTGGTGGCAGGGCACCTTAGCAAAAACCTGTAGTGGATTCCTACCGTTTGGGTAGAAGAGTGGACGTACCCAAGTTGTTTGGGGAACCACTATAAAATTCCTTGTGTCGTCTGGCTTGCTTATTATTTTTCTTGTACTGTGGCTGTGAATAGATATAACTAGGCTGCTAGTTGCTGTTTAGGTTTTTCCAAGCTTAACTGTAATTACAGTTAGCTTGTGTTTGTACACAACACTTGTATTAGGCTTTAAGGTTTAATCAAATCTATAATCTCTTCATTCCGCACTTCACTCCAAGGGAGTTGGGTAGACAGTTAAGTTTTGTATTGTGCAAAATTTGATTACTCTATTCACCCCCCCCCCTCTAGAGTAGTATCTATCCCTTCACTTTCAATTGGTATCAGAGGGAGGTTGACTGACTGTATAGGCTAACACCTAAGTCACAAGATCCTGATAGATACCAAGAGTTTATAGAAATTCACTATCATGGCCCAGTCTAAGGATTATTCTAGCACCAGACCTCCAGCATGCAACTTAGCAAAGTTTGGCATCTGGAAGGCAAGGATCAAACTTTATATGAACTCTATTGATGAGAGTATTTTTGCTTCTATTTTGTCAGGTCCCCCAAGAGCACCTGCTACAGCCACTGCCTCATCATCTGATATGAGTGCAGTGCCTCCTCCAGACTATAATGATGAATACAAGAAGGCAAAAATTGCTGATGCCAAAGCAATGAACATACTAGCTCAGACTATGTCTGATGAAGTGTTCCAGAAGGTTGCTGATTGCTCTTCAGCAAAGGCCATGTGGGACACACTGAACCAGATTGTAGCTGGTTCAGCTGATGAAAGGAAGGACAGGAGGTCCAACCTTATTTCACAGTACGAGAACTTCAAGAAGACTGATGCTGAATCAGTTGAAGCGATGTACACCAGGCTCAGCTCAATCATCAATGAGCTGAGGACCCTTGACAAGGATATCTCATTGACAGAGGTCAATGATAAGATCCTTATGTGCTTCCCTAGCACATGGGATTTGAGGATCTGGCCAATCAAGGAAGCCAGAAGTACCAATGAGATATCAACTGAAGCCCTTCTCGGCAAGCTCAAATCTTTTGAGCAAGTGCTGAAGACAAGGGAAGCTGAAGCAGAAGCCAAGACCCCCACTCCAACAAGAAAAGAGCATTCTCTAGCTCTTAAAGCTGCTGAAGCATCAGAAGGCAGCCAATCAAATGAGGAGCTCATGGCATTGTTTGCCAAGAGATTTCTCAAAATGGGGAGAAAAGAATTCAGAAGAAAATCTTCAAAGTATGAAGAAAAGCCAAGGTATGATCGTACTCCAACTAAAGAAATTATTTGTTATGGGTGCAGGAAGCCTGGACACATCTTGCCAGAGTGTCCAGAGGAGAAAACAAAGAAAAGATAAAAGAAAAGGAGCAGCACAGGAAGCACTCCAAGCCATCCTCCTACAAGAACAAGAAAAAGGAGAGAGGTTTCATTGCTGAAACCTGGAGTGATTCTGATGAAGAATCCTCATCCTCAAGCTCTAGTGAGGATGAAGAAGAAAAGAAGGCAAAAGAAGTTTGCCTCATGGCAATAGATGCCTGCAGCAACCACTCTGCTGCAGAGAGTTCTGACTCAGATGAAGAAATGCCTACTGAAGATGAGGTACTTTCATCTTATGATTTTACTTCAGAAGAGTTTAAGTTAGATTTTAAATCTCTATGTTTAGATCTAATTAGTTCAGAAAAAGAGATAAAAGAACTTAGAAATAGGCTAGCTGACTCTGAATCAATAGCCTCCGAAAATGTTAGGTTAAAGGAAGAACTCACTACTTGTAGTGAAGAAATCAAATTTCTTAAAGTAGAATTAGCTAAGTCTAAGAGACTAGAAGAGTCCCTTAATGGTAGAAGCCTTAAGCTATTAGAAATTACCAGCATGACCAACACTAGGTCAGGTAATGATAAATTAGGCTTAGGAGCTTCTCCCAGTGAACCCCCAGTCTTGCTTAAAAATAATCTTTCAACTCCAGTGAACTTCATTTCAGCTAGTGGAAAGAAGAACACTGAGCAAGTAAACCTTGTAAATAAAACATTAAATAAGGCTAAGAGAGAGAAGAGAAAGAAATTTTTCAAAGAAATGCAAAGAGCGTCGAACGCCGCTCGACGATCGGATGCTCCATGGTCGAACGAAGCTCGACGATCTGAGCGCCCATCGTCGAACGTCGATCGACGATTTCCATATGATTTTCAAAATCATAATCAGTATCATAGAAACCAAAATGGAAATAGAAACCCTAGGTTTGTTGACCTATCATCTGCATGGAGAATCCCACCTAGGAGATCTCACCCTCTAGGCTATCACCCTCAGCCTGCATTTTCTTATATCTCCAATTTTTCTTATGTGAAAAACAAAGGACCCAAGGTTACCTGGGTCCACTCTGTCTAAATAGTTGTTTTGCAGGTGAAGGCCTATCCAATCACTCAAAATAAGTGGTATTTGGATAGTGGATGCTCTAAGCATATGACAGGAAACAAAGAGCTTCTGTCAAAGTACAAAGCTAAGCTCGGCCCAAAGGTTATCTTTGGAGACTCCAGCTGTGGTCAGACAGAAGGATATGGCAAGATCACAATTGGAGCTGTTACATTCAAGAGAGTTGCTTATGTCAGTGGACTGAAGCACAACCTGATTTCAGTTAGCCAGCTATGTGATGCTGGCTACCAGGTTTCTTTTTCTAACTCCTCTTGCAATATTACTTTAAATAATAATGTTGTTTTAATAGGTAATAGAATAGGCAATATATATTTAGTAGATTTTAATTCATCTCACTCGGAAATCTGCCTGTTTAATGAATTAACCCTTAATAATAATTCTTTATGGCATAAAAGGCTTAGTCATGTAAACCTGAAAAATATATCTAGGTTATCTAAGCACAACCTTGTTAGAGGCTTACCTTCTTGCCCCTACAAGAAGGAGAGTCTGTGCAAGGCTTGTCAGCTAGGCAAGCAAACCAAGAACTCATTTAAATCTGTAAATAAAAGTGATTCTCCTAGAATCCTGTATTTATTACATTTGGACCTTTTCGGCCCAATAAATGTACAGAGTTTAGGAGAGAAGTATTACACTTTAGTAATTGTAGATGACTTCTCTAGGTTCAGTTGGGTTTTCTTTTTGAGAACTAAGTCTGATAACTTCAAAGCCCTTACAGACTTTCTACTTTGTGTGCAGACTGAGTACTCTACTCATGTGGCCTTGATCAGAAGTGATCATGGTACTGAGTTTGACTCTCTTCTCATGCAAGAATTCTGTGAGAGAGAAGGTATCAAACATAGCTTCTCAGCTCCTAGAACTCCCCAACAAAATGGGGTAGTTGAAAGGAAGAATAGAACACTAATTGAAGCTGCTAGTACATTGTTGGCAGATGCTAACATGCCTCTATCCTATTGGGCAGAAGCTGTTAGTACAGCCAACTATGTCCTGAATAGAAGTTTGATACACAAACTTAAGTGTAAAACTCCTTATGAGTTGCTTAAAGGAAAGAAACCAAAAATTAATTACTTTAGAATTTTTGGCTGTACTGTTTATATTCATAATAATAATAAAGAATATATTAGAAAGTTTGAAGCAAAAGCTTCAATGGGAATCATGCTTGGATATTCCCAAGTAAGCAAAGCTTATAGGGTTTATAACAAATCAACCTGTAAGATAGAGGAATCTGTGCATGTGACTTTTGATGAGTCTCAGATGTTTTACAAGGAGAAAGAAAATTCTCCTCCCTCCAGTTCTTTGCAGATACATGATGCCCCTCAAGAAATCCTTCAACTTTCAACTCTTCAGATCACTGAATCAGACAGTGATGAAGACATTGCTGAAGCTGTTGAAGCTGTTGTTGTTCCACCAACAGTAGATCAAATTCCTCCTGAGGAATTAATCCCAACTGTTGCTGAAGATCACATCCCACCTGCTGATATTGTCACACTTAGAGATCATCCCACATCTCAAGTGATTGGAGACATATCAGCTGGTGTGCAAACAAGACATCAATTAAGACAGGATGTGATGCATGCTTGTTTCCTCTCACAGGTTGAGCCCCTCACCTTTAAAGATGCAGAGCTAGATCCCCACTGGATCATTGCAATGCAAGAGGAGCTCAATCAGTTTGAGAGATGTAAAGTTTGGACTTTGGTTCCAAGACCTAAAGGCCAACTGATCATAGGCACCAAGTGGGTGTATAGAAACAAGTTAGATGCTAATGGAATAATAGTAAGGAATAAAGCTAGGCTTGTAGCTCAGGGCTACAGACAGGAGGAAGGTATAGACTATGACCAAACCTTTGCTCCTGTTGCAAGGCTAGAAGCTATAAGGATCTTCTTGGCCTATGCAGCCTACATGAAGTTTAAGGTGTTCCAAATGGATGTCAAAAGTGCATTCCTAAATGGTGAGCTTAAGGAAGAAGTATTTGTTGAACAACCACCAGGGTTTGTTTCATCAACACAGCCCTCTCATGTCTTTAAGTTGCAGAAAGCTCTATATGGACTAAAGCAAGCCCCTAGGGCCTGGTATGAGACTCTAGCTAGTTTCCTGTTAGAGCACAACTTCACTAGGGGAGTAGTTGACAGAACCCTTTTCGTTAAGCATCACAAGGACACAATCCTGTTAGTTCAGGTGTATGTAGATGATATTATCTTTGGCTCCACTGATCCCAAACTTTGCAAAAAGTTTTCCAACTTGATGCACTCTAAGTTTGAGATGAGTAGCATGGGTGTGCTGTCTTACTTTCTTGGTCTCCAAGTTAAGCAAGATGCTGATGGTATCTTCATCTCCCAATCCAAATATGCCAAGGAATTGGTAAAGAAATTTGGGATGGCTGATGCTTCAGCAATGCCTACACCCATGGCTACTAATGTAGTTATTGATTCTGATGATCACGGCAAGCCAGTTGATCAAAAGAATTATAGGGCCATTGTTGGTTCCCTATTATATCTAACTGCAAGTAGGCCAGATATAATGTTTGCTACATGCCTTTGTGCTAGATTCCAGGTCAACCCCAAGGAATCTCATCTGATTCTTCTAAAGAGAATCCTGAGATACCTGAAAGGATGTCCAAATCTAGGACTTTGGTACCCAGCTGAGTCAGAGTTTGAATTAATTGGATATTCTGATTCTGACTATGCTGGTTGCAGAGTTGACAGGAAGAGCACCTCAGGAACTTGCCAGTTCCTGGGAGAGAGATTGGTCTCTTGGTTCTGTAAGAAGCAGGCTTCTGTCTCAACTTCAACTGCAGAGGCTGAATATATAGCTGCTGCTAGCTGTTGTTCACAGATCCTGTGGATTCAAAACCAGCTTGTGGATTATGGTTACTCACACAAGAACACCAAGATCATGTGTGATAGTACCAGTGCTATCTCAATTGCACAAAATCCAGTGCACCACTCTAGAACCAAGCACATTGAGATTAGGCACCATTTCCTGAGAGATTGTGTGGAAAAGAACAAGATATGTCTTGAGTTCATATCCACTGAGTTTCAGAGAGGTGATATATTCACCAAGCCTTTAGATGAACAGAAGCATCTGTTCTTTTTAATCCAACTAGGCATGATCAATGGACGAGACTAAGTGTGACGATATCTGCCTATGTTGAGGTCTGTTTGAAGATAGTCGAACGACGTTCGAAGATAGTCGAACGGTTTAAGTCTATCGTCGACCTCTGGTTAATGATAGCTTATCTGTTTGAAGATCGTCGATCGACGTTCGACCATCGTCGAACGGCTTGAGCTCATCGTCGATCTCTGGACGACGACAGCCTGTTGCTTGAGAAGCCAGAAATAGTCGAACGATTGTCCGACTACTCTGCTTCTGAGCCGATCGTCGAACGGCCGTTCGACTATCGGTTCAAGATCTTTTTAAATAGACCGACTATATCCGGTTCAATATAAAGCCGATAGTCGACCTAGGTTAAAAGATCTGTTGGTTTATCGTCGACGGAGCGTGCCCTTTCGCATTCTGCTTTCCCGCTTGCGATTTTCTGCTGCTCCGTCTCCTTCGTCTTCCTCCTCTTTCTCGCGTCTTCCTCCTCCTTCTCGCGTTTCTCCAGCAGATCAATGGCGATTTCCCCAGCTGTTCTTGCCGTCGTCAAGTTTGATGCCGGTTTCAGTGTAGATTTCGAAGCTTTCAGCGTTTGCGATGCCAGCATAGTAGAGGTTCTGCAGCTCTGCAAAGATCAAGGTCTAGAGAAGCTGATGTCTGAGAGGATCAAGATCAACATTCCTGAAATAAAAGAATGGGCTTTCACGTCGTCTTCCACAGACGAAGCGATGATCGGCACCATCGGCGGAGTAGAAGCTACCCTGACTCCGGCCGCTCTTTCTGATGTCTTCGGTTTAGTTATTGGTGATGAAGACTATGAGCAAGATGCTCAGGAGTTCGGAAGGATGCTCGTTGAGCTGGGACATGCCGAGGGCATTCCCACCAAGCTGCTCAAGGTAAACTTTCCATTTAAGATTAAGTTCCTCGCTGAGATTGTTGGAAAAGTGATTCTGGGCAAGCACTCCGCCCATGATAATATAACAAGGCAACAATTTGCACTTATGTGTGCAATTGTCAATCGAAAGAGGATCGATTGGGCTGCTGTTCTGTTTGACTTGATCAGGAAGAAGAATGGAAAGAAGGAAGTTACCCTGGGAAGGGTTATAGGTATTTTCCTGAAGGAGAAATTTCCCCAGTTGCTGAGTTCTGCCGCAACAACCATAAATGCCAGCAAGAAGATGGACCCCCATCTGTTTTCAAAATGGAAGAGGACGTTCGTGAAGTCTGCTCCAGCGCAATCTGAGGACACAAGGACTGCTTCAGTCGCTCCTCAACCTAGTGAAGCTGGCTCAGCTATCCCTTCCTCCTCCTCTGTTTTGCCGTCTACCTCAGTTGAAGTACCATCAACTTCTGCTGAAGTACGACCCTCCTCTTCTGCTGCACCTGAAACAACCATGGTTGTTTCTCTGACTCCTCCAGCCTCTCCTCTCCCTGCATATCTGGCTAGGATATCTGCTCCTAGCTTCGATTTGTTAGGATCAGAGAGAGTTCTTACTCCTCACGCATCTCCCGTTAATTCCCCAGTTCATTCTCCATCCCCTGCTCACTCTCCAGCTGTATCTCCAGCTCGATCCCCAGTCCCCAATATCTCTCATCCCAGCACATCTACCATTTTTGCTGCAGCTCCATCCACCTCAAATTCATCATCTTTTGAAATTACCCTGAATTCCTCTCCCGCATTATGGAGTTGATTACCCCATCAATCAAAATCATGATTGACGAGGCAATCGCTCCCCTTGCTGCCTCCATTGACCGTCTCACTGCCTCCATCCAATCCATTTCTAACTCTGCTGAGCCATCTACCTCTAGGGGCCTGGTTTCAGTTTTTACTGAAATCAGGCAGGGGGAGATGTCCAAGGAAGATGTCTCAGACCTTCCTGCTTCTCCTGCAGCTGATATAGAGATAGCTCCAGATATTGTCGTATCTGTCCAGCCAGAATCTGCTCCAGAAGAAGTTCCAGATATTGTTATGTCTGCTGAGGAAGAGACAGCTCCTGCTGAGTAAGAGACTGTTCCAGAAGTTCAAGATGTTGCTATGACTGATCAGGAAGAAGTTGTTCCAGCTGAGGAAGAAAGTGCTCCTGCTAAGAAAGTTTTAGCTCCAGTCTTGACTGAGAAGGAAATATCAGATGGTATCCTGCTATCAGAAATTGCTGTGAAAGTGTGCTTAGAAGATATTACCACTCCTATGATAGTTAGATTCCTGGAAGGAATTGTAACTAACTATCTGAATGAATGCTGGGAAATGGTTAAATATGAAGGTAAAGCTTTCATTCGCTTTGTTGATGAATCTATTAATTTGATAGTCTGTGAATACCTTGAAGGTATGATTCAAGTTTATTTAGCAGATCTGTATTCGTAATTTTACAGATATTATTAAAGAAGATGTAACTGCCCAGAAAATAGCAATTGTTTCTGTGGCTGCTCCAAGTGATTCTAATATTCAAATAGATCCAGAATTGGATGTGTTTTTAAATGATAAAGAGGATGAAAATCAAGAGGAAATCAAAGTTGATTCTCCTGTGTTAAGTTTGGAAGAAATTCAAGCCAGGGCTGCTTGGGATTTAAGAATGAAATCTCTAAAAGAGAAGGAATCAGAAGATTTGCAGTATGGAAAGTCATCCATCTGGGATGATTCTCCTGGTTTAGATTTAGACTCTCTTATGGCTATGGATGTCATTGAAGAAGAGAAAGAGAAATCTGCATTAAAGCTTAAAGAAAAGGCTGTCTCAGAAGCCTATGATCCCTATGAGAATCCTCCATCATCCAATTCTGATGATGATGTTGATTCAGATGTGTCTGAAAATTCAAGGAAAAAGAAATCTGCTGTTAAGAAGAGAAAAGCTCCTCCTCCACCTCCAAATAAGGACAATGACACTCCCTACTACATCCTGAAGGGCATTGACCCCAAATCTAAAGATTTTAAGCATTGGATGTGGTTCTCGAAAAACCAGCAGAAAGAAAGGAAGAGAACTAAAAGGTATGATACTCCAGTCTCCAGATGGACTCCCAAAGGTCCTCCTCCACCTCCCGGTGCAGGAGCCTCTGGGAATCTACCTGCTAATCAATCTGCCTATGGAAAATCTGCATCTGCTCAGCCACATCCAAGACAAGGTCATCAAAGTTCTCAAAGCAAATCATCTTATGGATCTCAAAGACCTATGAAGGAGGTTGTGGCCCAAAGACCAACTTTTTCCCCACCTCCTTCTCCAGTTCAATCTGAGAAGAATGTTTCAAAAGGTAAATAGTTTACAGTGTTTTAAAAACCTTCTAGCAAGTCCCTTTTGCTAAGTTTTCTAATGTTTTTATCTAGATATAATAGCTGCTGCTTCTCCAGAGCCAGTATATGAAAATCCCGAGCTCGATCCTAATTTTAGGATGGCTCGCTTTCAAGAGCTTGTAGGGGCAGCCCAGATTAGAAAAGCAAGAGCTGAAGGAAAAGATGTGACTGGTTTCACTACCATGTCATCTTATAGAAAGAAAGAGTTTGAGAAATTCCAAGTTAATCCTGAGATCTTTGACCCAGCAAAGTATATGGAGAAACATCCTGAAGCTGTGGTCCCCAGAGCAACAGAGCTAAAGATTCTTGGAATGCAGGACTTGAAGATGTCGAAAAAGGAATCAGATGATCCTCTGCGAAAAATTTCTTTTATCTCTAGTTCATCTGACCCATTACCTGACTCTAAAAACTCTTAATAGTTTATTTAAACTGCTGTGATATATGTGATATATTGGTTTATCTAAATTGTTTATCTGCCAATCTTGTTGCTATTTTTTTTCTGTAGTATCTTAGTTTTCTATAGCTAGTTGTTTTAGCTGTTGAGAGACTTAACTCAAATAGGGGGAGATTGTTGGTACCCTAGTTTGATTTGAGTTTAGTCCTCTCCTTTGTGCCCCTTGACCCAAGAAATATCTATGGTCAATGGTTAGGAGTCTAGCTGTAGAGTCCTCGCTTTTCCAAATTGAGAATTTGGTTAAGTAGTTCTTTCGTTCGACCATAGTCGAACGCCGTTCGACTATCGTCTATCGGCTGATCGACGATCGTCTATCAGTTGGTCGACGCTTAGTCTGCGCTGATAGTTCGACTATCTGCTTGATAGGTCGACTATCTGTTCTGCGCTGATAGTTCGACTATCTGCTTGATAGGTCGACTATCTGTTCTGCGCTGATAGTTCGACTATCTGCTTGATAGGTCGACTATCTCAGTGCGCTTGATAGTTCGACTATCTGTCCTAGATAGATCGACTATCTGATAGTTCGACTATCTGTTTTGATAGGTCGACTATCTGCCGGGGTAGTTCGACTATCTTCTTCGATAGTTCGACTATCTGGATCGTTCGACTATCTGTCCGATAGATCGACGATCTCCGTGCGTCGTTCGACGATCTTCGAAGATCGTTCGACGCTTTCTGCCTGCCTTTGAATTTTGTATTTATTTATTATATTTAATTATTTAATACATTTTCTGGCACGATATTTCAAGCTGTATGATAAAGTTTCCAGGCATTATTTACTTCATTCTATTTGCCTGAGTTCAAATCTTTTAAGATAAAGTTGTTTGTCTTATTAGCTGTCATTTAAATTACTTTATCCGCTGTCAACCCCTTTATAGCCGTTGGACTGAAAAGTCTTCTTCTTTGCTATAAAGAGTTAGTTTCTGATGTGACTTTATTTAGTCATCTGTTTATTTGATTTAAACCTGCAGCTTCTTAGAAAGAGATTTATTCCTTTTTATGGAATGTATTGCTGCAGAGATATTTCTGTCCTCTTGATATTTACAGCCCAGGTCTCAAGGCTCACAAGAAGACAAAGAATTCAAATGGAAGAGAGCCGTTGCTTGCTGCTAATATAAAAAGAACCCTTTGCAGAAGGATTCAAGCTAGTTTTCGAGTGAACAGAAGTGCTACACACATATTCAAAAGCACTCAAGCCTTCATCAAGCTCAAGCTTCCTGCTCTCAGCAAACTCCATCTAACTGAGAAGTGTTAAGATCTTCATCTCTTCTTCACCTGAGTTCTCCTGCTTTCAGGAAGATCAACTCAGAGTTTCTTTGAAGAAGAAGAAGAAGAAGAATAGCTGCTTGAAGAGATTTCTTTTTGTTATTTATTTTCTTCCTGTAGCTCTTTCCTTCAGAATTTTCTGAAGAGTTTCTGCACTGAAGCAAGACTTCACCTGGACATCTTTGAGCCAGGGGGAGCCTTGATTCTTTAGAGCATTCTAGCTCAGTGCAAGCTTTTTGTGCTTCTCTAATCTATTGAAAAATAGAGAAGACATCTTAACCTTCTTCCCCCTCCTGTACAGGGTTATTACTCCCTTCAAAAGTATCCCTTGGTGGCAGGGCACCTGATCAAAAACCTGTGCTTGGTTTTTAGACACCTGATCAAAAGTCTAAAGGGTCTGTTTGATCTACCTGAATCAGATCATTGGTGGCAGGGCACCTTAGCAAAAACCTGTAGTGGATTCCTACCGTTTGGGTAGAAGAGTGGACGTACCCAAGTTGTTTGGGGAACCACTATAAAATTCCTTGTGTCGTCTGGCTTGCTTATTATTTTTCTTGTACTGTGGCTGTGAATAGATATAACTAGGCTGCTAGTTGCTGTTTAGGTTTTTCCAAGCTTAACTGTAATTACAGTTAGCTTGTGTTTGTACACAACACTTGTATTAGGCTTTAAGGTTTAATCAAATCTATAATCTCTTCATTCCGCACTTCACTCCAAGGGAGTTGGGTAGACAGTTAAGTTTTGTATTGTGCAAAATTTGATTACTCTATTCACCCCCCCCCCCTCTAGAGTAGTATCTATCCCTTCACTTTCAATTGAGTATGACTCAACGCTTTCAACGCCAAGAAAGATTCGTCGAGAATCGTTAAGTATGACTCAACGCTCTAAATGCCAAGGTAGATTCGTCGAGAATCGTTGAGTATGACTCAACGCTCTCAACGCCAAGGCAGATTCGTCGAGAATCGTTGAGTATGACTCAACGCTCTCAACGCCAAGGCAGATTCGTCGAGAATTATCGAGTATGACTCAACGCTCTCAACGCCGTTTCTGCGGACTGATTCTCGCCGACTAATTCTCGCCGAATCTTGAGGTGATTCTCGTCGATCGATTCTGAAACCCTATTTTGCTGTGATCTGCGGATAACGATTTTGCCTAGGTTTATTTATACTTTGAGTATAAATAGACACTTAGGGTTTTGGGAATATAGACAGTGAATCAGATTGATCGGGTTTTTCTCCTTTGACCGAATCGAAACCAACGGGCCTATTCCGCCGTTCTCGTTCGCCCCGCCGATTCCCGAATCTCGCCGGCCGGAAGCGTTCCACCGCCGCATTCGCTCTGCCGACCTCCTCCTCTCTGACGATAGTCGCCGGTGCTGCGCTTCCTGGAGCGGACCTAGCAGTCCGTGGAAGTGTAAGGTGCGGTCGATCTCTTTCTGATCATCCGTGTGACGGAAGCTTGGTGTTCTCCCGCTCGTGTGGATTACTGCAGAGACGTAGATATTATTCTACATGGAACTCGCCACCGATAAGGAATCACATTTGGAGCATCTTCGTGTAGTTGTGACTCAACGCCGTCAAGGTAATTTTTGCTTAATTTTTGTTAACTTCTTGATTCAACATTCATGGCCCGATCCGATCTCTTTTTGGTTGTTCTAGATTTTATTACTTCTGCTGCGTGCACAAGTCTTGTGCTAACCTCATAGAGAAACCCAACAGTGGTATCAGAGGGAGGTTCCGGCCATTTTTGTTGTATTGGAAGTTAGGTTATTCCAGTACCTGTAAACCTAGGGATTTAGAATGTTCTAAATGTCTAGATTTAATCTTGGCACCCCGCCGGGAACGTCTGGAATCTTGTAGTAATTTCTAATTGTTAGAAATTACTGTCTCCTTAACAGTAACCATCCCTCAATTTTGTTTTGGATTTTGAATCCAACAAGGAGAGATGAGCTTGTCTACTGCTTTTAGTTGAGTTGCCTTTGTTCCTTGTCCAATGCATGTAAACCTGAAGATTTAGAAGTGTCCAGATGTTTAGATTTATCCCTTTTCTTCTATCAAATGTTGATAGTGTTCTGTTGTGCACATAAGGGATGCATGGGGATTTTAGTGAAGTGTTTTTCTTTGGATGTGCATATTGATCAAATGTTGATCATGGTTAATTGTTAACCTATTATCAAAAATCCCTTCATCAAATATTAAGTGTTCGGATGCCTTCCGACTAATGACACCCTTCCTGCCTCTATCGATGAAGTGTGGGCTTGCCAAAGCAAGGTGCATTAATCTATCTTGGTAAGGGTGCGAGCGGATAATTGTGATATCCCACTGTCGACATCGGGTCTAACTTAACTAGGTGACCTCAAAGGTTGAGTGCCTAGAGGCATGGGGTTGGCATACACCATATGATGGATGCGAATAAGGAGTTATGCACCAACCATACAAGAATTGCTTGAGGATGCAATTGGCAAGCGTTGCCTATCTAAATAACCACATTGTGAGAGGAAATCCAAAGCCGACTCATTGTGTTGGTGAAATAGGGATCTTGTCCACTAAGAGAGTAGCTTGCATGAACTCTCCGAATTGATAGTGAAGGCTATTATTTCAAATAAAATAGTGGGAGTTTTAGTTGAAGTCCAAATTAAGAAAAATAATTATATTTAGAAATTTTGTTACTGATTTTATTCTGCATAAATTCTTGTAGAATTCCATGGCAAGTGGTTCGCACTCCACTCTGTCTCTGAGAGCCATCCTTGAGAAGGATAAGCTCGGTGGGACTAATTATATGGACTGGTATAGGAACCTGAGAATTGTTCTCAGGCAAGAGCGAAAGCTCTACGTCATGGAAGAAGAAGCCACCGAGATGCCGACCGGGAATTCTTCCCATGCTGATAAGGATGCTTAAATGAAGTATACTGATGATGCCTTAGACGTCGAATGCCTTATGCTTGACACCATGAACTCTGAGCTTCAGAAGCAACATGAGAACATGGGGTGTAAGGAGATTGACGAGCATCTCAAGAAAATGTTTTAAGGGCAAGCTCGTCAAGAGAGGTTTGACGTCACAAAAGCGTTATTTCAGTGCAAGATGGGAGCTTGAGACTCAGTAGGGACTCACGTACTCAAGATGATTAGGTATATAGAGAACCTTGAAAGGCTGGGTTTTCCTCTGGGTCAAGAGTTGGCCACAGATCTGATCCTGCAATCGTTGCCGGACAGTTACGAGCAGTTTGTCTTGAACTACAACATGAATGAGATAGACAAGACACTTCCCGAGCTCCTAAGCATGTTGAGAACTCCCGAGATCAATATGAAGAAGGCCAAGCCTGCTAGCCCCATACTGATGGTGCATAAGGGCAAGGGCAAGGCCAAGGGATTCAAGAAGATGAAGGTGGGACCTAAGTCACATCTTGAGCCCAAGTCTTCTGCACTGATGAAGAAGAAGAGCACGGTGAAGGAGGGGAAATGCCACCACTGTGGCAAGGTTGGTCATTGGAGGAGGAACTGTCCTTCGTACATTGAGAGTCTGCAGAAAATGAAGGGAGGTATGACTTCCGCTTCAAGTATTTACGTTATAGAGATAAACCTTTCTGCTCCTTCATCTTGGGTATTAGATACCGGATGTGGTTCTATCATTTGTACAAATGTACAGGAACTGTGAAGGAGAAGATTGCTGAGTAAAGGGGAGGTGGACCTTCGTATCGGCAATGGAGCAAGAGTTGCTGCTGTGGCCGTAGGGGTTTACCGTCTTTCTTTGCTCAGTGGGCTTGTAATAGAACTAGATAACTGTTATTTTGTTCTTGCAATAACTAGAAACATTATATCCATTTCATTCTTGGACATGGTTGGATTTTCTTTTATGATTAAGAATAACTGTTGTTCTATATTTAAGAATGATGTTTGTTATGTTGTAGCCCAATTGTTTAATGGTCATTATATTTTGAACTTGGACCATTAGATCTATAATGTAGAAAATAATAAAAGACTAAGAACAAATGACTCAAACCCTACATATCTCTGGCATTGTCGTTTGGGCCATATAAACGAGAAGCGCATATCCAAGCTCCATAAAGATGGACTTTTGGACTCATTTGATTATGAGTCATTTGAGCGATGCGAATCTTGTTTGTTAGGCAAGATGACTAAGGCCCCTTTCATAGGTTATACTGAGAGGGCTGAGGATCTCTTGGGCGTTGTACATAGTGATGTATGCGGACCCATGAGTTCCATGGCTAGAGGTGGGTATTTCTACTTCGTTACATTTACTGATGATTTCAGTAGATACGGATATGTGTATCTTATGAAGTGCAAATCCGAGACCTTTGAAAAGTTCAAAGAGTTCAAGAATGAAGTAGAAAACTAGTTGGGTAAAAGGGTTAAAGCACTCCGATCTGATCGAGGTGGCGAATACCTGAGTCATGAGTTCTATGATCATCTGAAAGAGTGTGGTATTGTATCATAGCTCACTCCACCTAGAACACCACAGCATAATGGTGTATCTGAGAGGAGAAATCATACTTTGTTAGACATGGTACATTCGATGATGAGTCATGCAGACTTGCCTGTTTCCTTTTGGGGTTTTTCTTTAGAGACTGCTGCAATTACACTGAATCGCGCTCCAACGAAAATGGTTCTGAAGACACCATATGAGATATGGACTGGGAAGCGTCCTAGTATGTCGTTCATTAAAATTTGGGGTTGTGAGGCATACTTGCGATGTCAAATGCCTGACAAGCTGGAACCCAAATCGGATAAATGTTATCTGGTGGGATATCCTAAGGAAACGAAAGGGTATTACTTTTACCTACCGTCCGAGGGCAAAGTGTTTGTCGCAAGGACTGGCGTCTTCTTGGAGAAAGAGTTCTTATCAAGAACGACTGAAAAGGTAGAACTTGAAGAAGTTCAAGAACCACAAGTAGTGAATGAACTGGAATTGGATTCTGAGACAGGACTACAAGATGTTGTAGCTAGAGAACCTGCTCAAGAAACACAAGTCCTACGTAGATCTGGTAGACCGAGGTTTGAGCCTGAGAGATATGGATTTGTCATGTCTCAAATAGGTAATGTGTTACTTATGGATCATGATGATGAACCAGCAACCTACCAAGAGGCTATGAATGGACTAGACTCCGACAAATGGCTTGAGGCTATGAAATCCGAAATGGACTCCATGTATGCAAACCAAGTTTGGAACTTGGTGGAACCACCTGAAGGGGTACGACCCATAGGGTGCAAATGGGTCTTCAAGAAGAAGACCGACATGGATGGGAATGTACAGACATTCAAAGGGCGACTGGTGGCTAAGGGTTTCAAGCAAATTCATGGTATTGACTATGATGAGTCCTTTTCCCCTGTTGCCATAGTAAAGTCCATAAGGATATTGCTTGCTATTGCTGCGTATTATGACTACGAGATCTGGCAGATGGATGTCAAAATGGCTTTCCTTAATGGAAACCTCCTTGAGGAAGTGTACATGACACAACCCTAGGGTTTTGTATCCCCAAATGAAGCCACTAAAATATGCAAGCTGAATAAGTCCATCTATGGACTGAAACAGGCCTCTCGAAGTTGGAATCTTCGTTTTGATGAGAAAATCAAAGAGTTTGGTTTCATCAAGAATGAAGATGAGCCTTGTGTTTACAAGCGAATCAGTAGGAGCATTGTTGTTTTCCTGATATTGTATGTAGATGACATACTTTTGATTGGGAATAACATTCCTACCCTGAAAGTTGTTAAAAACAACCTAGGGAACTGCTTTTCTATGAAGGACTTAGGTGAAGCGACTTACATACTCGGTATTAAAATCTATAGAGATGGATCGAAGAAGTTGCTGGGTTTGACCCAGAGTACATACATTGAAAAGGTGTTGAAGCAGTTTAACATGCTTGAGTCCAACAAAGGATTTTTACCCATGTCTCATCGTGTAAATCTCTCTAAGGACCAGTGTCCAAAATCTTGTGAAGATAAGGACAGCAAGAAGTTGATTCCATATGCTTCGGCAATTGGATCAATCATGTATGCAATGTTATGTACTCGACCCGATGTCTCCTTTGCTTTGAGCATGACTATCAGGTATCAGTCAGACCCCGGTGAATGTCACTTGATTGCAGTCAAGAATATCCTGAAGTACTTGAGAAGGACTAAGGATGTGTTCTTAGTGTATGGTGGAGAGGAAGAGCTCATTGTAAGTGGTTACACGGATGCTAGCTTCCAAACTAATAGGGATGACTCAAAGTCTCAGTCAGGTTTTGTGTTTTGCCTTAATGGAGGAGCTGTGAGCTAGAAGAGTTCCAAATAAGAGACAATTGTTGATTCTACAACAGAGGCCGAGTATATCGCTGCGGCTAACGCAGTGAAGGAGGCTGTATGGATTAGGAAATTCATCGGCGAGCTTGATGTAGTTCCTAGCATTGTTGGTCCCGTCGTTCTCTACTGTGATAACAATGGTGCAATTGTACAATCTAAGGAACCTAGATCCCATCATAGCTCCAAGAACATACTTTGGCGGTTCCATCTCATTCGTGAGATTGTCGAACGAGGAGATGTGAACATTTGCAGAGTGCCGACTGAGGAGAATATTGCGGATCCACTGACAAAGCCTCTCGCACAGAGAAAGCATGATGGTCATACTAGATCAATGGGTATGGGATACCTAAGTGATCAACTCTAGTGGGAGTCTTGTGGGTTTGCATGTAAACTTATATTCTGTTGGCTGTTTATTGTTCATTCATATGATGAATTGTGTACCAAATGTTTCTTTTTACAATTAATGGCAAGTTCTTTTTATTGTGATTTTTTCTATGTGATAGTTAAATTGTAACATAATAAATACCCTTAGAGTGTTCGCTTCCATAGGACATCAAGTACGTGACTTGAATGTGAGAGCCTACGATTAATTTGAAGCTTCATTCTTAAAAGGTCCCTGGTCGTTGTATCGTCATAGAAACTAAGGGTGATGATGATACCTTAAGACTGGCACGTGCGTTGACTGATGACCAGTTCTCACAGGTCATGATATTGTGATATCAAGTCATCACATGGGTACTTGTTAATGAACAAGTTGTACTGGACAGACCCATCCTGAGACTACTTTGTGGATTGTTATCTAATCGTGTCACAAGTAGGTCTCTATTGGCAATGGTGTTGTGGTCCTTTTACTTGACGTCACAGCATTCATCAAGTGAGGAAGAGCGTGCTTTGATGCCATCTAAAGTCTTCCTTGAGAAAGGTTGATGATAAGGGTGGTTGTTGGGTACATTACGAATCATTTCGGTGTTTGTGTGTGAGCAGATATGGGATTTGTCCTCCTATATGACAGGAGTTGCATCCATGGGCCCCTTGATGGAACTGGACTGATAAATGCATGGCCATGCTTGGTTGAGTCAGTATGTGATATTGGACTCACCATTCTCTGGAAGTCTGTTCTAGATCAAGAAAATTGGATTGAGCTATTATGAGGGTGACACGGTCCATGCCTCTAGTTCTTTCGGATGTAAGGGAGAAAGGGACAAAGTCAATGCTGGAACATTGGTCATTAAGGCTTATGAGTTATGAACTCTTATTGCTTGGGGAGCAATGATGCATTGCTAGATGCCGCTCATTGTTTGTGAGGTTTTTGGTTTGATACTTTCAAGATCAAGTGGGAGACTGTTGGAGTTACCATGGTGATCTAGAAGTGGTCAAGCATGTAATCTCACTGCCAATGCGATATGAGCCTGCAGGGTCGCACATAAGAGCATGTGGAGAAGTTCGAAGATCGACTGTGTTGGTAAGGGTTACCAATCACCACACAGAATGGGGTCGGGCAAACATCGCCAAGGCAAATTCAACGAGAGTCGTCGAGAATCATTGAGTATGACTCAACGCTCTCAACGCAAAGGCAAATTCGATGAGAGTCGTCGAGAATCGTTGAGTATGACTCAACGCTTTCAATGCCAAGGCAGATTCGTCGAGAATCATTGAGTGTGACTCAACGCTCTCAACGCCAAGGCAGATTCGTCGAAAATCATTGAGTATGACTCAACGCTCTCAACGCCAAGGCAGATTCGTCGAGAATCATTGAGTATGACTCAATGCTCTCAACGCCAAGGCAGATTCGTCAAGAATCGTCGAGTATGACTCAACGCTCTCAACGCCGTTTCTGCGGACTGATTCTCGCCGACTGATTCTCGCCGAATCTTGAGGTGATTCTCGCCGATCGATTCTGAAACCCTATTTTGCGGTGGTCTGCGGATAGAGATTTTGCCTAGGTTTATTTATGCTTTGAGTATAAATAGACACTTAGGGTTTTGGGAATATAGACAGTGAATCGGATTGATCGAGCTATTCTCCTTTGACCGAATCGAAACCGACGGGCCTGTTCTGCCGTTCTCGTTTGCCCCGCCGATTCCCAAATCCCGCCGGCCGGAAGCGTTCCGCCGCTGCATTCGCTCCGCCGACCTCCTCCTCTCCGACGATAGTCGCCGGTGCTGCGCTTCCTGGAGCGGACCTAGCAGTCCGTGCAAGTGTAAGGTGTGGTCGATCTATTTCCGATCATCCGTGTGATAGAAAGCTTGGTGTTCTCCCGCTCGTGTGGATTACTGCAGAGACGTAGATATTATTCTACGTGGAACTCGCCACCGACAAGGAAACACATTTGGAGCATCTTCGTTGAGTTGTGACTCAACGCCGTCAAGGTAATTTTTGCCTAATTTTTGTTAAGTTCTTGATTCAACATTCATGGCCCGATCCAATCTCTTTTGGGTTGTTCTAGATTTTATTACTTCCGCTGCGTGCACAAGTGTTGTGCCAACCTAATAGAGAAACCCAACATCTCCATCAATCTTGGAGAAGTTTGTGCCATCCTCCACCGGCTCATGACACGAAGAAGACAGGCCCATTAGGAGTGAGTGATAGCCTCCTCTACCCCGGAAGAAGTTGAGGACCGAGATAGGACACGGATTGACAACCCAGTGATTCCTTCTGTGAACCCTCAACAAGACTTCGGATCCGGTCGATTTTGCACTCTCTTCATCTTGGTGTTGTTTATAGTATAGTTGATGTCATGTATTTGATGAAGTATGATTATTGTAATATACGTTTATGTTTAATCATGTCTATGTGATTTTATGTGCTCGTTATTTTCTTGAGGGTCGCCTTTGTCCATCCCCCCATAGTGTTCTTGCCGCACTAGCAATTGCTAGTTGTGTGCGTTGCGAAGAGGTGCTTATGACCCTCAAATTCCGATGTCCTTTTGGTTCTTACACTTGCCTACTCGTGCATCTGCCCAGCCAATCGTTGCATAGCGGCCCGTGTAGTCTTCCATCCCGCCTGGCGAAGCGATGCATAACGGCATTGCATAGGAGTAGTTGTTAGCATTTTATTTTCTTCTTTTATAACAATCTAAACCCCCATAGTTAACTGCGACCTAAGGACTTCAATCTCAAGTCCTCCTCAATATTAACTCCCCCCTTATTGTGTTCCCTCGAGATCGATACTTGGGGAAATTTGCCCATTTTATATTACTTGTGCGATCGGTATATTTTCCGTTCAATGGATCATTGATCAAGGCCTACGACAAATGTCGAAAGGTCGTGAAAACTCAGGCTAAAGAGATTAAGTCTCTAAAGGCCATAGAGAGCTCTCTGAGAGAGGAAGTCGTTAAGATGGACTCATTAAGAGAAGACTTAGATACTGCAGTTGATGAGTACAATAAGGCTCTCAAGCACCTCGATCTGAAAAAAGAAATCATCAAGGGAATGGAAGAGCAACTTGAAGCCGAAAAGAAACTTGTTGAAGGTTTCTCGAAGCCCAAGATAGTTTTTCCACTTGTTGTTGAGTTCTCTGCTCAGGACAAAGGTGCTGGCTTCGGCCATGTGGGTGCTCCTCGTAAATCTTCTAGGAGAAATAAAGCCCAAAGGAGAAATAAGGCTGCCAAGAAGGCTTTGACCAAGGAAAATGGGAAAGCTCCATAAGATCAGACTACATTTTAGAAGGTTGTTTTTCCTACTAATAAGTTTGATCTTGACTCCTCCTACAGTAACTTCACTAGGCCTACTTATGTAGAGCCCAAGTCGAGGTACTAAGGATAAACTCGCCCTCGAAACTTTGGTGAAAGTGTCTTTAAGGAACCTTATGAAGTGATCACTCTTCAGAGTTATGGCCCTTTTAATCATGGTCATAACATCAAGAAGGCTCCAAAAGTAAATCCTATTGTTGAAAAGCCTATGAAGGAGAAGAAGCCATGTGATTGTCTTCACCATGAAGCTTCTACCTCTAAGGATGCTTCCCGTACTAGATCAGACTTCCCAAAAGTCAAGCAGGAGGGAGTTAGGTAAAGATACAACAGGTTTGATTGTTGGTGTTGTGGCAAAGTTGGTCACTTTGCCATCGATTGCTGGTTTAATCCCAAAAACTATGTTACCCCTCAGATTAAACAAGAAAGACCGCTCACATTGTTAATACATGTAGGGGGAGCAAGCTAACTAGAGACCAAGGAGCCAAGCAAGTTTGGGTTCCTAAGGTAAACTGACTTGTGATTGCAGGTATGTCCAAAGGCCACCAGAAATCCCATTTGGTATTTGGATAGTGGATGCTCTCGGCATATGGCCAGGACTAGAAGCCTTCTTCAGAATTACTCACCAGTCGTGAACGGACCAAAGGTCATCTTTGGAGGTTCTGACCGAGGAATTACGAAAGGCTATGGTATGATTACTAACGGTATTGTATCTTTTTTGGATGTGGCTTATGTTGAAGGATTGGAAAACAATCTCATAAGCATAAGCCAACTATGCGATAAAAGATATATAGTTTAATTTTATGCTGATAAGTGTTTGATAAACTCGGTTGATAATTTGGAAACAAATTTATAAGGCACTCGTAATAGGAATATATTTTGTTTAAATTTTATCTATATAGACTCTTCTACACCAGTGTGTGTTTTAGCAAAAGATAGTGTGTCTCTTGGTGACCAATGGCACAAGAGATTAGCACATATTAATTTCAAAACTATTAATAAATTATTTTCACTAAATTTAGTATGTGATGCCCCGAATGTTAAGCGCGCTAAGGATAGACCTTGTCATGCATGTGTGAAAGGCAAGCAAAAAAGGGCTACTTTTAAAAGCATCATAGGCAAAGACTCTAATAGGTGTCTACACCTACTACATATGGACTTGTTCGGTCCACTACAAGTTAGAAGTTTTGGAGGTAAGGATTATACTTTTGTTATTGTCGATGATTACTCGCGCTTTGCGTGGGTGTTCTTTTTAAAACACAAGTCAGATACCTTCGACGTCTTTATAAATATTGTTAGGCATATCCAGAATGAATATAACTGTTCCGTAGTCAAAATCAGAAGTGACAATGTAACAGAGTTCTAGTCTGGGGCCATGACAGAATTTTTATGAAATCTTTGGTATCTTTCTTGAGTTTTCCTCTCCCCGTACTCCGCAACAAAATCGGAGTAGCTGAGAGAAGGAATAGAATGCTCATAGAGGCCTGCAGAACTATGTTGAGTGATTCCTCACTACCGGAGTACTTCTGGGCTGAAGCCGTCAACATTGCATGCCACGTGCAAAATTTAGCACTCATAAACAAGAACCACAATAAGATGCCTTATGAAGTTCTAAAGGGCAGAAAGCCGATTGTCTAATATTTTAGAATCTTTGGATGTAAATGCTTCATTGTTAACAATGGTAAGTATCATACTACTAAATTTAGTGAAAATAGTTTTGAAGGTATTTTCGTAGGATATAGTAGCCATACTAAGGCATATAGGGTATTTAATAAGAAAACCCTGGTGGTTGAAGAATCTATACATGTTGTATTTGATGAGACGAGCTTGCTGCAAAGCAACTCTTCTAGTGTGTTCATCGAAGATGCAGGTTCAAGGTTGAAAGAACTTAACTTAGATGAGGCGACTGAAGAGAAAGGTGAAAATTTCATCAAGATCACCACTCCAACCCCGATTGGAGAGGTTCATGATCACGATGAAGGAATCATTCAAGTTGATTAAGTCACTCATTGTGTTGAAGAAGCTCCAAATGCAAGGAACCTAGAGCTCAGACATCTGAAGGATCACCCAATTAAGTAAATCATCGGAGATCCCCGGGATGGTGTCAGAACTCGTAGAGATACTACTAATGAAAATTTGTATTTGAGTTTTCTCTCACAGGTTGAACCAAAGAAGTTTGAGGAAGCAAACTCAGACGCATCATGGATTATGTCCATAGAAGAAGAGTTGAATCAGTTCAAGCGTTGTCAAGTCTGGAAACTTGTTCCAAGACCCAAATGTTAGAACATCATCGGAACCAAGTGGGTCTACAGGAACAAGATGGACGAGAATGGAACTATCATAAAGAACAAGGCCAGACTCGTCGCCAATGGATATCGACAAGAAGAAGGAATCTACTTCGACCAGACATATGCTCCAGTGGCAAGGCTGGAGGCAAACAGGTTGTTCCTAGCGTATGCTGCACTTAAGGGATTCACTATCAATCAGATGGACGTGAAATCCGCCTTCCTTAATGGTGACATAAAGGAAGAGGTGTATGTGGAACAACCTCCAGGTTTCGTTTATTCTAACTTTCCTGATTATGTTTATCTTTTATCTAAAGCACTGTATGGTTTGATACAAGCTCCTCGAGCTTGGTATGAGACGCTGTCTATCTTTCTTCTTGAGAACAAATTCATAAGGGGAAAGATAGATAAGACATTATTTCTTAGGGAAATAAAAGACAAGATTTTTCTAGTGCAAATCTATGTCGACGACATTATTTTTTGCTCTACTGACGACAAGCTCTACAAGAAGTTTTCAAAACTTATGCAAGGGAAGTTTGAAGTGAGCAGTATGGGAGAGCTGAAGTATTTCTCAGGACTTCAGGTGAAATAATCAAAAGATGGAATTTTCATCTTGCAGACTAAGTTCACCAAGGAGTAGATTAAGAAATTCGGGATGGAGAATGCAACCTCTATGAGGACTCCAATGGGTTCAGCTACGTATCAAGACAAGTATGGGAAAGGGAAACCTTTTGATGAAACCAAGTACAGAAGCATAGTTGGATCCTTGCACTATCTTACTGCCAGTAGACCAGACATAATTTTCTCTATATGTGTCTGTGCTAGATTCCAAGTGAACTGTAAGGAATCTCACTATGCTGCTGCAAAGCGGATTTTTAGATACCTTAAAGGTACACCGAATCTTGGCTTATAGTACTCAAGAAGTAATTATAGAGAACTAATTGGTTTTTCAGATGCAGATTTTACAGGTAGCAAAGATGACAAGAAGAGCACTTCCTGGACTTGCCAATTCCTAGGAAGAAGACTCATTTCCTGGAGCAGCAAAAAGAAAAATTGTGTCACAATCTCAACAGCCGAGTCAGAATACATTTCTGCCGGCAGTTTTTGTGCGCAATTGCTTTGGCTAAAGAACCAGCTGAAAGACTACAATATGCAAGTCAAAGACATCCCATTATTTTGCGACTCCTCTAGTGCAATAGCAATAGCCAACAACCCAGTCTCTCATAGCCGGACAATGCACAAAGAGCCCAGATAACATTTCATCCGGGAGCATGTGGAGCACGGGGTCATAGATCTGCAGTATGTTCCAACTGATTGGCAAATTGCAGACATTTTCATGAAGCCGTTGGACGAGACCAAGTTCAGTTTTTCAAAACTAAATTGGGCATGCTCAATAAAGAGGAATAAACAAGGTGGACTCATTTCATAGCTCAGAATTCAAGGACAAGTCAAAAAGGTTATAATTTCTCTAAGTGGACTTCATTTCTCGAGAGAAGGAATGGCTACTCGAAAATTTGAATATGACTACTCGAGTACTTCTCATAATTCTCGAGAACTAAGTAAGTCACTCGAGTGCTATCACTCGAGTACTAAACTTCTTCTCGAGAAGTAGAATTGTACCACTCAAGTACTGTCATACCGCCACTCGAGTACAACTATTCCATCACTCGAGCACTGAAGTTCCACTCGAGAAATGACCCGACAATTTCTTGAATTCTTTCAAATTTTCATATACGCAACCCGAGTCCTATCCACCGCTATCTAAGGTATGTTTAAGTTTATTAGACTCCTAATCATCATTACTAGGGTTATATAAATAGAAAAATATTGGAATTCAAGAATCTACTCGAATTCAAATCCATTAGCTCTCGAAAGACTCTTTGCCTTCCGTCGTTCCAACAGAGCTCGCCGCCGTCGCGTTGTCTTCCAATCCATCACCCACAGTTCACTGTAGGACATGACATCACCGTCAAAGATTGGAGTTGGCAGTGAGTTGGTGGTTGCCGGCATAGCAGAGATTTCTGATGATTTCAGGAACTTGTTGATTCTTCTCAACCTAGCAGGTTTGACATTTGTACTTCAGGAGCCATGCAAAATACTCTTTCCCAAAGTTGAAGAATTTTTCAAGAACTTACAAGTCAAGGGGAATGGAAAAGTGTTGAAGAACAAGGTCAAGGGCATCAAGGTTAAACTTACCAAAACTTCTATTTCACAACTTCTTAAGATGCCTGTAGTGGATGAAGAAGATGACATAACTGATGAAGATAATGACATTACTTGTAATTTCTGTGGTATTTCACCTGAAGTAACATCCATAAGAAGTCCAGACCTCAATTTAGAGAGCATGTTGCTAGTGGATATAATTGGAAAAATACTCTTGTGCTGGACAAGCTCCATCAGTTTCATAACTAATGATCTTTATGACATTATGACAGCCATTATCTGTAGGAAAAGATTTCAGTTTGATATGCTTATTCTAGATAAGATCAGAGAGAGCATTAAGGCTCCAACTTATGCAAGGATTATCTCTTTATAGTTGCATGAGATTAATCCTAAGATATTTGATTTCTCCAAAGGCACAACCATCCACCATATGAAGAAAGTTTCTACTTCCTCCATTAAGAGATGGGAGTTAAAATTGCAGAACCTAGCCAAGGCTACTAAAGCACATGAGTAACAAGCTGTAAAGGAATTGATTCCATCTCCATCTCTCCATAATATTATTGACACATCTGGTGCAGTAGCTGATGGGGAGCCTGCCTCCTCTGTGCAGCAAGTTAGGGTGCCCTCTCCTCCTGCTCCATCCAGTCAGAAAGTCAGAATACCTTCTCCACCTCCTAATACCTCTATCCCTCCATCCACTCCAGAGGACATTCTGTCAGATTCCCAGGTGCAAGAAACCATCCGCTCCACTACTGATGATATAAACAAGATAATTGAAGAACTTAGTTCAGATGAGCCTCTACCTCCCCTTCATAAAGAAAATGTTGAAGAGCCATCTAAGGAACCCGCTCCTACACCATCTCCAAAGTCACTTATTGATCACTCCCCAACTATAGAGAAAGAAACAAGAGACAATTCTACTTTCAGATGAGAATGAACAGTCACCAGAACCAGTTGAAGCACCTGATGCAGGCTTGCACGTTGACACCGAATTATATCTACGGACGCACACGAATATCCTACTATGAACAAAAATCTACACTCGCACACTCGATCTACGCAGCACCACATAATTAATGTCATCAATTTTGTACTTGCGTACGAGCAGCCAAACCAATTAGAATCGAATAAGGGCCATAGGCCAATGTTCATTCCGTCTAAAGGGACCTACACGGTCCGAACGAGCAATGTTGTACCAAAAGAGATCTACAGAATAAAATACGATTCGGAAAGGGTAGATCTCTCCCAACAAAAGAAAACAAAGGTTCGCCAAACCTTTTCGAATGAAAATGAAATAAAGAAGAAGTTACAAACAATGAAAGATAACCACGATGTTTTCAATGCTATCCAAGTTAACGCTAAGAAAATCCACCACACAAATTAATCTAGGAAGAGAAACACACGAGAGTGGAAATATTTTCGTTACCCGACCGGAATGGATGATTTCGGGTCTCTCGGCGTGGATAATTCTTCAACAGCTCCGCCGGAGTCACGCCGGTTGGAGAGAAACTTTTCCACCTTCGTCGCGTCACGCCGGAGTTAGAAATCCACAACAAGACACCCTCTTGAATGATAATATATTTATATGTGGTAGAGAGAGAAAAGGTGGTGGGTTTGTTATAATGAAGGTGGCCAAATTATTTGGAGGGGTGGATGGTGGTGGTTGGCGGCTAGGGTTTGGGAATAGGGCCGAACCCTTGAGTTAGGGTGGAGGGAGGCGACTAGGTTGAAGGATGGCCGACTTTTGTGGGGTCAAGATGGGGGGGGGGGCTCGGGTTTGATGGTGGTGTAGGTGGTCGGCTTGGGTTGGAGGTGTTGGTGGTCTATTTTTGCAAAGATGTTGGTGGCCGACTTTATGAAGGGGAGGGTGGTGGTGGACGATCATGATGTTGCAAGGAGGGAAGGGTTCAGGTTGTTAGAAGGATAAAAGGAGAGGAAGGGGAGGGGCGGCTAGTAGAGAGGGAGAAGAAGGGGGTGGCCGAAATTTGCCAAGAGGAAGAGGAGGAGAACTTCTCAAAGTTAGGGTTAATTTTTCATTCATTCAATAATCCTCAATATGAAAGATACATGCCTATATATAGGCTACACCCAAGACTTGGCTACATGCAACCCAAAAATAAAAAGAAAAATAACCCATGGTTTTACACCTAACCATGATATTACACATGACTTGAAAATAAAATAATAATGCAAATTAAAATAATAATAGAACAAAACATAAAAAGAGAATTAATAATTAATAATAATTTATTAATAATTATTATTAATTATTAATATATTGGTTTGCGTTCAGGATGGCTATTATGGCGACGCTCCACATGGTCATCCATAAGCACGCCGTCGGAGTCTTAAATATGTTGCGGGCCCGTAAGCATGTCGTCGCTGTCTTCAATATGTTGCGGGCCGTCATCGCCATCAATCCTCCCCCGCTCAAAAGTACTTATCACCGATGAGTTAGGCTGAATGCACTAGCGCGGGAGAGCAACATCCAAAAAAGCCACCTCCGATCTAGTAAGCCAAGAGTCATCAGAGGCCGAAAGATCATGTCATCGAATCAAGGAGTGGCAAACATCACCACATGAAAAGGAGAGCACTTCAACCTGGAGTATCCTGTCATGCAAAAAGATTGTCTTGGGAAACCTTGGAAAAGCATTAGGCAATAAAGGAAAACCAATTTCTACATCAACAACCAACATACCTCTAGTGAAGACTGATGAAGAGAATGGCCCAGGCACAAGCTAACTACCCAAACCATAAGAAAACAAAGTGGACCCAAATGGACAGGCAGATAATTCAAGTGGTGCAGAAACATATAGCGTTAAATTAGAAACATTAACAATAGGGGTAATACCCCAATCAATGGAAAGCTTCAAATGATATGTGTATTCTCCTAATTTCATTAATATCCGAAAAAGGTCCAACTCGCCAACTCGACAACTTTCTATAGTGTCCGAAGGCAATCATTCAGGGACGAGATTCACCAAAACTAAATCGTAAATCATATAGTGAGACACTTTTCTATGTAAACTAGCATGAAATTGATAAAATATAATTTGTATGGCTAGCGCTTCACTACTGTGCTCATATAATTTTTGAACATGAGAGGCATAAACTAGTGCGAGTTTACTTGGATTATCAGATAGTGGAAACGAAATCAAGTCAAAAGGCACTTGTGCTTTAAATCCGTGCACGATCTCATTCGGCGAGCAATAAGCATATAAATAATCACAAGACGCAACTATATAGAGTAATTTATTACAAGTGCGCCTAAATATCTCGCTACCGTATGGTGTGAACCCATGCGCTATGTGACCCAACCCTAAAACGGAGGGTAATGGGGTTAAATACAGGGGTACGGGAGCCTTGAAATCAAAGATGATTTTCATAGGCATCAAAGTTGCAGTTCTAATTTTATAATTAACGTCATCAAATTCAGAAGCTGTAACGGTCGACAAAATGGGCACATCAATATGTCTCAGACTAAAAAGAACCATCTCGAGGCCAAGCAAGTCATCTAATTGAGTCAAGTGAACCGAAGGGAGACTCAGTATAGTCGATTTCGGAGGAGGGGCTAAGTAATACTCACCGTCAAAACACGGATTTAACGTCCAAGAAAATTCCTCTGAGTGCCAGTCATAAAAATCAAAAGGAAGATCAAAAAGTAGATTCGTCCTCACAGAAAACTCAACCGGATCGTCATCACCTAACTCACTCTCAAATAAATATTCATCACAGGATGACTCTACCAACTCCGCCAAAATGTCTTCCAACCCACTAGATACTTCATCCAAATTAGAATCAGTAATGGTCTCATAAGTAGGCAAAATTGAACCCGACATAATTTCTAATCCATATTGGGCTTTAGGTAAAGGAGATAACATGAAGGAAATGCCATTCAGGTCCTAAGCGCTAACGTCATCAAAAAATAACTTTCCCACACAAGACAAATCTTCCAATACAACCCTTCCCTCGCTAGCCAAATCTTCCCATGATGTAGGTACATCGTCAAAATCAGGATAGAGGATTGGGCAAATCGAATCTCGGGGAGAATCTAAATTAGCTTGAACCTCAAGCAAAGACGATAATATCAATGAACTATCTCCCGGATGTGCATCACTAAGATCATCCCAAGATAAACATCCATCCCAAGGTGACTCATCCAACACTAATGAGACATCTACCAACACTGGGTCCACTGAAAACTCCATGATAATCATGGTAGATGACTCAGAAATATCATCTAAAGGGAGTGGAGATGATTCCTTAGGGGAGAAATCCTCATCCAGGTCACTAGGATAACCAATCTCCTCAACGTCACTAAAAGCATCGGCGAAATCAGCCTCGTCCTCAGTGACGGGTTCAGTCCTAGACACTAGCTCAGACTCATCAGGGGAGTCAACGACTAGATCAGGCAATTCGTAGGGAGACTCAAAAGGGTCTACAGGCGTAATCGGGGTACGATTCTCAATAGATCCATGGTCAGATACGCCGCTAGACTCACATTTCATAATCGTCTGTCTGCTCCCACAAATAGGACTACTCTCACCCCGCGGGCTCATGACAGTCCTAGTAGTCATATGTACCGAACTCGGGATAGGGAACCTCACTATTTTCCTTCCTCTATAGGTGGGTGCAGGTGTGCTATGGGTAACTCCACCAGCCTGGGAAAAGGATCTTTCTTGAGGGAATAGGTTACTCCTAAGGTTATGTTTGGATATGATGAGATAACTATACTGGCTAGCGGATGTCGGGCTAGTAGTAAGGTTATAGGGGGAATCAAACATCTCTTAGAGTATTCTTCGCATGTGGGGCTAAGAATATGGATAGCTACCAGCTCCACGCTCTTCGTTCAGCCAAAACACGCGGGCTCGACCTCTTAACCGTTCTCGGACTGCATTAACCTTTTGGTAGTCGCCCAATTTGTTATAATCAAAATAGGTTTCTACCAACTTAAGCTAGTCTCTAAAATAATTTGGATCCCCATAACCATCATAGGTGAAAATCTTAATGTGCATATAAGGCTGGGGATGATTGGAAACATTAACGTCGAATTCAATTTTAGTGAGAACCGGAGAGAAAACTTGATCGGGATTTTTTTGTGCACAAGCAAGGAGAAACGCTTCTGGCCCACGAAGATGTTAGAAAGAACGAATTGTTCCCGCCTAATACTAGGATAAAAAAAAATTTGTTTTCTTGCACGAAATAACAAAGATATTATTAAAAAATTTTTTTTTTTGTGAATTTTGCTGAAGAATAAAAAGTTAGGCCGCTATTGGCAGACAATGAAATATATATATTTTTTTAATTTTGGCAAAAAAGACGTACATACAAAGTGCATGTTAGCGTGCTAAATAACAGCGGGAGGGAGCTAATTAGGAAATTGACGTGAACCTCCCTCTGATACCAAATTGATGCAGGCTTGCACGTTGACACCAAAATATATCTACGCGCGCACACGAATATCCCTCTACGAACAAAATTCTACACTCGCACACTTGATCTATGCAACACCACGTAATTAATTTCATCAATTTTATACTAGCGTACGGGTAGCCAAACCAATTATGATCGAATAATGGCTACAGGCCAATGTTCTTTCCAGCTAAAGGGACCTACACGGTCCGAACAAGCGGTGTTGTACCAAAAGAGATCTACCGAATAAAATACGATTCGGAAAGGGTAGATCTCTCCCAACAAAAGAAAACGAAGGTTCGCCAAACCTTTTCGAATGAAAATGAAATAAAGAAGAAGCTACAAATAATGAAAGATAACCACGATGTTTTCAATGCTATCCAAGTTAACGCTAAGAAAATCCACCACACAAATTAATCTTGGAAGAGAAACACACAAGAGTGGAAATATTTTCGTTACCCAATCGGAATGGATGATTCTGGTTTATCGGCGTGGATCGTTCTTCAACAGCTCTGTCGAAGTCACGTCGGTTGGAGAGAAACTTGTCTACCTTCATCGCGTCACGTCGGAGTTAGAAATCCACAACGTGACACCCTCTTGAATGATAATATATTTATATATGGTAGAGAGAGAAAAGGTGGTGGGTTTATTATAATGAAGGTGGCCGAATTCTTTGGAGGGGTGGATGGTGGTGTTTGGCGGCTAGTGTTTTGGAATAGGGCTGAACCCTTGAGTTAGGGTAGAGGGAGGCGACTAGGTTGAAGGATGGCCGACTTTTCTGGGGTCAAGATGGGGGGGCTTGGGTTTGGTGGTGGTGTAGGTGGTCGACATGGGTTGGAGGTGTTGGTGGCCAGTTTTTCCAAAGAGGTTGGTGGCCGACTTTATGAAGGGGAGGGTAGTGGTGGCCGATCTTGATGTTGCAAGGAGGGAAGGGTTCGTGTTGTTAGAAGGAGAAAAGGAGAGGAACAGGAGGGGCGGCTAGGAGAGAGGGAGAAGAAGGGGTGGCCGAAATTTTCTAATTGGAAGAGGAGGAGAACTTCTCAAAGTTAGGGTTAATTTTTCATTCATTCAATAATCCTCAATATGAAAGATACAGGCATATATATAGGCTACATCCAAGACTTGGCTACATACAACCCAAAAATAAAAAGAAACATAACCCATGGTTATACACCTAACCATGATATTACACATGACATGAAAATGAAATAACAATGCAAAATAAAATAATAATAACAAAACATAAAAAGAGAATTAATAATTAATAATAATTTATTAATAATTGTTATTAATTATTAATATATTGGTTTGCGTTCAGGACGGCTATTATGGCGACACTCCACATGGTCATCCGTAAGCATGTCGTCCCCATCTTCAATATGTTGCTGGCCGTCGTCGCCATCGACACCCCTGAGGAGATTTGATTTCTCCCTTTCCACCTTCATTGGTGAGGAAGGAGATGTACTGATTCATACTTCAAGATCTCAGAGTTCTGTGATAGTTGAAGAAATTCCTCACTGGACTACCCCTCCTCCTCCAGCTTCTATTACTCCTCCTGTTACTGCTACACCTATTACATCTGATATTCTTAGTAAGATGGAACATATGTTGCTAGAATAAAGAAAGTATTTTGATGATTCTCTGAAAGCTGTTCAAGATAAAGTTTCTGATCTAGAAAAAGAAATGAGCCGAGGATTTACTGAGATTCAACATAATACAGATCAGCTGAAGCATCTCTTCAAGATAGATGGACTAGCATTGGATCACACAATTACCAGTGTTAGACATGTAATGGATCAATCAGTCACTTTGGCTAATAATCAAATTCAATTAGAAAAGAAGGCCCAAGAGCACTTCATGAAGATCTGTGAAGAGTTGGGTACATTCAAAGAAGAAGCTATAAAAAGGCTATGTGTAGAAATCAGAAAGGGGGAGGGAATAGTGAAAGAACAAGTTAAAAAGTATGATACTAATGTCAAGACCCTCTGGACTGAGAAAATGACTGAAATTAATAAAGATGTGCTAGGCCAGATTTAGTGTGTGAAGTTTTATACTTATGATACTACAATGTGGATGCATAATCAAATATTCCCTGAATTCCAAGCTGATCCAAACATTATCCGTCACCATCTAAATCCTCTTATTGAAAGCCTGCCTGCTCAGATGCCTACCTTTTCTCCTAGGTCTCAAGGGGAAGCTCAACCTCTAGAATCTTACTCTCAATTATGAAAATCTAACATTCCTCAAGATCTACCAGAAATTCAGATTCCTAAAAGAAGGAAGTATGGAGATGGAGCTTCTATCAGTAGATCTTTTCCAAACCCAGAGGAAGAGAAAAGGAAAACTCGAGAGTTTGCTGAAATCTGGAGTCCAACTTCCAAATCCTTGATCCTAGATACACTGAAGCTTGTTATGAATTATAATGAAAGCACGAATCTTCATTACAGCTCAACTGAATGGGAATTATATTAGAAGTCTATGACTAAGAGAAGGATCTATGACAGAGAATATGGGAGGAATAATCCAAGTGCACCACCAAGACCTCCCAAGTATTATCTTAAGCCCTTCAATTATAAAAAGGAGACAACAGGAAAAGCAAGACAGTGAGCATCAGCAAAAATAACAGCAACATCAAAGCTAGGAATGGTTATATATTATGAGATTGAGGATTGAATCTATGTAGAGATGAAATATTGAAACATTTCTAATTATATAATTCTTAGTTTTGATGATTATCTTTCTATTTCTAAATTTCATGCATTTTGTTCTGTGCTTACTTTTCAAATATCTTGTTTTTTTTATTTTGGTATAATTCACCTTAGTGTAGAGGGTTCTGACTTCTACAAATAGGGGAGATTGTTGGGTATTGTATCCACAATAACCTAGATTTGTATGAAGTCAGCCTTGAACTAAGATGAATTAGGTTGTATTTGATTTCCTGTTCTAGTTATGTGTCTACAGTGGGTCATCAAACACAGGACCATACAATGTAATTCCTCATTGTGTGATCCATGGTGTTGACTCATGTGTAGCCTCTTTATTGGGATACACTTCTTTTTCAAGCACTTTTACTTATGAAGGAAGACTTGATGCTGATTGGAATGAAGAAGGAATATTTTCTTAAAGCTGAAAATATTCTCAGTGTTTTACTCGAGTGGATTCATTGCACTCGAGTAGAAACTATAGAAGCTCTCGAGTAGGTCATGACTGAAACTTTAGTATAGGAAGTGGTTCTCGAGTAGCCTTAATCTAGCTCTCGAGTAGCCAAGTCCAGCATTCGAGTAGACCTTATCTAATTCTTGAGTGTTCAGTTTTTAGTCTCAAAAAAGTTTCCAAGTAAAATACTCGAGTAGTTGAGTAGCTTAATTCGAGTGATAGAAGATAGATCTCGAGAAAATTCCAAGACCACTCGAGTGAGATACCCTTGTACTCGAGTAGTTCGTTTAATATTTGAGTAGTCCAATTTCAGTACTCGAGTGACCGACATTTTTATCCAAAATTTTCTCTAAGTCAAAGCTCTCGAGAAGTTCAAGTCTACCTCTCGAGAAGTATATCTAGCACTCGAGTGATCTCTTACCCACTCGAGTGATTTGTTTTCTCTCTCCAGAATTTCCAGAATTAGCTCTTCTCGAGTAGTCATTACTATTCACTCGAGAGCCAGTTAATACACTCAAGTAGTATATGTCTCACTCTAGTAATGCTGTCTCAATTTCAGAAAATTCTTTAAGTCCCTAATAGACCTAATTTTTGAATTCCGTGATATGACTGGTCCAATTGGCCATCATTAATGACGATTATTACCGTTAGGGAGATCTTATTAAAGGTCCTTTCATTATGACTAACCCTAAGCGTATTATTCTAAGTTTCTGGATCGGGCTGATATTTTCCAAATCTACAGAAGCCGCCGTTCTTCTTCAAGATTGTCAAAGCTACTTTGATCCAAATCGATTTACAGATCAAGAGTTTCATCATTCTCCATATATTCCTTGATCATGTGAGTCAAAGTTTCTCAGAAAATATCTAGCCGAGCGTCTTCTTCTATAATTTTTGATAAAGTCGCAAAGTCAAAGGAAGAAGACCTAGGGAGAGATTTTCATATCTGAGAAGATTATTATTTGTATTCTACAATTTATTTTTAATCTTGTAGAAGATTATTCTCCGAGTTTAGGAGATTTGTTCTCTGATTTGTAGGAAGTTTTCATCTTTCGAGTGTAGATCCCTTTTTGATCGAGATTGTAGGAACATTGTTTCGAGTGGTAGGATTGTTTTGATCCGAGATTACTGGAGTAGCCGAGTTTAGTGCGTTGCTAGATCGGTGAGTGGAAAGTGGACGCACCCAAGATTTGGGAACCACTATAATTCTTGGTATCCTTTGTGAATGCTTGTTTATTTCTTGTGCTTAGATCGCTATAGTTTTAATTCCGCAAAAAGTTGCACAACTCACCTATTCACCCCCCTCTAGGTGATTTAGGTAGACAACTTAGATGTTTTTCACAGCCCATCCCCCCTACTTGAGCAGCGTGGCGCCATCAAAAGGTCTCGCCCTCGCTAGCATGGCAGCCGAGGATGCGAAAGAGTCATTGGCCCCCGCCCCTAAGAAAAGACCTGGAGATGATGTCATTCCATCTCAACACGACCTTAAGAAGAAGATTGAGAAGGTTGTGACGTTCCCAAAAGGGAAAAAGGTGATAGCCCAGAAAGAGAGGAAAGAGATGTCGGGATAACTTAGCCCCATCTTTGTAGGAGACTCACAATCGCCTTGCCGCCAAGCCGTCTCGCCGTCTCATGAGACGACACTATTCGACCAGCCGCCAACACTTCGGCCGAATCCGCTGAGCTTCTATTTTGCGAAGCCGGTTCCTCCATCCGCCCAGCCCCCTCCTTGCATCAAAATTATAACATGGGGCCCGTTGTACATGATGCTGCCAGTGACCCATGCCTCTTGTGGGAAAAGGACTCGTAACGGGTATCGGTATCCACCCTCCTTCCCTCATGGAAGGAACAAGATCCTCCCACCAGCCACACCTTATCCCTTGGCTACAACCTTTATGGTGGTCCCGGGATAAATCCTTTCGATAAGGACTCCTCGCAAGACCTTTTCTTGAAGACCGCTCACACTCAGCTTCGCGCCCTAGAGCTCTCGCATCGAGTCTCACGCCACCTTGTTTTAATAACAAGAAGTGGAAGGAGGCTGAGGCAGGCCTGGAGGCGGAGCGAGAGAAGTCAGATGGCCTCTAGAAGAGGTTGTCAGTCGCTGATAATCTCCTTTCAAAGAGCCAGGGCGGCGTGGCAAGCCTTTTAATTCTATCTTTGGGCAGTTTCTCTCTCGCATATGTTTCTTGTTGACTGATGGGCTTCTCGCAGGATGCCGAGATGACAAATCGGATGCGCTCGCGTATAGCGGCTTTGAAAGAGGAGAAGAAAAACCTAACGGTCTAGAATGCCCATCTTCGATACAGTGTTCTGCCTTCCTCTCACCCGGAACCATTTGAAGCTCCCCCTCCCTCTCTTTACTCCCTCGACAAGGTGAAGAGATTTGCCGAGATGCCAACATCAAGATGGTCGAGCTTGTTTTGAATTTGATGAAGGAGTTAGGGGTTGTCAAGGAAGACTATGAATCCGTCACCGCTCACGACCTCGTGCCACACCTTTATGGCGAGGTGGATGAGGATTCATCCTCCAGTGAAGAGGACTGAAGAACTACCGGCGAGACCTGGGGCCCATTCTACCCTCTTTTTTGCTTCTTTCCTACACTTGTACTTTTTTTTTGATATTTCGAAGTATTCCTTCAAGGGAGAATACTCTCCTTCTTTTGTAATAAACAAAATGACTTAATGCACAAGGAATTTTTTATCATATCCTCTCGCTTTACATGCTGTTTATTTTACTTTATTTTTTTTATTTACTGCGAGGCGACGTTCTATTCTGTTTCTACTTGTGAGGTAAAGCTACTCTCCGTCTTGCTTGAGAATCGGTTTATAGTACGATTCATTAGACTTCTCTTCGCCCCTTCCGCATGCAAGACCATTTGAGTTCCTTCCCGCATCTCGCCTTGAGACAAATCTGGCACGAGTGGACCCCTGAAATTAACACGCTCCTCTTTTGGAAACCGCCCGTATTCCATCTCTTAGGCGAGACCTTACTTTTCCCGCAAGTGCCCACTTTCTTTGAGGGATCTCACCGTTTATCTTGCCACCGAGTGATCCTACAGTCCTACAAGCTTGATGGGAGCCTGGTCAGCAGGTCTTCTTGGGGCCTTGCCATTCATCCTACCACTGAGTGAGCCTACAGTCCTGCCAGCGTGATGAGAGCCTGGTCAGCAGGTCTTCTTGGGGCCTTATCATTCATCCTGCCACCGAGTGAGCCTATAGTCCTGCCATCTTGATGAGAGCCTGGTCAGCAGATCTTCTCGGGGCCTTGCCATTCATCCTGCAAACGAGTGAGCCTACAGTCCTGCCAGCTTGATGAGAGCTTGGTAAGCGGGTCTTCTCAGGGCCTTGCCATTCATCTTTCCACCGAGTGAGCCTACAGTCCTGCCAACTTAATGAGAGACTGGTCAGCGGGTATTCTATCAGCCTTGCCATTCATCCTACCACTGAGTGAGACTACAGTCCTGCCAGCTCTATGAGAGCCTGGTCAGCGGGTCTTCTCGGGGACTTGTCATTCATCCTGCCACCGAGTGAGCCTACAGTCCTGCAACCTTGATGAGAGCCTAATCAGCGGGTCTTCTCGGGGCCTTGTCAATCATTCTTTTCATCCTCATTCCATGAAAGAAGACACCCAGGATTCCATTATATCAAAAGGTCATAACCGATTTAAAAGCATTGAAAAATGAAAAACATGTTAAGGATAGAATCTCTTTAAGTCGTCGCCTCTTCGGGCACAATTGAAGGTTACCCTGTCCACATCCTGGAGGTGATATCCTCCTTACTTCAGGACCTCTTTTACAACAAAGGGGCCTTCCCAGTTGGGATTGAGTTTTCCCACCGAGGCTCCCCTGCCTGCTGCGTCTACTTTTTTGAGGACCAAGTCGCCCTTCTGGAACTTCCCGATCCTTATATTCTTATCAAAATATCTCACAATCCGGCGCTTGACTTCTTCCTACCGGATCGATGCCAATTCCCTTAGCTCCTCTACCAGGTCAAGAGAGAGTTTCTGCTCCTCCTCATTCTCTACCAGCCATCCTTCGTCTCCTTTCTTCGCAGCAGCTACTCTTTGAGATTCGACCTTGAACTCTATGAGTATAACGACCTCCGAGCCATGAGAGAGTTTGAATGGAGTCTCTCCCGTGGCTGTGTTTGGCGTGGTCCTCAAAGCCCAGAGAACTGAAGGGAGCTGTTCAACCCAACTTCCCCTCAAGTTCTCCACTTTCTTCTTTAAAAGATTCACGATAATCTTATCTGCCGCTTCCACCTGTCCATTAATTCGAGGATGATGAACCGAGGCGAAACGATGGTCTATGCCCAGCTGGACACAGAAGTATACGAATTCCCTGCTAGCAAATTGTGGTCCATTATCAATGATGATGGCCAACGGAAGCCCATATCGGTAGATGATCTCTCCTTACATGAAATTTTTGACTACCTGTGACGTTACCTTAGCCAATGCCTTCACCTCTAACCATTTTGAAAAGTAATCCACCACGACCAACAAAAACTTCCTTTAACCACTGGCTTGAGGAAAAGGGCCCACCAAATCTAGTCCTCATATTACAAAGAGCCTGGGAGCCGTGATTGTGCATAATCTTTTAGCGGGAAGGAGCTGGAGAGGAGCGAACTCATGGCACTTTTTACATCTCCTCGCGAATTATTCCCCATCCTTTCTGAGGGTAGGCAAGAAGTAGCCTTGACTCAACACTTTCCCTTCAAAGGTTTGACTTCCTGAGTGACTCCCACATTCTCCCGAATTAATTTCCTCTAGAACTCTTGGAATCTCTCCCTCAGACACACACCGAGCCAACAAACCCGATAGTTTCTTTTGGTATAAAGTCCCATCCTTTAGCAGGTAGTATACCGATTTATACCTGGTCCGCTTCTTATCGAGTTCCCTCTCGGGAAGGCATCCCAAGGTCAAAAAGATGATGAAGGGATCCATCCACGATCCTTGTTGGTCTACTTCAATCAGTTCTCCTTCTTCTACGGATGGATGGAAGAGTTATGTCACCATTCCTCCGGCTCGAGGGCCTTACTTGGCGAGCAGGTCAGCCTGGGCCATTTCTCCTCTCGGGACATGCTGAATTTTAATGCTACGGAACTGCCCGATGATGCCTTTTACCTTCATCAGATATAACTGGAGGGTGGGTTCCCTTGCTTCAAACTCTCCTTTGATTTATCATGCCACCACCATAGAGTCCGTGGAGAATTTAATGTCCTGTATACCCAATTCCCGAGCTAATTTAAGCCCTGTGATAATCACATCATATTCTGCCTGATTGTTCGTGATGGTGAAGTGAATCTTCAAGGCCTGTTCAATTCTGATCCCTTCGGGACTCACTAAGATCATCCCTCCTCCAAAAGAACTTTTTTCCAGATGCTCCATTTACTAGCATCTCCCAGGCAGCTAGAAAAGGTGCTCCAGCTTCTCCGACCTCGACCATGTAATGTGCCAGGAAATCAGCAACTGCTTGTGCTTTGATGTCCAGCCGAGGAGTATAAGAGAGGTCGAACTCATTGAGTTCTATTGACCATTTGGCCAACCTCCCATATTGCTCCACCCCCTCCAGGATGTGGTAGAGAGGATGATTTGTCACCACCTGAATTGAATGGGACTGGAAGTATGGTCTTAGCTTCTTGGCTGATATTATGAGAGCGAATGCCAGCTTTTCAAGGATAGGGTGTCTGAGTTCTGCCTTCTTCAGGACCATACTCACATAATAGATCAGGAACTGCCTTTTTCCTTCTTCTTGTACAAGAACTGAAACTCATTGCTCTGGCCCCAACTCCTAGGTATAAGAACAAACCCCCGCCCTCTCTTGGCCCTTGGAGTAACGGTGCCTGGGTGAGTTGCTGTTTTAGAGTTCAAAAGGCTTCTTCGCATTCAGTGGTCCATTCAAATTTCTTGCCCCCTCTTAGTGCTCTGAAAAAGGGAGAGTACTTCTCCCCAACTCGGGAGAGGAACCTGCTTAATCCGACCAGCTTGCAGGTGAGGCATTGAACTTCCTTGGCGTTCTTCAGAGATTCTAATTCTAGGATTGCTTTCACCTTATCTGAATTGGGCTATACTCCGAATGGGGTAAGGAGGTGCCCTAAGAATTTTTCCCTGTTGGCCCCGAAGTGACACTTTAAGGGGTTGAGTCTCATCTTGTATTTCCTTATGGTTTCAAAGGTTTCATCTAGATCTAGTATGTGAGACCTGAGGTCTCGGGTCTTGATCATTAGGTCGTCCACATAAACTCCGAGATTTCGTCCCTTCTGCTCCCGAAAGATCCAGTCCAACATTCTTTGGTAAGTTGCCCCTGCATTCTTCAATCCGAAGGGCATCATGTTGTAGCTGAAGCACCCATCCTTCGTGACAAAGGTAACATCTTTGATGTCTGGAGGGTGCATGCGTATTTTATGGTACCGTGAAAATGAATCTAGAAAACTCATTAGTGAAAACCCGACGGCCGAGTTAACCAGCACGTCGATTCGAGGCAGAGGATAACAATACTTAGGGCATGCTTTATTCAAAAGAGAAAAGTCCACACACATCCTCCATTTCCCCTCTCCCTTTTTTTACCATTATAATGTTACTCACCCACCCCAGATACTTGCTTGCAGATATGAATCCCGCCTTGAGTAGCTTCTCCACCTCTTCTCTGATGGGCCTGACCATCTTGGTGGCGATGGCTCTCTTCTTTTGTTGTACCGGACGAGCATTAGGGTCGAGTTTGAGACGGTGGCATGCCACATCCGCGTAAACTCCCGGCATGTCAGCTACACTCCCGGAAAAGATGTCGACGTTCCTCTGCACGCACGCCCTGATCTCCTCCTTATCCTCAGGACTGAGCTCCCCACTGACTTTTATCTTCTCTTTTCTCCCTTTCTTGGTGATAATCTCCATCCCAGCACCACTACTACTGCCTTCAGTCTTGGTGGCTCTTCCTCTTTCAATAGCTCCCTTGACATCTCCTCCTGTTCCATGTCTTCACGATCTACGGCCTCACGCTCCGCAACGGCCACTGCCACCTCCCTAGGAAACTTCTCCATCTCTTCATCGGTTGGAATTCTCTCTTCTAACAACGAACCTCCTCTATTTTTTGGTCGAGATTCCATCCTGGATGACTCCCCCACTTCCTTTATCTTTCTTTTCCCTTTACCCTCTCCTTCATTTCCTTTTACCCCTTCCACTTCCATCTCTCCTTCCTTCTCTCTTGCCGTATATGGCTCCACCGCAATGCCTCTCTCAATCCTCACTTCTTCTCTCTCCTCCTCTACCTCCATCTCTCCCTCCTTCTCTCCTACCATTTTCGGCTCCATCACAATGCCTCTCTCCATCCTCCCTTCTTCTTTCTCCTCCTCTACCTCCATCTCTCCCTCCTTCTCTCTTGCCATTTTCGGCTCCATCGCAATGCCTCTCTCTATCCCCCCTTCTTCTTTCTCCTCGTCTACCTCCATCTCTCCCTCCTTCTCTCCTGCAGTTTCTCCGACCCCCAGCTCCCATCGTTCCATCCTTTTCTCCATTTTGACGGCCTCTCCTTGCCATGAAATTGTATTCACTGCCGTCATATAGCACTCCCGGGCTGCTTTGGATCTCCTCATACTCGGATCTGGTTTCCCTGGTATTGAGCTTCAAGCATTGGTGAAAAGATGATGGAATGCACCTAAAGACACTTATCAAAGGGCGCCCAAAAATGGCATTGTAACTGCTGGGGGCGTTTACTCTGACTAAACGATAATTCCTGGACATCCCCCCCAGAGTTACCTGGAATCCTACTCACCCCTCGACTTCCTTCCTTTCTCCCGAGAACCCGAACAACGGCCCATCTGCTGCCAACACCCTTCGAAGATGACATTTACCGAACTCCCATTATCGACTAGGATCCACGACACCGTCAAGTTTTTGATGGCGATCCGGATCACCAGCGCATCACAAAATAGGTCTTCGTGGTCTGGCATGTCTTTCCAAGAGAAGGTGATTTTATCGTCTGGGGGAGGGGTTTGTGATGTCGAGGCTACATTCCGACGGTACATGGCATGAAGGCTCGCCTTACGGGTAGCCTCAACCCCCACTCCCCCATGGATCACTCTGATCCCACCCCATTCTCCCACATCAACTCGATCTACACACCGGTCCTCCTCCTCGGTCCCAGTCATCTCCACTATTCATACTGGTAGCTGATGTTCCCCTGCTCCCTAGCTTTCTTCATCTCCAGAAACTCTGGGGATGTAGTTATTGCATGCCCTTCTTCCTTATGGAAGTCACAATATGAAAACGCCACCTCCTCCACTATCTCTGCTCCTAGTGATTCCTCCTTCTTCCATCTCTGGCTCCTGCTCTCCCGATTTCTCTTCCCCTTCCTCTCCATAGACCGATGGCCATATCTTGCTGAGGCAGGGGTAGGGGTGGTCTAGGACCATATCCCCACCCCTGCTGATTGAATCGTCCTGATCCTCCTTTGTAATTCCTTCCCCCTTGGGGAAAACATCTTCCTTGCCCTTGAGCAGGGTCTCCTGGTTGCCTCCAACCCAACTCCCGATATGCCGGAGCCCTCGGCTCCACTCTCCTTCTTCCTTCTTGTTGTCTTGCCCCTCCCGGCTCTCTCGACTCAACCTCCGTCAACCTTGCCAATTTCCTGGCAAATGCCAGGTTCGACGCTTCCATCACTATCTCTTTTGCTTCTTTCTCCATATCCCTTCAAATGACAGTGGTGCCTTTCGAGTTAGGCTCATCTTGAAGAAATCCTCCCACAGTCCAACGGTGAAAGCCATTTGGAGAGAAAATCTTGGCACCTCATTAATATTTAAGATCTCTTCCTGTAACTTGTTTACGTACTGGGCCAAGGATTCATCTTCCTTCTGTCGGATCAGAAAAATCAACTCGAGGTTCTTCTTTCTTTTCTTCGAGGTTGAGAAACATAACTGGAAACTTCTACTCAGGTCTTCGAATCTATAGATCGATCCCATTGGGAGTTGATGAAATAAGTCCCAAGCTTTATCTTTCAAGGTGATGGAGAAAGGACGACACTTGAATGGCTCCGTCATCGGCCTGATGGAGACCAAATCTTTGAACCATTGAAAGTGCTGGAGAGGGTCGTCTTTTCCCACATAGTAGGACATTTTGGGCACCCTGATCCCCTCCGGGACTGGAGCTTAAAGGATCAACTTGCAGAATGGGGACCCTCTCGCCACGCATCTCGCCGCCTCCACTCGTGCAATGACGTCTCCTGGCGAGACGACACTCGCAGGGCTAGGGAACAACACCCTGGCCGCCAGGTCTCGTCTGCTTCCTTCCACCACTTTTTCCTTTCCAGGTCTCCCCCCGGGGCATCCTCTCCAACCATTGCCAAGATGAGCTCATCCTGATGCGCGAGAGCGGACGCTTTAGGTAGAGGAGTCGAGAAGTCGCCTCGCTGAGAGATCCTCTACAACATGTCCATGATACCTCTAATTGACGCCATGAATTCTTCTCTTCCTACAAATCCTCCAGGGTTCTGGGACCCATCCCCATCTCCTTTGTTGAGGTCTCCCGCCATGAAGTAGCTCAAGATTCTTTTATGTAGGCTGCGATCCATGCTCACCACACCAAAAATGTTGAAGTCAGAAACCTGCCTTCTCCTAGAGTTCAGATCTAGAGTTATAGCTCACTGCTACTCTTCTCGAATCCTTTCCTTAACGTGAGTCTCGGGAGCAAGAAACAGACCGTGGGCTTCAGCTTGGAGGTCCCACCTCTTATACTGATGAATTTGAAATCCTTCCCCTCCCTAGCAAGTGTTGAGCTAGGTTCCTTAGAGTAAGAAGATGAAATGGGTCAACAACCTCTTCAAGGCACCTTATCGGTCTATTTATAGGCCTCAAAGTTTGACCTGCCAAATAACCAAACTTGACCGACCTGAAATTACCAAAATTCCCTCGATAGGGTCTACCAACAGCCAATCTCTGCTGTTCTGAAGGGTTATACGCAGATCCTAAATGGCAAAAGAGTAAAATTACTTGAGGCAAAAGAATAAAACCCCCACTTGGGGGTAGGAAAGTAAAAATGGCTTTTTTGTTGAACCAGCACTCGACCAATCGTCAAAACAGCATTTGACAAACACTAAATCGGCGCTCAACGAACGTCGAACCGACGCTCGTTGAACGTTGAGCCGACACTCAACAAATATGGCATCTAGTGGGCGAGGGGTGCTCATCAGCTTCCCTCGCGAGTATCCTGTCTCACCATAAGACGCCAGCATATGCTGCGAGAGCCCTCTCGCCTGCTCTACTACTCCCATCTCGCCTCGCGAATACTTCAGCTTAGTCCAAGAGGTCAGCACCTGCCGTGAGTGCCCTCTGGCCAGCTCTGATGCTCCCCTCTCTCCTATTATGCTTTGCCTTTTTGGAGTCCCGGTGAGTAAACCTAATGGTCCTACTCACCTATGCACTCTTCTCACCCCTATCACTTTTCCTTGAGCTATCTCCTGTGAGCCCGAGGTTGTACAGGAGGTGGAAATCCTAGAGGAACTCCGAACTTTCTCTCTGTGTAGAACGATACTGAAGTTGAAACCAAACATGCCGCCATGAAGAAGAATGAGATCTATGGCCGGAAATGAGGTGAGCTTCCTACCCTCTCTCTTGGTGTTAGATCTTTAGATCAAAAATGTAGAGAGAAATCGGCACAAGAGAGCTTGATTTGGGAGTTTAATGGAGATTTCCTAGGAAGGGATCACCCTAGAAAATCATTCTAGGGAGCCGATCGCCGTATGATAATCTTCAGTCATCTCCTCTCTTCATTACGAGGATGGTAAACTTGATCTCTTGAAGAATCATTGTAAAATGAGGGAGAAAAGGGTAGAGAGATGTTGGTTGTGCCTTGTATGATGGCTGAGGGGAAGAAGATGAACCGATTCCGTCCGATCATCTTTACGATGCGTGTAAGTGTTGTACAGAAATCAATTTTTTGTTTGCAACAGGCTGATGATGCATATTTTAGCTTAATTTATTAGGGTAAAAATATATTTATTTTCATTTTAAATCACTTTCTTTATGTATTTTTAGGTTCATTTTAGTTTATTTTTATGTAAATAATATAACTAATGTTTTCTTCTCTTTTTGCAGGTTTTCTTAGCTTTCAGCTAAAATTACCTGACACGCCCCCCCTAACATGCCCTCCCTAGGCGTATCACATGCGTGTAACCCGATCCTAAGGAAATTTGATGCCAGAAGCCTGATCCCAAGTAAAAACACCTGACACGCCCAATGACACGCCCTCCATGGGCGTGTCACCCTCATCCCGAAGCCTGCTGCCACATTTAAAGATTTTCCATCACTACACGTCAACTCGTACGTGACATGCCCCCGACACGGGCGTGGCCCTGGGGCGTGTAGCACTTTTTCTAATGACTGACAGATTTCTGACCAATGATTTTACGTGACGTGCCTTACATGCCCTTCCCTACACGGGCATGTCCCAGGGCGTGTCCACCATCGTACAAAAGCAATCATCATTCCCGCTAGAATCCAGTGCCCGAGGTCAACTCCGTACACGACACGCCCCCCTGACACGCCCTCCCCGTGCGTGACAGGGGGCGTGACCTAGACACAAATTTTCCCTATAAATACAAGGCCATTCCAAGCATTCCAGACCAAGTTTTGGGGAGAGGGGAGGTGCTGCTAGTTTCATTCTTAGCTTTTTGTGTTTTTTTTCTTACATTTTTTCTCTCTCTCCCTCCATTTCTAGTTTTAGTTTTCATGCAATGTACTTTCATTACTTGTAATCTCTTCTTAGTAGCGTTGTAGTAGTGATTAGCTCTATTTTCACGCACTTGTAATCACCATTCCTAGTTGTAATCCTTTATGCTTTTAATAAAAGTCTAGTTAGAGTTCTCTTTTTTAATTTCTCTCTCTTTAGTTTTCATGCACCTTTATTATTTACCCCTCTCTTTCCCTTTTACAATGATTGTACTTGATCGCGATGATTTGAGAATGAGTCGATCAAGTTATGATTTTTTAGCTTTCTCTTTCTTCTTAATGTAATTACCTTTGATTTACTCTTGGTTTTTTTGTTAGTGGGACTATATTGTCGGTATATAATTTCCATTTAAGTTTTCATTCTTAGTTAGCAGATAGGCTTGTAGTTTTATCGATCACCCAAGAGTAAAGAGAGTTGCACGCACCCCTCTAGAGAGGCAAATGTTAAATCTCCCGGATTGGAGTGAAATCCAATAACGGCGTTCACCATTTACAGCGAGCTTTAGGTCTTCAATTTGGACGAGAGTTCGGTCGGACCTTCCTAAACTCAGGTGGGCACGACATCGAGAGAAGCGTGTTCATGCTTCGGGAACCTCCACGGTCAAAGTGTTTTACTTTATTAAGAATTAGTGTATTATTTCGTTTTTTTTTTCTTATTTCAAAGTGATTCAAGATTGAGTACTCCCCTTTATCATTAGCTCTAACCCTTTTTATTCTGCAAGTAATTTAATTTCTTTTTAGCTTATTAATTTAGTTCCTGTTTTTAGTTAAGTAAATTAATTTAAAAAATCATTTGATAAAATAATAGCGATCTCATCGAAGTAGAAGTAATCATTACGCCCCAGGGAAATACGACCTTGGTATTAATCTTTAGTATCATATACTATAAACAATAAGGTACGCTTGCCTTTATCGGATATAGAAACGGAGAATATTATCAACTTTTACCCCATCCACATCTCTTCTCTTTAACCCCTCTTCTCCACCTTTGCGATTCTTAGTATCAAGTTTTTGGCGCCGTTGTCGGGGACTAGTTTTGATATTTTGAGAAAAGGATAGCTATTAATTTTATCATATTTTTTCTCTCTCTCTTACCCCTTCTTTGCGGTTGATTTTTTTTTTTTTCATGGATAGTTTTCTTTTTTCTTGTGGAGAGTTCGGTAACTCTCGCGAGAAATGTTGGGTAGGATATTCTTCATCCACCCATGAGTTTATTCCTTCCGGATCGAATCAATTCGGCCAAATTGATTGTTCCACGAATTATTTTTCTTGGGGTTACGATGATTTTCAACCGCCTTCATACCCATCGCCTCCGAATTTTTCTGATTTTAATTTTTCCAGAGATTTCTTGAATGGACATTTTGATCCTAACCCTACTTTGAACTACTCAGGGTGGCAACACCCTGATCATTCTTGGGGCCAAGGTGATCATAACCCCATTCTATCTCAAGATTTCTCCGTTTTTTCTCCGCAAGTTTGCGCGCCTCCTGTTTTTGATTTTAGCGAAAATGAAATCATTTTTGATTCTGTAGCATTTCTTGCATGCATCAACTCTCATTTCAAAGTGATATTTGATGCTTTAGCTCTTGAGGCTGTAACTTTCTCTTTTCCTCCTCCTCCTATTTATCTTTCGAATGATGAATCTTTGAATTTTCTGCAGTGCCTTCAATCACTCGCGGAAGACGATTATTCAAAAATTCCATTGTGCTTTCAACCTCTCGAGGAGGAAATTTCCCCCGATATCACGATTTTTTTTCAAGTTTCCGAGGAAGTCGAACTTTTTTGTGTTCAATCCTCCGAGGAGATTGATTTTTCAGATATCCCATTTTGCTTCCAAATCTACGGAAATGATTGATATTCAAGTGGAGCAACCGGATATTTTTATCCAAAATTTTTTTTGCGATCAGCCGCTACCATCTTCTTGTTTTTCTTCTCTTCCCCCTACTTGCGAAAATTCCTTTTTCTTTTCTTCTTTTATTTTTCCTTCTAATTTAGTTTCTAGTTCTTCTTTTTCCCCCTTCTTATAGTTTATTTTCTTTTACTAATAAATTTTCTTATTCAAAATCTTTTTCCTTTTTGTTTTATTTAAAAAATAAAAAATTACAAAAAAATATTTTTATTTTCTTAAAAAATGTTTTGGCACTCGCGCCGCAACGCATATTACCGAAGCTTCCATTACATTTCTTTTTTTATTTTCCATTTGGCTAACCAATAACGTCGAGCTCAACGACGATAACAAAAGAGCGCTCTTGGGAGGAACCCCTTGCTTATCAATTTTTTTTATTTTGTTTTGTGCAGAAATAAGCTCCCGCGTGTTTGTGCCGCTTCTCGCCTCTCAACTTGGACTCGAGCCGATCTTTAGCTCAAGTTTTGGAGGACACATTTTTCAATGTTTGGGCATCAAGCGCTAGGGAAGCATCTTTTGCTTTTCTTTGCATTTCATTTCTTCTTTTCTCTCTTTTCCCAACTCTCTTTATACTTAACTTTAAACATTGGGGACAATGTTTAACTTTAAGTATGGGGGAGTGTTTCCTTAGTTAGTTTAATCTAGAAAAATAAAAAAAAATATAAAATCATTTAAAAAATAAAAAATATATATAAATTTTTTTGAAAAATCCAAAAAATATATATATATAATTTTTTGAAAAAAATTCCCAAATTAAATTGAGTAAATTTTTGCCAAATCAATTACTACCCCACTACTTTGCAATTTATTGTTTTTTTAAACTTATGTCTACTGCATAGTTAGAATAAATTAGATTAGTTTTCTATTTAAATATTTTTAGTGAGTAGTATGTTTACTCATGAAGTTTTCCTATTTAGGATATTATGTTGTTTTTGAAAAATTTCTTGAATCTTTTTCACTTTCCCTAGCCTCCTTTTTTATTTCTTTTACTTTTATAAAACCTATCATCCTTTATTTTTCTTTATTTAAAATCTTTTTAAACATTAATTAGTATTAAGTGTAGTAGACACAAACCGGTCTAGATGCTTATTATCATTATTTTCATGAAAGCAAATTCCTTATTTTCTATTTTTGTGCTTATCTTTTTTTGAAATTTCAAACCTTTACTTTGAGTAGATTTAAGAAGCATGAAAACGATTTAGGCATTTCTTTTGAAGCGTTTGAGCCTTTACAATAATCGTTGCTAACCATTTTTGTGCCTTTCCCTTTCCTTTTTGTAGCCCCACTTTTTATTTCACCACGGCCAAATAGCTTACCTATATGTACACTTTAAATTAGTTTTTGAGTTTTAATTGCTAATGTGCATCTTTTTGAAAATTTTTTATGTGGAAAATCCTTGTATTATCTTTTTCTACAAAAGTGGAAATATTTAAGTATGAAAAATGAAAAAAAATGAAAAAAAATGAAAAATAAAAAAAATATTTGATGAAAAAAGTAAAAGAAAAGAAAAAAAGTGAAAAGTATTTATTTTGGCTAGCATTATTTTTGCAAAGCTCATTTCTTTTTATTTTAATTGTGCAAAAACACCTTGTGTTTATCTTTGGAATATCGCACCGTTAAAAACCTAATCCTAACTGTATGCCTAATTAAAGCCCTAGTGATTCATGCTTCTTACGTTTACTTTTTAGTATAGTAGCGAGAAAGTAGATTGAGTAAGTGTTTTTTGATAGAAATATTGAACTTTGTCTTGATTGACTATGGTTTTAATTTGTCTCTTAGACTTTAGTAGTGACTCAATGCGCTTTTTACTCATTACTTTATTAAGTTTTAATTCTGCAAAAATTTGGGATGATTTTTTTTTATATCTAGTAAAATTTATAAAATTCTGTGCTAAGTTAAAGTAGGAATTTTCAGTTTTTTTTCAAAATTTCTCTACCTCTAAATTCCCGTCTAAGTCGTTTATAGCATTTTAAACTTTTCAATTAATCCTCTTTATTTTCTATAACTTGTTGTCTTTGCTTGAGGACAAGAAAATAATAAGTATGGGGGAATTTGATGATGCATATTTCAGCTTAATTTATTATGGTAAAAATATTTTTATTTTCATTTTAAATCTCTTTCTTTATGTATTTTTAGGTTCCTTTTAGTTGCTTTTTATGTAAATAATATAACTAATGTTTTCTGATCTTTTTGCAGGTTTTCTCAGCTTTTGGAAAAAATTACCTGACACGCCCCCCTGGCACATCCTCCCTGGGCGTGTCATAGTGCGTGTAACCCGATCCCGAGGAAATTTGATATTAGAAGCCTGATCCAGAGAAAAAACACCTGACACGCCCTCCCTAGGCGTGTCTCTGAGCGTGTCACCCTCATCCCGAAGCCTGCTGCCGTATTTAAAGATTTTCCATCGCTGCATGTAAACCCGTACGTGACACGCCCCCGACACGGGCGTGGCCCTAGGGCGTGTAACACTTTTTTTGACGATTGACGGATTTCTGACCAATGATTTTGACGTGACGTGCCTTATACGCCCCCTACACGGGCGTGTCCTAGGCCGTGTCCACCATCGTACAGAAGCAATCATCATTCCCTCCAGAATCAAGTCCCAGAGGTCAACTCTATACTCGACACGCCCCCCTGATACGCCCTTCACGGGCGTGAAAGGGGGCGTGACCCAGACAGAAATTTTTCCTATAAATACCAGGCCATTTTGAGCATTCCAGACCAAGTTTTGGGGAGAGGGGAGGTGTTTCTAGTTTCATTCATAGCTTTTTATGTTTTTTTCTTATGTTTTTGCTCTCTCTCTCCCTCCATTTCTAGTTTTAGTTTTCTTACAATGTACATTCATTACTTGTAATATCTTCTTAGTAGCGTTGTAGTAGTGATTAGCTCTATTTTCACGCACTTGTAATCTCCATTCCTAGTTGTAATCCTCTTATGCTTTTAATAAAATTCTAGTTAGTGTTCTCTTTTTTTTCTCTATCTTTAGTTTTCATGCACCTTTATTATTTACCCCTCTCTTTCCCTTTTACCATGATTAACTAATCCTCATTTGTACTCGATCGCGATGATTTGAGAATGAGTTGATCAAGTTATGATTTTTTTTCTTTCTCTTTCTTCTTAAAGTAATTACTTTTGATTTACTCTTGGTTTTTTTGTTAGTGGGACTATATTATCGGTATATAGTTTCCATTTAGGTTTTCATTCTTAGTTAGCAGATAGGCTCGTAGTTTGAATCGATCACCCAAGAGTAAAGAGAGTTGCACGCACCCCTCAAGAGAGGCAAATGTTAAATCTCCCGGATTGGAGTGAAATCTAATAACGACGTTCACCATTTACAGCGAGCTTTAGGTCTTCGATTTGGACGAGAGTTTGGTCGGACCTTCCTGAAATCAGGTGGGCATGACTTCGAGAGAATCGTGTTCATGCTTCGGGAACCTCAACGGTCAAGGTGTTTTACTTTATTTAGAATTAGTTTGTTATTTCTTTTTGATTTTCTTATTTCAAAGTGATTCAAGATTGAGTACTCCCCTTATAATTAGCTCTAACCCTTTTTATTCTACAAGTAATTTAGTTTCTTTTTAGCTTAGTAATTTATTTCCTGTTTTTAGTTAAGTAAATTAATCGAAAAAATGATTTGATAAAATAATAGCGATCTCCTCAAAGTAGAAGTAATCATTACGCCCCAGGGAAATATGACCTTGATTTTAATCTTTAGTATCCTATACTACAAACGATAAGGTGTGCTTGCCATTATAGGATATAGAATCGAAGAATATTATCAACTTACACCACATCCATTTTCTCTTCTCTTTAACCCCTCTTCTCCACATTTGCAATTCTTAGTATCACAGGCTTCAAGGACATTTTTGGGTATGATACATTCTAATTTAGGTTGTGGGCTCTGCACAAAAGTGGTAGCCCTTGGAAATACCTTTCTAACAGATAGTTACCCATTTTAACAAGAGCTCTCTAGCTCCAGGAATGTTCAGTCAAAGTTGCTGCACTATATTAACATATGTGCATGTTGCGTTCTATCTAAGTGTATACGGCTGGATTGAAATCTGATTTCGTGTGTGATTGATTTGGATTTGGACCCCAGGCTCAATGTAGAAGTTGTATCCCTTGAAGATACCTTTCCGATTTTTGGTTGCTCGTAATTATTGGTGGATCGTAGATTCTTAAAATCCAGTTTTAAAAAATTGTGGTGCGTTGTCGTGATGTCTTAATAATTGACGATTACCTTATTTTATGAGTTGATTAACCGGGAGTTCGGAAGGCAAATAACCGATGATATTGTAATCACACCTTGCATGATTAATAAATTTGGAAGTAGTATATATGTCGTAATGAATGGCAGGTTTATGAAATGAGCTCTAGTTGAGATGATTGAAATGGTAAAATTAATGTGCACATGTTTAATTGTAGGAAAGGGTTGAACGAGGTATACCCCATGAACTTGAGATGAGTTAAACCTTGATCTCAATATTGAAGGGATGATTGTTGTAGTGCACTACTTAGAGTTACATCTCCCTACGGGTAGCAGTGTGGGATTAGTGTAGTATATAAGGTGGTTCGCCACCTGTGAAAAATGTGAACCTTGCGTGATTAAAGCATGGGTAAGGTGTTATGAAGGGACTCAATGTCGAGCCCTTGCGTGATTTTGAGCATAGGATTTTTTGTTTGCAACAGGCTGATGATGCATATTTTAGCTTAATTTAATAGGGTTAAAATATATTTATTTTCGTTTTAAATCACTTTCTTTATGTATTTTTTGGTTCATTTTAGTTTATTTTTATGTAAATAATATAACTAATGTTTTCTTCTCTTTTTGCAGGTTTTCTCAGCTTTCAACTAAAATTACCTGACACGCCCCACCCCCCTAACACGCTCTCCCTAGGCGTGTCACATGCGTGTAACCCGATCCTAAGGAAATTTGATGCCAGAAGCCTGATCCCAAGTAAAAAACACCTGACACGCCCCATGACACGCCCTCCATGGGAGTGTCACCCTCATCCCGAAGCCTGTTGCCGCATTTAAAGATTTTCCATCACTATATGTCAACTCGTACGTGACACGCCCCTGACACGGGCGTGGACCTGGGGTGTGTAGCACTTTTTCTGATGACTGACAGATTTCAGACTAATGATTTTACGTGACGTGCCTTGCACGCCCTTCCCTACACGGGCGTGTCCCAGGGCGTGTCCACAATCGTACAGAAGCAATCATCATTCCCGCTAGAATCCAGCGCCCGAGGTCAACTCCGTACACGACACGCCCCCTGACGCGCCCTCCCCGTGCGTGACAGGGGGAGTGACCTAGACACAAATTTTCCCTATAAATACCAGGACATTCCAAGCATTCCAGACCAAGTTTTGGGGAGAGGGGAGGTGCTGCTAGTTTTATTCTTAGCTTTCTGTGTTTTTTTCTTACGTTTTTTCTCTCTCTCTCTCCCTCCATTTCTAGTTTTAGTTTTCATGCAATGTACTTTCATTACTTGTAGTCTCTTCTTAGTAGCGTTGTAGTAGTGATTAGCTCTATTTTCACGCACTTGTAATCTCCATTCCTAGTTGTAATCCTTTTATGCTTTTAATAAAATTCTAGTTAGTGTTCTCTTTTTTAATTTCTCTCTCTTTAGTTTTCATGCACCTTTATTATTTACCCCTCTCTTTCCCTTTTACAATGATTAACTAATCCTCATTTGTACTTGATCGCGATGATTTGAGAATGAGTCGATCAAGTTATGATTTTTTAGCTTTCTCTTTCTTCTTAATGTAATTTCCTTTGATTTACTCTTGGTTTTTTTGTTAGTGAGACTATATTATCGGTATATAGTTTCCATTTAAGTTTTCATTCTTAGTTAGTAGATAGGCTCGTAGTTTGAATCGATCACCCAAGAGTAAAGAGAGTTGCACACACCCCTCGAGAGAGGCAAATGTTAAATCTCCCGGATTGGAGTGAAATCCAATAACGACGTTCACCATTTACAGCGAGCTTTAGGTCTTCGATTTGGACGAGAGTTCGGTCGGACCTTCCTAAACTCAGGTGGGCACGACATCGAGAGAAGCGTGTTCATGCTTCGGGAACCTCCACGTTCAATGTGTTTTACTTTATTTAGAATTAGTTTGTTATTTCGTTTTGATTTTCTTATTTCAAAGTGATTCAAGATTGAGTACTCCCCTTTATCATTAGCTCTAACCCTTTTTATTCTGCAAGTAATTTAATTTCTTTTTAGCTTATTAATTTAGTTCCTGTTTTTAGTTAAGTAAATTAATTGAAAAAATAATTTGATAAAATAATAGCGATCTCCTCGAAGTAGAAGTAATCATTACGCCCCAGGGAAATACGACCTTGGTATTAATCTTTAGTATCATATACTATAAACGGTAAGGTATGCTTGCCTTTATCGGATATAGAAACGGAGAATATTATCAACTTTTACCACATCCATATCTCTTCTCTTTAACCCCTCTTCTCCACCTTTGCGATTCTTTGTATCAAGTTTTTGGCGCCGTTGTCGGGGACTAGTTTTGATATTTTGAGAAAAGGATAGCTATTAATTTTATCATATTTTTTCTCTCTCTCTTACCCCTTCTTTGCGGTTGATTTTTTTTTCATGGATAGTTTTTGTTTTTCTTGTGGAGAGTTTGGTAACTCTCGCGAGAAATGTTTGGTAAGGATATTCTTCATCCACCCATGAGTTTTTTCCTTCCGGATCGAATCAATTCGGCCAAATTGATTGTGTTGGAACACCCTATTACTAATTTGGGCAAGGATCACTATGTTTTTAGGAAATTGGTTTGACCTAGTTGTATAGTTGAAAAGGTAAAATTAGAATGAGTCTAAGGGTTTGAACTTAGGTTTGAAGCTGCCCCCAAGACCATTCAAAGATCAGGATTCAGTGCTGAGTCTAAGGCAATTTTCGTCGAGCTCAGGCCGACGAAACGTCGAACTCAGTTCTACGTTCTCTGAGCTCAATTCTGCAAGTCGTCGAACTCCGGTCGACGATCTTCGAGCTCAGATCGATGTTTTGTCTTCAGCTATTTTCCAATTCGCTGAGCTCAGTTCGACGATCGTAGAGCTAAGGTCGACGTTTTCTATCTCTAGTATAAATCCAATCTTTGAGCTCAGGTAGACGATAGCTGAGCTTAGGTCGACTATTTTTGTGAGAGATCGACGCTTTCAGAATTCAAATTCAAGAACAGTTTTGGAATTCTTTCAAAGTTATTTCCTGCATTTATTGTAAGGGATTATGTCGGCATTTCAAGCAATCTTGAGCAAGTTTCAAGGAAGGCTAAAAGGAATATTACTTAGGACTTTCCCTAGAGACAGTTGTCATTTATGGAAGTCATTTATGACTGAGTAACGACCATCTAAGTCAGAATCTGATATACCCCTACAGAATATGTTTTTGATAATAACAGATCAATACAATAAGATATGCAAGAGATATACAGGATCATTTGATTGAGAAAAAGAGTTACGTAAGAGAGATAAAAATATACTCTGATCAAGAACTCATCTTCTGGAACATACAGATTCACTGAGTCAAAATCTTCAAGAACACAAGAAAGTTTTCTGTGGAGAAAATCATCTGCTCCTCCAAATCCTCAAGTGTTCAAAAGCTTCAACATCAAGGACTCCAGACATCACACATTCCAGCATCTGCTGAAATCATCTTTTGCTGGATATCTGAAGCACCTGAAGACCTATCACCCTAGCAAAGCTCACCTTCCTGAACCTTTACAGATCTCAGGGGGAGCTTTAGCTTCATCTTCCACTTGTCTTCTCTCAGACTGTTGACAGAGAAGAACAACTCAACTCTTTCTTTCTTTTTCCTTCTCTCCTGTAAAAGGGTTTTTCAAAACTCCCTTCAAAAGTTCTGAGACTGGTTTCTTAGACCTTGTCAAAACTAAGTGGTGGCAAGACACCTTATCAAAAAATCTACTTTTGGTTTTTGAGCACCTTATCAAAAGCTCATTGGTGGCCAGGATACCTGATCAACTATTCCTGCAGTGGATTCCTATCTAGGGTGATAGAAGAGTGGATGTACCCAGGTTGTTGGGGAACAGCTATAGTTCCTTGTGTCATCTGGTTGTTGTATGTTTAACTTTGCTGTGTGCTGTATGATTTCTTAGTTCTTGCTTTAGTTTTTATTTTCATCACAAGCACCTTACACATATACATAAATTAAGTCTTCCACTGCTTTATAGTTTTAATTGTAAATTATTTTAAAAATACTCTATTCACCCCCCATCTAGAGTTATGGTAGATCTTTTCCGCACTTTCAATTGGTATTAGATCCAGGTTGGTTATTCAACATCTGAATCTTCAACAGATTGATTGAACAGGATAACACCTGAACCAAAAGATCCTTGATAAGATAAACCTTCTATAGAGGATAGTTATTACTGTTTATATTATATTTATTTTCAAACAAAACCATGGCACAGAACAAAGATTATGCTAGCACCAGACCTCCAGTGTGCAACCTCTCTTAGTTTGCACTTTGGAAGGCAAGGATTAAGCTTTACATGAATTCTATTGATGAGGACATTTTTAATTCTGGTTTGACAGTTTGTCCAAGACCCCCAGTGATCACAATTACAAGTGTTGTTCCACCTCCTTCAGGAACAGATGCAGAAATAAAGAAATGGAAAGTTGTAGATGCAAAGGCTATGAATATCCTTGCTCAGACCATGTCTAATGAGATATTCCAAAAGGTTGCTGAATGCAGTTCAGCAAAAGAGATATGGGACAAGTTATCTGAAATTGTCTCAGGATCTGCTGATGAAAGGAAGGACAGGAGATCCCATCTCATAAGCCAATATTAGAACTTCAAGAAAGGAGAAACTGAATCAGTGGCTGACATGTACAACAGACTCAGCCTAATAGTCAGTGAACTAAAAACACTGGATAAGGAGATCTCTCTAATTAAACTAAATGACAAAATCCTAATGTGCTTCCCTAGCACTTGGGACTCAAGGATCTGGCCAATCAAGGATGCCAGAAGACTAACTGAGATTACTACTAAAGCTTTGATGGGCAAGCTCAAGTCTTATGAGCTGCTCATCAAGAACAGAGAGGAAGAACAAAAGACTGCTTCTCCAGCCATCAGAAAGGAGAAGACCATAGCATTCAAAGCTATAGAAGATCTGCCTAAAGACAAGGTCACATGCAATGAAGAATTGATGAGTTTGCTGGCCAAAAGATTCAATAAGATGGCCAGGAAAGATTTCAGAAAGAGGTCATCCAGAGGGCATGAGAAGCCAAGGTATGACAAGTCAAATAATAAAGAAATTATCTATTTTGGATTTAGGAAACCATCCCATATTATGCCTGACTGTCCAAAAAATTAGAATAAGAACAAGAAGGACAGGAAAGATAGGAGAAAAGACAAGGACTCCAGAGGAAACAACAACAACAAATCCACCTCCAACAAAAATAAACATACAAGGAAGGGGTTTGTAGCTGAAAGCTGGAGTGATACTGAAGAGGAATCAGAAGCCTCATCAAGCTCAAGTGATGATGAGGATGATGCTGAAGAAAAGGAATTCTGCATGATGGCTATCAATGCCTCTCAGTAAAATTCTGATACAGAACAAGGATCAGATTCAGAATCTAAAACTCAAACTGAAGAAGATCAGGTAATAGACTCCTTTGACTTTGACTCAGTGGACTTTAGGTCTTAATTTAAGGCACTTTGTTTAGACCTATTAAAATATGAGAAAGAGATTATCTCTCTCAGAAATCAATTGTCTGAACATAGCACCTTAAAATTAGAGAACCTCAAACTCTCTGAGGAGTTAGAATGCTGTAGGGAGGAGATAGCTTCACTAAAAAGTGAGTTATCCCAGGCAAAGAAGTTTGAAGAATCCATTAATGGGAGAAGCATCAGACTAATGGACATCACAAGCACAGTGAACTCAAGATTCAACAGTACACTGGGCTTGGGTGCTTCATCCAGCAAATCTATAGTATTAATAACCCCAATTAAATTTATTTCTGATAAAGGAAAGGGTGTTGTAGAGGTAGCTAAGAAGAATCAAGATTTACCTAAGGAAAATCAAGTTCAACAGAAAACGTCGAACAGAGCTCGACGATCGTCAAACAGAGCTAGATAATCCAAGGCTGGATCGTCGAATTCAGATCGACGACTTCTGAACTCTTGTATAGTCGATCTTCGAATGGAGCTCGACGATCTGACCCAAGATCGTCGAACTCAGGTCGACGATCGTCGAACGGAGCTCAGAGCTTTGAAGCCTCTTTTAGAGGTAAATCTCAAGTCAATCCTAGAAGTCCCTCATCCCAAAGCTTCAACCCTTATACTGAATGGATAGTACCTCCTAGGAGATACCATCCTGAAGGATATAAGAGTCAGCCAGGGATGTCTTTCATTTCTGAATTTAAAGGTTATCAACCTAGACCTAAGGTAAACTGGGTCAAAAACATATAAATTGTTTTTGTGCAGGTGAAAACCTATCCAACAATGAACCAACAATGGTATCTGGATAGTGGGTGCTCAAAGCACATGACAGGGAGTAAGGACAATCTCACATCCATCAAAGCCAAACTTGGACCCAAAGTGATCTTTGGAGATTCAAACTTTGGTCAAACAAAAGGATATGGTGCTGTTCAGATTGGCTCAGTCACATTCAAGAAGGTGGCTTATGTGGAAGGACTGAAGCACAACCTAATCAGCATCAGTCAACTCTATGATGAAGGATATCAAGTGACATTTAACAAATCCTTATGCAAGATCAAGTCAGAGGATAACACAATAGTGTTAACAGGTAAAAGGAAAAGTAACATTTATCTTGTAGATTTCCTTTCAACCAACATAGATATCTGCTTATTTAATTCAGTCTGCAAACCAAATGATTTATGGCATAAGAGACTAGGACACTTAAAACTTAGAACCATTGCTAGGCTATCCAAGGACAACCTTGTTAGAGGACTACCTTCTGGCCCCTACAAGAAGGAAGGACTCTGCAGGGCTTATCAATTAGGCAAGCAAACTAAAAATAGTTTTAAGTCACTTTATTAAAGTGATTCACCTAGGATTTTGTATCTGTTACACATGGATATTTTTGGACCCATTATAGTACAAAGCTTAGGAGGGAAATATTACACTTTAGTGATTGTAGATGACTTCTCTAGATTCACTTGGGTATTCTTTCTGAGGAAGAAGTCTGATAACTTTAAATGTTTGACAGATTTTCTCAAATGCATACAGATTGAGTTCAATACTCACATTGCCCTGATCAGAAGTGATCATGAGACAGAGTTTGATTCTCTTCTCATGCAAGAGTTCTGTCAGAGTGAAGGGATCAGACATACTTTCTCAGCTCCTATAACTCCTCAACAAAATGGGGTAGCTGAAAGGAAAAATAGAACAGTAATTGAATCTGCTACTACATTGTTGACAGATGCTCACCTTCCTCTATCTTTTTGGGCATAGGCAGTGAACACCTCCAACCAAGTGTTGAACAGAAGTTTGATACATAAACTGAAGGGAAAGACTTTCTATGAATTGCTCAAAGGGAATAAACCTAAAGTAGGCTATTTCAAAATTTTTGGCTGCATTTGTTATATTAACAATAATGACAAGAAGTATTTAGTAAAATTCCAAGCTAAAGCTGATGAAGGAGTGTTTCTGGGATACTCCATGATACGAAAAGCTTATAGGGTTTATAATAAAACTTCTCTTAAAATTGAAGAATCTGTTCATGTATCTTTTGATGAGACTAACATGTGTTATAAGGAGAAGTCTACTTCTACCATAGAACCTTTGTAGGTACACTCTCTTTTAGAAAATTTTGACAAGTTACACATTGAAGAAAAGGATTCAAGACATTCACCTATCCAATAAAGAGCTGAAATCAGTGAAGATGAAGAGGATACTCAACATCTTGATGTTAAACATCTTGGAGAAAACCATTTTGAAGAGCCAGTTGTTGTTCCACAAGAGGAAACAACAACATAGGTTGGTGAACAATCAACACCCCCTTTTGATTTAGTAACAACAAGAGATCACCCAATCTCCCAAGTGATTGGAAATATCTCAGCTGGTGTGCAAACCAGAAATCAGGTCAACCAGAAACTGATGCACACCTGCTTTTTTATCTCAAGTTGAGCCTCAATCCATTCAAGATGCAGAACAAGATCCAAACTGGATCATTGCTATGCAAGAGGAACTACATCAATTTGAGAGGAACAAAGTTTGGGAGCTAGTACCAAGGCCTAAGGATCACTCAATTGTTAGAGCAAAGTGTGTGTTCAGAAACAAGTTGGATGATAAAGGAGTTATTGTAAGGAACAAGGCAAGGCTAGTTGCTCAAGGTTATTCTCAAGAAGAAGGGATAGACTAAGACCAGACCTTTGCACTAGTGGCAAGGTTAGAGGCCATAAGAATATTCCTTGCTTATGCAGCTCACAAAGGATTCAAGGTTTACCAAATGGATGTGAAGAGTGCATTTCTCAATGGAGACATCAAAGAGGAAGTCTATGTTAGACAACCTCTAGGTTTTATCTCTCCAACTTATCCTGACCATGTTTTCAAATTGCATAAAGCATTATATGGTCTCAAGAAAGCTCCTAGAGCATGGTATGAGACCTTAGCATGCTTTCTTCTGAAAAATGATTTTATAAGGGGTAGAGTAGACCAAACTCTCTTTATTAGAACCCATAAGTCCCATACCCTACTAGTACAAATATATGTAGATGATATCATATTTGGTTCTACTGATTCAAATTTATGCAGAAAGTTCTCTAACTTAATGCATTCTAAATTTGAAAAGAGTAGCATGGGTGAGCTTTCCTTCTTTCTACGATTGCAAGTCAAACAACATGCTGAAGGCATATTTATTTCTCAAACCAAGTATGCAAAAGAATTGGTTAAGAAATTTGGTATGCCTAAAGCATCCTGTATGAAGACACCAATGCCTACCAATGCTGTATTAGATACTGATGAACATGGTAAACATGTTGATCATACAACATATAGAGTAATGATAGGCTCTCTATTATACCTTACAGCTAGTAGACCTGATATAATGTTTGCTACATGTATATATGCTAGGTTCCAAGTAAGCCCTAGAGAGTCAGACCTAACATTAGTTAAGAGGATTCTTAGGTTTGTGAAAAGTTGTCCAAATCTAGGACTCTGGTATCCAAAAGACTCAGGATTTGAATTAACTGGATTTTCAGATGCTGATTATGCTGGATGCAGAGTAGACAGGAAAAGCACTAGTGGAACTTGCCAGTTCCTTGGTGACAGACTTGTCTCCTGGTTCTGTAAGAAACAGACATCTGTGTCCACTTTAACTACTGAAGCTGAATATATGGAAGCAGGCAGTTATTGCTCACAGATTCTGTGGATTCAAAACCAGCTCCTAGACTATGGCTACAACTTAGAAGGATCAAAAATATTTTGTGATAACACTAGTGCTATCTCTATAGCACAAAATCAAGTCCTCCATAGTAGGACAAAACATATAGAGATTAGGAATCACTTCCTAAGAGACAATGTGGAGAAAAATAAAATTGAAATTCAATATATCCCAACTGATTTGCAAAGCGGAGATATTTTCACCAAACCTTTGGATGAAAAGAAACACACCTTCTTCCTAAATCAGTTAGGAATGTTAGATGGAGGAACTTTAAAATAAATCCCAAGACTTTTAAAATCTAAAAACAGACCAAGACTAGGCTAAAAACTTGTATTTTCTAGTGTCTGTAGGTTCTGTTTTGTCTCTGAACTGCGCTCGACGTTTTTCCCAAAAAGCGTCGAACGGAGATCGACGCTTTTCAATAAGCGTCGATCGGAGTTCAGCATTTTCCAGGCAGCGCCAGGCTCTCTTCTTCTGGTCATCGATCATCGAACGGAGATCGTCGCTCTCCAATGTCATCGAACGGAGGTCGACGATATTGAAGACTCTTCAGATTCCACTAGAAGCCAAGATCGTCGAACAGAGTTCAACGATCCTTCCTTTTCGGCGTCGAACCCTAATATAAAATCATTCTTTCGGCCGTCGTTTTTCTTTTGCGCTTTCAAATTCTCTGCAAACTTTTTTGTTCCCTCCAAACTCTACTGCACTTGGTTGTGTTTGTTACTTATTGCAGGTATACAATGGCCGTGAATGTTGCCGCTCTCGCCAAGATGAAATTTGATACAGGATTTGATATAGATATGGACTTGTTTGATGACAGCGATCAGGTTTTCAAAGACATTCTGGAACTCTTCCGAGAACAACAGTTAGTGCACATAATGTCCACTAGGATGAAGATTGCTGCAGATGAGATTAAGGAATGGGTGTTTACAGCACATAATCTGGATGATAATACCCTCGTTGGTACTATCGGCGGGACTCAGGTATCATTATCACCTACTCTTCTAAGTGAAGTATTTCATCTGAGTACTGGAGATGACTCTGTTGAAATGTCAGGAGAAGAATCTGCGAATATGTTAGATAGAATGGGACACTCTGCCGCTAACCCTAGTAAGTTATTGAAAAAGAACTTATCTATTGAGTTTAGATTTCTGGCTGATGTTTTGGGGAAAGTGCTTCTGGCAAAGCACGCAGCTCATGATACCATATCCAGGTATCAGTTCTGTTTGATGGGAGCCCTGGTAGATAAGAAACACCTGAATTGGGGAGAAATTTTCTTTGATTTGATAAAGAAGAAAATAAACCAAAGTTTTGTGAACTTTGGAAGAATCTTAGGGGTATTCCTGCACTCTAGGTGCCCCGAATTGCTAGTTTCTAATGGGATGAACATCAATTCATCAAAAAGGCTATCCTGTGCCCTTTTTGCGAAATGGGACAGGCAGATAATCAAGCCTACCAGGACTACTAATGCTTCAGGCACAAGGACTATTTCAGTCTCTTCCCCTCAGGATCCTGCCCTCATTGAGGAATTGCCTCCCTCCACCTCCTCTCCTCCTTCTCCACCTCCTGCTGTTTCTACCTCCACCTCCACATCCATCTCTTCCCCCATTACCATTTCTTCACCAATCTCACCTCCAGCCACCACAGAATAATTCCATCCACTCCACTACTATCCACCTCTTGACATTCCATCCTTCAACATCATGGAAGACTCCTTCATGGATGCTTCCACTTCCTCTCCTGCTAAGCTTCCCTCTACTTCTTCATATCAACAACTCCTATATGATATTCTTACTCAACCATCCTTCACACCATCCATCTCCAAGCCCATATCATCTATCTCCACCATCCCAATCTCTCAACCAACCATCCTACCATCCACAATACCGTCTACCACAGTCCATCCATCACAAGCCCTAAACATTCCCTCCTCCACCTCTACTCAAGTCACACTTGAGCAAGTAGATCTATCAGCTTTGGCAGATAAGCTATATGGGATACTGGCCCCCAAGCTAGTAAGCCTGCTGGAGACCTCCATGGCTCCACTCCTGAACTCAATAAAAGAGCTATCTGACAGGCTAAACTCTCTCTCCTCTCCTCAGGCAATCCCTTCTATGGGGTGCCTTGATCCAGTTATCACTGAATCAAGGCAGGGGGGATTCCCTATGAAGTTGAGGTAGTGCCTACTGCTCCTGAGGAATTGCTGCTGCTAGAGATTTCTACTCCAGCCCCAGTACCAGTACTCACAGTGGACTTCAGGTCACTATTGTCTGAATTTGATTCTCTTCCCAGAAGCTGCTTATCAACTCAGGGAGTTGAAGACTTTATTAAGGCCAATGTACCTATTACTGTCTGTGATCCCAGCCTGATTAGATCTTATATAAATTCTCTTAAGGTTGTGGAAGTTTCTGATTGTGTTGCTGCTGCTGCTGAAGTTGCTGAATCTATTGATATTGATATGTTACCTGCTGATCCTGTTGATGCTGCTGCTGTTGAACTTGCTATTTTTCTAGAAGAACCTGTTGTTTCTGAGGTTCTTGCTTCTCTTGCTGCTCCAGAAGTTCCTTCTGCTCCTGCTACTACTACAATTGTTTCTGCTCCTGTTCGGTCAGCTGAGAAGTCTAAACAAAGAGAAGAGTATATCAAACGCATTGATGATCTATATGACAGACCCTAGAGTTCTGAAAGTGATCAATTCAACACTTACTCTGATGATTCTGCTGGCACCATTGCCAAGAAAAGGAAAGCCAGAAGCAAAGCAATGATGAGAGTCCCTCCTGCTCAAGCCAAAGATGTAAATGATATACCATATTACATTTTGCATGATTGTTAGATAACAGAGCCATGGATGCAATACTCTAAGAATCAGATAAAGGCTATGAAGAAAAGAAGGAAGCTTGACAAATATGAGAAAGGATCTTCCAAGTTTCCTCCTCCTCCTCCTCTAGACTCAAGATCTGGTGGAGGCTCAGCTTTTCAATCATCTACTTCAAAGCACAGTTCTTCTCAATCTTCTCAAAGATATCAACCCAGAGGTCAACATCAAAGAGGCTATCATTCTAGAAGAGGTCAGTACAAAGGAAATCAGAGAGAGTACATAACTTATTACAGACAACAAAGGGAAGGACAAGGTCATATTGATTCTACTCAAGGTCCTTTCCCTTACAAGCTTAGAGATTCAGTTGTCACCAGGACTCCTACTGATTCAGAATCTATCAATAGATATGAACCTCCAGTCCCTTTTGAAGATCCTGAAAACAACCTAGTGTCATGGACTGCCAAAATGAAAGAGCTTGCTGCACTAGATCAAATTAAAAAGGCCAAAGAGTAAGGCAAAGACATTTCAAACATTACAACCCTTTCAGATCAAAGAAAGACAGAGTTAGAGAGATATTCTACAAGAAAATTCTTTTATCCAGAAGATTACATGAAGCTGCACCCTGAGCCTATAGTTCCAAGTCCTAGATCCCAAACCTCCTTAGGTGCAGATGATGACAGAAGATCAAAGAAAGAAGCCCTCAATCCTAACATGGAAATTCTGTTTAAAAAGGGAAATGAGAAGAAGTGATTTCTGTAAGCTGAACAAACACCTATCTCTGAATATTTGCTGAACTTCTATCTGTGATCTGCAATGCTGCTATGCCTTATTACTTTAGCTTTTGCTTTATCTGTATGCTTATTTATTTCCAATTTTATCTTGTAAATAGTAATCCTAACCCAAATAGGGGGAGATTGTTGGAACACACTATTACTAATTTGGGCAAGGATCACTATGTTTTTAGGAAATTAGTTTGACCTAGTTGTATAGTTGAAAATGTCAAATTAGAATGAGTCTAAGGGTTAGAACTTAGGTTTGAAGCTGCCCCCAAGACCATTCAAAGATCAGGATTAAGTGCTGAGTCTAAGGCAATTTTCGGCGAGCTCAGGTCGACGAAATGTCGAACTCAGTTCGACGTTCTCTGAGCTCAATTCTGCAAGTCGTCAAACTCCGGTCGACGATCTTCAAGCTCAGATTGACGTTTTGTCTTCAGCTATTTTCCAATTCGCTGAGCTCAGTTCGACGATCGTAGAGCTCAGGTCGATGTTTTCTGTCTCTAGTATAAATCCAATCTCTGAGCTCAGGTCGACGATAGATGAGCTCAGGTCGACGATTTTTGTGAGAGATCGACGCTTTCAGAATTCAAATTCAAGAATAGTTTTGGAATTCTTTCAGAGTTATTTCCTGCATTTATTGCAAAGGATTATGTAGGCGTTTCAAGCAATCTGGAGCAAGTTTCAAGGAAGGCTAAAAGGAATATTACTTAGGACTTTCCCTAGAGACAGTTGTCATTTATGGAAGTCATTTATGACTGAGTAACGACCATCTAAGTCAGAATCTGATATACTCCTACAGAATATGTTTTTGATAATAACAGATCAATACAATAAGATAGGCAAGAGATATACAGGATCATTTGATTGAGAAAAAGAGTTACATAAGAGAGATAAAAATATACTCTGATCAAGAACTCATCTTCTTGAACATACAGATTCACTGAGTCAAAATCTTCAAGAACACAAGAAATTTTTCTGTGGAGGAAATCATCTGCTCCTCCAAATCCTAAAGTGTTCAAAAGCTTCAACATCAAGGACTCCAGACATCACACATTCCAGCATCTGCTGAAATCATCTTTTGCTAGAGATCTGAAGCACCTGAAGACCTATCACCCTAGCAAACCTCACCTTCCTGAACCTTTACAGATCTCAGGGGGAGCTTTAGCTTCATCTTCCACTTGTCTTCTCTCAGACTGTTGACAGATAAGAACAACTCAACTCTTTCTTTATTTTTCCTTCCCTCCTGTAAAAGGGTTCTACAAAACTCCCTTCAAAAGTTCTGAGATTGGTTTCTGAGACCTTATCAAAACTCAGTGGTGGCAAGACACCTTATCAAAAAATCTAGTTTTGGTTTTTGAGCACCTTATCAAAAGGTCATTGGTGCCAAGGACACCTGATCAACTATTCCTGAAGTGGATTCCTACCTAGGGTGGTAGAAGAGTGGATGTACCCAGGTTATTGGGGAACCACTATAGTTCCTTGTGTCATCTGGTTGCTGTGTATTTGACTTTGCTGTGTGCTGTGTGATTTCTTAGTTCTTGCTATAGTTTTTATTTTCATCACAAGCACCTTACATATACATAAATTAAGTCTTCCACTGCTTTATAGTTTTAATTGTAAATTATTTTAAAAATAATCTATTCTCCCCCCTCTAGAGTTAAGGTAGATCTTTTCCTCACTTTCAGATTGGTCCACAAATTATTTTTCTTGGGGTTACGATGATTTTCAACCGCCTTCATATCCATCGCCTCCGAATTTTTCTGATTTTAATTTTTCCAGAGATTTCTTGAATGGAAATTTTGATCCTAGCCCTACTTTGAACTACTCAGGGTGGCAACACCCTGATCATTCTTGGGGCCAAGGTGATCATCAACCCATTCCATCTCAAGATTTCTCCATTTTTTCTTCGCAAGTTTGCGCGCCTCCTATTTTTTATTTTAGCGAAAATGAAATCATTTTTGATTCTGTAGCATTTATTGCACGCATCACTGCTCATTTTAAAGTGATATTTGATTCTTTAGCTTCTGAGGCCGCAACTTTCTCTTTTCATCCTCCTCCTATTTATCTTTCGATTGATGAATCTTCGGATTTTCCGCAGTGTCTTCAATCACTCGCTAAAGACGATTATTCAGAAATTCCATTGTGCTTTCAACCTCTCGAGGAGGAAATTCCCACCGATATCTCGACTTTTTTTTAAGTTTCCGAGGAAGATGAACTTTCTTGTGTTCTATCTTCCGAGGAGAATTATTTTTCGGATATCCCATTTTGCTCCCAATCTACGGAAATGACTTGATATTCAAGTGGAGCAACCAGATCTTTTTATCCAAAAAATTTCTTGCGATCAACCGCTGCCGCCTTCTTCTTTTTCTTCTCTTCCCCCTCCTTGCGAAAATTCCTCTTTCTTTTCTTCTTTTATTTTTCCTTCTAATTTAGTTTCTTGTTGTTCTTCTTTTTCCCCTACTAATAGTTTATTTTCTTTTACTAACAAATTTTCTTTTTCTAAATCTTTTTCCTTTTTGTTTTTTTTTTTAAAAAAATTTACAAAAAATATTTTTATTTTTTAAAAAATGTTTTGGCACTCACGCCGCAACGCATATTACCCGAGCTGCCATTACATTTCATCGTTTTATTTTCCATTTAGCTAACCAATAACGTCGAGCTCAATGACGATAATCAAAGAGCGCTCTTGGGAGGCACCCTTTGCTTATCCATTTTTTTGTTGTTTTTTTTGTGTGCAGGAATAAGCTCCTGCGTGTTTGCGCCTCTTCTCACCTCTCAACTTGGACTCGAGCCAATCTTTAGCTCAAGTTCAGGGGGACGCATTTTTCAACATCTGGGCATCAATTTCTAGGGAAACATCTTTTCCTTTTCTTTGCATTTCATTTCTTCTTTTCTCTTTTTTCTCAACTCTCTTTATACTTAACTTTGAACATTGGGGACAATGTTTAACTTTAAGTATGGTGGAGTGTTTCCTTAGTAAATTTACTCTAGAAAAATCAAAAAAATATATAAAAACTTTAAAATATATATATATATATATATATATATATATTTTTTAAAAAATCCAAAAGAAAATATATAAATTTTTTTGAAAAAAATTCCCAAATTAAATTGAGTTAATTTTTGCCAAATAAATTAGTACCCCGTCACTTTGCATTTTATTATTTTTTAAGCTCATGTCTACTTGCTTAGTTAGAATAAATTAGATTAATTTTCTGTTTAAATATGTTTAGCGAGTGGTGTGTTGACTCATGCAGTGTTCCTATTTAGGGTAGTGTGTTGTTTTGAAATTTTTTTTGAATCTTTTTCACTTTTCCCAAGCCTCATTTTTTATTTCTTTTACTTTTATAAAACCTATCATCCTTTATTTTTCCTTATTTAAAATCTTTTTAAACGTTAATTAGTATTAAGTGTAGTAGACACAAATAGGTCTAGACCCTTATTATCATTGTTTTCATGAAGCAAATTCTCTATTTTATATTTTTGTGCTTATCTTATTTTGAAATTTCAAACCTTTACTTTGAGTAGATTTAGAAAACATGAAAATGATTTAGGCATTTCTTTTGAAATGTTTGAGCCTTTTGATGCGCGTAAAACACGGCAAGCATACCGGTCACACAAGTAATAAAGTTGGGAATAAATCCCCGGATGTCGGTCTCTTGAGGAATGCATTTAGCGTCGAACGATTTAGACTCTAAAACTATTGTTATGAGAGTTAATTGAAATAAACAGAAAAAGAAGGGGCTTTGGTTGGTGGTCTTACGACCGATTACACTAACGTAAACTATGCGGGTCGCAATCACCGCTTCTCAAGGCGAGATGGATGTAGCGGCCGTGATACCGTACTTCGATTGGTGAGTGGACGGAAGTCTAGCGAGTGAGGTGATTAGTGCGGAGTGAAAAATGAGTGAAACGAACACATGTGAGTGGAGCGAGATGGAGCGAGGCACATCAAAGAATAATTCTCATAAGCAAGATGAAACACAAACGATCAAATTAACACTAGAAATTGATGTTCATTACATGCATAAACATTCCATGCAACAAGAAAAGATAGAAAATGCAAAACCACGAGATTGAAGATCCACCGCGGTTGTTGGCCGGAGGTGCGGGTTGTCAATCAGCTTCCAAGCGCAGTCCGAGGAGGGCTTCCGGTACCACCGAGCTATCACCTCGAGGGCCTGTAATTCCGTTCTCTAGGTATGCTTCGTCTTCTTCCTTGGTGGAAAGCTCGGAGAAGAATGCTTCAATGGCTGGGAGGATCACCGGAGGATGCGGAATGCTTCGGAATCGTCGGAGAAGGTCCTCCCGATGGTAGGGATGAAGGTGGAGGCGAATGGAACTGCTGGAGGGCGAAACGGTGGACTGGCGGAGGTTTCGTAACAATGTTCGTTGCCCTAATTCGCGGAATAGGGCTTTATATAGCTTGCAGAATAAATCGGGCGCACGACCACTAGCGCACGACCAGTGGTCGTGCGCGACCAAGGTCAGCGCCCGTGCGCGAGCAACCTGTAGACCTGCATCAGAAAATCAATGGTCGCGCACGATCAGTGATCGTGCGAGGCAATGCTGATGATCGTGCGGAAATAGCCAGACAGAACTTTGTAAAATGGGTATGACTGCGCATGATCGGCGGCGCACGAGCAGTGGTTGTGCGCGGTATGGCAAGTGATCGTGCGGAAGGTTCAAGACAGGGATTTCACAAATGAGTCCGGGCTGCACACGATCAGTGATCGTGCGCCAGGAGGTCGATTGTCGTGCGTGGGTAAAAATGCACGACCACTGACTCCTTTGCCAAAAATAGTGAAACGCCTATCCCGAATGCCCTCACGATCCCCAAACCTGCAGGAAAACTGCACGGGACATCGATCGTGGCAGCCACAGCAAACAATAATAATCATAACAAGAATGTAAATGCACACAAGCACAGAAATGGGCTAAAAAGGTGCACAGGGCGTGGAATGCCGTAGCTAACCAAAAGGAGTACTAATGGCGCTAAAAGATAGTGCAAAGATGAGGAAAAAGGCCTAGATGAGTCCAAAATAAGGTATAAAATATGGACTCATCACACCCCCAGACTTAATCATTTGCACATCCCGGGCAAATAATCACCTTGTGGACTCAAAAATGGCTAGCTGACGTAGTAAGTTCAAAATACAGTAGGACGAGAAATCGAGAAACACAAGTGCAAAGAAAATATAATAGAAGGAGTTTTTAATCATGCTATGCAATTTATAATTTTCGATAAACGTAAATAAATACTGTCACTACTCAAAGGTTGAATTTCCAGAGAATCGCGTGGTCATGTGTAGGAAGAAAATAGGCAAGTCGGATGGTGGAGCATTGCCAAAGAGCGGGGCTCGTGATCACCTCCAAAGGAATCCACCAATGTCGGGGACCATATGCTTGCCCGTTCACACTTTCTCCACGATGCTAGTTCGACTCGAGCATAAATCCGTAGGACTTTAGGTGAAGAGTTAGGGCTTGGGTGTAGACGTAGGTATGGATGAAAAAAATGAAAATGAAGGCTACGCACAACCCAACGGAGCTCGCACAATTATAGATTTCCCACTAGCAAAATGAATGTGAGTGCACCACACCCCCAGACTTGGTTTTTACAATATGGGTGTGTGCACCGCCTACCCCAAAATAGATTTCTCAAAAACAGATTTTCATTTATACTTTTTATTTTCTCTTTTTCGTTTCTTTTTCACAATTTTTGCTTTTATAAATTTTTCTTTTTCAAATTCTTGAATTTCAGCAAATATAACAAGATGGCAAATCCACTTTTTTCACAAAACCACTTCCCACATCAACAACCCAATGAGAAAATGCTTGGAACTAGAGCTCGACGCGGGTGTGCGACTAGGATTGGCTTGATGCATTGGTGAATTGAGTGTGGAGCTGAAACAAAAGGAAGGTAGGCTCAACGGGGCTAGCGAGGGCTATGTTAGGACGGGTGCAAGGCTCAACCGGGCCAAAGTGATGGCCTACATCACGCTCACGCTCGACTAACCGTGCACCAATGCTTCGAAAGTAGCCTGGGGCAAGTTCTTAGTCACCGAGAAAAGTGATCTGTCCTCCTGACTCGAGCAATACAAAGCTAGCGACGCCTACACACATTCCTACACTACCGAGTGATTACTCCGGATTCATAGATTTGAGTAGGACAGACAGTATTTACGAGTGCAGAAAAAATATAAATTGCAAGCATAAAGAAAAACTAAATCTATACAATTTCTACACAACGTGAGCACTCGATTAGGAGCACTGTACGAGTTTCGAACTACTCTAAATCAAAATCCTACGTCAGCACCACAATCTTAAAGTTTACACGAAATAATACATCAACTCGAGCCGCAAGCGTGGTCAAGTGCGTGCTCATGTGGGTGACAAAGTGTGTGCAGCAGGAGTCAAAAACAATGAAGCAAAAAGGAAAACTACTGGCATGCAAAATTAAATGTGCACGTGGAGTGCACAAGCGGCTCTTCCCCCCAGACTTGAATGAAAACATAAGCAAGAAAAATAGACATTCAACCAAGGAATGAAATCTGAAGCGAGAGAGAGTACCTATGCTCCAAAGAGGGGAGCATGCCAGAAGATTGCGTGATGATTCGCGGGAGTTACTGCTTCGCACAAAAGATAAGCTAAACCTGCGAATTAGGCCGAACAACAGAAAATACAAAAAAATAGAAAACATAAAATAAAAAGCATAAACAAGGGGACCAAAAGGTCCAAGCTTGGGTTGTCTCCCGAATAGCCCTTTTGTTTACCGTCCGTAAGGTGGACCAAATACCTGTATTAGTAGTTGTATATAATGTTTTTGCAGCAAAATAAAATAAAACTCAAAATGTTCCAACAAGAAACAAAGAGCGGAGGGAAATAAAATGGAAGCTGCGGAGAATATATAGCATCCTCATTCGTCGTCATCACTGCCAATCTCAATAGGTGGCGAACAGGGCTTAGGAGCGGCGGGGGCGACACGTGCAGGCGGTGGACGAATGCTCAGGCCACCTCGCAATGCCTGCTGATAGACCAGGTCTTGCATCCAATACTGAGAGGCCTCAATGTTCGCGAGGCGCTCATGTAGATATGGAACGCCCGGGCCCTGAGCAGCACTGAAGTGAGGGCCTGGCTGGCTATGAGGCATGGCTGGCGGCAGCTGTGGTGACTGAGAATATCGCGGCTGTAAACTTCCCGCAGCTCTCCGCCCTCCCATGACGGATGATTCAGGTGCAACTTCCTCCTCATCATCTGGTCTGGCCCTCCGGGCATCACCCGACATCACAATCTCAAAACGGCGATTTGCTCTACGCCCAACAACACGCAACAAATGGAAATTGACCATGCTGGCACGAGTGATCGAAGAGGGCGAGGTAACCGGCTCCATCAGGGGTAAGCTATCCCAGACTCCCAAACCCTTTGCGATGCTGGTGATGTAGTAAGCACCACCAATCGATCCGACGAGGCTATACGTGGCCTCGTGAAGGAAGAATGTTGCCAACATATACCCCAGGTGAATGGGTTCTGAAAGTGAGGGATAAGATCAATCCTAACTCTAGAGGGGGGGGGGGGGGGGGGGTGAATAGAGTGATTTAAAATAGTTTTGCAAATTAAAACTTATATGGAGAAAAGGCTTAGATTTACTTAGTGTATGGTGCTATAGCAATTAATCAAAGTAAGAAGAGAATCACAGCACAAAGCAAAACACAAAGAAACAAGCAACCAGAATACACAAGGAGCTATAGTGGTTCCCAAAAATCTTGGGTAGTCCACTCTTCTATCACCCTAGATAGGAATCCACTTCAAGATGAGTTGATCAGGTGTCTTGAGCACCAGAGAGTTTTTGACCAGGTTCTCACAAACCAAAGGGGCTGATTTTTGACCAGGTTTCAGCAAAACCAAAGGTAACTTTTGAAGGGAGTTAAAACCCTGTACAGAAAGAAAAAGAAAAAGCTGATGTTGTCTTCTCTATCAATAAGTAGAGAGAAGCAAAGTGGATCTGTTGATGTTGTCAGAGCTCCCCCTGAGACCAAGAAGTAGTTCAGGAAGGAGAGCTTTGCACAAGGGTGACAGGTCTTCAATGATCTAATCTGCTCCAGCAAAAGATGATCCAAACAAGTTGGATGGTTATGTCTGAAGCAATCAGAATTCCTGTGTGTAAGCTTGAATGAATATCACAGAGAGCAAGAAGAAGAAGTCTCTTGTGGTTCTCTGTTTTCTGATAGAATATATCTCTGTGTTCTTCTTCTGAGTCTTTGATAGCCGTTGGCAGCAAGCATTAAATGCTTGCCTTAAATGTCCATGTCTCAAAGGAAGTGCCAGGCAAACATTCCTTAGAAAATTCCTTGAGCCATGCACCAGATTTGCTGTAACGGCCAATAAATCTTCAGCATTAATTGTTCTGACAGAAGGAATTTGAATTCCTATTCAAAACTGACGGGAGCCTGGAAAACATCGAGCTCACAATAAAACGTCGATCTGAGCACGACACACGTCGGCCAGAGAGTGGTTTCAGAAAGCAGAACTGGGATTGACGGAACGTCGAGCTGAGGTCGACTCCACGTCAAGCTGAGGTCGACTCCACGTCGAGCTGAAGTTGACTCTAACTAACCTATGTGACCTTTATAACAACAAGGAGGTCACAACACAAAATACCTATAGAAATATAGTCATCCTGACCCAAATAGTAATAGGGTGTTTCAACAATCTCCCCCTATTTGGATTAGGATTACTATTTACATGAATTTAGGGATTCAAAAAGAAATAAAGCAGGACAAAGCTGAATAAAATACAACCAGTCATATGACAGAATAAAGCAGCATATATATAACACTATATAGCAGCAATAATGTTTAATGTCCTGTATCCAGCAGAGAAAAAGAAATAAAACACCTTACATTACTTTTTCCTTTGGAGCTTTGTCTTGATCACTCCCCTTGAAGATAATTTCCCTGTTAGGATTTGTAGCATCCTTCTTGGATCTGTAATCTTCAGCTGCACCTAAGGATTTCTGACCTATTCCACTAGCTGGTACAGCTGCAGGATGAAGCTGCATATACTTATCAGAATCAAAGAATTTCTTTGAGTTGTATTTCTCCAATTCTTCTCTCCTTTGATCTGACATGGTGCTGATGTGAGAGGTGTCCAGACCTCTTGCTCTAGCTCTGTCAATCTCATTCAGAGCAGCCATCTCAGTCATCCTGGCCTTCCAGTAAGCTGGAGTTTTAGTAGGATCTTCAAAAGGAATAGCTGGTTCATATCTGTTGGCAGAGAGTTCTTGATGAGTTCTTGGAGTGAAGTCAACTCTGGGTCTGTAAGGATAGGGACCAGAGGGTGGATCAATGGGTCCTCCCCTTTGGTAAGGTTGAGATCCTGATCTTCCTCTGGACTGCCTGCCTCTATTGTATCCTCTTTGCTGGTTTCCCCTTTGCTGATTATACCCTTGGGATCTTCTTGACTGATAGGTCTTGCCATGCAGAGATGATGGGGCAGGATTGGAAGAGAGGCTTGCACTTGCACCTGCATCCGGAGGAGGTGGAGGTGGAGGCTGATGGAAAGGCTTGGAGGGGCCTTCATTGAACTTTCTTTTCTTCTTCATTGCCTTTCTTTGGTTTAGAGAATATTGCATCCAGGGCTCAGTGATTTCATAGTTGTACTTGATGTGGTAAGGGATGTCATGATCTGTGACTCTAGCCGATGGAACTCTTTTCATTGCTTTGGATCTTGCTTTCCTCTTCCTTGCAATGGTTGCAGAGGAGTCATCAGAATCAGTTGCAAATTCATCCTCTGAGCTTTGAGATTCATCATAAGGATCTATGTAAGTTCTCTTTGAGATAGGAAAATTGATGGGGGCTGGAGCATCTGAAGAAGTAACTGGAGGAAGGTCTACTGATAGTGTAGAAGAGGAGTCTAACACTGCAGGAAAGGAAATAGCCTCAGGAGCCATAGAGGCTGAGGTGGCTAGTTCCTGAAGAACTCGGGAGACAATGGTCTCAAATTCATCTGGTGTCTCAATCAATTCACCTGAAGTTTCTGAGGGAACAGTTTTAGCAGCTACTACTGCTTCAACAACAACATCATCACAAGCAGGAGCCACAGCTACCACTACTTCATCAAGGATCATGGCATCAACAGCCAAAGAGGATGGAATGATCTTCTGAAAAGGGACAATGGCCCTAGACAGGTCTTCTTGAGGAGGCAGGAGGCTGTAGTTTCTGAAGTGAAGATGTGCTGGAAGGTAGAAGCTCTGGACAGAAGATGCCAAGGACTGAAAGTCTAAGGCACTGCTGATCATCTGAACTGAACCTTGAGGAGGATCCTCAGAGGTCATCTGAACTTCTACTGCTGAAACTGTCTCTGAACAACCCTGTACTACCTGTACTGCTGAAGACTGCAGCTCTTCTTCTGCTGACATCTCCCCCTGCCTAGAATCAGTGGCAGCTGACTTTAGGCCCCCAGAAGAAGGGCATGCCAGATAGGATGAGAGGGATGAGACTGAGGCAGAGAGAGAGCTCAGGGAAAGGACTAGAGGAGCCAGCTTGGCATCCAATAGAGAGGAGAGCCTAGGGGCCAAAATATCAAAAAGCTTATTGGCCAAAGGCAAAAGATCTACTTGCTCAAGTGGGACTTGAGTAGAGGTAGAGGGAGAAGCAGAGAAGATGAAGGTAGAAGATGTTGTTGGTGGTGCAGACATGGGAGGGATAGCTGGTTCATGGATGGAGGATAGGAGAAGTTCTGAAAATGTTGATGAAGGGTGGAAGTCATGAGGAGAGGAGGGAGAGGCATCCATGAAGGATTCATCATGAATGTCAATGGAAAGGATGTCCTCATGAGATGAAGAGTCCAAGCTCATGGGAGGAAAATAGTGGAGGGGATGGAAAGTGATGAGTGGTGGAATGGAGGATGCAATAGTAGAAATGGATGAAGGGATGGGTTGAGTGGATGAGATGATTGTTGTTGTTGGAATGAAAGAGGATGGGAGGATGATGGAGGAAGATGGCAAAACCCCTGCTTCTGGGCCAGTAGACTGAGGAAGAGTGACCTCTATAGTCCTGGTATCTGCAGAAGTCCTCATTGCTACAGCTGCCCTGGAGTTCACAATCTTCCTGTCCCACTTGCCAATCAGTGCACAAGTGAGCCTCTTAGAAGCATTGATGTGCTTCTTTGAGGACACAAGCAACTGAGGGCAACAGTGGTTCAGAATCAAACCAAGAACCCTTCCAAAGTGGACAAAGTTCTTATCCATTTTCTTCTTAATCATATCAAAAACAATCAAACCCCAATTGGGATGCTTCTTATCCAAAATTGCAGCCATAATGCAAAACTGATGCCTAGTAATGGCATCATGTGCAGTCCTCTTTGCACAAATTACCTTGCCTGTGATATCTGCTAACAGCCTAAACTCAATAGCTAGGTTAACTTTTAAAAGTTTAGAGGGGTTACCAAATTATGCCCCATTCTGTCTAGCATCACAACAAACTCTTCCATAGAGAGTTCTATCTCATCATCTCCAACAGCAAAACCGAAAACCTCTGAAATGATTTGAGGAGAAATGGCTACCTCATTCCCTAAAATTGTTCCAGTCATCGTACTGTTATCTGAATTCACTGCAGTAAAAATCCACTCTTTGATTTCAGATTCTGGAAGAGGAATCCTGGTTGTCATGAAGTTAACCAGGTGCTGCTCTTTGAATAGCTCCAGATATCCAGAAAATTCTGCGATGATCCATCAAAGGAGTCGATGTCGATGTCAAAACCTGAATCAAACTTCATTGCCGCCAATGCACCTGCAGCAATTGCAATTATCCTGCAAATAGATACCTTCCAAGATCAAGAGTAAAGGATTTGGAGGGAGAAAGCTTGAGCAGAAAATATGAGAGCGCAACTGCGAACGACGGAGAAGAATGATTTTATACTAGGGTTCGACGCAGAAATGGAAAGAACGTCGAGCTCAGGTCGACGCTCTAAGGCTCTAGGAGAATGGAAACGACTCAACAGCGTGCAGCTTAGGTCGACGTTTGACGCTTGGGCTGATGCTATACGTCGAGCTCAGGTCGACGTTGAACGAAGGCGTCGACCGAAGGGAGAAAAACTTAGGAAGCCAGGGAGCTGTGAACTTAGTTCAACGCTAGAAGTTGAGGTCGACGTTCGACGCTTTTGAGGGCGACGGACCGTCGATCTTAGTTCGACGCAGCGTCGAGCTTAGTTCAGAGCTCAAAGAAACCACTCAGACAGAGGAATTTTAAAATGAAATTTTTCCTATTCCTGTTATGGGTTTCAAAATCTTGGAGTTTTAATTTATACTGTCTCCATCTAGCATTCCCAACTGATTGAGGAAGAAGAAGTGCTTCTTTTCATCCAAGGGCTTGGTGAAAATATCTCCTCTTTGTAGTTTAGTGGAAATGTATTCTAGTGCAATTTTCTTCTTTTCTACATTATCCCTTAAGAAGTGATGTCTGATCTCTATGTGCTTAGTCCTACTATGGAGAACTGGATTTTGTGCAATGCAAATTGCACTAGTACTATCACAAAAAATTTTAGACATCTCTAAGTTGTAGCCATAATCTAGGAGCTGGTTTTGAATCCACAAAATCTGTGAGCAACAACTGCCTGTAGCCATGTATTCAGCTTCAGCAGTTGATATGGACACAGAAGTTTGTTTCTTACAAAACCAGGAGACAAGTCTATCACCAAGGAATTGACAAGTTCCACTGGTCCTTTTCCTGTCTACTCTACATCCAGCATAATCAGAATCTGAAAATCCAGTTAGATCAAATCCTGAGTCATGTGGATACCAGAGACCTAGATTAGGACAACTTTTTACATACCTAAGAATCCTCTTAACTAATGTGAGGTGGGACTCTCTAGGGCTTACTTGGAATCTAGCACAAATGCATGTAGCAAACATTATGTCTGGTCTACTAGCTGTTAGATAAAGTAATGAGCCAATGATTGCTCTATAGTTTGTCTGATCAACTGGTTTTCCAGATTCATCAGCATCTAAAACAACATTTGTAGGCATAGGTGTTTTCATAGAAGATGCTTCAGACATTCCAAATTTCTTAACCAGTTCTCTTGCATAATTGGTTTGAGAAATAAAAATGCCATCCACATGTTGTTTAACTTGCAATCCTAGAAAGAAAGCAAGCTCACCCATGCTACTCATTTTAAACTTTGAATGCATAAGTTGTGAGAACTTTTTGCATAAGTTTGAATCAGTAGACCCAAATATGATATCATCTACATAAATTTGTACTAGTAGGATATGGGACCTATGGGTTCTAATAAAGAGAGTTTGGTCTACTATACCCCTTTTAAAATCATTTTCCAATAAAAAACAAGCTAAGGTCTCATACCATGCTCTAGGAGCTTGCTTGAGACCATATAAAGCTTTATGCAGTTTAAAAACATGATCAGGAGAGGTTGGAGAGATAAAACCTGGAGGTTGCTTTACATAAACCTCTTCCTTGATGTCTCCATTGAGAAATGCACTCTTGACATCCATCTGATATACCTTGAATCTCTTGTGAGCTGTATATGCAAGAAAGATTCTTATGGCCTCCAACCTTGCAACTGGTGCAAAGGTTTGGTCATAATCAATCCCTTCTTCTTGGCAATATCCTTGTGCAACAAGTCTTGCCTTGTTTCTCACAATTATTCCTTGATCATACAACTTGTTCCTGAATACCCATTTGGTTCCAACAATTTGCTGGTTCCTTGGTCTTGGTACTAATTCCCAAACTTTATTCCTTTCAAATTGATTCAACTCCTCTTGCATTGCAATGATCCAGTTTGGATCTTGCTCTGCATCTTGTATTGTTTGAGGCTCAATTTGAGAAAGAAAGCAAGTGTGCATAATATTATGATTAACTTGATTCCTTGTTTGCACACCTACTGAGATATCTCCAATTACTTGTGAAATTGGGTGATCTCTTGTTGTTACTAAATCAACAAGGGGTGTTGATGGTGCACCAACCTGTGTTGTTGTTTCCTCTTGTGGAACAACAACTGGTTCTTCAATTTGTTGACCATTTGAGCTTTCCAAAACCTGAGATTCCTCTTCATTGTCACTAAGTTCAGCGTCTTGTTGAATTGTTGAAGGTAATGAATCTTTGTTTGTGATGGTAAGCTGCTTCAGATTTTCTGAAATTGAATGTTCCTGCAAATTGCTTATGGTAGAAGTCTCCTTCTCCTTATAAGACATATTAGCATATTAGTTTCATCAAATGTAACATGCATGGATTCTTCAATTTTATTAGAGCACTTGTTAAAAACCCTATAAGCCTTGCTAATCATGGAGTATCCCAGAAACACTCCTTCATCAGCTTTGGCTTCAAATTTAGCTAGGTATTTCTTGTCATTATTGTGAATGAAGCAAATGCAACCAAAAATTTTGAAATAATTTACTTTAGGTTTCTTCCCTTTGAGTAACTCATAGGGAGTCTTACCCTTTAGTTTATGTATCAGGCTTCTATTCAAAACATAGTTGGAGGTGTTCACAGCCTCTGCCCAAAAGGTTAGAGGAAGGTGAGCATCTGTCAACAATGTTGTGGCAGATTCAATAAGGGTTCTATTTTTCCTTTCAACTACCCCATTTTGTTGAGGAGTTCTCGGAGATGAGAAAGTGTGCCTGATACCTTCCTTCTGACAGAACTCTAGCATAAGAAAAGAATCAAACTCTGTCCCATGATCACTTCTGATCAGGGCAATGTGAGTATTGAACTCAATCTGTATGCCTTTGAGAAAATCTGTCAAAATCTTGAAGTTATCAGACTTTTTTCTCAGAAAGAACACCCAAGTGAATCTTGAGAAGTCATCTACAACTACTAAAGCATAAGATTTCCCTCCTAGGCTTTGTACATTAATTGGTCCAAAAAGGTCCATGTGCAATAAGTACAAAATTCTAGGTGAATCACTCTTATTAAGTGACTTGAAACTATTTTTAGTTTGCTTGCCTAATTGACAAGCCTTGCAAAGTCCTTCCTTCTTGTAGGGACCAGAAGGTAGTCCTCTAACAAGGTTGTCTTTGGATAACTTAGCAATGGTTCTAAGGTTCACATGTCCTAATCTTTTATGCCATAGTTCATTAGGTTTGCTAAGGGAGTTAAATAAACAAATATCTACTTTAGATGAATTAAAATCAACTAGATATATGTTATCTTGTCTATTACCAATTAAAACAATGTTGTTATTTAATGCAATATTACATGCTGAGTTGGTAAACCAAACCTGATAACCAACATCACATAGCTGGCTGATGCTGATTAAGTTGTGCTTTAGTCCTTCCACATAGGCCACTTTCTTGAATGTAATTGACCCTATTTTGACTTGGCCATAGCCTTTTGTTTGTCCAAAGTTTGAATCTCCAAAGATTACTTTGGGTCCATGTTTGGCTTTGAAGGACACAAGGTTCTCCTTGTTGCCAGTCATGTGCTTTGAGCACCCACTGTCCAAGTACCACTGCTGGTTCTCAATTGGATAGGTCTTTATCTGCACATACAACAAATCAATTGTTTTTGACCCAGTTTACCTTGGGCCTTTCTTGATATCCTTTAAACTCTGAAATAAAAGACATCTCAGGTTGACTCTTATAGCCTACAGGATGATATCTCCTAGGAGGTATTATCCATTCAGCATAAGGGTTAAAGTGATGAGATGTGGAGCTGGAATTAAATCTTGAATTAACCCCTGAGAACTGGATTTTGCTCTGAACTTGGCTCGACGCACGTCGAGCTTCGGTCGACGGACTCTGGTGAGTGCGTCGAGCTCCATTCGACGGCGAAGTCTTGCTTTGTTCAAAAGGTAGAAGGCGTCGACCTGAGTTCGATGTTTTCTTGCGATTACGTCGAGCTCTGTTCGACCTCCGTCGAGCTTCGTTCGACGCTTTTTGTCCAGTTTCCTGGGTTAAGTCAGCATTCTTCCTAGCCACTAACAAGACTCCTTTACCTTTGTCACTGGTAAATTTGATTGGGGTTGTCAGCACTATGGGTTGGCTGGATGAAGCACCCAAGCCCAGTGAACCATTCAATCTTGAGTTCACTGTACTTGTGATGTCCATTAGTTTGATACTTCTCCCATAAGGGTTTCTTCAAATTGTTTGGCCTTAGATAGTTCACCTTTCAGTGAGGCTAACTCCTCCCCACACTGCTTCAACTCTTCTAAGAGTCTAAGATTATCTGAGTTAATTGATTTGCATTCAATCAATTGTTCTTTAAGAGTTACAATTAACTTTTGAGATTCAATCAAGTCAATGCACATAGATTTGAACTCAGATTTAAATTCATCAGAATTAAAATCAAATGAATCTATTACCTAATCCTCAGTAAGTTCCTGATCAGATAGGTGGTCAGCATCAAGCTCTGAATCAGTATTGTTTTGAGATGCATTGATGGCCATCATGCAGAATCCTTTTTCTTCTGCATCATCCTCATCATCACTAGAGCTGGATGATGAATCAGACTCATCAGAGTCACTCTAGGATTCAGCCACAAATCCTTTTCTGGTGTGCTTGCTGTTGCTGGAGGAAGGCTTGTCATGGTACTTCCTTGACTCCTTATCCTTCCTTTTATCTTTTCTTTCCTTCTTGTCCCTTCTGTCCTTATCTTGATTTTTTGGACAGTTGGGGACAATGTGTCCTGGTTTCCTGCAGCCAAAACAGATAATATCTTTATTAGTAGATCTGTCATACCTTGGCTTGTCTTTGTCTTTGGATGACCATCTTCTGAAGTTCTTTTTATTCAGCTTATTGAACCTTTTGACAAGTAGGCTCATAAGCTCTTCATTTCCCAACACCTTTTCTTTAGGTTGTTCTTCCTGTGCCTTGAAGGCAATGGTTTTCTCAACCTTTTCAGTTGGTGTGGATATCTTCTGCTCTTCTTCTCTCTTCTTAATGAATTGCTCATAACTCTTGAGCTTTCTTAGAAGAGCTTCTGTGGATAACTCACAGACATTCCTTCCATCTTTAATTGTCCAGATTCTTGAGTCCCAAGAGCTAGGGAAACAAGTCAGTATCTTGTCATTTATCTCAGTGAGAGATATGTCCTTATCTAGTGATCTAAGCTCACTGATGATTAGACTCAGTCTGTTGTACATGTCAGCAACTGACTCAGACTCTACCTTTTGAAGTTCTCATACTGGGTGATGAGGTAGGATCTCCTATCCTTTCTTTCATCTGCAGAACCTGATACAATTTCTGAAAGTTTTTCCCAGATCCCTTTGGCAGTATTGCATTCAGCTACTTTCTGGAAAATGTCATCTGACATGGTTTGAGCCAAGATGTTCATGGCTTTAGCATCTGCTGCCTTCCACTTTCATATGTCAGCATCAGTTCCTGAAGGAGGAGGAACAGCTGATGTACTTATTTCTGTGGGAGGCCTTGGACAATCTGTCAACACAGAATTAAAGATGTCCTCATCAAATGAATTCATGTAAAGTCTAATCCTTGCCTTCCATAGTGCAAACTTATAGAGATTGCACATAGGAGGTCTGGTGCTAGCAAAGTCCTTGTTTTGTGCCATGAGTTTTAAAGATAAGTAAAACTAAAAGAAATAACCCTTTTGAGAGAAATGATCTTATCAGAGATCTTTTGATCCAGGTGTTAGCCTGTATGAATGATCAACCTCCCTCTGATACCAATTGAAAGTGAGGGATAAGATCAATCCTAACTCTAGAGGGGGGGGGGTGAATAGAGTGATTTAAAATAGTTTTGCAAATTAAAACTTGTATGGAGAAAAAGCTTAGATTTACTTAGTGTATGGTGCTATAGCAATTAATCAAAGTAAGAAGAGAATCACAGCAGAAAGCAAAACACAAAGAAACAAGCAACCAGAATACACAAGGAGCTATAGTGGTTCCCCAAAATCTTGGGTAGTCCACTCTTCTATCACCCTAGATAGGAATCCACTTCAAGATGAGTTGATCAGGTGTCTTGAGCACCAGAGAGTTTTTGACCAGGTTCTCACAAACCAAAGGGGCTGATTTTTGACCAGGTTTCAGCAAAACCAAAGGTAACTTTTGAAGGGAGTTAAAACCCTGTATAGAAAGAAAAAGAAAAAGCTGATGTTGTCTTCTCTATCAATAAGTAGAGAGAAGCAAAGTGGATCTGTTGATGTTGTCAGAGCTCCCCCTGAGATCAAGAAGTAGTTCAGGAAGGAGAGCTTTGCACAAGGGTGACAGGTCTTCAATGATCTGATCTGCTCCAGCAAAAGATGATCCAAACAAGTTGGATGGTTGTGTCTGAAGCAATCAGAATTCCTGTGTGTAAGCTTGAATGAATATCACAGAGAGCAAGAAGAAGAAGTCTCTTGTGGTTCTCTGTTTTCTGATAGAATATATCTCTGTGTTCTTCTTCTGAGTCTTTGATAGCCGTTGGCAGCAAGCATTAAATGCTTGCCTTAAATGTCCATGTCTCAAAGGAAGTGCCAGGCAAACATTCCTTAGAAAATTCCTTGAGCCATGCACCAGATTTGCTGTAACGGCCAATAAATCTTCAACATTAATTGTTCTGACAAAAGGAATTTGAATTCCTATTCAAAACTGACGGGAGCCTGGAAAACATCGAGCTCACAATAAAACGTCGATCTGAGCATGACACACGTCGGCCAGAGAGTGGTTTCAGAAAGCAGAACTGGGCTTGACGGAATGTCGAGCTGAGGTCGACTCCACGTCGAGCTGAGGTCGACTCCACGTCGAGCTGAAGTTGACTCTAACTAACCTATGTGACCTTTATAACAACAAGGAGGTCACAACACAAAATCCCTATAGAAATATAGTCATCCTGACCCAAATAGTAATAGGGTGTTCCAACAGGTTCCCGCTTGAGCATGCTATAAAGACAAACCAAATCTTGCCACCCGACCACATTTTGGCTAAGTGCGCGAGCAGTAAGCGAATGGCTAAGGAGATGTTGAAGGTACCGCAAGGCAGGGGATACGATTTTTGTAGACTTGGCCTTCCAAGCCACATATTTCTCGTCGGAGCCGGTGATTTCACGCCAAGCAGTCGCATGGGAGGCACCTTCAGGGAAGCCAGAGCCCAAAATATGCGGTGCCGACTCACTTGAGTAAAATCTGGCTCAGACGCCGAGCTCATGGATGGTCAAAGAAATGACCTGTCCCCTCATCCGGAAGGAACATACAACAGGTCGATAGCCGTTAGTATCGCATTCCCACTCGAACGTGGAGAGGAACTCCAAAGTGAGTTCTCTAAATCCAGGTTCGCGGCACTCGAAAACGCGGCTCCATTGGTCGAAAGAGTAAAGATGGAGGATCGAATCGGCTAGGGCGCCACCGTCACCAATGGATCGCAATTCCTCCCAATCCACAAGACGCTGGGAGAGGAAAGGCTTGACTTTCAAAGCATTATACCTGCGCGTGTGGGCATCCTTCTGGAATGTCCCCATCTTCGCTAGAACTTGAGCCGGAGTGGAGCGCCGGTAGGCATTAACAATATTGCGGTTGGAGGGTGTAGCCATCTCACAACGGATATCCGGAGTCGCGAGAGGAGAAGAGATCTCCCAGGGAGTTACCAGAGGAGGAGGAGGAAGAGTGAGATCGGCGAGGATACGGCGCACTAATAGGGCCGCGGATCGCAGAGTTAGGGCGCACGAACAGTGTGGCCCGGTCGGTCCTTTTATAAAAACTGGGCTGACCGCACGATCAGTGATCGTGCGAATTAAATAGCGCGCACGATCAGTGATCGTGCGCGTTATAATAAATCAGCGTCGATCCAGATTTATACCAAGATCGCTCGGGAGACACTGAGGGTGCGCAAGGGGAAACCATCGGACACTGGGGAGCTACCAGATCAACAAAAACTTAAAGAGCAAAAAAGAGCAATGCAACTAAAAAAATAAAAGTAGAAAAGAAAACATTAACTAGATAACTATTGGGTTTTCTGTCTCCCAACAAGACTTATTCCCAATGCTCAACATTTCTTAACTGATTGGCGTATGAAAATAGAAATGCTCAGCCATTTGCTCCAATTCGCAACGTGGTACCAGGTACCAATACGGAGATAGAACATATTCCCCACTACCTGTATAAATATACCTGTCATGGGTGTCAGGCATGGACAGGAAATAGCTCGTGAAGTTCGTCATTTCCGACTCCACCCGTATCTGGTTGCTAGCAGACATAGGCCGCATTACAGGCCCTTGCACTGGTTGAACCGGTTCCAAGATGGAAGCCTGCAGGGAAGTGGAAACAAGAACGGGGTCAAGAAATAAATTAGAAGAATAACATAAACAATCCTTAATCTTGGAAATGATCCCGGAATCATCTCCCGTTGGTGGAATTGCAGAAATGTGAACACCACTGTCCAGGATGGTGCAAGAAGTTCCTAGTGCAGCATCCATTTCGTCCGCGCATTGGACATCCTCACATGGGGTGAAGGTAGCAACCTCGACAGGATCTAACAGAAAGTTGAGAGTGCTAGTTTCCACCTACGAATCAACCTCAATAGAAATATCAAAAAAAGAAGGAATACTATGCAAAGTGGAAGGCAGAGGTACAGAACTCAACGGGAGGTCAAGAACTGGCTCTTCGCAACCGGACTCGATGCTAGGTGATGCATGTTCATTAGAAGTATATGTATCCATGCCGGGATGGGGATCAACACAAACATCGGGGCATGTACCGGAAATGCTTTCTCCAAAACATGGAGATGGCATCGATGCATATCCCGAGGCTGAAGGGGTGCTGCTCACGGTGGAAGTGGGAATAATCCGGAAGTCTAACTCATTATCCACTTCCAATTCAGCTAAATAAGCAGTGCAGTCCTTCAATGCATTATCCCAGCTTCGACAAAAGATGCACTGCTTAGCCGGCTTCCGCGGTGAAGCGTTTGCTGAAGCCGAGAAAAAGTAGTGTGGTAATGGCTCCGCGGGTCGGTGGATGACCGGCTTATGTCTACGAAATGTAGAGTCGTGAATTTCCTGGGGACTATACTTCTGGGGACTTCTATCACTTGCATGCGAGATATCTCCACAATGAGGGTAACGAATATTGAAATTGGCCCACATTGCGGAAATATCAAAGTCAAACAGAAGCAACTACTTTGCAAAGATTCATCACGCAAAACTTACAATTCCGCCAATGAACTACAGCAGATGAGAAAAGAAATGAAACAGAGCAAAACAAATTAACTCGTATAACAATATTTTCAGAAATCCTCAGTCGTTCAACAGCTGCATTCCCCGGCAACGGCGCCAAAAACTTGATGCGCGTAAAATACGGCAAGCGTACCGGTCGCACAAGTAATAAAGTTGGGAATAAATCCCCGGATGTCGGTCTCTTGAGGAATGCAATTAGCGTTGAACGATTTAGACTCTAAAACTATTGTTATGAGAGTTAATTGAAATAAACAGAAAAAGAAGGGGCTTTGGTTGGTGGTCTTACGACCGATTACACTAACGTAAACTATGCGGGTCACAATCACCGCTTCTCAAGGCGAGATGGATATAGCGGCCGCGATGCCGTACTTCGTTTGGTGAGTGGACGGAACTCTAACGAGTGAGGTGATTAGTGCGGAGTGAAAATGAGTGAAACGAACACATGTGAGTGGAGCGAGATGGAGCGAGGCGCATCAAAGAATAATTCTCATAAGCAAGATGAAACACAAACGATCAAATTAACACTAGAAATTGATGTTCATTACATGCATAAACATTCCATGCAACAAGAAAAGATAGAAAATGCAAAACCACGAGATTGAAGATCCACCGCGGTTGTTGGCCGGAGGTGCGGGTTGTCAATCCGCTTCCAAGCGCAGTCCGAGGAGGGCTTCCGGTACCACCGAGCTGTCACCTCGAGGGCCTGTAATTCCGTTCTCTAGGTATGCTTTGTCTTCTTCCTTGGTTGAAAGCTCGGAGAAGAATGCTTCAATGGCCGGGAGGATCACCGGAGGATGCGGAATGCTTCGGAATCGCCGGAGAAGGTCCTCCCGATGGTAGGGATGAAGGTGGAGGCGAATGGAACTGCTGGAGGGCAAAACGGCGGCCTAGCGGAGGTTTCGTAACAATGTGCGTTGCCCTAATTCGCGGAACAGGGCTTTATATAGCTTGCATAATAAATAGGGCGCACGACCACTGGCGCACGACCAGTGGTCGTGCGCGACCAAGGTCAGCGCCCGTGCGCGAGCAACCTGTAGACCTGCATCAGAAAATCAATGGTCGCGCACGATCAGCAGCGCACGATTAGTGATCGTGCGAGGCAATGCTGATGATCGTGCGGAAATAGCCAGGCAGAACTTTGTAAAATGGGTATGACTGCGCACGATCGGCGGCGCACGAGCAGTGGTCGTGCGCGGTATGGCAAGTGATCGTGCGGAAGGTTCAAGACAGGGATTTCACAAATGAGTCCGGGCTGCGCACGATCAGTGATCGTGCGCCAGGAGGTCGATGGTCGTGCGTGGGTAAAAACGCACGACCACTGACTCCTTTGCCAAAAATAGTGAAACGCCTATCCCGAATGCCCTCACGATCCCCAAACCTGCAGGAAAACAGCACGGGACATCGATCGTGGCACCCACAGCAAACAATAATAATCATAACAAGAATGTAAATGCACACAAACACAGAAATGGGCTAAAAAGGTGCACAGGGCGTGGAATGCCGTAGCTAACCAAAAGGAGTACTAATGGCGCTAAAAGATAGTCAAAGCTGAGGAAAAAGGCCTAGATGAGTCCAAAATAAGGTATAAAATAGGGACTCATCACCTTTGTACCCCGCCTAACAATAATCATTGCTAGCCATTTTTGTGCTTTTTCCTTTCCATTTTGTAGACCCACTTTTTATTTCATCACGGCCAAATAGCTTACTTTTATGCACACTTTAAATTTGTTTTTGAGCTTTAATTGCTAATGTGCATCTTTTTGGAAAATTTTTTTGTGAAAAATCCTTGTATTATCTTTTGCTACAAAAGTGGAAATATTTAAGCATGAAAAATAAAAAATTGAAAAACGAAAAAAGTATTTGACGAAAAAAGGAAAGGAAAAGAAAAAAAAGTGAAAAGTATTTATTTTGGCTAGCATTATTTTGGCAAAGCTCATTTTTTTTATTTTAAGTGTGCAAATACCCCTCGTGTTTATCTTTTGAATATCGCACCCTTAAAAAACTAAGCCTAACTGTACGCCAAATTAAAGCCCTAGTGATTCGTGCTTCCTACGTTTACTTTTTAGTATAGTAGTGAGAGAATAGATTGAGTAAGTGTTTTTTGATAGAAATATTGAACTTTGTCTTGATTGACTATGATTTTAATTTGTCTCTTAGACTTTAGTAGTGACTCAATGCACTTTTTATTCATTATTTTATTAAGTTTTAATTCTGCAAAAATTTGGGATGATTTGCTTTTATATTTAGTAAAATTTATAAAATTTTGTGTTAAGTTAAAGTAGGAATTTTCAGTTCTTTTTCAAAATTTCTCTTAATCTAAATTCCCGTCTTACTCGTTTATAACATTTTTAAACTTTTCAAGTAATCTTCTTTATTTTCTCTAACTTATAGTCTTTGCTTGAGGACAAGCAAAATAATAAGTCTGGGGGAATTTGATGATGCATATTTTAGCTTAATTTATTAGGGTAAAAATATATTTATTTTCGTTTTAAATCACTTTCTTTATGTATTTTTACGATCCTTTTAGTTTCTTTTTATGTAAATAATATAACTAAGGTTTTCTTCTCTTTTTGCAGGTTTTCTCAGCTTTCGGCCAAAATTACCTGACACGCCCGCCCTGACATGCCCTCCTTGGGCGTGTCACAGGGCGTGTAACCCAATCCCGAGGAATTTGATTCCAGAAGCCTGATCCCGAGAAAAAACACCTGACACGCCCCCTTACACGCCCTCCCTAGGCACGTCTCTGGGCGTGTCACCCTCATGCCAAAGCCTACTACCACATTTAAATATTTTCCATCGCTGCACGTCAACCCGTACGTGACATGCCCCCGATACGGGCGTGGCCCTGGGGAGTGTAGCACTTTTTCTGTTGATTGACGGATTTCTGACCAATGATTTTGACGTGATGTGCCTTACAGGCCCCCCTACACGTGCGTGTTCCAAGGCGTGTCCACCATCGTACAGAAGCAATCATCATTCCCACCAGAATCTAGTGCCCGAGATCAACTCCGTACTCAACACGCCACCCTGACACGCCCTCCCCAGGCGTGATAGGGGGTGTGACCCAGACAGAAAATTTTCCAATAAATACTAGGCCATTCCAAGCATTCCAGACCAAGTTTTGGGGAGAGGGGAGGTGCTGCTAGTTTCATTCTTAGCTTTTTGTGTTTTTTCTAATGTTTTTGCTCTCTCTCCCTCCATTTCTCATTTTATTTTTCATGCAATGTACTTTCATTACTTGTAATATCTTCTTATTAGCATTGTAGTAGTGATTAGCTCTATTTTCACGCACTTGTAATCTTCATTCCTAGTTGTAATCCTTTCATGCTTTTAATAAAATTCTAGTAAGTGTTCTCTTTTTTTATTTCTCTCTCTTTGGTTTTCATGCACCTTTATTATTTACCTCTCTCTTTCCCTTTTACCATGATTAACTAATCCTCATTTGTACTCGATCGTGATGATTTGAGAATGAGTCGATCAAGTTATGATGTTTTAACTTTCTCTTTCTTCTTAAATTAATTACCTTTGATTTACTGTAGGTTTTTATTTAGTGGGACTATATTGCCGGTATATAGTTTCCATTTGTGTTTTCATTCTTAGTTAGCCGAGAGGCTCGTAGGTTGAATCGATCACCCAAGAGTAAAGAGAGTTGCACCCACCCCTCGAGAGAGGAAGATGTTAAAACTCCCAGATTGGAGTGAAATCCAATAGCGGGGTTCACCACTTACGACGAGCTTTCGGTCTTCAATTTCGACGAGAGTTCGGTCGGACCTTCCTAAACTTAGGTGGGCACGACTTTGAGAGTAGCATGTTCATGCTTCGGTAACCTCCACGGTCAAGGTGTTTTAGTTTATTAAGAATTATTTTGTTATTTCATTTTTATTTTCTTATTTCAAAGTGATTTAAGATTGAGTACTCCCCTTTATCATTAGCTCTAACCCTTTTTATTCTGTAAGTAATTTAATTTCTTTTTAGCTTAGTAATTTAGTTCCTATTTTTAGTTAAGTAAATTAATCGAAAAAATCATTTGATAAAATAATAGCGATCTCCTCAAAGTAGAAGTAATCATTATACTCTAGGGAAATACGACCTTGGTAATAATCTTTTGTATCCTATACTATAAATGATAAGGTACGCTTGCCTTGATCAGATATATAATCAGAGAATATTATCAACTTCCACCACATCCACCTTCTCTTCTCTTTAACCCCTCTTCTCCACATTTGCGATTCTTATTTTCAAGTTTTTGGCGCCATTGTCGGGGAGTAGTTTTGATATTTTGAAAAAAGGATAGCTATTACTTTAATCGTTTTTTTATCTCTCTCTTACCCATCTTTTGCGGTTGGTTTTATTTTTTTTATGAAGAGTTTTTGTTATTCTTATGGAGAGTTCGATCACTCTCGTGAGGAATGTTGGGTAGGATATTCTTCATCCACCCATGAGTTTATTCCTTCCGGATCGAATCAATTTGGCCAAATTGATCCGTCCGCGAATTTTTTTTCGTGGGGTTACAATGATTTTCAAACGCCTTCCTACCCTTCGCCTCCGAATTTGTTTGATTTTAATTTTTTCGGAGAATTCTTGAATGGACATTTTGATCCTAGCCCTACTTTAAACTACTCATGGTGGTAACACCCTGATCATTCTTGGGGCCAAGGTGATCATCAACCCATTCCATCTCAAAATTTCTCCTCTTTTTCTCCGCAAGTTTGTACGCCTCCTGTTTTTGATTTTAGTGAAAATGAAATCATTTTTGATTCTGTAGCATTTGATGCACGCATCACTACTCATTTCGAAGTGATTTTTGACGCTTTAGCTTCTGAGGACACAACTTTTTCTTATCCTCCTCCTCCTATTTATCTTTCGAATGATGAATCTTTATATTTTCTGCTGTGCCTTCAATCATTCGCTGAAGACGATTATTCAGAAATTCCATTGTTCTTTCAACCTCTCGAGGAGGAAATTTCCCCCGATATCCCGGTTTTTTGAAGTTTCCGAGAAAGATAAACTTTCTTGTGTTCGATCTTCCGAGGAGATTGATTTTTCGGATATCCTGTTTTGCTCGCAATCTAAAAAAAAGGATTGATATTCAAGTGGAGCAAACAGATCTTTTTATCCAAAAAATTTCTTACGATCAACCGCTGCCTTCTTCTTCTTTTTCATCTCTTCCCCCTCCTTGCAAAAATTCATCTTTCTTTTCTTATTTTATTTTTCCTTCTAATTTAGTTTCTAATTCTTCTTCTTTTTCCCCTTCTAATAATTTATTTTATTTTACTAACAAATTTTTAAATTTTTTTTTTCCTTTTTGTTTTATTTAAAAAATAAAAAATTACAATTTTTTTTTTATTTTCTTAAAAAATGTTTTGGCACTCGCGTCGCAATGCATATTACATGAGCTGCCATTACATTTCTCTTTTTATTTTCCATTTAGCTAACCAATAACGTCAAGCTCAACGACGATAACCTAAGAGCGCTCTTGGGAGGCACCTCTTGCTTATCTGTTTTTTTGTTGTTTTTTATTTTGTTTTGTGTAGTAATAAGCTCCCGCGTGTTTGTGCTGCTTCTCGCCTCTCAACTTGGACTCGAGCAGATCTTTAGCTCAAGTTCGGAGGGCTGCATTTTTCAATGTCTGGGCATCAAGCGCTAGGGAAGCATCTTTTCCCTTTCTTTGCATTTCATTTCTTCTTTTCTCTCTTTTCCCAACTCTCTTTATACTTAACTTTAAACATTGAGGATAATGTTTAACTTTAAGTATGGGGAGTGTTTCCTTAGTTAGTTTGCTCAAGAAAAATCAAAAAAATATATAAAAACTTAAAAAAAAATAAAAAAAATATATTTTTTTTTTTAAAATCCAAAAAAAAAAAAATTATATATATATATATATATATAATTTTTTGAAAAAAAAATCCCAAATTAAATTGAGTTAATTTTTGCAAAATCAATTAGTACTTCGTCACTTTGCATTTTATAGTTTTTTAAGCTCATGTCTGCTTGCTTAGTTAGAATAAATTAGATTAATTTTCTATTTAAATATGTTTAGTGAGTAGTATGTTGACTCATGCAGTGTTCCTATTTAGGGTAGTATGTTGTTTTTGAAAAATTTCTTGAATCTTTTTGCACTTTTCCCTAGCCTCCTTTTTTATTTCTTTTATTTTTATAAAACCTATCATCCTTTATTTTTCCTTATTTAAAATCTTTTTTAAGGTTAATTAGTATTAAGTGTAGTAGACACAAACTTGTCTAGACGCTTATTATCATTGTTTTCATGAAAGCAAATTTTCTCTTTTCTATTTTTGTGCTTATCTTTTTTTAAAATTTAAAAGCTTTACTTTGAGTAGATTTAGGAAACATGAAAATGATTTAGGCATTTCTTTTGAAATGTTTGAGCCTTTGCACCCCGCCTAACAATAATCGTTGCTAGCCATTTTTGTGCCTTTTCCTTTCCTTTTTGTAAGCCCACTTTTTATTTCACCACGGCCAAATAGCTTACCTATATGCACACTTTAAATTTGTTTTTGAGCTTTAATTGATAATGTGCATCTTTTTGAAAAAACATTTTGTGGAAAATCCTTGTATTATCTTTTATTTCAAAAGAAGAAATATTTAAGTATGAAAAATGAAAAAAATGAAAAATGAAAAAAATATTTGATGAAAAAAGAAAAAGAAAAGAAAAAAGTGAAAAGTATTTATTTTGGCTAGCATTATTTTGGCAAAGCTCATTTCCTTTTGTTTTAAGTGTGCAAATACCCCTCGTTTTTATATTTTGAATATTGCACTCTTAAAACCTAAGTCTAACTATACGCCTAATTAAAACCCTAGTGATTCATGCTTCCTACGTTTACTTTTTAGTATAATAGTGAGAAAGTAGATTGAGTAAGAGTATTTTAAAAGAAGTATTGAACTTTGTCTTGATTTACTATTGTTTTAATTTGTCTCTTAGACTTTAGTAGTGACTCAATACGCTTTTTACTCGTTACTTTGTTAAGTTTTAATTCTGTAAAAATTTTTGATGATTTGTTTTTATATTTAGTAAAATTTATAAAATTCTGTTCTAAGTTAAAGTATGAATTTTCAGTTATTTTTCAAAATTTCTCTACCTCTAAATTCGCGTCTTACTCATTTATAGAATTTTTAAACTTTTCAATTAATCCTCTTTATTTTCTCTAACTTGTAGTCTTTTTGCTTGAGGACAAGAAAAATAATAAGTATGAGGGAATTTGATGATGCATATTTTAGCTTAATTTAATAATTTAAAAATATATTTATTTTTGTTTTAAATCTTTTTCTTTATGTATTTTTAGGTTCCTTTTAGTTTTTTTATGTAAATAATATAACTAATGTTTTCTTCTCTTTTTGCAAGTTTTCTCAACTTTCGACTAAAATTACCTAACACGCCCCCCTGACATGCCCTCCCTAGGCGTGTCATAGGGCATGTAACCCGATCCTAAGGAAATTTGATGATAGAAGCCTGATCTCGAGAAAAAACACTTGACATGCCCCTTGACAAGCCCTCCCTAGGCATGTCTCTAGGCGTGTCACCCTCATCCTGAAGCCTATATCCGCATTTAAATATTTTCCATCGCTTTACTTCAACCTGTACGTGACATGCCACCGACACGGGCATGGCCCTGGGGCGTGCAACACTTTTTCTGACGACTGTCGGATTTTCGTCCAATGATTTTGACGTGACGTGCCTTACATGACCCCCTACACGGGCGTGTCCACTAACATATAGAAGCAATCATCATTCCTTCCAGAATCTAGTGCCCGAGGTCAACTATGTATTTGACACGCCCCCTGACATGGCCTCCCCGGGCGTGACAGTGGGTGTGACCTAGATAGAAATTTTCCCAATAAATACAAGGCCATTCCAAGCATTCCAGACCATGTTTTGGGGAGAGGGGAGGTGCTAGTTTCATTCTTAGTTTTTTGTTTCTTTCTTATATTCTTGCTCTCTCTCCCTCCATTTCTAGTTTTAGTTTTCATGCAATGTACTTTCATTACTTGTAATCTCTTCTTATTAGAGTTGTAGTAAATATTAGCTCTATTTTCATGCACTTGTAATTACCATTCCTAGTTGTAATCCTTTTATGCTTTTAATAAAATTCTAGTTAGTGTTCTCTTTTTTTATTTCTTTCTCTTTAGTTTTCATGCACCTTTATTATTTACCCCTCTCTTTCCCTTTTAGCATGATTTACTAATCCTCATTTGTACTCGATCACGATGATCTGAGAATGAGTAGATCAAGTTATGATGTTTTAGCTTTCTCTTTCTTCTTAAAGTAATTACCTTTGATTTACTCTTGATTTTTGTTTAGTGGGACTATATTGCCGGTATATAGTTTCTATTTGGGTTTTCATTCTTAGTTAGCCGAGAGGATCGAAGGTTGAATCGATCACATAAGAGTAAAGAGATTTGCACGCACCCCTTGGGAGAGGCAGACGTTAAATCTCCCGTATTAGAGTGAAATCCAATAGCGGGGTCACCACTTACAGCGAGCTTTAGGTCTTCGATTTGGACGAGAGTTCGGTCGGACCTTCCTAAACTCAGGTGGGCACAACTTTGAGAGAAGCGTGTTCATGCTTCGGGAATCTCCACGGTCAAGGTGTTTTACTTTATTTCGAATTAGTTTGTTATTTCATTTTGATTTTCTTATTTCAAAGTGATTCAAGATTGACTACTCCCCTTTATCATTAGCTCTAACCCTTTTTATTCTACAAGTAATTTAGTTTCTTTTTAGCTTAATAATTTAGTTCCTGTTTTTAGTTAAGTAAATTAATCGAAAAAATTATTTGATAAAATAATAGCGATCTCCTCGAAGTAGAAGTAATCATTACGCCCCAGGGAAATACGACTTTGATATTAATCCTTATTATCCTATACAATAAACGATAAGGTACGCTTGCCTTTATCGGATATAGAATAAGAGAATATTATCAACTTCCACCACATCCACCTTCTCTTCTTTTTAACCCCTCATCTCCATCTTTGCGATTCTTAGTATCAAATTTTGGGCGCCGTTGTCGGGGACTAGTTTTTATATATATTTTTAAAGGATAACTATTAATTTTAATCATTTTTTCTCTCTCTCTTACCCCTCTTTCGCGGTTGATTTTTTTTATGGATAGTTTTTGTTTTTCTTGTGGAGAGTTCGGTCACTCTCGCGAGGAATGTTGGGTAGGATATTCTTCATCCACCCATAAGTTTATTCCATCCGAATCGAATCAATTTGGCAAAATTTATCCGTCCGCGAATTTTTTTTCAAGGGGTTACGATAATTTTCAAACGCCTTCCTACCCTTTGCCTCCAAATTTTTCTGATTTTAATTTTTCCGGAGATTTCTTGAAGGGACATTTTGATCCTAGCCCTACTTTGAACTACTCAGGGTAGCAACACCCTGATCATTCATGGGTCCAAGGTGATCATCAACCCATTCCATCTCAAGATTTCTCCGCTTTTTCTCCGCAAGTTTTCTCGCCTCCTATTTTTGATTTTAGTGAAAATGAAATCATTTTTGTTTCTATAGCATTTGATGCACGCATCACTCCTCATTTCAAAGTGATTTTTGACGCTTTAGCCTCTGAGGCCACAACTTTTTCTTCTCCTCCTCCTATTTATCTTTCGAATGATGAATCTTTGAATTTTCTACAGTGCCTTCAATCACTCACGGAAGACGATTATTCAAAAATTCCATTGTGCTTTCAACCTCTCGAGGAGGAAATTTCCCCCGATATCACGATTTTTTTTTAAGTTTCCGAGGAAGTCGAACTTTTGTGTGTTCGATCCTCCGAGGAGATTGATTTTTCAGATATCCCATTTTTCTCCCAAATCTACGGAAATGATTGATATTCAAGTGGAGCAACCAGATATTTTTATCCAAAAATTTTCTTGTGATCAGCCGCTGCCATCTTCTTCTTTTTCTTCTCTTCCCCCTCCTTGCGAAAATTCCTTTTTCTTTTCTTCTTTTATTTTTCCTTCTAATTTAGTTTCTAGTTCTTCTTTTTCCCCCTTCTTATAGTTTATTTTCTTTTACTAACAAATTTTCTTATTCAAAATCTTTTTCCTTTTTGTTTTATTTAAAAAATAAAAAATTACAAAAAAATATTTTTATTTTCTTAAAAAATGTTTTGGCACTCGCGCCGCAACGCATATTACCGAAGCTGCCATTACATTTCTTTTTTTATTTTCCATTTGGCTAACCAATAACGTCGAGCTCAACGACGATAACAAAAGAGCGCTCTTGGAAGGCACCCCTTGCTTATCCATTTTTTTTGTTTTTTATTTTGTTTTGTGCAGGAATAAGCTCCCGCATGTTTGTGCCACTTCTCGTCTCTCAACTTGGACTCAAGCTGATCTTTAGCTCAAGTTTGGGGGGACACATTTTTCAATGTCTGGGCATCAAGCGCTAGGGAAGCATCTTTTCCTTTTCTTTGTATTTCATTTCTTCTTTTCTCTCTTTTCCCAACTCTCTTTATACTTAACTTTAAACATTGGGGACAATGTTTAACTTTAAGTATGGGGGAGTGTTTCCTTAGTTAGTTTAATCTAGAAAAATCAAAAAATATATAAAATCATTTAAAAAATAAAAAAAATATATAATTTTTTTTGAAAAATCCAAAAAAAATATATATATAATTTTTTGAAAAAAATTCCCAAATTAAATTGAGTTAATTTTTGCCAAATCAATTACTACCCCACTACTTTGCAATTTATTGTTTTTTAAACTCATTTCTACTGCATAGTTAGAATAAATTAGATTAGTTTTCTATTTAAATATGTTTAGTGAGTAGTATGTTGACTCATGCAGTGTTCCTATTTAGGGTAGTATGTTGTTTTTGAAAAATTTCTTGAATCTTTTTCACTTTCCCTAGCCTCCTTTTTTATTTCTTTTACTTTTATAAAACCTATCATCCTTTATTTTTATTTATTTAAAATATTTTTAAACATTAATTAGTATTAAGTGTAGTAAGCACAAACCGGTCTAGACGCTTATTATCATTATTTTCATGAAAGCAAATTCCTTATTTTCTATTTTTGTGCTTATCTTTTTTTGAAATTTCAAACCTTTACTTTGAGTAGATTTAGGAAGCATGAAAACGATTTAGGCATTTCTTTTGAAGTGTTTGAGCCTTTGCAATAATCGTTGCTAGCCATTTTTGTTCCTTTCCCTTTCCTTTTTGTAGCCCCACTTTTTTTTTCACAACGGCCAAATAGCTTACCTATATGTACACTTTAAATTAGTTTTTGAGTTTTAATTGCTAATGTGCAACTTTTTGAAAATTTTTTTATTTGGAAAATCCTTGTATTATCTTTTTATACAAAAGTGGAAATATTTAAGTATGAAAAATGAAAAAAAAATGAAAAAAAATGAAAAATGAAAAAATATTTGATGAAAAAAGTAAAAGAAAAGTAAAAAAGTGAAAAGTATTTATTTTGGCTAGCATTATTTTAGCAAAGCTCATTTCTTTTTATTTTAAGTGTGCAAAGACCCCTTGTGTTTATCTTTGGAATATCGCACCATTAAAAACCTTATCCTAACTGTACACCTAATTAAAGCCCTAGTGATTCATGTTTTTTACGTTTACTTTTTAGTATAGTAGCGAGAAAGTAGATTGAGTAAGTGTTTTTTGATAGAAATATTGAAATTTGTCTTGATTGACTATGGTTTTAATTTGTCTCTTAGACTTTAGTAGTGACTCAATGCGCTTTTTACTCGTTACTTTATTAAGTTTTAATTCTGCAAAAATTTGGGATGATTTGTTTTTATATTTAGTAAAATTTATAAAATTCTGTGCTAAGTTAATGTAGGAATTTTCAGTTCTTTTTCAAAATTTCTCAACCTCTAAATTCCCATCTTAGTCGTTTATAGCATTTTTAAACTTTTCAATTAATCCTCTTTATTTTCTCTAACTTGTTGTCTTTGCTTGAGGACAAGAAAAATAATAAGTATGGGGGCATTTTATGATGCATATTTCAGCTGAATTTATTATGGTAAAAATATATTTATTTTTATTTTAAATCTCTTTCTTTATGTATTTTTAGGTTCCTTTTAGTTGCTTTTTATGTAAATAATATAACTAATGTTTTCTAATCTTTTTGCAGGTTTTCTCAGCTTTTGGCCAAAACTACCTGACACGCCCCCCCTGGCACGTCCTCCCTGGGCGTGTCAAAGTGCGTGTAACCCGATCTCGAGGAAATTTGATATTAGAAGCCTGATCCTAAGAAAAAACACCTGACACGCCCCCTGACACGCCCTCCCTAGGCGTGTCTCTGAGCATGTCACCCTCATCCCGAAGCCTGCTGCCGTATTTAAAGATTTTCCATCACTGCATGTCAACCCGTACGTGACACGCCCTCGACACAGGCGTGGCCCTAGGGCATGTAACACTTTTTTTGATGATTGACGGATTTCCGACCAATGATTTTGATGTGACGTGCCTTATACGCCCCCTACACGGGTGTGACCTAGGGCGTGTCCACCATCGTACAGAAGCAATCATTATTCCCTCCAGAATCCAGTCCAAGAGGTCAACTCTATACTCGACACGCCCCCCTGATACGCCCTTCAAGGGCATGACAGGGGGTGTGACCCAGACATAAATTTTTTCCTATAAATACCAGGCCATTCTGAGCATTCCAGACCAAGTTTTGGGGAGAGGGGAGGTGTTGCTAGTTTCAATCTTAGCTTTTTGTGTTTTTTTCTTATGTTTTTGCTCTCTCTCTCCCTCCATTTCTAGTTTTATTTTTCTTGCAATGTACTTTCATTACTTGTAATCTCTTCTTAGTAGCGTTGTAGTAGTGATTAGCTCTATTTTCACGCACTTGTAATCTCCATTCCTAGTTGTAATCCTTTTATGCTTTTAATAAAATTCTAGTTAGTGTTCTCTTTTTTTTCTCTATCTTTAGTTTTCATGCACCTTTATTATTTACCCCTCTCTTTCCCTTTTACCATGATTAACTAATCCTCATTTGTACTCGATCGCGATGATTTGAGAATGAGTTGATCAAGTTATTATTTTTTTTCTTTCTCTTTCTTCTTAAAGTTATTACTTTTGATTTACTCTTGGTTTTTTTGTTAGTGGGACTATATTGTCGGTATATAGTTTCCATTTAGGTTTTCATTCTTAGTTAGCAGATAGGCTCGTAGTTTGAATCGATCACCCAAGAGTAAAGAGAGTTGCACGCACCCCTCAAGAGAGGCAAATGTTAAATCTCCCGGATTGGAGTGAAATCCAATAACGACGTTCACCATTTACAACGAGCTTTAGGTCTTCGATTTGGATGAGATTTTGGTCGGACCTTCCTGAACTAAGGTGGGCATGACTTTGAGAGAAGCGTGTTCAATCTTCGGGAACCTCCAGGGTCAAGGTGTTTTACTTTATTTAGAATTAGTTTGTTATTTCATTTTGATTTTCTTATTTCAAAGTGATTCAAGATTGAGTACTCCCCTTATCATTAGCTCTAACCCTTTTTATTATGCAAGTAATTTAGTTTCTTTTTAGCTTAGTAATTTATTACCTGTTTTTAGTTAAGTAAATTAATCAAAAAAATCATTTGATAAAATAATAGCGATCTCCTCAAAGTAGAAGTAATCATTACGCCCCAGGGAAATATGACCTTGATATTAATCTTTAGTATCCTAAACTATAAACAATAAGGTGCGCTTGCCATTATCGGATATAGAATCAAAGAATATTATCAACTTCCACCACATCCACCTTCTCTTCTCTTTAACCCGTCTTCTCCACATTTGCAATTCTTAGTATCACAGGCTTCAAGGACATTTTTGGGTATGATACATTCTGATTTAGGTCGTGGCTCTACACAAAAGTGGTAGCCCTTGGAAATACCTTTCTAACAGATAGTTACCCGTTTTAACAAGAGATCTCTACCTCCAAGAATGTTCAGTCAAAGTTGCTACACTATATTAACATATGTGCAGGTTGCGTTCAATCTAAGTGTATACGGCTGGATTGAAATCTGATTTCGGGTGTGATGGATTTGGATTTGGACCCCAGGATCAATGTAGAAGTTATATCCCTTGAAGATACCTTTCCGATTTCTGGTTGCTCATAATTATTGGTTGATCGTAGATTCTTAAAATCCAGTTTTAGAAAATTGTGGTGCGTTGTCGTGATGTCTTAATAATTGACGATTACCTTATTTTATGAGTTGATTAACCGGGAGTTCTGAAGGCAAATAACCGATGATATTGTAATCACACCTTGCATGATTAATAAATTTGGAAGTAGTATATATGTCATAATGAATGGCAGGTTTATGAAATGAGCTCTAGTTGAGATGATTGAAATGGTAAAATTAATGTGCACATGTTTAATTGCAGGAAAGGGTTGAACGAGGTATACCCCATGAACATGATATGAGTTAAACCTTGATCTCAATATTGAAGGGATGATTGTTGTAGTGCACTACTTAGAGTTGCATCTCCCTACGGGTAGTAGTGTGGGATTAGTGTAGTATATAAGGTGGTTCGCCACCTGTGTAAAATGTGAACCTTGCTTGATTGGAGCACGGGTAAGGTGTTATGAAGGGACTAAGTGTCGAGCCCTTGCGTGCTTTTGAGCATAGGATTGGTATGATGATCAGGGACTCGGTTGGAGCCCTTGGATGTTTGATGACATGGCTAAGTGTAATTGCATGCGGCATGTGTTGACACATGGTGTCATATTCCTGGGTTAAGGATATTGTGGCATGGCTACGGGCTCACAGGTCGTCACACCGATGGGAGTTGGCCGATAGAACTTAGGCGGTTAGGCTAGGTCCTCAGTGCTTATTCCCGAGGCTCCTTCCGTGCCAGTGGATGGTTTGGCTTGGTCCTTTGGTGATATGCTCCCAAAGGCTCCTTCCACGTTAGATATAGGCCAATTGGGCTGTGTTCTTGGTGCACATATACCTGAGACCCCTTCTGATCCATAATACACAGAGGCTCCATTGTTATGTTATTAGCATTGAGTGATATAGAGGCTTATGCTTGGTAGTGTGGATGCCCAACTAGTAGTGGAGACACCCAATCTACTATCACCATTTGGATACGATGGATGATGCCTGAGAGGTTAGCTACCTGCTCGAAAAGTGGAAAATACAAGTCTATGTCGGCATATCAGTGCACGTGTGAGCATGGGTGAGTCATCATATTGCATTCATGTCATAACATTGCATTGTACCGCATAAGATCCTCATCATATAAATTTGTATGGGCACTTTTATATGATGAGTTACTTTGATGTACCCGACCCTTAACTTATAAATTTGTATGAGCATTTTTATAAGTTATGTTAATTTGCATCCTTATGATTAATGCGTTGTTAGCGTAGACTGCAAATTATTTATTGTGGATTACTGTTCATACATGCTTAGTTTAAATGTGCTAATACTTACCTATATGAACTTATATACAATAACGCTCTTGCCACTTGAATGTTGATAAATAATACTGTTATATTGAGCCCCACCTTCTCTTTCTCCATCCAGTGACTAAGAGTCGTTGGGGTGAGCAGATGTGATAGCCACTTAGTATTTATGATAAACAATTGCTACCTCTACCATTTTAGGAGGATACCCCGCCGATGGAGCAGTAGTGCCAGGTGCAGGAGGACAGCCATGCCAGGGATACAAGGCCTGATACGACGTTACCCTTACTTCCTTCAACAATCATTGTGAGTTGAGCTTTGTGATGTAGCCTTCGGGCAGTGTTTTGTGTACTCTGATATTAAAGAAGTCGAGTAGATTCTTATTTAGTGATGTACTCTTTTGGACACTTATGTGATATTATGACTTTTGTGCTCTTCTTTTTTGTTGGGTTTGCATTGTGATATCAGATTGGCCGACATGATAGGCGGCTGGTGGTACAGATTAGCCCGTGTGCTGATGCTACCATAAGGCGGCTATTCTGGGCATTAGACTTCCGTTTGACGTGTCATGTGTTCCAGGAGTTTGGGAGGTCTTACACCATGACAGGGCTACTTACACTTTCATAACCCCCTATACTGGTAGAAGCTATGGGACCAAGGTAACCTGGGTCTTAACTAATTTTTGATTACTTATGCAGGTTAGGAGTGCTGGATATAATGGTCAACTTTAGTGGGGAGGGGGTGAATAAGGTTTGTGTCGTTTATCAAAAATTCGAATTATTTCGATCTAAGAAAAGCAAGTTCTGGAAGCTACCCTGGGGCATTAGGTAGCTAACGTGTGGCGGTATGTCTCTGAACTTATTTTTCTGGCAAGATTCCACCTTGGAAATCTATGCACCTTTTAGAGAAATACAGGCTAGCACACTCAATGTTATATGCAAGAGAATAAGCAGAAAATGAAATTCAATCCAAAGTAAAATCAACAATTGTTTTTAAAGATTACAAAACTTGATCTCCATAACGCCGGAGATCGAAGACAGTGAATGCAAACAACTTTTGGTTTTCTATACTTACCCGCTCCATGAACCGATTTGCTCTCTCCCTTTACCTCCAAGAAAGGTCTTCGAGCCGGCTCTCCACCTCCACACAAGGAAGGGTCTTAGTGCCCCGCTAGATCTTCTGATCTAGACGTCCCTTCCCAGGGACGATTTCTCACGGAATCCTACCCCATATTTTGATGACCTTCACCAGTCGATTTCCATCACCGCAAGTGAAATAGAGAAAGAGAAAGAATACACTAAAATTATAAAGGATTTAAAGCGATTAAAATCTCCCTCTTTACCATTCCTCCATCGATTGATCTGTGTCTGGTGCTTGAGATATTTATGTGCTTGCAACCGATCATCTCTATATTGTCGATGTAGTTCTTGGCTCGCCAAAATTCTTCGTGCGGGAATGGGAGGGAGGCGATCTTCTTTTCCCTGGAAGAAGATGGCAGAACGGACCATAGAGAGGGGTCTGAACCATAGGAGTCGTAGATCTGAGTCTCTTTTCATCTTGGTAAGGAACACAAAAAATGAGGAGACTTTTTGTACATCTTTGTAAAAATAGGCTACTACCAGTGGTAAGGCTAGCGCCCGATGGTTGGTTCACGCGCTTGATGTTGACAGCTATCCTCCAAATTTAGAAAAAATATTTAAAACATATATTTTCCTTTTTCCAATGCTAGCGTGACGCGGTAGGTAGATAGCGCCTGACGGAAGTTCTGTCTCGATGCTCTTGACGCCTCTGTCTCAACGCTCTCAATGCCTCTGTCTCAACGAGTGTTGAGTGTGTTACCGCAGTGCGGTACCAAGCTATAGCCCGACGGTAGTTCTATCTCAACATTCTTGATGCCTCTATCTCAACGCTCTCAATGCCTGTTATAACGAGCGTTGAGTGTGTTTCACGGCGCGGTACCAAGCTACTGCCTGCGCGGTACGTTCCCAAGATTCTGGAGGAATTAATTCCTCGAGCTAGCGCGGGTGGTAGGACTAGCACGGTGCGGTAGATTCCCGAGCGCCTTGTCCATTAAATTCAGGCTATCGCCCTACATTTTCTACTACTGCTCGGCGGTAGGTTCCTAAGGAGAGCTCCTTGTATTTCTTGGACCTATAAACCTGGACACTCTACCAAACACAAGATGTAATCAAATACAATATGGGAGTTGATATTATCAAACTAAGGATATGTGAACTGTCGGCTCCAACAATATCCCCCTTTTGATAATATTAAGTCCCGTTCATGAGATATAATAATGAAGTGCACGATACAATGCATATATATAAGAGATAGTCTTTAAAGATCAGGTTTCATGTTTTATTTAGCTCCCCTACACACGCGCATGGGAGAAACAGAATGCAGTATATAATGAGCATGAGAAAGAAAGTAAATAGTGCATGTTATAGAAAGTGAAATGAGAAGCAAAAATAATAGGGGTAACCAAGCATGAAATAAGAGAATATTAAGCATAGAGGTCACACAGATGAGTGCAATACGTAAAAGTAGTTTGAAATAACCGTTCAGAGTTACACAAGATTGTACAACATAAGTAGACTAAGCACATAATGATGTAGAGTACATTGCTATAAGAGTTATAGAATTATTGCAGAGGAACATTGTACAAGTCATGAATAGAAATTGTGTGCTCGAACTTGCATGCTATAGATATATAGTGTCATGTCAGTCCAATTTTTATGCATAGAAGCTTTAGATAGAGCCTTGATATGTGCACGTGTAGCATCAGAAGACAAACATAAAGTAGAATTAACATTCATTAAATGTTTATCTCAATAATTAAAAATGCTATCGCAAGAGGAACAGAGTGAAAAATCACGTCACGTTGCTATCCATTTTGTACCAAGGCTAAAACTAGGGGCACTAATCTTAAGGTTCTTGTCAGTGCACAAGATCAAAATGATTTCTTGGACTAAGGTGCTCATCCTCATAATGCTCATAAAGACTTATCAGGAGGAGTGAGTAGTTCTTGGGGGGTATCCTTGACTCAAGGCTTGATAACATGCACTGTTTGTTAATTATACGCGTTGAGCTATCAAATTTTACATTCTATATTACAAGGTCCCCAAATTAATAAAAATCTACCTACATAGATAGATACACTTTAACTTCTATACACAGGACATGACCACTATAAATTTTGCCCAATGTTTTATCCTTTATAGAAATGCATATGTATCGTGACATTTATTATTCAAGGTATTTCTAATGTGGTAAACATAATATCACGAGTTATAGCATGTAAGCATATACATTCTACAAGAGTGCTCTATCTAAGGATGTGTGAATAATGTAATGTCATTCCGCTATTTAAATCCTAACACATACCTAGAGGCATATTCGACAAACACTAACATATCTACTCGCACTCAGTAGCTAAGCACCAATAGATACGACACATCATGACATATGTAGACAATGTTCACAGGGATAAACATGCCTATCTCAAACATTGTATATACACGTTATTCTCGAAGTTCTAGCCATGTGTGTCCTAAGAATGATCAATCCACATTTTTTGTTCATTTTTGGGTTTTATTTATTTATTTATTTTATTTTTTTTATTTAAAGATTCGACAAAGATAAATAGAATAAACCACAAATCAAGCAAAACAACGAAAGAGTAGAAAGTAAATAGGCAAAGACATGTTTTGTTGTTTTATTTTTCTTTTGTTTCATTTTTTTATATTTATATATATATTTTTTTAAAAAGCGAAAATAGAAACAAAAACAACAAAAGAAAAAAAAACAGACAAATGCACCATGATTAGGAAGAAAGATCCAAAACACCCAGCTCGAGTCGAATAATGAGAAACACATATCTGGGAGGGGTTTTATGAATATGTCAGCTATTTTGTCGTCGGTGCCAATGAAGCTTACTATTACATTATCTTTCTTAATTTTATCCCGAATGAAATGATGACGAATGTCAATATGTTTTGACCGTGAGTGATGCACTGGATTATTGGTCAAGTCTTTGGCACTCTTGTTGTCGCACCTAAGGGTAATGTTTCTACAAATTAGTCCAAAGTCTTCTAACGTTTGAGACATCCAAAGTGCTTGTGCATAACAACTTCCAAGGGAAATATACTCGGCTTCAGTAGTAGAGAGGGCAACTGAGTTTTGTTTTTTACTTGACCATGAGACTAGTGCTTGACCAAGGAAGTGACAGGTGCCACTCATTCTCTTGCGATCGAGTGAACATCCAGCATAATCAGCTTGGAGTACCCGTAGAGTGCGAAATCAATGGTGTGTGGGTACCAAATACAATGATTTTGGGTGCTTATAAGATACCTAAAGATATGTTTAACCGCTTTCAAGTTTGATTCTTTAGGATCAGCTTGATATCTAGCACATAGACACACCGCAGATGTAATATCGGGCCAAAACACACATAAGTAGAGTAGTTCTCCAATCATTCCTCTAAAGACAGTTTGATCACCCGAAATGCCACTTTCATCCTTTTATAATTTTAGAGAGGCACTCATTATTGTCTTGACTTGTTTCAGATTCTCAAATCCAAATCACACAAGCATATCTTTTATGTATTTTTATTGACTTATAAAGATTCCATCATTACGTTGCGAAATCAGAAAACCTAAGAAATAAGAGAACTCTCCAACTAGACTCATTTAAAATTCATATTGCATTAAAGTGACAATTTTCTTATATACTTTATCGTTTGTAGCCCCAAAAATAATATCATCCATGCAAATTTGTAAAAGAATTAAATTAAGATTTTCGTGCTTCACAAAGAGAGTGGTGTCTGCCATACCCATCCTAAACCCATGTCTTAGTAGAAAAGTCATGAGCCTATCATACCAAGCACGTGTTGTTTGCTTCAATCTGTATAAGGCTTTCACCAACATGTACACGTTATTTGGGTAGTCATCCTTCTTGAATCCAGGTAGTTGCTTGACATACACCTCTTCCTTAATATATCTTTTCAAGAATGCTCTATTAGCATCCATTTGATATAATTTAATTTGTTTAAAACTTGCAAATTCTAAGAACACACGAATGGATTCAATACGTGCAACTGGTGCAAATGATTCCCCAAAATCCATGCCCTCTATCTGCGAGTAACCTTGTGCTACCAACCTAGCTTTGTTTCTAGTTATCATAGGGTCACCATCAAGTTTATTCTTGTAAACCCATTTCAAACCAATAACTGGATGGCTATCAAGACGCTCCACTAACACCCAGACTTTACTTCTCTCAAATTGGTTTAACTCTTCAGTCATAGCTAAGAACCACGTTTCATCCTTTAAGGATTCTGAGATGTCTTGGATTCAATTTCAAATAGGAAACACAAGTTTGAAAAGGATTCATGTAATGCTTATTGATTTCTAATCCCATGTGTGGGCTCTCCTATTACTAGTTCTCGTTGATGCTCTTTTAAGAAATTTAGAGTACTTCGAGGCCTATATTCATCTACCTGAATTGGAAGTTCATCTGACACTTCTTTCTCATAACTTTTAGCTTCTAACTATGCATCGTCATCAATTTGCTCTTCATTTTGCCTAGGGACTACAGTTGGTGAATTTTCATTAAAGTGTACGTGAGTCGATTCTTCAACAACTAAGGTTCTTTTGTTATAGATCCTATAGGCACAACTCGTACAAGAATATCCTAACAAGATGCTATGGTCTGATTTTTCGTCAAGTTTTCCTAACCGATACTTAGTGTTTAGAATAAAATACGGGCAATTGAAGACTCTAATGTATGAAACTAACTACTTCCAATTGAAATAGAGCTCATACGGAGTTAGCTTTAGAATGGGCCGAAGCATAACTTGGTTCATCATATAACATGTCGTGTTAACTGCTTCAACCCAGAAAAATCGAGGCAAGCTGAACTCGGCGAGTATTGTGCGTGATAACTCTTGAAGTTTGCGGTTCTTTCTTTCCACTACCCTATTTTATTGAGGAGTGTGTGGGGCTGAGAATTCGTGTTTAATTCCTAAATTATTATAATATTTTATGAAATTTTCATTCTCAAATTCCCCCTATGATCTGACCTTATGCATTTTATTTTTAGTTCTTTATCATTTTGGTGTCTAGTGCATAAATTAGTGAACTCAAGGAACATGTCAGATTTGTTCATTAGGAAGATCGTCCAACAATAACGGGAGTAGTCATCAATAAGAACAAAGGTGTATCATTTTCCACCTATACTACATGTACTAAGTGGACCAAATAGAACCATAAGAATGAGTTCAAGCGGTCTAAGTGTGGAAATATCATTTTTACTTTTGAATGAGGTTTTAATGAATTTCCCTTTTTGACATGGAGTGCATAAAGAGTTTAAACTACCGCTTAGTTTTGGAAGTCTACGAACAAGTTTATTTTTCGATAGTTTGATAATAAGTTTACTTCCTGAGTGTTCTAGTCTTCTATGCCAAAGATCTAATTCCTCATTCTTGGTAACTAAGCATTTCAAATCTGAAGTAGATATGTCCTCAATGCTAACAGTAAAAACATTATGTGTTATATGAGCAACAGGTAAAACACTATTAGTTTTAGCATCTATAATTTTTTAGGTGTTTGTAGAGGATTCAGATATAAAATTTAGGCCCTTATCACATAGTTGTCTAATGAAAATTAATTTATGCTTAAGTCTATCTACAAACAGTACATTAGAAATTGAAAAAGCTTTGTTACCTATGGTGCCGATTCTAAGTATGCGTCCTTTACTATTGTCCCCAAATATCACCATGCCTCCCTTCTTCTTCTCTAGGCTAAGGAACTTATCTTTATCTCCTATCATGTGCTTGGAACACCCGAAGTCCAAGTACCATACGTTCTCCTTGTCCTTAGCCTGCCAACACACCTAAAAAGAAGATGAGGGTCTGGTTACCCAAGTTGTTCCACCCATACGATAGGTAGAAGACTTTGGTACCCAGACTTAAATAGCTTTATTGTTACCTTTCCTAAAGCATGACCCAGATGTGGGACCAAACCTATGAAAGTTTACACACAAAGCATAGACAGTGGATGCTGCATTTATCGTGTTCTTAGAGCTCGTGCTTGAGGATGGGGATAACCCTTCCGAACTATTGATCTTATTGTGTAATTTCTTATGATTTGTTTTAGTATTAGCTTGACTATGATTGCCGATCGGTGGTAGCGTCGTACATACATATCCTAGTCAAAATTTTCCAGATCCTTGAAACTGTGCACCCAACAACATGTTCAATGATTTTTGCCCTATTCCAAATTTCGGGATAGCACAGTTGAGATCATGGACCCTCTCCTTTAGGGCGGTGTTTTCAGTAACTAGCATAACACACTGATTGGCGAACTATTGTTTACCTTCCTCCATTTTGGCAAGAGACATTTGAAGTCTTTTCTCAAAGACATTCTTTTCATTGGTGAGATTGTTAGCTTTCAACAATGTCTTGGAGAGACTTACTTTTTGCTCTTCGATTGTTGCCATCAAGTGAGGATACTCTAAACACTCGATCTTTTCTTTGCCATATTTTATTAACTCATTTTTTAAATTTTCTATGTGAAAGTGAGGGTAAGATCTATCTTAACTCTAGAGGGGGGTGAATAGAGTATTTTAATGTAAATTTACAATTTAAAATTGCACAGCAGTAAAGGCTTAATTTATGTATAGGTGTAAGGTGCTTTGATGTAGAAATAAAACTAAAGAAGTAAAATAAAAACCACAGCACACAGCAAAGAATATGCACAAGAAACCAAAAGACACAAGGAACTATAGTGGTTCCCCAAAAACCTGGGTACATCCACTCTTCTACCACCCTTGGTAGGAATCCACTGCAGGATGAGTTGATCAGGTGTCCTGGGCACCAATAAGCTTTTGATAAGGTGCTTAAAAACCAAACTGGATTTTTTGATCAGGTGTCTTGCCACCACTGAGTTTTGACAAGGCTCTCAGAACCAGATTCAAGACTTTTGAAGGGAGTTTTGATAACCCTTTTACAGCAGGAAAAGAAAAAGGAAGAGGTGAAGTTGTCTTCTCTGTCTCAATCACTGAGAGAAGACTTAGTGGATTGATTGTGTGGTCAAAGCTCCCCCTGAGATGTAGATGGTTCAGAGATGAGAGATTTGCTAGGGTGATAGGCCTTCAGAAGCTTCAGAACTCCAGCAGAAGATGATTTCAGTAGAGGCTGAAATGTGAGTTGTCTGGAGTCTTTGATGTTGAAGCTATGAACACTTTATAGTATGCTAATTTTCAATCAAACTCTTCAGGATTGATCACTTGATTTTCCTCTGAGTTTTCTGACTATCTATGTATGTCTTTATTGAGTGATAGATAGATTGTCTTTCTCTTAATCTGCTGTAGGATGTTTTATTCTCTGATGATCCTTTGTCTAAGATAGTCGTTAGTAGTCAATAAATGTCTTCTATAAATGTTTTGTCTTCAGGAGGAAAGTCCAATAAACATTCTCTGAGAGATCCCTTGAAACTTGCTCCAGAATAAATGAAAACGGTTAGCAAATCTCTTGAAATAAATGCTGAGAGAATTTGAAAAACATTCCAAAAGCTGACTGAATTTGAATCCTCAAAGTCGTCGATCTCTCAGAAAAACGTCGATCTGAGCTCTACGATCGTCGACCTGAGCTCAGAGATTGGATTGAACATCAGACAGAAAATGTCAACCTGAGCTCTACGATCGTCGAACTGAGCTCAGCGACTTGGAAACAAGCTGAAGGCAGATCGTCGATCTGAGCTCGAAGATCGTCGACCGGAGTTCGACGACTTAGCAAAGTTGAGCTCAGAGAGCGTCGAACGGAGGTCGACGTTTCGTCGACCTGAGCTCGACGAAAACTTTCTTTGCCTCAGCTCTAAGTCTTGAATAATGAATGGTTCTGGGGGTAGCTTCAAACCTAAGTTCTAAGCCCTAGACTCATTCTAACTTGACCTTTTCAACTATACATCTAGGTCAAACTGATTTCCTAAAAACATAGTGATCCTTACCCAAATTAGTAATAGGGTGTTCCAGCAATCTCCCCCTATTTGGGTTAGGATTACTATTTACATAGCTCAGAAATAAATACAAAAGCAAATACAGACAAGCAAAAAGAATTAAAGCAACAGAGCAGAACAAGCAGCATAGCAACATTCAGATAGAACATCAGCAAGAGTTTTAAAAAGAATGAACTGTCTGCTTACAGAGATCACTTCTTTTCACTTCCTTTCTTAAACAAGATTTCCCTGTTGGGATTGAGAGCTTCTTTCTTTGACCTTCTGTCATCTTCTGCACCTAAGGAGGTTTGAGATCTTGCCCTAGGAACCACAGCCTCAGGATGCAGTTTCATGTAATCCACTGGGTCAAAGAACTTCCTTGAGGCATATCTTTCCAATTCTGCTTTTCTTTGCTCCGACAAGGTCGTGATGTTGGAGGTGTCTTTTACTTGCTCTCTGTCCTTCTTCAACTGATCTAAGGTAGCAAGTTCTTTCATCCTAGCAGTCCAATATAAAGGATTATTCTCTGGATCTTCAAAAGGGATTGCAGGTTCTTTTCTCTTAAAAGTTTCTGAAGCAGCAACAGTCCTTGCATCAAAAGTTTCTCTGAGCTTATAAGGGAAAGGACCTTGAGATGAGTCCAAATGCCTTTGTCCTTTCCTTTGATGTCTTGATTGAATCCTGTGATCTCTCTGATTACCTCTGTATTGTACCCTTCTGGATTGATAACCTCTTTGATATTGCCCTCTGGGATGATATCTTTGTGAAGATTGGGAGGGGATTTGCTTTGGAGCATAGGTTAGAGAAGTTGAGCCTCCACCTGATCCTGAATCTGGAGGAGGAGGAGGAGGCTGAAACTGGGATGAACCTTTCTCATACTTATCAAACTTTCTTTTCTTCTTCATGGCCTTTAGTTGGTTTTTAGAATATTGCATCCATGGTTCAGTTATCTGTCAATCATGTAGAATATAGTAGGGTATATCATTAGCATCCTTGGCCTTAGCAGGAGGAACCTTCATCATGGCCTTGCTTCTTGCTTTCCTTTTCTTTGCAATAGTACAAGAAGAATCATCAGATTCTGTATTAAATTGATCATTTTCAGAACTTTGAGGTCTGTCATACAAATCATCTATACTTTTGATATATTTCTCTTGAACTTTGGATTTCTCAGAAACAACAGGGGCAGGAGGTGTTGATACAACAACAGAAATCTCAGCAGTACTCTCAACAGGAGAAAATGAGATAGCAGGAGTCTCAGATACTTGCACTTCCAAAAATTTTGCCAATTCTTCATCAGCAGAATTATCAATAAAAACAGGCATATCAACAGGTAGCATTTCAATGTCTATAGAACCAGCAGATATAACATCAGCAGCAGCATTAGTACAAACAGAAACAACAACATCCACAGCCTTAAAAGAGTTGATATAAGATACAATCAGACTGGGATCACATTCTAAAATAGGCACAATGGCCTTAGTAAGGTCTTCAACTTGCTGAACTGGTGAAAATCTTTTGTGAAGAGAATCAAAATCACTCAACAGTGACCTGAGGTCCACTATAAACATTGGAACTGGAGCAGCAGCAGCAGGCACTTCTTCAGCTTCATGAGCTTCATGAGGCATCTCCCCCTAGCTTGATGCAGGCAGGGCTTGATAGAGGCACCCTAATGAAGGAATTTCCTGAGGAGAGGAGAGAGCTGACAGTCTGTTAGATTGATCCTGGATAGAGTTTAGGAGTGGAGCCAAGGAGGTCTCCAGCAAGGCTACTAGCTTGGGGGGCCAGTATCCCATAAAGCCTATCTGCCAGACCAGAAAGATCCACTTGCTCAAGGGATACTTGAGTAGAGGTGAAGGAAGATGTGGCTGGAACTGATGGAATGGCTGTATGAGGTGAGGATGAGAATGGAGGGATGGATGGCTGAGATATTGGGATGGTGGAGATAGATGATATAGGTGGGGAGATGGATGGTGAGAAAGATGGTTGATCAAGGATGTCATTGAGGAGCTGCTGGTAAGAGGAGGATGATGGAGGCTCAAGAGGTGAGGAGGTGGAAACATCCATGAAGGAGTCATCCACAATGGTGAAAGATGGTATGGAAGAGTCAATGGATGGATAGTAGTACAAAGGATGTAATGGTTCTGAGGTGGTGGCTGGAGGAGGAGAAATAGGTGATGAAATTGTGATGGGGGAGGAGATGGCTGATTGGATGGTTGATGAGGAAGGTAAGGAAGAAACAATAGGAGGAGGAGAAGGAGGGGCAGAGGAGGAGGCAGACAGTCTCTCAATGAGGGCAAGTGTTGCTGCAGGGGAAGAGACTGAAGCAGTCCTTGTGCCTGAAGTAGATGTTGCTGCAGCAGCCCTGTTAGGGTTGATAATCTGCCTGTCCCGTTTGCTGAAAAGGGCACAGGTGAGCCTTTTGGATGCATTGATGTGCATACCATTTGAAACCAATAAATCAGGGCACCTGGAATGAAAGAAAACCCCTAGAATCCTTCCAAAGAATACACAACCTTTGTTGATTTTCTTCTTGAGCAAGTCAAAGAAGATAGACCCCCAATCCAAATGTTTCTTGTCAACAATAGCTCCCATTAAGCAGAACTGATACCTTGAGATGGTATCATGAGCTGAGTTCTTTGCCATAAGCACTTTTCCCACAACATCAGTCAAAAATTGAAATTCAATTGATAGATTCTTTTTCAAAAGCTTATTAGGGTTCACAGCAGAGTGACCCATTCGATCTAACAATGAATCATATTCCTCTCCAGACAAATCAATGGAGTCATTCCCAGTACTTAAAGCGAATACTTCTGTCAAAAGATTAGGGGACAATGGTACCTTAGTCCCGTTGATCGTGCCGACAATAGTATTTTTATTCTCAGTTGTTGTAGTAAAAATCCATTCCTTTATTTCATCTACTGCAATCTTTATTCTGGTGGTCATCAACTGAACTAACTACTGTTTGCGGAAAAGATTCAGAATATCTTTGAACCGCTGATCGCTGCCATCGAAGGAGTTCATATCTATGTCAAAACATGTATCAAATTTCATTTTTGAAAGAGCGGCGACCGACACTGCCATCTGTACCTGCAAAGATTCAAGAAACACGACCAAGTGTAGAGAGTTTGGAGGGAAAGAGAAAAATTTGTAGAGAGTATGAAAGCGTAAACGACGAACGGCGGCCAAAAAATGATTTTATATTAGGGTTCGACGCGAAAAAGGAAGGATCGTCGATCTCCGTTCGATGATCAGGACTCCTAAGGGAAGCAGAAAGGTCGTCAACATCGTAGATCTCAGTTCGACGATCTAGAGAATGTCGAGCTCAGTTCGACGATCGAAGGCCTGTAAGAGATAGTATACAACTATCTGACAAGCTCTGAACTCCGGTCGACATTTTGGGAAAACGTCGATCTCCGTTCGACATTTTTCGAGAAACCGTCGATCGACGTTCGACGTTTTTCGAGAAACCGTCGATCGACAATCGATGATTTCTGGGGAAAACGTCGAGCGCAGTTCAGAGACAGAAACTATCCTTCAGACACAAAAAGAAATGAGTTTTTAGCCTAATCTTGGTCTGTTTTTAGCTTTTTAAAATCTTGTAATTTATTTTAGGCTTCCTCCATCTAACATGTCTAATTGATTGAGGAAGAAGTTGTGTTTCTTTTCTTCCAAAGGCTTGGTGAAAATATCTCCCCTTTGCAAATCAGTTGGGATATATTGAAGTTCAATTTTATTTTTCTCAACATTATCCCTTAGAAAATGATGCCTAATTTCTATGTGTTTTGTCCTACTATGGAGGACTGGATTTTGTGCAATGGAAATAGCACTGGTGTTGTCACAAAATATTTTATACTTCTTTAAGTTGTAACCATAGTCTAGGAGTTGATTTTGAATCCACAAGATTTGTTAACAACAACTACCTGCAGCCATATATTCAGCTTCAGCAGTTGAAGTTGACACAAATTTTGTTTCTTACAAAACCATGAGACAAGTCTATCACCAAGAAACTGACAAGTTCCACTGGTGCTTTTCCTATCTATTCTTCATCCAGCATAATCAGCATCTGAAAATCCAGTTAAGTCAAATGCTGAATCTTTTGGATACCAGAGACCTAGATTTGGACAGCTTTTAACATACCTAAGAATCCTCTTTACTAAAGTTAAGTTTTACTCTCTAGGGCTAACTTGGAATCTAGCACATATACATGTAGCAAACATTATATCAGGCCTACTAGCTGTAAGGTACAATAAAGAGCCAATCATTGCTCTATATGTTGTCTGATCAACTGGTTTCCCATGTTCATCAACATCCAATACAGCATTGGTAGGCATGGGTGTTTTCATACATGATGCATCAGACATATCAAATTTCTTAACCAATTCTTTTGCATACTTGATTTGAGAAATAAATATGCCTTCAGCATGTTGTTTGACTTGTAATCCTAAGAAGAAGGATAGCTCACCCATGCTACTCATTTCAAATTTAGAGTGCATAAGCTTGGAAAACTTTTTGCACAAGTTTGAATCAGTAGAACCAAATATAATATCATCTACATAAATTTGTACTGTTAGGGTATGGGACTTATGGGTTCTAATAAAAAGAGTTTGGTCTACTCTCCCCCTAATAAAATAATTTTCCAGAAGAAAGCATGCTAAGGTCTCATACCATCCTCTAGGAGCTTGCTTTAGACCATATAATGCTTTATGCAGTTTGAAAACATAATCAGGATGAGATGGAGAGACAAAACCTGGGGGTTGTCTGACATAGACTTCTTCTTTGTTCTCCCCATTGAGAAAAGCACTCTTCACATCCATTTGGTAGACTTTGAATCCCTTGTGAGCAGCATAAGCCAGGAAGATTCTTATGGCCTCTAACCTTGCAACTGGTGCAAAGGTCTGGTCATAGTCTATCCCCTCTTCTTGAGAATATCCTTGAGCAACTAGCCTTGTCTTGTTCCTTACAATAATTACTTGATCATCCAATTTGTTTCTGAACACCCATTTTGTTCCAACAATGGAATGATCCTTTGGCTTAGGCACTAGTTCCCAGACTTTGTTTCTTTCAAATTGATGCAACTCCTCTTGCATAGCAATGATCCAGTGTGGATCTTGCTCTGTATCTTGAATGGATTGAGGTTCAATTTGAGAGAGAAAGCAAGTGTGCATCAGGTTATTATTGACCTGATTTCTGGTTTGCACACCAGCTGAGATGTTTCCAATCACTTGGGAGATTGGATGATCTCTTGATGTTACTAAATCAATAGGGGGTGTTGATTGTTCACCAACCTGTGTTGTTGTTTCCTCTTGTGGAATAGCAACTTGCTCTTCAAGAAGATTTTCTTCCAGATGTTGAGAAGCTTCTTCATCTTCACTACTTTCATCCTTTTTAGTAACTTGCAATCTGTCCAAGTCTTCAACAACCTGCAAATGTTCTATGGTAGAAGAATTCTTCTCCTTGAAAGACATATTAGTTTCATCAAAAGAAATATGAACAGATTCTTATATTTTTAGAGTAGTTTTATTATAAACCCTATAAGCTTTACTGATCATGGAGTATCCCAGAAACACTCCTTCATCAGCTTTTGCTTGAAATTTTGCTATATATCTCCTGTCATTGTTGTGAATATAACAAATGCAACCAAAGATTTTGAAGTAATCTACTTTAGGTTTCTTCCCTTTGAGTAATTCATAGGGAGTCTTGCCCTTCAATTTATGTATCAAACTTCTATTCAGTACATAGTTGGAGGTGTTCACTGCCTCAGCCCAAAAGGATAGAGGAAGGTGAGCATCTGACAACAATGTAGTTGTAGATTCAATTAGGGTTCTATTTTTCCTTTCTGCTACCCCATTTTATTGAGGAGTTCTAGGAGCTGAGAATGTATGCCTGATCCCTTCACTCTGACAGAACTCTTGGATAAGAAGAGAATCAAACTCTGTCCCATAATCACTTTTGATTAGGGCAATATGAGTGTTGAACTCACTCTGTATACATTTGAGAAACTCTGTCAAACATTTGAAGTTATCAGACTTCTTCCTCAGAAAGAACACCCATGTGAATCTTGAGAAGTCATCTACAACCACTAAAGTGTAGGATTTCCCTCCTAGGCTTTGTACTGTAATGGGTCCAAAAAGATCCATGTGTAACAGATACAAAATCCTAGGTGAATCACTCTTGTTAAGTGACTTAAAACTATTTTTAGTTTGCTTGCCTAATTGACAAGCCTTGCAAAGTCCTTCCTTCTTGTAGGGGCCAGAAGGTAGTCCTCTAAAAGGTTGTCCTTGGATAGCCTAGCAATGGTTCTAAAGTTAATATGTCCTAGTCTCTTATGCCATAGAATATTAGGTCTAGATATGGAATTGAACAGGCAAATATCTACTTTAGATGAATGAAAATCTACTAAGTAAATGTTACCTTTTCTGTTACCTGTCAACACAGTTGTGTTGTCCTATGACTTGACCTTGCATATATCTTTGTTGAAAGTCACTTGATATCCTTTATTACAAAGTTGACTGATACTTATCAAGTTGTGCTTGAGTCCTTCAACATAAGCTACTTTCTTGAAGGTGACTGTTCCAATTTGGACTGCACCATATCCTTTTGTTGTTCCAAAGTTTGAATCACCAAAGATTACTTTGGGTCAGAGCTTGGATTTAAAGGATGTGAAGTTGTCCTAGTTCCCTGTCATGTGCTTTGAGCACCCACTATCCAGATACCATGGCTGGTTTGATGTTGGATAGGTCTTCACCTGCACATAAACAGCTTATATGTTTTTGACCCAGTTTACCTTGGGCCTAGGTTGATATCCCTTAAATTCAGAAATGAAAGACATCCCAGGTTGACTCTTATAACCTTCAGGATTGTATCTCCTAGGAGGTACTATCCATTCAGTATAGGGTTTGAAACCTTGGGATGTAGGACTTCTAGGATTGAATGAGATGTACCTTTGAAGGATTGTTCAAAGTCCTAATCTCTGTTCGACGATCGTCGAGCTGAGGTCGACGATCTTGGGTCAGATCATCGATCTATATTCGAAGATCAACTGTCCTGGAGTTCAGAGTTCAGGTGTCGTCGAGCTGAGTTCGACGATCGTTTCTTGGATCGTCGAGCGCCGTTCGACAATCGTCGAGCTCTGTTCGACGCATTCTGTTGAACTATATCTTTCTTTGGCAAATCTGCATTCTTTCTAGCTACCTCTACAGCTTCCTTCCCTTTATAGGAGATAAATTTGATTGGAGTTGTCAGAACTATAGGCTGGCTGGATGAAGCTCCCAAGCCCAGTGTACTATTAAGTCTAGAGTTCACTGTGCTTGTGATATCTATCAGTTTGATGCTTCTCCTATTAAGGGATTCTTCAAACTGCTTGGCCTTGGATAGTTCACTCTTCAGTGAAGCTATCTCCTCCCTATAACATTCTAACTCTTCAGAGAGTTTGAGGTTCTCTTATTTTAAAGTGCTATACTCAGACAGTTGTTTTCTTAGGGAACTGATTTCCTTCTCAGACTCCAACATATCTAGGCATAGAACTTTAAACTCATGTCTAAAGTTCTCAGAACTGAAATCAAATGAATTGATTACCTGATCTTCTTCTAGTTGAACTTCTGAATCTGATTCTGACTCTTTTGCTTCTGAATCTATTTGAGAAGCATTGATAGCCATCATGCAAAATTCCTTTTCATCAGCATCATCCTCATCATCACTGGAGCTGGATGAGGCTTCAGAATCCTCTTCAATTCCACTCCATGTCTCAGTAACAAATCCCTTCCTTGTATGTGTGTTCTTGCTGTAGGAGGGTTTGTCTGAGGTGTTCTTCTTGAAGTCTTTCTCCTTTCTTCTTTCTCTTCTATCATTCTTGTCCTTGTTTTTGTTTTCTGGACAGTCGGGCACAATATGGCCTGGTTTCCTGCAACCAAAACATATAATTTCTTTGTTGTTATTTGATTTATCATACCTTGGCTAATCATGCCCCTTGTATGATCTCTTTCTGAAGTCTTTTCTAGCCATTTTGTAGAATCTTTTGGCCAATAGACTTAGGAGCTCATCATTTCCTGTAGCTTTATCTTCAGGCTCCTCTTCTGTAGCTTTGAAGACTATGGTCTTCTCCTTCCTTGTGGCTGGTGAGGCAGCCTTCTGTTCTTCTTCTCTAATTTTAATGAGCAACTCATAAGATTTGAGCTTGCCTAGGAGAGCTTTAGTGGTAATCTCATTTAGACTTCTGGCATCTTTGATTGGCCAGATTCTTGAATCTCAAGTACTGGGGAAACACATTAGGATTTCGTCATTCAGCTCAGTCAATGAGATTTCTTTATCCAGAGTCTTTAACTCATTGACAATCAGACTTAATCTATTGTACATGTCTGCTACTGACTCAGCTTCTCCTTTCTTGAAGATCTCATATTGGGATATGAGATGGGATCTTCTATCTTTTCTCTCATCAGCAGATCCTGAGACAATCTCAGAAAGTTGTCCCAAATTCCTTTGGTTGAGTTGTATTCAACTATCTTATGAAATATCTCATAAGACATTGTCTGAGCTAAGATATTCATGGCCTTGGCATCTGCAGTCTTCCACTTCTTTATTTCAGCATCTGTTCCTGAAGAAGGTGGAACAGCATTTGTACTTGAGCTTGCTGGTGGACTTAGGCACACTGTCAAAACAGAATTAAATATGTCTTCATCAATAGAGTTCATATAAAGTCTAATCCTTGCTGTCCAAAGTGCAAACTTGGATAGATTGCACACTAGAGGCCTGGTGCTTGCATAATCTTTGTTCTATGCCATGTATTTATATAGAATTAAATATAATGAAAATAACCCTCTTACAAGATTGATATTATCAAGGATCTTTTAGTTCAGGTGTTAGCCTGTATGAACAACCAACCTCCCTCTGATACCAATTGAAAGTGAGGGTAAGATCTATCTTAACTCTAGAGGGGGGGGGGGTGAATTGAGTATTTTAAAGTAAATTTACAATTTAAAATTGCACAGCAGTAAAGGCTTAATTTATGTATAGGTGTAAGGTGCTTTGATGTAGAAATAAAACTAAAGCAGTAAAATAAAAACCACAGCACACAGCAAAGAATATGCACAAGAAACCAAAAGACACAATGAACTATAGTGGTTCCCCAAAAACCTGGGTACATCCACTCTTCTACCACCCTTAGTAGGAATCCACTGCAGGATGAGTTGATCAGGTGTCCTGGGCAGCAATGAGCTTTTGATAAGGTGCTCAAAAACCAAACTAGATTTTTTGATCAGTTGTCTTGCCACTACTGAGTTTTGACAAGGCTCTCAGAACCAGATTCAAGACTTTTGAAGGGAGTTTTGATAACCCTTTTACAGCAGGAAAAGAAAAAGGAAGAGGTGAAGTTGTCTTCTCTGTCTCAATCACTGAGAGAAGACTTAGTGGATTGATTGTGTTGTCAAAGCTCCCCCTGAGATGTAGATGGTTCAGAGATGAGAGATTTGCTAGGGTGATAGGCCTTCAGAAGCTTCAGAACTCCAGCAGAAGATGATTTCAGTAGAGGCTGAAATGTGAATTGTCTGGAGTCTTTGATGTTGAAGCTATGAATACTTTACAGTATGCTAATTTTCAATCAAACTCTTCAGTATTTATCACTTGATTTTCCTCTGAGTTTTCTGACTATCTGTGTATGTATTTATTGAGTGATAGATAGATTGTCTTTCTCTTGATCTGCTGTAGGATGTTTTATTCTCTGATGATCCTTTGTCCAAGATAGCCGTTAGTAGTCAATAAATGTCTTCCATAAATGTTTTGTCTTCAGGAGGAAAGTCCAATAGACATTCTCTGAGAGATCCCTTGAAACTTGCTCCACAATAAATAAAAACGATTAGCAAATCTCTTAAAATAAATGCTGAGAGAATTTGAAAAACATTCCAAAAGCTGACTGAATTTGAATCCTTAAAGTCGTCGATCTCTCAGAAAAACGTCGATCTGAGCTCTACGATCGTCGACCTGAGCTCAGAGATTGGATTGAACATCAGACATAAAACGTCGACCTGAGCTCTACGATCGTCGAACTGAGCTCAGCGACTTGGAAACAAGCTGAAGGCAGATCGTCGATCTGAGCTCGAAGATCGTCGACCGGAGTTCGACGACTTAGCAGAGTTGAGCTCAGAGAGCGTCGAACGGAGTTCGACGTTTCGTCGACCTGAGCTCGACGAAAACTGTCTTTGCCTCAGCTCTTAGTCTTGAACAATGAATGGTCCTGGGGGCAGCTTCAAACCTAAGTTTTAAGCCCTAGACTCATTCTAACTTGACCTTTTCAACTATACATCCAGGTCAAACTGATTTCCTAAAAACATAGTGATACTTGCCCAAATTAGTAATAGGGTGTTCCAACACTATGTCGTTTTTAATTCTCTTGTTTTCATTTTGAATGGACTTTTTCTTAAGTATAACACTATCTAACTTCTCACATAGGTGTTCATAATTTTCAATTCGTTCATTATAGGAGGGTAGAGTTACCTCAATGTCACTCTGGACACTGGACTCATCGTTAGATTCAACTTGATTTCTCCCCATGAGGCACAGATTTGCCCCATATTCACTGCTCGAGTCAAAGGTGCTCAACTCATCAGAACCATCCTTTTTCCAAGTTAGCGCCTTCATCGCCTTCTTCTTCCCTTTGTGTCAGCTTTCCTTCTCCTTTTCCTCCTGAAGACTTGGACATTCCCTCTTTATGTGCCCAGGCTTGTGACAGTGATAACACATAGGCTAGGACTTCTCATCATCGCTCTCTGTCTCTTTTGATAGCTTGTTCCACCTCCTGGCTTCTTCTGCTCCTCTCTTCAGGAATTTCTTAAATTTTCCCTACCTCTTGGGATTCTTCATGAACCTTTTAAATTCCCGAACATAGAGGCTTTCCTCGTCATCTTAGATTCTTCAGCAACCTTTCTCTCCCTTGCAGCCTTTAGTGCCAACCCCTTTTTCTTTATCTCCCTGGGATACTCCTCAGCTTGAATCTTCAACTCAAGTTCGTGTGTATTTAAGTTTCTAATGAGTCTCTCTATCTCCAAGGTGCTGATATCATGCGATTCAGCAATCAAAGTCACCTTTGGGTTGAAGCGAGGAGACAAAGATCGCAGGATCTTACTCACTAGATCTCCATTTGAGTAGCTCTTCCCGAGGGATCTTGAGGCGTTGAAAATCTTGGTGAAACGTGTATACATGTTGTTAACTTCCTCATCGATCTCCATCCAGAATTGTTCGTATTCAGATTCTAGTCAGAAGTGCTTCGACTCCTTTACCTATGAGGTACCTTTGTGAGTAAGCTCAAGTAGATGCCATATATCATATGTAGTTTCACAGTTACCGATTTTATTAAATTCAGTTTTATCAAATGCGCAAAATAAAGAGTTGATTTCTTTGGCATTGTTTGTACATCTGGGCTTATCAGCATCATCCCATTTATCGTGTGGTTTGACTAAGATGGTATCACCTACAGTGGTGGTGGGTGCAGTATATTTCGTCTCGCTCATGGCCCACACGTCCATGCTTTTGGTCATCAGAAAAATTTTCATTCGTGTTCTCTAGTTACTGTAGTCACTCCTTATGAACAATGGGGGTCTACTCACACCCTATCCCTCAGGAAATGCATGAACTGCACTGGCCATCTTACTTCAGGTTTTTAAGCCTTTTTGAAGTAAACTGGCTCTAATACCACTTATTTAATCTAGTGGCCAACCTTAGAGGGGGAGGGGTGAATAAGATTTGCGTCGTTTATCAAAAATTCGAATTATTTCGATCCATGAAAAAATAGTTCAGGAAGCTACCGCGGGGCGTTAGGTAGCTAACGCGAGGCAGTATGTATCTAAAATCGTTTTTATGGGCAGATTCCTCTTTGGAAATCTATGCACCTTTTAGAGAATTACAGGCTAATACACACAACATTATATGTAGGAAAATAAGTAGAAAATGAATTTCATTCCAAAGTAAAATCAACAATTCTTTTTAAAGATTACAAAACTTGATCTCCGTGACGTCGGAGATCGAAGGCGGTGAATGCAAACAACTTTTGGTTTTCTATACCGAGCCACTCCATGGACCGGTTGGCTCTCTCCCTTTCCCTCCAAGAAAGGTCTTAGAGCTGGCACTTCAACTCCTTGTAAGGAATGGTCTTAGAGCCCTGCTACATCACCCAATCTAGACATCCCTTCCCCGGGATAATTTCTCACAAAATCCTACCCAGGATTACGACGACCTTCTATAGTCAATTTCCTTCACAACAAGAAAAATAGAGAAAGAGAAAGAATACAATAAAAGTTTAAAGGATTTAAAGCAATTAAAATCTCCCTCTTGATGATTCCTCCGTCGAGCAATCCGCAGACGGTGCTTGAGATCTTCGTGTGCTTGCAACCGATTGTCTCTTCATAGTCGATGTAGTTCTTGGCTTGCCGGAGTTCTTCGTGCGCGAACGGGAGGGAGGCAGTCTTCTTTTCCTTCGATAAAGAAGTCGGATTGTACCAGAGAGAGGCGGCTGAACAATAGGAGTCGTAGATCTGAGTCTCTTTTCGTCTTGGTAAGGAACGCAAAAAATGTGGCGCCTTTTTATGTATCTTTGTAAAAATAGGCTACCGCTGGCGGTAAGGCTAGCGCTCGGCGGTAGGTTCACGCGCTTGATGTTGACAGTGTTTGATCTAGTGCCCAACCTTAAAGGGGGTGAATAAGGTTAGATGCGTTAAATTGAATTTAAAAAAATATCATCCTAGGAAATCGAGTTCTGGAAGCTACCGTGGATCGTTAGGTAGCTAACGCGCGGCGGTAAGTCTATGAACTTGATTTCCTGTGTGAATTTGCTTGTACACCAAACACCAGAAATTAACCTAACGTTCACAGAAGAATCGTATAAGCAATAACACAGAAAATATATTTCATTGCAAGAATTAATAGTAGATGGTTTTACATTACAAAATTGTGATCCTTGTGACGCCGGGGATCGAAGTCGGTGAAAATGAAAACTCTTTTGTTTTCTATACCGACCCGCTCCATGGACTGGTTGGCTCTCTACTTTCCCCTCCAAGAAAAGTCTTTGAGCCGGCTCTTCACCTCCTCACACGGAAGGGTCTTAGAACCCCGCTAGATCCTCCGATCTAGACGTCCCTATCCTCAGGATGATTTACTGCGGAATCCTACCCAGATTCCGACAACCCTTACCGGTCGATTTTCCTCTCCTCATAGTTTAAAGACAAAGGAAATATAATAAGAGTAAAAGTGTAAATATTCTAAAGAATAAAGATCTCCCTCTTTACAACTTCTCCGTTGAGTGATCTATGACTAGTGCTTGAGATCTTCGTTTGCTCGCCACCGATTGATTCTTCGTAGTCGATGTAGATCTTGGATCACCGGGGTTCTTCGTTCACTAATGGGAGGGAGACATCTTTCTTCTTCTACGACGGAGACTTTTAGAACGGTGCACAAGAAGGCGGCCGAACCCTAGAATTCACGTACTCCAGTCGTTCTTCAGTCCTTCAATCAGAATCCTTCAAAAGGCACAGAAACCAAAGCGGCCTTTTATACGTCTTCATGAAAAAAGGCTACCGTCTGCGATAAGACTACCGCCCGATGGTAGGTTCGTGTGCTTTTTATGCCAGTTATCCTCTAAAACTTGAAAGATATATTCAAAACGAATATTTGCCATTTCAATTGTGCTAGCGCCACACGGTTACAGCTTCCGCCATGCGGTAATGTTTGACGCAACGATTCAAAAACAGCGCGTCGATATTTGCCGATCGGCAAGCACGGCGTGGTAGGGCTGCTGATTTCTTCCAGAGTGCTAAGTCCAATTAATTCATTTCAGTAGCGCCTGCAGTAATACTAGCATAAGGTGGTAGGCAAGCGCCTCGACGAATCTGGCTCGATGTTCATCGAAGGTCTAGCGCGGCGCGGTAAGACTAACGCCGATTTCTTCCAGAGCGCTAGGTCCAAATAATTCATTGTTGTAGCGCCTGCGGTAGAACTAGCGCTAGGCAGTAGGCCAGTGTATCGAGAAATCTATCTCGAGGTTTGTCGAGAGGCTAACGCGGCGCGGTAAGTTATAGCGCTAGGAGGTAGCATCCATAGGAGCCTTTTTTCCTTTGCTTGCATCTGTCAACCTGCACACTCTCTCAACACACGACATGATCAAATACAACCTGGGAGTTGATATTCTCAAACACCGGGAATGTGAAACATCGGTTCCAACAAACTCCCCCTTTTGATAATATCAAATCCCGTTCATGATAAGTAATACATGAGATAGAGTGCATATAGAAAATAACAGTGATAAATGAACAATCAGGTTGCAAGTTCTTTATGGCTCACCTACACGCATGCTCCCCTTATCTACACATTCGCCTGCTCCCCCTATCTATGTGCACACATTTTTAACGTGCTCCCCCTATATATGACCTCTCCTAACCCGTGACTCATACTCATGAAATACTCATGAACACGATAACAAAACTTATCCTCCCCCTTTCATAATATCAAAAGGCTGGGAAAGGCCTACCAGACATGCAGGAAAAAACATAAGGAGATATGATGAATGGTTAGATAGAATGCAAATAGTGCACACACAAGGTAAAACAAACATTAAGATACATAGGGTTGACCCCAAAAAACACGCAAATAAGAGACTATGAAGTACATAGGTCATACATAAGAGCGGAAATACACGAGAATAGATAAATAGACAGCACATACTGAACTAAACACAACGAGTAGAGATATAATGCTATGCGATTTATACATTTAATCAAATTGATAACATTATAAACATGTCATGAGTGTAAATCGTGTGCTAGTACGTATTGTGTGAAAAATAGATAGTGGAGTTTTAGTCTAATTCTTATGCGTGGAAGCGTTAGATAAAGTAATGACATGTGTACGTGTAGCATCGAAAGAGAGAAACTCAGTAGAAATGTAACACCCCAAAAAGGCCCCAAAAGACTCAACTTGAAATTTGAGTAGCAGGTCAGGTTACACGGCCTGGGACACGGGCGTGTCCCAGGGCGTGTCGAGTGACACGGCCTGGGACACGGGCGTGTCCCAGGGCGTGTTCTATTTATTTTGCAAAATTGGCCTATTCCGGGCAGAGCCGGACACGGCCTTGAACACGGCCGGGAACACGGGCGTGTCAGGCTGGACACGGGCGTGTCAGCTGCCGTGTTCCGACCCGTGTTCTGGTTGCAGCTCGATGGAGCAGGAGACACGGGCGTGTCCCAGGTTTGACACGGGCGTGTCAGGTTCAAGCCATCACAACTATCGGCCACCCGGCCCGACAGTCCGTGCACTCAGGGCACATTTTCGGTGTACCGGAATACCAGGGTCAACACCACCGTCTACACGGTATTTGAGCATTTCTAGTCTTTCCGGCGCGCGAGCCTAAGACTCTCATTAGGCGCTCCAACAAAACCTATACCAGGCTTCCAAGTCGGACGGACCTAACGCAGGTACGGATCAGCCACCCCCCGTTGCTCAAGTCGCCGAGCCACCTCGAATACGGAAGTATCCATGGCATTTTATAGGCGCGGGTCGGTTTCACCTTTCCTGTTCGGCACTCAGCCTTTTCAACGAGTTGCAGCCCAACGGCTCAACTACTCACAAAGTGGCAACGCACGGCCACAAGAGTTGCCGCCAACCCTCTTCATTTCCTGGACATCGTCCAGTACTTCCTGCCGCACCAAGCAATAGGTAGGAACAAGGCATCACAAGCCATAGGCATCACAAGCCATTATCACGGAGCCTTCTCCGATATGCAAACAAGCATCACCAATCCAGATTCCATCCAGATGGGCTTCACACAGCATGCCTAGAGCCGTACTCCAATTCCGGCCTCTAACAAGGGGGACTTCACATATCTACCCCAAGGGACACCACAACCCACCGCACACTCGCGGGGAAGGGCTTTCCCTATGCAATGCAGAAAAGAAGGACTTCACATGTCCAAGGAGGGAGATCGTTACCCTTGTCGATCTCTTCGGTGCCATCGCAAACTAGCCGGTGAGAAAGAACCGCAGCAGCCTTGCCGTCACAACGCCGGCTTCGGATCGCGAATCAGACCACGGGAGCTCCGCCGGTGGCTAGCTCTCCTCCTCCTTCTTCCTCTCTCTTTCTCTCTTTCTCTCTTCCTTAAGGATAAAAGAAGAATGGCTCTTCATCCTTTTCTCACGACTTATCCAGCCCAAGAAACCACCTAAGCCTTTGGATCAAAAGAGAGGAAACTGAACGGCCAAGATTTCCCCAGAATTTCACTTTTTGGCCGACACGGCCTGTGACACGCCCGTGTCACAGGCCGTGTACCCCTTAAGCGGTGCACACAGCTTGAACCGACTGAACAACACGGGTCATTGACACGCCCGTGTCGGACCTGACACGCCCGTGTCAAACCTGGGACACGCCCGTGTCTCCTGCTCCATCGAGCTGCAACCAGAACACGGGTCGGAACACGGCAGCTGACACGCCCGTGTCCAGCCTGACACGCCCGTGTTCCCGGCCGTGTTCAAGGCCGTGTCCGGCTCTGCCCGGAATAGGCCAATTTTGCAAAATAAATAGAACACGCCCTGGGACACGCCCGTGTCCCAGGCCGTGTCACTCGACACGCCCTGGGACACGCCCGTGTCCCAGGCCGTGTAACCTGACCTGCTACTCAAATTTCAAGTTGAGTCTTTTGGGGCCTTTTTGGGGTGTTACAACCCTCCCCCCCCTTATCAAAATTTCGTCCCGAAATTTGCACGGTAAGGAAACAAAACCAGCAATGCTATAACTCTATTATAACAAAAAGTACACGGTCTACAGTTTATACAAATAACTCGGGAAACTCAGCTCGCATGGTCTGCTCTCGCTCCCATGTTAGCTCTTCACGGCCACAATTGTCCCATCGGACCTTGACCATCCCGATCACTTTGTTCCGCAACTGTTTTTCGGCTCGATCCTCGATCCGAATGGGTCTAACCCTCGTCGTTAGCCCATACTCGACCGGTACCCGATCAGCCTCCACGACTTGAGCTGGATCCTTTACCGCTTTACGAAGGACTGAGATGTGAAACACATCATGTAATCCACCCAAGTCCGCTGACAGTGCTAGTCGATAAGCAGCCTCCCCAACACGCTCCACCACCTCAAACGGACCAAGATACCTCGGACTTAGCTTTTTCAAACGCCGAATCCTGGACACACCTTTGAAGGGTTTGATCTTCAAATATACCCAATCACCTACCGCGAACTCCACGTTCCGGTGCTTGGCATTGTAGTACTTGGCTTGACGATCTCTGGCTATCAATAGCCTCTCCCGAATAGAGCGTATGAGCGAAGTAGCTTCTTCGACTTCCTTTTTCCCATTCAGCTTCGATTCGCCTGCTTCTGCCCAAGCTAACGGTGTACGGCATTTCCGACCATACAACGCTTCAAATGGTGCCATACCAATACTCGCTTGGTAGCTATTATTATAGGCAAATTCAACGAGAAATATATACTCTTCCCATCTCTTACCAAAGTCTAGGGCGCACATGCGGAGCATATCCTCCATCGTCCTGTTGGTTCGTTCAGTCTGGCCATCCGTTTGGGGATGAAAGGCCGTACTAAACGCCAACTTTGTACCCAACATTTGATGAACGAGTCGCCAATCATTCGATGTGAACCGCCCATCACGGTCACTAACGATGCTCCGGGGAACACCGTGCAGTCGAACAACCTGCTCCACATACAGCTTTTTCATGTCCCTGTACATCTTTGTGCTCCCTGGGTGAACTGAGTACTTTGCAAAGTGAGCTTCGTACATCAACTCTTCCCTCAGTTTACCCACACTTGGGACGCACACTCGACCATTTCTCCGTAACAACCCGTTATCCCAAGAGAACTGATCATCCGGCCCATCTTTAGCATAGCGCTGGAGACTTTCATCAAGCTCCGTTGCTCGCCGAACTCTATCCGTAAGGTCATATTGCACCTCCGTCCAGTTTAAGCACGCATCGGTTGACGCACCCTTGTCAACACACGATATCTCCATTGCTTCCAATTCTTGGGTCAAACGCTGATCATGCCTCTGTAACCAGCTTGCCCGTACCGGAGTCTTCCGACTCAAAGCATCAGCGACCACATTTCCCTTCCCGGGAGTATAGTGAATCTCGAAGGTGTAGTCCCCGAGGAACTCCATCCATCTTCGTTGTCGCATATTCAAATCCTTCTGATCCAACAAATACTTTAGGCTCTTGTGATCTGTATAGATATCCACTTTGACGCCATATAGATAGTGCCGCCATAACTTGAGCGCAAAGATTACCGCCGCCAACTCCAAATCATGGACGGGATAATTCCGCTCATGCACTTTCAACTGACGCGAGCCATAAGCAATCACTTTCCCAAACTGCAGAAGAACGCAGCCTAAGCCGCTCCCAGATGCATCACTATAGATCTCATACCCATCGGTACCACATGGCGATGTCAACACAGGCGCCGTGGTCAAACGACTCTTCAAGTCTTCAAAAGCTCGAGCGCACTCCGGCGTCCATATGAACTTTTGATCTTTTCTCGTCAGCGTGGTGAGAGGTAAAGCAATCCGTGAGAAGTTTTCCACAAACCGTCTATAGTAGCCCGCAAGTCCAAGGAAGCTCCTGACCTCGGCCACTGAAGACATCACTGGCCAATCTTGGATGGCACTTATCTTCAACGGATCCACCGCGATACCCTCTCCGCTTACCACATGGCCTAAAAAGGCTACTGAAGAGAGCCAGAACTCGCACTTTGAGAACTTGGCAAAAAGTTTATTCCTCCGCAGGGTATGCAAGACCAACCGCAAATGGTTTGCGTGATCCTCTTCCGACTGAGAGTATACTAAGATGTCATCGATAAACACAATAACAAACAAATCCAAATACTCTCGGAACGTTCGATGCATTAGGTCCATAAATACCGAAGGCGCATTACATAGGCCAAACGGCATTACCGTGAACTCATAATGACCGTAGCGTGTTCCAAACGCTGTCTTGGGAATGTCACCTTCCCGAATCCTTAGCTGATAATATCCCGATTTCAGATCCAACTTGGAATAGACCGTTGATCCCGCCAGCTGATCAAAAAGGTCATCAATCCGTGGGATCGGATACTTGTTTTTCTCCGTCAGCTTATTCAACTCGCGGTAGTCAATACACAACCGTAAGCTACCATCTTTCTTTTTCACAAAGAGAACAGGCGCGCTCCAAGGTGACATACTTGGGCGTATATAACCCTGCTCCAACAACTCTTGTAGTTGGACTTTCAACTCAGCCATCTCTTTTGGCGCGACGCGATATGGAGAGCGGGCCACAGGTTTCGCACCTGGCACCAACTCAATAGAGAAGTCAATCTCCCGCTGGGGTGGTAACCCAGGAAGATCTTTAGGAAACACATCGGCAAACTCTGACACAACTGGCACTTCACCGACACTGGCCTTTGGCTCAACAGCCTGAATTAGCGTGAAGAATAACTCCGCGCCCTTCCGCACAGCATTGACGACTTGGAGTGCAGACAACAACGTTCCGCCAACTCCTCGCATACCAGCGAACTTCGTCACAAGCCCGGTATTCTGGCCCAGTGTAATCTCTTTGGAGTTGCAATCAATAAAGGCACGCTGCTCCGAGAGCCAGTCCATACCAAAGATCACATCAAACTCCGATAACGGTAGCACAGCTGCACTCAAACCGAAGTCCCGACTTCCTATTTGCACATCCACATCGCAAGCCCTATCCGCAAGCATCACACAGCCATTCGGCAATAGCACCCTTGTACTATCCACCGTCACATGACTCGGTACCCCAATGCGAGATACGAAATCCTCAGACAGAAAATAATGCGAAGCACCCGTATCAAACAGGGCTCTCGCTAAGTTATTCCGAATCAGGACAAAGCCTGCAGCACACACACATCATGCACAAGCTAAACAAAACCAAAACCAAAAACACAGCAAGTAAACTAACTCAACTCGTACCTGTGACGACGTCACTTTGCTTAATCGCTTCCTGTTGGCCAAGTTGATAGATTCGGGGCTGCGCTTGGGAAGCAGAGGAATCCACCACCGCTTTGCCCTTCTCAGCATACGACGCACCCGTCTTCTTTTCCCCTTTGGGCTGCACAACTCGACAGTCACGAGCAATATGCCCCACCCGGCCACAGTTATAGCACGTACGAGCATCCGGCCTTGATGTCGCTCCCGACACAACGGTCGTAGTCACTTGCCCAGATGGCTTGGACCTCTTGCCCCCTTTCTTCTGGTAAAACGACTTGCCTGGGCGAGGTGCTTGAAACTCTGGCTTAGACACCACCAAGCCCTTATTCCCTTGCACTCGCCTCATGTCCTTTTCCAACGCGCACGCAGTATCAACCAACGCCTGAAACCCTTGGCTCACAGAACTCGAAAGCAGGAATCGTAACTCATCCCGCAATCCTTCATAGAACCGATTCGTTTTCCTTTGGTCATCCGCGAAGATTGTTCCCGCATATCGTCCCAACCTGGTAAACTCGTGCAAGTAGACATCCACACTATCTTCCCCTTGCTTTAACCGTTGGAACTCGTTTTCCATAGCAATACGTTGCGCCGCTGGGACATGTTTCGCCAGAAAGATCCGAGAGAACTCCTCAATCGACACTTGTGTTAATTGCCTGCCCGCCAAGTGGTGTAACTCAACCTCGTCCCACCACAACCGCGCCTCCCCTTCAAGCATGAAGGTGGCTAAGGTGACCTTGAGAGTTTCCTCCGCCCTGATCGCTGTCATTAACCTCTTGACACGCGACAACCAATCTTCCGCCTGCGTTGGGGATCCCATTCCCGCAAACGTCGGAGGACTGAAGCTCATGAATTGCTTCAACTGTCGGTCAGCTGCTCATGGATCTACAGCCTCAACCGGCTCGGGTCTTACATCAACACGAACTGGCACTACTGCCGGCTGCGCTTGCCCGGTCGGCTGAATCATGGCAAAGAGCGCCTCAGCAACTAAACGAACAGTTTCCGCAGATGGAGGAGGTGTTGGCACCTCAGCTGGTGCCGCACTCTCATCAGAACGCTGGGGCTCAGACTGCCCAGCACCACTACGTGTCACCTATAGGTGGACAAGACACACATTAGCGAACGTATGCAAGCAAAACAACACAAAAAGGAACGCGCAGATTCCTCAAACAAGATTCCGTACATTCCTTAATAGACATTCCAGAGTTCATTAGCGTTACAGCAGGTCGCACAAACACGTGCTCGCCACCCCACAAAAGAATTCGACCACGAATTCGAAAGAGGAAGACCGACGAAAAGCTGATACCAAAATGTAACGACCCCATCCGTTAAATGACGTATAGTAGAAGGTCCGGCCGGGGCCCCACACTATATGCCACAAACAGACGGTGAGGTCACAGGATAATACCAAACCAAATACGAATCCTAACTCAGAGCATTCTAGCGGAAGCTTTAAGTTACCGGAATGTCCAATATATAAAACCACATTTATATATATACCATGGAATGTACACAACCACAAGAGTTTGGCCTTAAGGCCTTACAGTTCCTCTGAACATACATCATGTTTTACAAACCTCGGCGCGCAGGCCGGCCATACATGAGTAAAAAGAGAAAACAAAACAATGGCTTAGCCTTCCAGGCTAGCCGCAGCAGCAGCAGCAACAGCAGTAGGGCTCTCCCGCCCATCACTTACCACTTGGCTCTCCAGCACCTGCACGGGAACAATCCACCCAACCGGTGGCAAACAATGCAACGGTCAGCATTCAGCTGACCCAATTATAACAATCCTACCCCTTTCTCGGGGCATGAGCATTCTTTCCCTGCAAGCATGACATCATCAATAGCAACTATGTGCGCGCAGGCACATTCAAGCCATCACAACTATCGGCCACCCGGCCCGACAGTCCGTGCACTCAGGGCACATTTTCGGTGTACCGGAATACCAGGATCAACACCACCGTCTACACGGTATTTGAGCATTTCTAGTCTTTCCGGCGCGCGGGCCTAAGACTCTCATTAGGCGCTCCAACAAAACCTATACCAGGCTTCCAAGTCGGACGGACCTAACGCAGGTACGGATCAGCCACCCCCCGTTGCTCAAGTCGCCGAGCCACCTCGAATACGGAAGTATCCATGGCATTTTATAGGCGCGGGTCGGTTTCACCTTTCCTGTTCGGCACTCAGCCTTTTCAACGAGTTGCAGCCCAACGGCTCAACTACTCACAAAGTGGCAACGCACGGCCACAAGAGTTGCCGCCAACCCTCTTCATTTCCTGGACATCGTCCAGTACTTCCTGCCGCACCAAGCAACAGGTAGGAACAAGGCATCACAAGCCATAGGCATCACAAGCCATTATCACGGAGCCTTCTCCGATATGCAAACAAGCATCACCAATCCAGATTCCATCCAGATGGGCTTCACACAGCATGCCTAGAGCCGTACTCCAATTCCGGCCTCTAACAAGGGGGACTTCACATATCTACCCCAAGGGACACCACAACCCACCGCACACTCGCGGGGAAGGGCTTTCCCTATGCAATGCAGAAAAGAAGGACTTCACATGTCCAAGGAGGGAGATCGTTACCCTTGTCGATCTCTTCGGTGCCATCGCAAACTAGCCGGTGAGAAAGAACCGCAGCAGCCTTGCCGTCACAACGCCGGCTTCGGATCGCGAACCAGACCACGGGAGCTCCGCCGGTGGCTAGCTCTCCTCCTCCTTCTTCCTCTCTCTTTCTCTCTTTCTCTCTTCCTTAAGGATAAAAGAAGAATGGCTCTTCATCCTTTTCTCACGACTTATCCAGCCCAAGAAACCACCTGAGCCTTTGGATCAAAAGAGAGGAAACTGAACGGCCATGCTTGCAGGGAAAGAATGCTCATGCCCCGAGAAAGGGGTAGGATTGTTATAATTGGGTCAGCTGAATGCTGACCGTTGCATTGTTTGCCACCGGTTGGGTGGATTGTTCCCGTGCAGGTGCTGGAGAGCCAAGTGGTAAGTGATGGGCGGGAGAGCCCTACTGCTGTTGCTGCTGCTGCTGCGGCTAGCCTGGAAGGCTAAGCCATTGTTTTGTTTTCTCTTTTTACTCATGTATGGCCGGCCTGCGCGCCGAGGTTTGTAAAACATGATGTATGTTCAGAGGAACTGTAAGGCCTTAAGGCCAAACTCTTGTGGTTGTGTACATTCCATGGTATATATATAAATGTGGTTTTATATATTGGACATTCCGGTTAAGAGTTCAAAGTTGTAACTTAAAGCTTCCGCTAGAATGCTCTGAGTTAGGATTCGTATTTGGTTTGGTATTATCCTGTGACCTCACCGTCTGTTTGTGGCATATAGTGTGGGGCCCCGGCCGGACCTTCTACTATACGTCATTTAACGGATGGGGTCGTTACAAGAAATATCTTATTTTACATGTTTATCTCGATTCTTGAGAATGCTAACACAAGAGAAATAGAGTGAATAATCACCTCACAAGACAATCTATGTCATACCAAGATTTGAACTAGGGGCACTAAACTTAAGTTTGGGTCTATGTACAAGATCGAAATGACTATTTGAACCAAGGTGCTCATCCTCAAAATGCTCATAAAGACTAAGACTTATCGGGAGGAATGAGTAGTGCTTGGGGGGGGGGTCCTTAATAAGACATTTGATAGCTTGCATAATTTCCTTTTTAGTTTGCTTTGAGCTATCACTTTTATATATTTTGGAGTTCAAGAAGCCCTAACTCATTCAAAATCTATCCAACTAGATAGATACACTTTGACTTGTACACATAGGACCTTAGCACTAAAGAGTTGGCCCAAAGTTTTTAATCGTTATACAAGCACATATAGATTGTGACATTGATTATTCAAAGTATCTCTAACGTGTTAAGATACAATGTCACGAGTTATAGCATGTTAGCCTAGTATTTGGACATGAGTGCTCCATCTAGGGATGAGTGCATAATGTGAAGTCATTTCACTATCTAAATCCTCACACATACCTAGAGACATAGTAAACATACACTAACATGTATTGTCGCACTCAATAGCTAAGTACTTAGAGATTTAGCTCACTATGACCGGAGGACAATGTTGTACAAAAATTAAGAGACTAAAGACAAACATTGTACATACTCATTATGGTCTAGGTTGCAATTATGTGAGCTGATAATATTATAGTTTTACATCATAAGTTGTTTTTTTTGTAAAACGAAAGTGAAAACACACGAGACAGAGAAGGCAATTGCAAGTTTTTTTGTTTTTGTTTTTTTAAAAAAACTCAAACGCATAACTCAAAACAGAATGCAAACACCCAAAAAAACAAAAAATAAAAATGCAAACACAACGAACAAAACAGTAAAGAAAAAAAATCTAGGTAAGAGATCTAGAACTCCTAGCTCGAGTCGAAGTTGAGAAAATAGTGCATCTGGGAGTAGTTTAGTGAAGATGTCCGCTAGTTGGTCATTGGTGCCAATGAAGCTTACACTCACGTTCTCCTTTTTGATATGATAACAAATGAAGTTGTGACGCACGTCAATATGTTTCGATCTAGAATGGTGCACTGGATTGTATGTCAAGTCTATGGCACTCTTTTTTTCGCACCTAAGTGTAATGTTCAAACACTTGAGGCCAAGTCATCTATCGTTTGATACATCCATAGTGCTTGAGTGCAATAGCTTCCTAAAGCAACATACGCGGCCTCAACACTAGAGAGAGAAACTGAGTTCTGTTTGCATCTTGACCAGGATACTAATGCCTATCCTAGGAAATGGCATGTACCGCTTGTGCTCTTGCGATCAAGTGAACATCCAACATAGTCTGAGTCTAGTACCCGTAAAGTGTGAGACCGGTGGTGTGTGGGTACCCGAGTCCAAGGTTATGTGTGCCTATAAGATACCTAAAAATATGCTTCACTGCTCTCAAGTGAGACTCTTTCAGGTCGGCTTGGTACCTAGCACACATTCCTACCGCAAACGTGATATGTAGCCTAGAGGCACTCAAATATAATAATGATCCTATCATACCTCTAAACACAGTCTGATCGATAGAAATGACACTTTCATCTTTTCCTAATTTAAGAGAAGCACTCATAGGAGTTTTGACTTGCTTCAGATTCTCATATCCAAAACTCACAAGCATATCTTTAACATATTTTGATTGACTTATAAAAAGCCTGTCTTGGCGTTGAGAAATCTGGAATCCTAGGAAATAAGTAAGTTCTCCTACTAGGCTCATTTCGAATTCAGATTTCAATAGGGCGACAATTTCTCCACACATATTTTCATTCATTTCCCCAAAAATGATATCATCTACATAGATTTGTAGGATAATTAGATCAGGACTCTTGGTCATTACAAATAGAGTTGTGTCCGCACTTCCTATCCTAAAGCCATGATTTAAGAGAAAAGTAGTGAGCCTATCGTACCAAGCACTAGGTGCTTTCTTCAATCCGTACAGGTCCTTCACCAACTTATATACATGGTTTGGGTAAGCGGCATTCATGAAACCAGGTGGTTGTTCGACATATACCTCTTCCTTAATATATCTGTTTAGGAAGGCACTCTTAACATCCATTTGGTACAATCTAATTTTCTTATAACTAGCAAACGCTAAAAACATATGGATGGATTTAAGACGAGTAACCGGGGCAAATGATTCGTCAAAATCCACACCCTCTATCTGAGAATACCCTTTAGCCACCAACCTTGCTTTATTCCTAGTTATCCTAGACTCACCATCAAGTTTATTTTTGAACACCCATTTCAAGCCTATGTCTGGATGGTTATCCGGACGTTCCACTAACATCCATACCTTACTTCGCTCGAATTGGTTAAGCTCCTCATTCATCGCCAAGAACCATGATTCATCTTTTAAGGCTTCTGAAATGTTCTTGGGTTCAATATCAGATATAAAGCACAAGTTTGAGAAAGATTAATGAAGTGCAGACCGAGTTCTAACTCCTTGAGATGGCTCTCTTATGAATAGATCACAGGGTTGTTGCTTTGAAAAAATCAAGTTACTAGGAGCCCTATAACCTTGTTCAAAACTTTGAGTTTTACTCTCCACGATTCTCTCATAATCCTCATCCCCAATCAACACACTTTCTTTAACCTCCTCTTCATTCTCCTTCGGCTCATTAGCCGGGGAATTCTCAATGAAATGCACATGAGCCGACTCTTCAACCACTAAGGTCCTCATATTGTATATCCTATAAGCTCGACTCTTGCTTGAGTATCCTAAGAAGGTACCTAGATCAAATTTTTTCGTCAAATTTCCCTAGATGATCCTTAGTGTTAAGAATGTAGTACGGGCATCCAAATACCCTAAAGAACAGTACCGAGGGTTTCCTTTTTAAATAGAGCTCGTATTGAGTGCGCTTTAAAAGTGGGCGAAGCATGACTCGGTTCATCACGTAGCTCGCCGTGATAATCGCTTTCCCCCAAAAAGATCGTGGTAAGCCGAACTCGGCGAGCATTGTGCAGGATAATTCTTGAAGAGTGCGATTCTTTCTTTCTATAACTCCATTCTATTGAGGAGTGCGTGGGGTAGAAAATTCGTGCTTAATTTCTAAGGAATCACAAAGGTTTGAGAAATCCTCATTCTCAAACTCTCCTCCATGATTTGATCCGATACATTTTATCTTTAGCTCTTTCGCATTTTGAAGATGCGTGCAGAGAGTTGAGAATTCTCTAAAGGTATCAGATTTGTTTGCTAGAAAGATCGTCCAGCAATAGCGTGAAAAGTCATCTATGGTAATAAAAGTGTATCGTTTTCCACCTAGAATACACGTACTAAGGTGTCCAAATAGATCCATGTTAATGAGTTCGAGTGGTATAGACGTGGAAACTACAGATTTGCTCTTGAAGGAAGTTTAAACAAATTAGCCTTTTTTACAAGGAGCAAATAAGACATTTAAACTACCGCTTAAGGTGGGAAGACCCCACATAAGTTTCTTTCTCGATAGTTTTACAATAAGCTTGCTACCAGTATTTCCTAGTCTCTTATGCCAAAGATCGAATTCCTCATTCTTAGTAACAAGGTATTTCAAATTAGATGAAGAAATGTCATCAAAACTAACAGCGTACACGTTATGATTTCTATGAGCTACAAGAAATACACTAGAAGTTTTGGCATCAATAATTTTACATGTGTTTGTAGATGACTCAAACATGACATCTAGACCTTTATCACATAATTGGCAAAAGGAAATAAGATTATGCTTAAGTCCATCTACAAACAGAACATTAGAGATAGAAAATGCCTTGTTACCTATCGTGCCGATTCCCAAAATCTATCCTTTGTTGTTGTCCCCAAAGGTCACCATGCCACCCTTCTTCTTCTCTAGGCTAAGGAACTTGTCTTTATCTCCCGTCATGTGCTTGGAGAAACCAGAATCCAAGTACCACACAATCTTCGTGTCCTTAGCCTGCCAACAGAACTAAAAAGAAGATGAGGGTAAAGTTCTGGTTACCCAAGTTGTCCCACCCATAAGATAGGTAGAAGACTTTGGTAGCCAGACTTGCAAATTTTTTGTGGAACCTTTCCTCAAACATGAGCCAGATGCGTGACCAAACTTATGACAGTTCACACATATAATATAAGAAGTGGATGCTTCCTTTATCGGGTCGCTCGAGCTCTTTATTGAGGTTAGGGATAGCCCTCCAGATCTCTTAACCTTATCTTTAGATTTCTTAAAAATTGACTTGGGCTGAGAGTGATGGTGATTTCTACTCAGTGGTGATGTTGGACTCACATATCCTAGAACAAACTTCGCTGATCCATGACACTGTGCACCCAACAACATATTTAAGGACTTTTGGCCAATGCCAAACTTTTGGATGGCACAGTTAAGATCATGGATTCTCTCCTTTAGGGCGGTGTTTTCTGTCACAAGCATCACACACCAATTGGCAAATTTTTTCTTGCCTTCCTCTACCTTGGCATGTGACAAGTGAAGTCTCTTCTCCAAGACATTTTTTTCATTTATTATACTATTCGTTCTCACTGATGACTTGGAGAGACTTGCCTTTTATTCTTTGATCGTTGTCATCAAGTGAGAGCACTCAAGACATTCGATCTTCTCTTTGACAATTCTAATTACCTCACTTTTCAATTTTTCTAAGTCCTTTTTGATTTTCTTATTCTCGGATCTAAAGGACTTTTTCTCAGAAATAACACTTTCTAATTTATCAACTAAATTTTCATAAATCTAGAGAAGTTCAGTATAAGTTGGTGGAGTTACCTCAGTGTCGCTTTGGATACTGGACTCATCATCAGAATCTTCTTGATTCTTTCCCATTAGGCATAGATTAGCCTTGTCTTCACTACCGGAGCCTGTGGTGCTTGATTCTTCAGATCCATCATCATCCCATGTAAGCGCCTTCAGCACCTTCTTCTTCCCTGTATACCGGCTTTCCTTTTATTTTTATTCCTTCTGGAGTCTTGGGTATTCTCTCTTTAGGTGCCCTAACTTGTGGCAGTGATAGAATTCAAACTGAGACTTCTCATCATCGCTTCCTGTCTCCTTCGATGGCTTGTTCCACCTTCTTCCTTCTCCAGCTCCTCTCCTCAGGAATTTCTTTAATTATCACTGCTTCTTGGGATTCCTCATGAATTTCTTGAACTCCCGAATATAGAGTCTCTCCTCCTCTTCCTCCTAAAAATCCTCAGTAGCTTTTCTCTCCTTTGTAGACTTCAGCGTCAGTCCCTTCTTCTTTACTTCCATGGGATACTCCTCTACTTGAATCTTCAATTCAAGTTCATGTGTCTTCAGATTTCCGATGTGGCTCTCTATCTATAGGGTGCTGATCTCATGAGACTCAGCAATATCTGTCACCTTCGGGTTGAAGTGAGGAGGCAAATATTGCAGGATCTTCCTCACTAAGTTAACATTTGGAAAGTTATTTCTGAGAGATCTTGACGTGTTGAAGATCTTGGTAAAGCACGTGTACATGCTGTCCACATCCTCGTTGATCTCCATCTGGAACTGTTCATATTCTGATTCGAGTCGGAATAGCTTTGACTCCTTTACTTGCAAAGTACCTTCATGAGTGAGCTCAAGAATACGCCATATATCATAAGCAGTCTCGCAGTTACATATCCTGTTAAATTTTGTGTTGTCTAAGGAACAAAATAATGAGTTCATAGCCTTGGCATTATTCGTACATCTAAGATTATCTACGTCATCCCACTTATCATACAGTTTTTCTACGGCAGTATCCCCAACCGTGACTGTGGGTGTAGTGTACTTTGTCTTAATCATGGACCATACGTCCATTCTTTGAGTCATCAGAAGTATTTTCATCCGAGTCTTCCAGTGACTACAGTCACTACCCATAAACAGTGGAGGTATACTCACACCTTGACCCTCATTGAATGTGTGTACATAGTTGGACATCTTACTTCTGGTTTTGCAAGCCTTTGTGAAGTAACCTCCCTCTAATACCCCTTGTTGGATCTAGTGGCCAACCTTAGAGGGGGGGGGGGTGAATAAAGTTGGATGTGTTAAATGGAATTTAAAAAATTTCGTCCCAGGAAATCGAGTTCTGGAAGCTACCGCGGAGCGTTAGGTAGCTAACGCGCGATGGTAAGTCTATGAACTTGATTTCCTATATGAATTTTCTCGTACACCACACAACAGAAATTAACCTAACGTTCACAGAAGAATCGTAGAAGCAATAATACAGAAAACATATTTCATTGAAGAATTAATAGTAGATGGTTTTACAATTACAAAATTGTGATCCCTGTGACACCGGGGATCGAAGGCGGTGAAAATGAAAACTCTTTTGTTTTCTATACCGACCCACTCCACTGGCCGGTTGGCTCTCTCCTTTTTACTCTAAGAAAATTCTTCGAGAGGGCTCTTCACCTCCTCACAAGGATGGGTATTAGAGTCCCGCTAGATCCTCCGATCTAGACGTACCTATCCCTAGGATGATTTATCGCGGAATCCTACCCGGATTCCGACGACCCTTACTAGTCGATTTTCCTCTCCTCACGGTTTAAAGACAAAGGAAATATAACAAGAGTAAAAGTGTAAATATTTTAAAGGATGAAGTTCTCCCTCTTGATGACTTCTCCATTGAGCAATCTATGGTCGGTGCTTGAGATCTTCGTTTGCTCTCCATTAGTCGATTCTTCATAGTCGATGTAGATCCTTGATCGCCGGTGTTCTTTGTTCACTAACGGGAGGGAGACAACTCTCTTCTTCTACAACTAAGACTTTTGGAACGATGCACAAGAAGGCGGCCGAACCCTAGAATTCACGTACTCCAGTCATTCTTCAGTCCTTCAATCAGAATCCTTCAAAAGGCACAAAAACCAAGGTGGCCTTTTATATGTCTTCATGAAAAAAGTCTACCGCCGGATGTAAGACTAGCGCTCGACGGTAGGTTCACGCGCTTGTTGTGCCAGCTGCCCTCTAAAACTGGAAAGAAATATTCAAAAACGAATATTTGCCGTTTTAATTATGCTAGCGCCACGCGGTTATAGCTTCCACTGTGCGGTAATGTTGGATGCAACGATTCGAGAACAGCGCATCGATATTTGTCGATCGGCAAGCGCGGCGCAGTAGGGCTTGCATCGATTTCTTCCAGAGTGCTAAGTCTAAATAATTCATTTTGGTAGTGCATGCGGTAGTACTAACGTAAGGAGGTAGGCCAGCACCTCGACGAATCTTGCTCGATGTTCGTCGAAGGTCTAGCGCGGTGCAGTAAGACTAACACCGATTTATTCCCGAGCGCTAGGTCCAAATAATTCATTGTGGTAGCGCATGCGGTAGAACTAGCGCTAGGCGGTAGAACTAGCGCTAGGAGGTAGAACTAGCACTAGGCAGTAGGCCAGTATCTCGAGAAAATTTTCTCGAGGTTCGTCGAGAGGCTAACGCGGCGCGGTAAGTGATAGCGCAAGGCGGTAGCATCCAAAGGACACTTTTTCCTTTGCTTGCGTCTATCAACCTACACACTCTATCAACACACAACATGATCAAATACAACCTGGGAGTTGATATTATCAAACACCGAAAATATGAAAAATCGGTTCTAACAGACAGCTATCCTCCAAATTTAGAAAATATTTAAAATGAATATTTTCCTTTTTTTCAATGCTAGCGCGACATGGTAGGTAGATATTGCCCTTCAGTAATTCTATCTCGACTCTCTCGATGCCTCTTTCTCAAAGCTCTCAACCCCTCTATCTCAATGAGCGTTGAGTGTGTTACCGCGAAGCGGTTCCAAGCTAGCATCGGGCGGTAGTTCTGTCTTAACGCTCTCGATGCCTCTATCTTAGCGCTCTCAATGCCTCTATCTCAATGAGTGTTGAGTGTATTGCGCGGCGCAGTACCAAGCTAGCGCCTGCTCGGTAGGTTCCCAAGAGCCTGGATGAATTAATTCCTCGATCTAGCACAGGGGGTAGGACTAGCGCGGTGTATTAGATTCCCAAGTGCCTCGTCCATTTAATTCATGCTATCACCCAGCTTTAGCTACTACTGCTCGATGGTAGGTTCCTGACGAGAGCTCCTTGTATTTCTTGGATCTGTAAACCTGTACACTCTACCAAACACAAGATATAATCAAATACAATATGGGAGTTGATATTATCAAACTAAGGATATGTGAACCGTTGGCTCCCACAAGGAGCTATTCATCCACAAATTAGATATGGTACTTGTGCAGTGGCTACTTTAGATATATCACTCGACAAAAGTTCAACTAGAACTCTGTTAGGCCTAGGATGGCTTTAAGGTAATCATTGGTGACACTAGCTGTCGTCAAACTAAAGGATATGGTATGATTAGAATTGGAGACCTCTCTTTTACTAAAGTAACTTACGATGTCAGTCTTCAACAAAATGTCATTAGCATCAGTCAGCTTTATGATGGTGAATAAAAGGTTGTTATCACCCAAAACATATGCCAAATAGTCAACTTCAAGTCAAATGCAATATTGATATCTGGATTTAGGAAAGGAAATGTGTATGTTGTGTTGAAACATGCATTCCACATCTCTTTGTTTGAGAATAACAAATCTCAGTTTGTATTTGATCATGTTTGTTGTGTGTTTATAGTGTATAGGAATTAGAGGTTTTGTACCACTTGGAAGATAAATAAAAAGTTAAAGATGGCCAAGTCAGATGCAATAGTGCTATCTTAATTTAAGAAAGGAAATTTGTATATAGTGTTGGAACATGCGTTCTGCATCTCTTGGTTTGAGAATAACAAATCTCAATTTGTATTTGATCATGCGTGTTGTATATAGTGTACAAGAATTATAGGTTTAGTACCGCTTGGAAGACAAGTCGAAAAGACAAAGATGGCAAAGTTCTGTTGCTACCGCTAGGCGACACCGTTACCGCTGGTGCTAGAACTATCAGTCTGATAGTAAAGGAAGTAAACTTGTTGTGGAAGGAAGCTGCTAAAAATGAAAGGTGTTATAGCCGGGCGGTATCACTATCGTCGGGTGATGTCTTTTGGAGAGTCTACTTTTGGAAGAAAAAGTTGCTAAAAATATTGGTCTCTAAAGATTAGAAGTTTTCTAAAATGGCAATGAAAAGTTTCCTAAAATGGTGATGTAAAGTTACCAAAGATGCTGATTTTCGAAGGGAGGAGACGGTTGCCTAAAGTAGCTATCGTCGGGCGGCATGGCAACCGCTGGGGGTAAGACCCGTGCCTATAAAAAGAGCAGTTCTCAACAATTCAAAATGATGACGACAAGACACTAGATGAAGCCACGACTAAAGCCAGAACTCTCATACTTCTGTGAGAGCCTCCTCCTTGGTGACAAAAACACCACTCAACGCTCGTGAAAGCCACAAACACAGAGAAAGGATCGATCATGATATTCAATCGTCGAGTCCATTTTATTGAGGGAGTTTCTTTATTATTGTTGTATTTTCATTTCCTTTATTTTTCCTGAGTTGTAAATTCGCCGCAGGTAGGGAGACTAAGTCTTGTGAGACTTAGGGGGCAAAATTGTTAGGTGTGGACGTCGGTTTCCTTGGTGGATTTCATAAATTTGTTGTGTGGTGGTGACTATATCTAGGGTAGATCTAGGGGCAGTTTGAGACCTTATTTGGGAGATATAGGCTAGGGCAAATCGGTCCTTGGGAGAACGGTCGCTTTAGAAAAGGTAAAAGAATTTTATTATCGCCTCGATCCTAACCGTGATTGGGATCACAGTTTTATAATCATATCTTCTGAAATAAAATTATTTTTTTTCTCTAATTGTTCTTCTACAATCTTTTTACTCTTATTATTAAAAGAAACCAAAGTTTCTGTTACTATTTTTTGGCGGCATCACTATCACTTATGATAATAATAAAAAATCAAAATTGAACTAATTATCTTCCTTAAGTTTAAAATTACTTTAAAAACCCTTATTCACCACCTCTAAAGGCGCTGCACAATCCAACAAGTGGTATTAGAGCCAGGTTATTCTAAAACGGTCTAACAACCGGGAATAATGACACTCCATGATCTTGCTTTTCATGAGAAGCAAAGAATAAGTAGACCACCACTTTATACTGGAAGTGATTATAATTACTGGAGAGCATGCATGCGATGTTTTTTAGTGACTCCAAACATTGAGGTCTAGAATATAATAGAAAAAAAGTATACAACTCCTACTCATTCAACGGGCGAAGTCAACATAGAAAAACCCAATGGTAAGTGTGACGAGTGAGACAAAACTATGCATAAAAACAACGCAAAGCTATGAATGCCTTTTTTTGTGCTCTAGATAGAACTAAATTTAATAGAGTCTGTGCTTGTGAAACTACTTATGATACTTGGGATATCTTGGAACTAACACATGATAGTACTTCACAGGTCAAAGAATCAAAGGTGTTTCAAGTCGAGTAGGAATATGAGAAATTTTGTAGGGAGGTAGATGAACATGTTGATTCAATGTACACATTGTTCACTAAGATCGTCAACGCCTTAAAATTTTCTTGGAGAACCTTCTCCAATGGCGATCTCGTGTAAATAATCCATCAACCACTCCCTCCAAAGTTTAATCCAAAGGTGTTCGTAATCAAAATCAAATGATATCTGATAGCTCCAAATTGAGAGCCTTATTGGGAACCTAAAACCCATGAGGTCAAAATCAAGATCCAAGATGAAGAATATAATAAGGAGCCAAAGAAGAAAGCCTTTGCACTTTAGATAAGAAAAGAAGATGATGACGATGATGAGGTGGACGAAGAAGGACTCTTTATGAAAAACTTTAAGCAATTTATGATGAATCCAGAGAGAAGGAAGTCTTTAATAAGTACTTCAATAAAGATGTAAGGAGGAAAGGATCATCTTCAAAGAAGGAGAAAATCAATGATGATGAAGATGAGCGAGCTCCATTGGAATGTTTCCACTATAGGAATACCGATCATATCAAAAGGTAATGCCCAAAGTACCTGAAGGAGAAGAATGAAAAGCAGCACAAAGGCAAAGAAAAGAAGAAAGTTCTGTAGGCATCTACTTGGGTTGAGTGCCTCTAAAGGATTAAGCGGAACCGCATCAAGCGACGAGGAAGAGGCAAATATGTGCCTTATGGGGAACTGCCACGAGATATCTGATAATGAGTGCATTTTCTAGAGCAACACTGAGGTACTACCTTCTTCTTATGATGATCTATATGTTAAATATATAAAAACATGCCAATAGTTTCACAAACGTCTAAAAAAGTTGATCTTTTAAATCTTGAAAATAAAATATCTTTTAAACAAAATCAAAAATTAATTAAGGAAGTGAAAAATTTGGGGAAATAGAAGATATCTTGCCAAGAGTGCGATCACTCTTTGGAAAGAATAAAAGAACTTGAAGATGCCCTCTCTAAGGCCCACTCCGATGTGAAATTTTTCAAACATCAAAAGGGGGGCTTAGAAAAGGGCCTATAAACCTATCTGACCCAAATCAGTTTCATGAAGACAAATTCTAAAAATAGGTGTGCAATCCTAGTAAGAGAAAACACCTCCTTAAAATTCTGAATCAATGATCTAACCATGGTAATAAAAAAATTTAGAATTGGTCAAAAAATTCTAAACAAGATTATGACAAACCAACACAATGGAAACACCAAATACAGACTTGGTTATGCTCTCTATTACTACCGCTTGACGGTAATATCTACTGCTGGAGATATCAACAAAAACAATAACCCAATCTCTAAATTGTTTTCTTATATTTCTGATTACTCTCAGTCCCCTAGTAAGAATCCAAAACTAAAAAGGGTCTCGGTCCCCTTTATTTCATGAAGAAAATCTGGGTGCCTAAAGTTTCCATCTACTCTATGGGAGGAACTACTTAGGTATCCAAATCTTTACTCTCATCTTATTAATAGGTTTGTTGGTTGGCTACGGACAAAAGTGACACTACACCATATCATGCATATGGTAGCGCTCAAAAACCACTAGTATATTTGAAATAACCGCTACTGTAGGGCTACAATAGCGATTGTGAGTGTGTTGCATCTGTTGTCGTTGTCATAGGGTCTCAATGACAACAATTCTTATGATCAATACAAGCAGTCCGAGAATGGACCAAAAATTCAATAATATTAAATTTGGAGGCAAGAGTCGACCCAAAATTTAATTATAAATGTGATTTCACAGCCAAGAGTTAAAATATTCAATGTGATTACAAATGTGATTATCAATGTCATTCCCAAGCCAAAATTCAATTATATCTCGAACACTCAAATGTCATTCTCAAGCAAAGAGTTCAAATTTCAAATGAAAAATAATTCAATTAGCTAAATATTATCATCAACTAGATGACAAAAAAAATTAAAACTATCCTCCTCAACTCATACATCTCGAACACTTAAATTGGTAACAGAATCAACAGAGTAAGAAATTTCCTGCTCCTCCGTCAATTTTCCACAAAGTTTGTGGCCGAAGACCTCAACGCGCGCGACACCTTCAAGTTCTTCTTTTGAATACTTCCGATAGATCATGGTCAGCTTGCCATATTGCGTAGAAGAATGAAATCCCACCATAAGCTCAACGCACTCCTGCACCATAATCAGGATTGTCAATTACAAACATGTCGTCTTACCGCTGAAAAATTTAACAATAAATACCACCAAGCACAAGAGTTTCATACCTCAGTAGGGGATCCGAAAAACCAGTGTGATACCGCAAAATTTTGGTCCATGACAGAGTGTTATTCAAATTTTGAGAAGCAACTCACATTATTTCAAACCTCTCAAGCTTAGTGATTCCTTAATGGACTAGTGCGCCGCATTCTGCAAACAAGTTGATAAAAAATATTGTCAAACATATGACCATTTGCCGCATCTAGCCATGAGAAAATCAGATAGAATACTCGTTCAAATCTGCACTTTTATAAGAGATAAATACCATCGAAAAATGAGCCCAAGAGTATTGGCACCTTTGATTAGGCATCTAACTAGAAATACATGAATACAAGGAAATAAGTAAATGTATTCGTGAAGAGTTCTCAGGCGGACTCAATTCATGTGTTTAAGATAATCTATATCAAATAAAAGGTATAGAGTTTGCAAACATGGCTTTTGAATTACTTTATTTACCTAGCAACAAATTTTTATATTATACTGAGTTATATCTTTTATAACTCCAACTTTTCAAGCATAACAACAGTACGATTTCTTAGCTATATCTTTACTTGTTCCTAGCACTATGAATTATCACACGTTTTCCCAAAAAATTGCACTATGAATGATCACACTTTTTCCCCACAAAAATTGCTAGTTCAATATAAAAAATAGAAAGAGGACAGCTGCATTATTCAAGTTGAACAAAAAAAAGACATGAATGTATGAAATGAAATCAGTACCATGTGGATTAAGATGCGAACCTGTGCTTGAGCAGATGAGGATTTGCCTAATCTTGATATATTCCCCCATACAACAATACATCTCAATTAAAACGACATAGTTCAAAGGATGAACGTGCCAATAAGCATTGATATAATGGCATCTAGAGTAGTTTGGGATTCAGAGAACTTAAATTTGCATCCACGTTGTGGTGCCTACTAAAATAGATGATATAGAAACTTTGTTAGTTCAAAATGAATCAAACACGCTTCCACAATCATATGAAATGCCCTCAGTTATATTTTAGGTATGAATTTATATAATATTATTACAGTATAATTACATATAGCCAAAAATATACAAAAGTGATAATCCGAGAGAAAGGGTTTCTTTTTGAGCAGAACAATGAGCAGAATAATTAGCAGAACAATCAAAGCATATGCTATCAGTTATATTTAAGATATGAATTTATATGATATTAAATTGCTAATATTCACCTTCAAACCAGGGGTGAGCTCATTAAGTGTAATTGCAAAACGTGTAAGGTTGTATCGGGTGGGATTTTTGGAGCTTTACTGCGGTTCCATAATAACTGAGCTTGAGACAGGGTTTCAGCTCCTTTTCCCTTCGCACTGGGATCACCATTCACATAATGCATGCTGTCATCCCACTTACCAAACAATGTTGGCATTGTTGTACCACTATGATTCTGAACTGCACCATGTACCTGCACATGTAATTGGAAGTTTGAAATACTGTTGCTTAGTAAAAAAACTATCTGAGAAGAATGAACTGAAAAAGACAAATCGCACTCAATTTCACATAAGAAAATCTTTAAAATGTTCTTGAAGGGATGAAAAACTTAAGTGAGCAGAGGATGCGGTATTAATAATCAACAAAAAAAACTTAAAGAAAGGAAGACAATCCTATCTATAAACGTTTGTTCAAAATCCCGCAATATTTCAGCTGTAGTTGATGCAAGACGAATCTATAGGCGGCGACGAAACACCTTATGTGCTGTTTTTTTAAAACAATGATTCAAAAAATTTGAACCTCTAACCTAGAACAGAAATCATGGCGTGAAGTAACATTGAACAAACAGAGAAAAAGAGAATCCAGAACTCATCAAACCAAGTTTTAATTGGTATGCGGCATATGGCTTAATAGATTGCACAGAAGGAAAATGTCTTACTTCCAAATAGATGCAAGGAGATCTGTGGAGAAGAAGAATGCCAGAGATCTAGAAGGATCATGTCGGAGATCTGTGCAGAAGAAGGGGCGTGGTTTAGATCTGGGCATGGTAGAATGCGAAATTATTAATATGCAACAAAGAAGATGCAGACATGGTAGAATACCTGAAGTTCTTATTTCGAAATAGCAGTTTCGGAGGAAGGAGACACTATAGTTTTGGAGATCTGTGAAAAAAAGGGTCATGGTTTAGATCTGCAGAAGGTAGAAAGAGGGAAGGTGTACCGTGCTGTAGTTCCGGAAAGCGCCGGCATCAGAGAGAGCACGCCGAAGATCAGTGAAGGAGTAGCCTCATTCTTTAGGGTTGCGGCAGAAGTTCCGGCATAAGAAGCAGCAGGGGTAGAAGCAGCGGGCAAGAGTTGTACATGTGCAGAGAAGTCGACAGCTATCATTGAATGCCAGTGCGCTGGAGTTTGCGGGAATAAGGATGTCGTGGAGTTGGCGTAAACAGGAAAGCGAGGAAGGGGGAATATAGTGTTTGTGGTTGCCCTACCTTCGGAGAAGAACTGGAAGTGTTGGGTATTGCATCCACAATAGCCCAGATTTGAAGAAGCACCTGATCAAGCTAAGGTGAATTGAGATGTATTTGATATGTCTTTTTCATGTTGTGCTTGCAGCTATTTCATGCCAAGTACACACCAATGTCAGGGTACAGTGGGTCAATAATCACGGGCCTATGCATCGTAATCCCTCGTTGTATAGGTCAATGCCTTGATCCACGTGTGCTCTCTCTATTGGGTGTACTAATTATCAAGTACAGGTTCAAGGAAGACAAAGAGCAAAAGAAGGAGCAAGGAAGAGTCAAAGAACAAGCTCTCAAAGGAAAGGAAGAAGGAAGAAAAAGGAGGAAAATTCTTCTAAGTATAAGTCGACGGGAATCGTGAGTCATACCCGTCGACATCGACGGGAATCGTTGGTAATTCCCGCCGACATCAACGGGAATGATCAGCGATTCCCGCCAACATCTTCAAGCAGACCAGAATTCTGCTAAGGCAAAATCGACGGGAATCACTACCGATTCCCCCCGATGTCGATGGGAATCACCAACGATTCCCGCCAACTTTGCCTTGGGAAAATTTCCGCAGCTTTCTGATCCGTGTCGGGTCGCCATGCACAGTATGAACCGAAGTTCCGTTCTTTCCTTAGTGAGTCCGCCAATGGCTATGTTTGGGCTGACTAGGTATAAATATCTAAGTTATTTTTGAAATTAGAGAGAGAGAGACGGGAAGAAATTAAAAACCCTAATTTCACGTAGTCGGTTGAATCCGGCAGGTCGCCTGTCGCACGCAGATCGCAGCTTACCGCCGATCGCTCGAAGACAGAACTGAAGCTAAGCCTCGGTCTCTCGCTTCTCCTTTGAGATCTCTTGTCTCTTCGATTCGTTGATTGAGATTAGTTCTCCATTCCAAATCGTTGAAGACGATTGATCCAACTTAGTTCGATCGGTGACCTAGTAGCTTGCTTCGTCAAGAAGTTCATATCAATACCGCATCGCCGCCGCACTTGCTTGCCACCGTCGATCAACTCAAGATCCGATCAAAGAGAGAAAAACCAAGTGTGGATTCTTCGTCATTTTTGTGCAAGCTCTCTACAAACGAAGGACCTTGGGTTCTCCAAATTGCATTGTTTGTATTTCTTATTTACATTCAATTTTTGCAAGGAATTTTATTCCTAGTTGTAAGGGTTGGGTGCAACCCGCTTTGGTGGAGTGTTGACTCCTTGTTGTAGGAAGGGTTCCTTCCGAGTTGTAGGAGCGTGGCTCCGAGTGGAGAGATTGGATTTCAATCTCATTTTGGAGGAGTTGCCGAGTCGTCCCCATGTGGGAGATAGGCGAAGGGGAGAGTGTACGTACCCAAGGTTGGGGAACCACTATAAATTACTGTGTGTTTTCTGTGCTTGGTTTGTTTAATTGTGCAGGTAATTTTTAATTCCGCAAAAGTCATCACTGCACCTATTCACCACCCCTATAAGTGGATTAGGCTGACACTTGACACTTTCAAGTGGTATCAGAGAAAGGTTACTCATCAATAAGGTTAACACCTTGAGTAAAATCCTTCGTCTAGTGTCAAAAGATTCAAGCATGGACGGGTTCAAGAACACCGGAAAGATTCCCGTTTGCACTAAGGAAAACTTTCCTATCTGAAAAGAAAGGATCAGGTACTACATGGAAGCAGTCGACCCCCGACTTTTCATGATAGTGGAGGAGGGACTCCAAATTCCTATGATACACTCTACAATTGATCCTACAAGGAAGGTACCTAAGAAGATCATGGATCTAGACAAAGATGAGATGGCTCTTTACGGTCTAGACAAGAATGCCAGAAACATTATAGTGTGTGTCGTTTATGATTCTATGCTTCAAAACTTCATCCACTGCAGAACTTCCAAAGACATTTGGAAATCCTTGATAGTGCTGATGGAAGGCATTGATGAAGTAAGGGACGATCGAAGATCCCTTTTGAACCAGAAGTATGAGGCCTTCAGACAGGGGCCCAAGGAAGAGATCATAGACACATTCGAGAACTTCCTCAAGATTGTCAATGGCCTGAAGAATTATGGAAGGACTTTCACTGATGGCGAGCTGAACGACAAGTTCCTGAGATCCTTAACTAAGGAATGGGACAACAAAATTTGCGCCATCAGGGAGTTTGGTAGACTTGCTGAAATTGATCCTCAAATCCTCTTCGGGAAGCTCCTATCATATGAGCTTCAACTCAGTACCAGAAAAGCTGAAGAAGAGGCCAACAGACCTTCCTCGAAAGAGAAGACTGTTGCATTGAAGGCAAACCACTCAAGGAAAGGAAAGGCGGAAGCATCAGCCCGTTCTCGGGGAAAGGATGAAGAAGAAGATACTAAGCCCATCTCGTCTGGCTCAGAGCTATCTGAAGAGGAGTTTTTTCTTATCACCCGAGAGTTCAGGAAGTTCCTCAGGATGAGAAATCAGAGAAAAGGAAACGGCTCCTCCTCCAGAAGAACACATAAGTCAGATGATCGTCAAAAGAAGAAGAATTATTCTTCGGACAGGTATGATTCTAAACCAAACAAATATCATTATGCTGATATTATTTGTTGTGGTTGCAATAAGCCAGGGCATGTTATTGTTGATTGCCCTCAAAAGAGAAAGGACAAGAAAAAGGAGAAAAAGGAGAGGAGCTACATTGCAAAGAGGCCCAAGACCCTCAGTGAATCTGACTCGTCAAAATCCAGTGAGGATGAGGAAGCCTTCTTCGGGCTCATGGCTCGCTCCGACTCAGAAGGAGAATGTCCCCCATTTACTGGTAAGGTAAAAGATCACACCCCTCTCTCTGATTCTAATTCTGGCTTTGACTCTGAGTCTCCTGAAGATGATCACGAGGACAACCCATCTGCTCGTGAAGCTGAACTCCTTAAACAGTATGAGCTTTTGCTCAATACTTTTGATCGATGTCGAAAGGAGTTGAGGGTTCAGAAGAAGGAGGTCAAATCCCTTAAGGCTGAGGGAGTTTCCTTACGAGAAGAAATAACTATCCTGATATCTCTCAGACAGGAATACCTCAAATTAACCTCTAAGCACTCAGATTCCCTAAGGAACCTTGACCTTCAGCAGGAAACAATTAAGATGCTGGAAGAACAGCTTGCGGCCGAGAAGAAAGTTGTAGAAAGCTTCTCTAAGCCCAAGACTATTCTTCCTCTGGTTAATGAATTCTCTGCTCAGGCTAAAGGTGCTGGCTTGGGTCATGTGTCTGAGCCTGGTAGATCATCTAAGAGAAATAAAGCTCAGAGAAGAAATAAGGATGCCAAGAAAGCCTCTGCCGCTAAAAAAGCGAAGGCCACACTCAATCATACCACATTCAGGAAGCCCTGCTTTCCTTGCAATAAACATGATTTTGAGTCCTCCTACGGGCACATCTTCCGGCCCTCGGTTGAAAAGACTAAGAGCCGGTACCTTGGATGGAACTTCCCCCATAACTTTGGCCAGAGTGTTTTCAAGGCACCCTATGAGGAAATCCAACTGCAACATTATGGTCCTTTTTCATCAGGACATTATAGGAAGCAGGCACCAAAAGTCAAGCCTGTTATACCTAAGGAAAATGAGGTGAAGAAATCATGTTACTGCTGTCACAATGACGCTCCCTCATCTAGTGCCCAGGCCCCAGCTAGACCTACCATCTAACGGGTCAAGCAGGAGACTGGGAGGAGAAGGTACAACAATTTAACTGTTGGTGTTGCGGCAAGGTTTGCCACTTTGCCGTGGATTACTGGTTCAATCCTAAGAATTTTTAAGCTCCTCAAGTTAACCAAGCGAGGCCGGCCACTCGAAAAGTTAACATTCCTAAGGGGAGTGAACTGACAAGGAATCTAGGACCCAAACCGTATTGGGTTCCTAAGGGAAAATGATTCTGTTTTGCAGGTATGTCCAAAGGTCACCAAAACTCCTATCTAGTACTTGGATAGTAGATGCTCTCGGCATATGACCAAGACAAGAAGCTTGTTGCGTGATTATTCCTCTGTTGCTGACGGACCCAAAGTTATCTTTGGAGGGTCTGATCGTGGAATCACCAAAGGCTATGGTATGATTTCCAACGGTGTATTCTCTATCACCGACGTGGCTTATGTTGAAGGGTTAAACCATAACCTGATCAGTGTAAGCCAGTTATGTGATAAAGGGTACGACGTTAAGTTCTGCAAGGATAAATGCCTGATTATATCGTGTTCCTTTATGGAGACGGTATTGACAGGCATCAGGAGCAGAAATATTTTCTGTCTAAATTTTTAAGCTTAGATTCTTCTACGCCAGTATGCTTAGTTGCAAAAGATAGTGCATCTCTTTGTGATCAGTGGCACAAGAGATTAGCGCATATTAACTTCAAAATGCTTAACATACTATTCTCTAAAAATCTAGTAAGGGATACACCCACTATTAAGTTCATTAAAGAGAGCCCCTTCCACGCTTGTCAAATGGGCAAGCAGACAAGGGCTACCTTTAAGGGCATTGTAGAAAAGGACTCTTCTAAGTGTCTGTACTTTCTACACATGGACTTATTCGGTCTAATGCAAGTTCACATCTTAGGGGGCAAGTCATATACGTTGGTGATTGTTGATGATCACTCCCGTTTCACGTGGGTGTTCTTTCTGAAACACAAGTCAGATACCTTTGAGGTATTCACAAAGTTCGTCAAGCAGATACAAAACGAACTAGACTGTACCGTGGTCTGAATCAGAAGTGACCATGGAATAGAGTTCGAATCTTGTGCTATGACCGAATTCTGTGGAAACTTGGGTATCTTTCATGAGTTTTCCTCCCCTCGACTCCACAACAAAATGGAGTTGTTGAGATAAGGAATAGAACTCTTATTGAAGCAAGCAAGACAATGCTGAATGATGCGTCTCTACCAAAATATTTCTAGGCAGAGGCTGTCAACACGGCTTGTCATGTGCAAAACAGAGCGCTTATCAATAAAAGCCATCGAATGACTCCTTATGAGCTATTGAAGGGCAAGAAACCGACTATGTCCTACTTGAGGATCTTTGGCTGCAAATGCTATGTACTCAATAATGGGAAATATCCGTGTTTTAAATTTGGTGAAAAATGTTTTGAAGGTATTTTCGTAGGATATAGTAGCCATAGTAGGGCATATAGGATTTTTAATAAGAAAACTCTGGTTGTAGAAGAATCTATAAATGTTGTATTTGATGAAACGAGCTTGCTTCATAGCAGCTCGTCTAGTGGTACTTTTGGAGATGCAGGTACCAAACTGGAAAAGTTAAGTCTAAATGAGACTGAAAAAGATGACGCTCAACAGTTTGTAAAGATCTCCACTCCTACCTCATTAGGAGAGGAAGACCCTCAGGAGTTGGAAATCTTACATGAAGAAGAAGTGCCAGAAGCAGTAGCAGCTGCAAATACAAGACTCCTCAAATTCAGACACGTGAGGGATCATCCCGTCGATCAAATCATTGGAGATCCGTGGGATGGTGTCAGAACTCGAAGAGGTACAATTAATGAGATTTTGCACTTAAGCTTTCTATCACAGGTTGAGCTAAAGAAATTTGACGAAGCCAACAAGGATGCCTCGTGGATATTGGCCATACAAGAAGAACTTCATCAATTTTAAAGGTGCAAGGTCTGGGAGCTCGTTCCCCGGCCTAAGCGACAAAATGTAATCGACACCAAGTGGATCTTCTGAAACAAGCTGGATGAGAATGGAGTCATCATAAAGAATAAAGCATGACTCGTAGCTCAAGGATATAGACAGGAAGAATGGATTGACTTCGATCAAACCTTTGCACGAGTGGCAAGGCTCGAATCCATCAGGTTGTTCCTCGCGTATGCTGCTCACAAAGGATTCACCGTCTATCAAATGGACGTAAAATCTTCTTTCCTAAATGGAAATTTGAAAGAAGAAGTATACGTATCTCAACCCCCAGGTTTTGTTAATCAAACTTTCCCTGAACATGTGTACTTTCTTAATAAAGCACTTTATGGCTTAAAGCAAGCTCCCCGTGCTTGGTATGAGACATTGTCTAGGTTTCTTATTGAGGACAAGTTCTCAAGAGGAAAAATAGAGAAGACATTGTTTCTTAGGGAAGTCAAAGGCAAGATTTTTCTAGTGCAAATCTATGTCGATGACATAATATTCGGTTCAACCGATAACAACCTTTTCAAGAAGTTCTCAAATCTCATGCAAGGGAAGTTTGAAATGAGCAGTATGGGAGAGCTGAAGTACTTCTTAAGACTTCAAGTGAAACAGTCTGCAGAGGGAATTTTCATCTCCCAGATGAAGTTCACAAATGAACTTCTAAAGAAGTTCGGAATAGAGAGTGCAACCTCTATGTGGACTCCAATGGGATCAACTGTGTCTCTGGACAGGGACGAGAAAGGGAAACCTTTTGAGGAATCCAAGTACATAAGCATAATTAGATCCCTGCTCTACCTTACTATCAGTAGACCAGACATTATGTTTTCCACATGTGTTTGTGCTAGATTCCAGGTGAACACTAAGGAATCTCATTACGTTGCTGCAAAGCGAATATTGAGATACCTTAAAGGCACACCTAATCTTGGCTTATGGTACCCGAAAAACAATGATGTCATGCTTATTGGCTTTTCAGATGCTGATTTTGCAGGAAGCAGGAATGATAGGAAAAGCACTTCCGGGACGTGTCAATTCCTCGGAAGAAGGCTTATTTCATGGAGTACTAAGAAGCAGAACTGCGTCGCAACTTCTATGGCAGAATCAGAATATATATCAGCATATAGCTGTTCTGCACAACTCCTGTGGATAAGGAACCAGCTGGAAGATTATGATCTGCAGTACAGAGAGATTCCTATGTACTGTGACTCCTCGAGTGCAATTGCCATTGCTAATAATCCAGTATCGCATAACCGGACAAAACATATTGAAGTGCGCTACCACTTCATCCGGGAGCATACGGAGAACAAGGACATTGCACTCAGCAATGTCCCCACTGATCAGCAGCTCGCAGATATCTTCAAAAAACCGCTGGACGAGACCAAGTTCAACTTCTTCAAGACTGAACTCGGGATGCTGAACATGGACTGAAGAGGCTTGAGCTGCACATAGATCTTGGATCAACGGGGAGCTACAGCTCAAAAAGTCAAGTCTATGCATGAATGCAGACTTTAAGGGGGAGCATGATGTCCCAAGGGAGCTCCATATTTGAAGAATCAAAAAAGGGGGAGAACTATCTTTCGGCTAAGGAAGCTAAGGGGGAGATTACCCTCTCGGCTAAAGTAGCACCAAGGTGGACCCAATGATGGAAATGGTAATGAATTCCAACACATTTTCTTTATGCTTTATGTTATCATTTCTGCTATACAGTTCACCTTAGCTTGTAGGATTTAGGCTTCTTCAAATAGGGGGAGATTATTAGGTATTGCATCCACAATAGCCCGAATTTGAAGAAGCACCTGATCAAGCTAAGGTGAATTGAGATGTATTTGATATGTCTTTTTAAAGTTGTGCTTGCAGCTATTTCATGCCAAGTACACACCAATGTCAGGGTACAGTGGGTCAATAATCACGGGCCTATGCAACTTAATCCCTCGTTGTATAGGTCAATGCATTGATCTACGTGTGCTCTCTCTATTGTGTATACTTATTCTCAAGTACAGGTTCAAGGAAGACAAAGAGCAGAAGAAGGAGCAAGGAAGAGTCAAAGAACAAGATCTCAAAGGAAAGGAAGAAGGAAGAAAAAGGAGGAAAATTCTTCCAAGTATAAGTCGACGAGAATCGTGATTCATACCCGTCGACATCGACGGGAATCGTTGGTAATTCCCACCGACATCAACTGGAATGATCAGCAATTCCAGCCGACATCTTCAAGCCGGAAAGAATTCTGCCAAGGCAAAATCGATGGGAATCACGGCCGATTCCCGCCGATGTCGATGGGAATCACCAACGATTCCCGCCGACTTTGCCTTGGGCAAATTTCCGCAGCTTTCTGATCCGTGCCGGGTCGCCATGCACAGTATGAACCGAAGTTCCGTTCTTTCCTTGGTGTGTCCGCCAACGGCTATATTTGGGCTGATTGGGTATAAATACCTAAGTGATTTTCGAAATCAAAGAAAGAGACACAGGAATAAATTAAAAACCCTAATTTCACGTAGTCGGTTGAATCCGGCAGGTCGCCTGTCGCACGCAGATCGCAGCTTACCGCCGATCGCTCGAAGGCAGAACTGAAGCTAAGCCTTGGTCCCTCTCTTCTCTTTTGAGATCTCTTGTCTCTTCGATTCATTGACTGAGACTAGTTCTCCATTCCGAATCGTTGAAGACAATTGATCCAACTGAGATCAATCGGTGACCTAGTAGCTTGCTTCGTTAAGAAGTTCAGATCTACACCGCATCGCCGCCGCACTTGCTTGCCGCCGTCGATCAAGTCAAGATCTGATCTAAGAGTGGAAAACCAAGTGTGGATTCTTCGTCATTTTTGTGCAAGCTCTCTACAAACGAAGAAGGACCTTGGGTTCTCCAAATTGCATTGTTTGTATTTCTTATTTACATTCAATTTTTGCTAGGAATTTTATTCCTAGTTGTAAGGGTTGGGTGCAACCCGCTTTTGTGGAGTGTTGACTCCTTGTTGAAGGAAGGGTTCCTTCCGAGTTATAGGAGCGTGGCTCCGAGTGGAGAGATTGGATTTCAATCTCATTTTGGAGGAGTTGCCGAGTCTTCCCCGTGTGGGAGATAGGCGAAGGGGAGAGTGGACGTACCCAAGGTTGGGGAACCACTGTAAATTACTGTGTGTTTTCTGTGCTTGGTTTGTTTAATTGTGCAGGTAATTTTTAATTCCGCAAAAGACGTCACTACACCTATTCACCCCCCTATAGGTTGATTATGCTGACACTAGACACTTTCAGGTAGAAATCGGGATATAGAGGCAGTTGGGCATGACGAGAACTTCGTAGGAGGGCTGCCGACCCGCCGGTTTGCTGCTCTGCTGGAGCAATCACGATATGGTAGTGTCGAAGATGGTGCTTGCGATGCATGGAGGAAGGTTTCCGGCTGGATGACCTATCTTCGTAGAAGAACGGATCGTGGATATCAGGTTTTTTTATTGGGAGAACAGTGGAGGGAAGGGATTAAATCTATATTCAATAGTGTTGAGCCGGTCAAAAGACCGAAAGAGCACAATTTTAACCCAAAAACTGTTTTAACAGCGGTATAACTGGATTAAAATGTTACACCATGTTACACCATAGAGTACTTAGCTCCTTCCTTATAGTGTAAAGATGTACATATAAGAACATTAAAAAGTCACCAACTCGGTATATTAAACTTGCATACATGTTTCATACTCAGTCAAAATGACATATTATTTATTTATTATACTCATTTAAAATTTAAAATAACTTTTTATTAAGATTTTATCAACAAAAAAATCATTTATTTACTCAAATTTTAGAAAATAACATTTCATAATTATTCATCTTACCTGCTAGCTGTAACTAATCGTATCAAAAAGATAACACAATCTATCATGAGAAATGCCAAGTTTCAACTACGTCTTGCCTGACATCACTAAAAAGCTTCTACAATTTTTTTTTTTTTATAATATAGATTAGGAATTCTAAATGATGAAAGTGTGGGAGAAAATTTTGGGGAGAAATTAGGGTGTGGTAGAGTTTATAATATAAAGTAGTGGTTATAAGCGCGAACATAAATTGTTATTGGTAGAGTTTTTGTAACCGCGATAAAATAACTGATACTGTAGGTATGATTTGTTATAGTAGCGGTTATCTATCTATAATTGCGATTCTAAATGCTACAATACATATCTTTTGGTAGCGTTTACTTAACTGCTACAAATTAAGCGCTACCATATGCATGATATGGTGTAGTGTGACATGTAGTACTTGGACTTTGGATGCTCCAAGCACATGACATGCAACAAAGTAAAGTTCCTTAGCCTAGTAAAGAAGAAAGGAGGAATGACGAAAATTAGTGATAATGAAAAGGGAAGAATCATGGGAATTGGTACCATGGGTAATTACTCTTTTTCTCTTATAAATGTTTTATTTGTACAAGGTATGAAACCAAACTTAATCTCTATTTGCCAAATCTGTGATAATGGTTTAAACATTTTGTTTGTGTCATCTCAAAATTTATGTAAAATTTTAAATCCTAAGTCTAATGAGGTTGTGCTCTCTACACCAAGAACACACAATGTTTATATGCTTTCTTTTCATGATCTTTCTCTTACCACTTTAAAATGTTTGATTTCAAAAAATTATGAACAAGAATTATGGTATAGACGACTTGATCAATCTAGCCCCAAATTGATTTTAAAATTGACAAAAGATAAATTCATTAGGGGATTACCAACACTACACAAAAATTTATCTTCACTTTGTCTGCTATGTTAGCAATGAAAATTCTCTAAAACATCTTTCCAAAACAAAATGATATTTCTACTTCTAGACCACTTCAATTAATTCACATAGTTTTATTTGGACTAATTAGCACTTTTAGTCTAGGTAGGAGAAAGTACACGTATATTTTGATAGATGATTACTTTAGGTTTTGTTGTGCATTATTTCATACGTCCAAATTTGATGCTTTTATTGAATTTTTGAAATTTTGCAATCAAATACAAAATGAACTTGACTTAAAAAGTAAATGTATCCATTCAGATCATGGAGGAGAATTTGAAAATGAAAAATTTACTAATTTCTGTGAAAATCTAGGCATCAAATATGAGTTTTCCACTCCACACACCCCACAACAAAATGGTGTGGTGGAGAGGAAAAATAGAATTCTTCAGGAATTAGCAAGGACTGTGCTATCCAAGTATGGTTTGCCAAGATCATTTTAGGCCAAAGCGGTAAATACATCCTATTATCTAATAAATCGAGTCATGCTTTACCCAATTTTAAAATTAACACCATATGAACTTAATTACCAAAAGAACCAAATGCATCTTACTTTCATGTTTTTGGATGCAAATGATTTATTTTAAACACCAAAGATGCATTAGGAAAATTTGATGAAAAATCTGATGAAAGAATATTTCTTGGATACTCTTCAACCAATAAAGCATATATGATATATAATAAAAGGTCAAAATTAGTTGAAGAGTCCATTCATGTTAGATTTGATGAATTTGCTTCTTGTTTAGATTCTAATGTGGCGGGAAACAATGAGGAACCCTCTTTCCCTTTAGAGTATGAGGATGATGCACTACTTGAAGTCGATGTAGAAAAAGAGGAATTATAAGAGGAGTTCGTGCCTCCAAACGTGCTAAAATTCTCCAAGGACCATCTAAGGGACCATGTCATTAGAGAACCACCAAAAGGGGTAACGACTCATTATTCCTTGTATGAAACTTTTTAAATATATTCTTTGTTTCTAAACATGAACCGAAAAATGTTTCTCCTGCCTTAAATGATGAATTTTTGTTCATTGCTATGAATGAAGAATTAAATTAATTTAAACACAATAGGGGTTGGAAATGAATAGAAAGTCCATCTAATCATCTTATTGTTGTCATAAAATGTGTCTTTTAAAATAAATTAGATAGCGAATCTCAGATTACTAGAAATAAAGCAATACTAATAGCACAAGGTTATTCTTAAATTGAGGGGGAAGATTTTGATGAAACTTTTGCACCCATTACTTGCTTAGAATCCATTAAAATTCTACTAGCTTTTGCGAGTTATAGATGATTTAAATAATTTAAAATGGATGCAAAAAGTGTCTTTCTAAATGAGATAATTAAAGAAGAAGTCTATGTTGTGCAACCCCCCGGTTTTGAAAATGGAAAATTTCCTAATCATGTCTATAAGTTAGAAAAGTTATTTTATGGTTTAAAGTATGCGCCCTATTGTATGAATGACAAACATCATTTCTATTAAAGCATAGACATAAAATGGGGAGTGTCGACACCATACTCTTCATTAAACATAATAATCATGATCTAATCATTTTATAAATTTACGTAGATGACTTTATTTTTATAGCCACTAATGAAGAGTTGTGTAGCAATGTAATCTTAGTAATGCAAAATGAATATTAGATGAGCTTGGTTGGCGAATGAACATACTACATAGGATTTTAAATCACAAAAAGAAATGATGGAATTTTCTTCAGCCAAACTAAATATGTCCATGAAATGATAAATTGATTTTGATTTGAAAACTTAAAACAAGCTAGCACGCCAAAGAGTGCATCACTAAAATTAGGTAATGATGAAGTCAGGATTTTAATAGATCAATAAGATTCCTACTATACCTTAATGCATCTGGACCCTAAATTACGTTCGATGTATGCTTATGCAATAGATTTCAAGATAATTCAATAGTATCTCATTTAAAGGAGGTGAAATGAATATTTTGATATTTAATTGGCATATCTAGATTAGGACTATGGTATTCATGCAATGATTCCTTTGTTTCATATAGTTATTCTAATTTGGATTATGTCGGTTATTCATTATATAGGAAAAGCACAAGTGGCTCGTGTCATTTTCTAGACCCATCACTTGTAGCATGGTCGAGTATGAAAAAGAATTTTTTTGCCCTCTCCACTACTGAAGCCGAATTCATCGTATTAGGAAGTTGTTTTGCACAAGCCTTATGGATGACACAAACTCTAGTATACTTCGGGGTTCATCACACTAATATAGTGCTCAAATGTGACAACAAAAGCGCTATAGATTTAATGAACAACCCTGAGTATCACTCTAATTCTAAACACACGAACATGCGTCATCACTTAATTAGAGATCATATTAAAAAGGTGCATGTTCATGTTTACTTCATAGGAACCAACTCAAAACTAGAAGATATCTTTACCAAACCTCTTCCTAATGCATGGTTCACCATGCTTAGACTAGAATTAGGTGTTTGGACATTTCAAATTAAAGCCGTAATTTTTGTGTTTTTTTCTTGATTTCCTTGCACCATTAGATAAGCCTTATACTATAAATTCATAATCATGAAAAATCGAATGCAAAAATCTTGAAAAAAATGGAGTTGTACTAAAAAAGAGAATCTTTGTTACTCCCGCCAGGCATTATCGCTAATGCTGGCGATAGTATAAAATTTGTTTTTTCTTACTTTCTTCTTTCATTATTTAAGTCATTTATTTTACTGATTCGGTCTTGCCAGAAAAATAACAAAAAATATTTCTGTCATTTGTTTTGACTGGTTAGACATTTTTTACAAAAAATCACAAAAAGATTTCTTCCTTTTTATCATTTCAAAAATCAAACTACAAAATTTGAAAAACATAAAAATGCATAAATATGCTTTCAATTACTTTTTCATTTTCTTTTATATACACAGATAACAAAAAAAATTCACTAAAACTGCACTATTTTAAGGATGATTACTTTTATCTTTTCTTGATCGATCACAATGTTAAATTTTCATGTCAAAGTCTTCAAACATTGTATTGCTTTATCATACCTTAAAACATATCTTTCCACATATAATGAAATATCTTATAGTGCACTTGTGTAGGACCATGTTAGCATGCTTCTAAGTACAAGTAATATTTTATGCTTGATAATTACTATTTCACATGTATATGTTTGATATTCGTAAATGTGTAGTAAATCTCAAACTTGTATAATTATGTAGTGTAATAACTTAATATATTAAGTTGAATAAATAAATTACCTACACACCTTTAAATTTGTTTCATGCAAATTTATTGTTCATGAACTCCCTACTTTGATAATTGGTTAAAAAGAAATTAAAAAATGATATTATTTGTGCAACAAGTGAGTTTAGAGCCCTTAGTCAAATCATGAAAAACTCTAACAAAACTTACAAGGAAATCTTTGCCAAGCACTACTCACCCTCCTGATAAGTCATAATGAGCATTGTGAGGTTGAGCACCTTAGAATAAGAATTGTAAAGTATTTTGTAGAAAATAAACTATTACCACTTTTTGTACACCAGATAATAAACTAAAATAAAAAATGTTACAAAAAAATAAATGTAACCCCCAATCAGTACTTTGCTCCCTGATAAGTCTTAATAAGCTTTTGTGTGTGTAAATCACCTTGGGAGGGGTCCTTACTTTTATGTGAATTGAATTTATATGGAAGTAAAATTACTTACGTAATTTAATATTAAGTGTTCCATTCTTCATGACACGTGTTTTTTGATTCACTCACTTGTATGGTTCATAAAAACCCTATTTTGTACACATCAATGTCTTACATAACACTTCCACTGATAAGAATTGGACCCTAACACATACTTATACTTGTTCTCTAAAATTTTTAGTAAATACATTAGATATCAGCACATGAACTCTATAATGTTTCTAGTATATTTGACTTGCAAATTTCCAAACACTATAAATTCATATCTTGCTTAAATAAATTGGATAAGTCTTTGAAAATTTTGTCTTTATATCATCTCTTAGTTCGTAGTTCAAAAACAACATGGTGTCAACTATAACTACGAATGCTTGAATTCCAAAACATTATCTTTATAAACTATAACTATGATTCTAGATAGGCTTGAATTTGCTAAATGATGTTTTCTTTCAAAATTATTTTTAAATAAAATATTATTACCGCTGCCTTGCTGTTTAAAGCTCGATCATATCACACTACTTAAGAAAATAGTAATATATATTTATCAACTAATGTTATCCTCACATTATATTATAGATAGAAAACCTCTATTTGTAAAACACTCTACCCCACCCTCTTTTGATAATACCAAAAGGAGGAGAATAAATTTGAAGAAATATATCATTTAGAGGGAGAATAAACTAGGAAGTATCTGTGTAGGGGGAGTATCCATCTAGGAGGAGTACACTCATAATGCTTATCAATTTCTATAAACATTAACACTTTCTTTTCTTACTGTATTTTTGTATAGAAGATTTGTTATTATCAAAAGAGAGAGTTTGTTGGAACACGCGATCCACATCTATTGGTTTGAGAATAATAAATCCCAGCTTGTATATGATCATATTTGTTGTGTGTTTATTGTGTACAAGAACTAGAGGGTTAGTACCCCTTGGAAGACAAGTCAAAAAGACAAAGATGGCAATGTTCTGTTGCTACTGCTAGACGATATCGCTACTACTGACACTAGATAAGCAATCTTACAGAAAAGGAAGGATACCACCAATGGAAGGAAGCTGCTAAAAATGGAATGTGCTACCTCCAGGCGATATCTTTTGGAGAGTCCACTTTTGGAAGAAAAAGTTGCAAAAAATATTGATTTGCACATATTAGAAGTTGCCTAAAATTGAACGGAAAAGTCTCCTAAAATGGCAATGAAAAGTTACCAAAGATGCTGATTTCCAAAGGGAGAAGACGACTACCTAAAGAAACTATCACCGAGGGGTATGACAACCGCTGGTAGTAGGACCTATGCCTATATAAAGAGTAATTCTACTCCTTTAAAAACGACGATGACAAGACACCAAAATGAGGCCACAAATGAAGCCATAACTCTCATACTTTTGTAAGAACCTCCTCCTTGGTGACAAGAACTCCACTACATGCTCGTGAAGGGCATAAACTCAGAGAAAGGATCAATTAGGATATTTAATCACTGACTCTATATTATTGAGGGAGTTTCTTTATTATTACTATATTTTCATTTCCATTATTTTACCGGAGTTATAAATTTTTCGTAGATAGGTATGACTAAGTCTTGCGAGACTTAGGGGCAAAATAGTTTGGTGTAGACATTGGTTTCCTAGGTGGATTCCATAAATTCATAGCCTGTTGTTGCAACTAATTATAGGGTAGATCTAGGGTTTATTCGAGGCCTATTCTTAGAGAGATAGGATAAAACCAACCAGTCCTTGGGAGAGTGGTTGGTATAAAAAAGGAAAAAGAATTTTATTGTCACCTCGATCCCAAGTGTGATTAAGATCGCTATTTTGGAATCTTATCTTATGAAATAAAATTATTATTTTTCTCTAATTATTCTTTTGCAATCTTTTTACTCCGATTTTTAAAATACACCAAAGTTTTTGTTACTATTGTCTGGCGATATCACTATTGCTAATAATAGCAATAAAAAATCAGAATTGAAATGGTTCCCTTCCTTAAGTTTAAAATTACTTTAAAAACCTTTATTCACCCCCCTCTAAGGGCGCTGCATGATCCAACATGTAGTTGACTTTAGCTCAAAGTCAAAAGAGTTATGTCTATTCAATTCAGATATAGAAATAAATGAGCTTTGACATAAAAGGCTTGGTCATTTAAATTATAAGACTACAGCCAAGCTAGTTAAAAACAATTTGGTTATGATCTTACCAAAAGGCAATATAGAAAAATAAGCCCATTTAGAGCTTGTAAAATGTGGAAAAAATTAAATCTTCATTCAAACCAATTGGTAAGAATGATTCCCCAATAAAACTTTACCTTTTGCATATGGATCTCTTTGGTCTAATCACCACTCAGAGATTTAGAGGAAAATCTTTTACTTTAGTCATAGTGGATGATTTTTCTAGATTCACCTGGGTGTTCTTTCTAAGATCTAACTCAGACACCTTCAAAATCTTCTCAATATTGATTAGACTGGTTCAATCTTAATTTGTAGATTCTGTTAGGACGAAGGGATATGACAAAGTTGTATAGCTCCTAGAACTCCTCAAAAAAATGGGATAGCTGAAAGAAAAAATAAAACCCTAATTAATTTAGGAAGGACATTATTAGCTGAGTCAAACTTGCCTAAGTCCTTTTAGACTGAAGTAGTTAACACTGCAAATTTTGTTCTGAATAGAAGTCTCATCTATAAGACTAACCTAAAGACTTACTATGAGCTTTTGAAGGGAAAGGCACATATAGTTTCATACTTTAGTATATTTGGATTCACATACTTTATATTAAATAATGGAAAAAGTCAACTTGACAAATTAGATAGGAAGGCTAATGATGGTATCTTCTTTTGATATTCATCATCAAGTAAGGCATATAGATTCCATAATAAAAGGAATCTAAAAGTAGAAGAGTTCATGCATATAGTTTTTAATGAAGCTAATTCATTTTTCAAGGGGGAGGAAACTTTCACCTAGAACATTTTTTAGGAAGAATAATCTCTTATTATTGAGTTAGAGCAACTATGTATCAATGAGTGTGGTGAAGGTTCCTCTAAAGAGCACAATCCTTAGCTGGACAATGTTGATACTCCCTCTGATGAAGAAGAATCTCATGAACCATAAATAGCATAAGGGAATTTTTAGAATCAAGAACAGGTTGCTGAACTTGAAACTGCTACTTAAGAAGAGGCTACTGAAGAAATTGATCATCCACTTGATGTAGACAGAATAGATCCCAAGAAAGTAATTCTAAAGAATCATCCCGATTCTCAAGTGATAGGAAATATGACTTTTTGATTTTAAACCAGGAACTAATTATCAACCATGGCTATGTTGTATTTATTCCTTTCCCAATGTGAACTTAAGAAGTTTAAGGAAGCAGACAATGATCCCCACTGGATTATTGTTATGTAGGAAGAGCTAGCTTAGTTTTAAAGAAATAAGGTTTGGACACCAGTAAGCATGCCTAGAAATTGCCACGTTATTGGAACAAAATGGGTTTATAGAAACAAGTTAGGTTATAATAGAGTAATAGTTAGGAATAAAGCCAGACTAGTTGCTCAGGGATATAGGCAAGAAGAGGGAATGAAATACAACTAGATTTTCACACCAGTTGCCAGACGGAAGCAATAAGGATATTCATTTCTTATGTTTCTTATAAGAATATCAAGGTATACAAAATGGATGCAAAGTGTGCCTTCCTTAATGACACTCTCAAAGAAGAGGTTTATGTAGAAAGACCTCTAGGTTTTGTCAATCCATCTTTTGTCTCTCATGTTTTTAAACTAAATAATGCACCACTATCTGGTCTAAAGCATGCTCCAAGAGATTGGTTTGAGACATCATCCACTTTCCTTTTGTAACACTCATTCGTAAGAGAAAATGTGAATAAAACACTATTCACAAGAACGCATAAACAACAATTGCTATTAATTCAAATCTATGTGGATGATATTATATTTGGCTCAATAGATCCTACACTTTGCCAAAGGCTTGTTAACCTAATGCAGTTTAGATTTGAGATGAGTAGCATTGGAGAGCAATCATTTTTCATTTGGTTTCCATGTGATACAAAATGATAAAGGCATTTTTTATCATAATTTAAATATACTAAAAAGCATATTAAAAAGTTTGGGATGTGTTGGGAACCTTTCATATAATGTTCCAGCTTTGGAGAAGTCCTCATCTCATTGATAAATATATTGTGTATTTGAGGATCGTTTGTTAAATACGTGTTGGGTATTGTATCCACAATAACCTAGATTTGTATGAAGTCACCCTTGAACTAAGATGAATTAAATTGTATTTGATGCTCTGTTTGAGTTATGTGTTTGCAGGATATAATTGCCAAGTGTAGACCAATGTCAGTCTACAATGAGTCACAAGACATAGGACCATTCAATGTAATCCCTCATTGTGTGATCCATGGTGTTGACTCGTGTGTATCCTCTCTATTGGGACACACTTCATTTTCAAAGCACTAAAGTAATGGAAGAAAGACCAGTTACTGAATTCATTTGAAGAAAAAAATTATTTTCATAAAGTAAAATTTTTCTAAGTCCTTTACTCGAGTAGTATATCTTGTACTCGAGTAGTGCTGGAATGAATTCTCGAGTATGCTAAGTAAATTTCTCGAGTAATAGAAATCTTTCTCGAGAAGGCTTAGTCCAATACTCGAGTAAGCCATGGAGTACTCGAGTACTACTTATCTATGTCTCGAGTTTACTCAAAAAATTAATTTTAGAAATTTTCAAAGTGTTGTACTCGAGTAACCTAATCCAGTACTCGAGAAGGCCAAGCAGAGAAGGCAGAGGATCAGTACTCGAGTAAGATGACATTAAGTTTCGAGAAGTACTTTTGTTCTCGAAAAGTCATGTTAGTTCTCGAGAAGTCTTTCTATAGTTCTCGAGTATTAGTTGTTAGTTCTCAAGAAGCCTGAAGTCATTTCCCGTAATTTCAATAAGGACTTATTCTCGAGATCTATACTTCCTCTTCTCGAGTTACAAAAGTTATTACTCGAGTAGTACTTTATTCACTCGAGAAATGCAAGTAATTTTCCGAAATTCTCTCTAAGCCCAGATGGAAACGATTTCAAAATTAACCTCGATTCTTATTGGTCCATGTGTGTAGTCTTTAAGATTATGACCATTAGGATTGTCCTATAAAAGGTCTTATCAAATCTACTAACCCTAATAACACGATAAAATAAGTATTCTGAATCGTTCTTGCATTCTAAATCGGGAAAGCCGCAGCTCCTCATCGTCGTTCTCGCCGCTATTCTTCTCCGATTTAAGTGATTCAGAACAAGAATCGATCAACAGATCTAGGCACTCAATCTATACAGATCTCTCTCTTGATCGTGTTTGATCTTAAGCATTTCAGATCCAGAGATTTCAGAAAGTCTTCCTCGATTACTTCTGACAGAGTTTCAACTTTCAAGAAGGAGGAAATCTGAAGTTCTCAGATCTGAAGTGAAGTTTGTTTTATTGTTATTGTAAACCTATTTCAATTCTTGTAGGAGATTTTGTCTCTGAGTTTCGTAGGAAGTTTTTCTTCCGAGTGTAGATCCCATTTTGAGGATTGAGTTGTAGAGCATTGCTTCGAGTTGTAGGATTGGTTTTTAATCCGAGATAATAGTGAAGAAGCTGAGTCTATCGTGTTGCTAGATTGGTGAGGCGGAGAGTGGATGTACCCAAGGTTAAGGAACCACTATAGATCTTGTGTTATCTGGGGTTTATTTATTTATTTTCCGCGCTCCGTTCGTACAAGTTTTTATTCCGCAAAAGACGCAGACCTCACCTATTCACCCCCCTCTAGGTGATTTAGTTAGACAACTAAAAACATCAATTGGTATCAGAGGGAGGTTGTTCGTCAAAAAGGTTAACACCTTGAATATATCTGCTCCTAGGTGTCTTTAGAGGATACAATCATGTACAAAGCCAAGGATTTTACTAAGCTTCCTTTATACACATAAAATAATTTTGCTATGTGGAAAGAGAGAATAAAGTTATTCATGGAAGTTGTTGATCCAAGAATTTTTATGATAGTGGAAGAAGGACCTTTTGTTCCTATGACCACCTCCACCATTGACTATACAAAGCAAGTTCCAAAGAAGCTTATGGATCTTGATAAAGATGAGATTGCACTTGTCTCCTTAGACAAGAAAGCCAAGAATATCATCGCAAGTGTTGTCGATGATTTAATGTTGCAGAATCTGATTCACTGCCAATTCGCTAAGGAAATGTGGCAGTCTCTTATCGTCTTGATGGAAGGTACCAAAGAGGTAAGGGATGACAGAAGGTATCTACTGAATCGAAATATGAAGCATTCAGACAAGGTCCCAAGGACTCTATTGCAGATACTTTTGAAAGTTTCTTCAAGATTGTCAACGTCCTAAGAGTCTATGGCTGGGTCTTCACCAATGGAGAATTTAGTGATAAATTCTTGAGATCCCTGACAAAGGAATGGGATAACAAAGTCTTTGCTATCCGGGAGTTTGGTAAGTTGGCAGAGACTGACCCTCAAAATCTCTTTGGAAATCTTATGTCATATGAGCTACAAATCAACTCAAGAAAAGTTGAAGAAGAGAAGAATCGGTCTTCATCCAAGGAGAAGTCTGTCGCTCTAAATGCAGACATCTCAAGGAAGTCAAAAGCTGCATCTCCTGCTCCCGCACAGGAAGAAAGTGAAGAAGAAGCATCAGAGTCAAGTACCTCGGGCTCAGAGCTATCTGAAGGAGAGTTTTCTCTTCTTTCAAGGAAGTTCAAGAAGTTCTTGAACAAGAAGAAACAATGGAGAGGAAAAGATGCCTCGTCGAGAAGATCACGTCACGATGGTGATTGTCACAAGAAGGGCTCAAGTAGCCAAGACAGGTATCATTCTAAACAGAACAAACATATTTCTTCTGACATTGTTTGTTATTGTTGCAATAAACCAGGACACATCATAGCTGATTGCCCTCATAAGAAGAAGGAGGGTGGAAGAAGAGAGGAGAAGAAGTCTTCTTATAATAAGAAGAAGACTGAAAAAAGTCTAGTAACTAACAAGACCAAGACCCTCAGTGGCACAGACTCATCTGAGTCTAGTGATGAGGAGGAAGCCTACTTTGGGCTCATGGCACATATAGATGAAGGAGAGCCCCAGTTCACTGAGAAGGTGAATTCTTATACCCCTATCTCTGAATTAGATACTTCTGACCATGATCATTAGGACTATTCTTCTAATGATGAATCTGAACTCATGATTTACTACAAAGAGTTGATCAAGGCTTACGATAAATGTCGTAGAGTCGCAAGAACTCAAGCTAAGGAGATTAAATCTCCTAAGGCTGAGGAGAACAGTTTGAGGGAGGAAGTCATGATGATGAACTCACTCGGGAAGGACTTCCATAATGCGATAGAAGAATATAATAAAGCTCTCGAGCACCTGAACCTGAAGGAGAAAATCTTCCAAGAGTTGGAAGAATAATTGGCTGCTGAGAAGAAACTTGTTGAAAGTTTCTCCAAGCCCAAGACAATTCTTCCACTTGTGGCTGAATTCTCTTCTTAGGGTAAAGGAGTTGTCTTAGGCCATGTGGCTGCTCCAAGTAAATCTTCTAGGATAAATAAAGCCCAGAGGAGAAATAAGGCTGCCAAGAAAGCTCTACCCAAGGAGAAGGGAAAATCTCCTCAAGACCAAACTTCATTTAAAACGGTTATCCTTCCAACAAACGAGTTTGATCTTGATTTATCCTACGATCACTTTGCTAAGTCTACTTATATAGAGCCCAAGTCCCGGTACCAAGGATGGACTCGTCCCTAAAACTTTGGTGAAAGTGTCTTCAAGGCACCTTATGAGGAGATCACTCTTTAGAGCTGCGTACCTTATAGTCATGGTGATAACATCAAGAAAGCTCCAAAAGTTAAACCCGTTGTGGAAAAGTGTCTTAAGGAGAAGGAGTCATGTGAGTGCCATCACTATGAAGCTTCTACCTCCAAGTCTGCTGCCCCTGCTAGACCACACTCTCAAAAGGTAAAGCAAAAGAACTTTAGGCAAAGATACAACAGGTTTGACAGTTGGTGTTGTGGTAAAATTGGTCACTTTATCATAGATTGCTGGTTTAATCCCAGAAATTGTGAAACTTCTCAAGTTAATAATGTGAGAAAGACCACTCACAATGTTAACATACATATGGGGAGTATGCTAACTAGAGACCAAGGATCCAAATAATTTTGGGTTCCTAACGTAACTTGATTCTACTTCTGCAGGAATGTCCAAAGGCATCCAAAAATCTCATCTGGTATTTGGACAGTGGATGTTCTCGGCATATGACCGGGACTAGAAGCCTACTCCAGAATTATTCTCCAGTCATGAACAGGCCAAAGGTCATCTTTAGAGGTTCTGATAGAGGGATTACAAAAGGCTACAGTATGATCACTAATGGTAGTGTATCCTTTTCCGATGTGGCTTATGTTGAAGGATTGGAACACAATGTTATAAGCATAAGCCAGCTCTTCGATAAAGGATACATCGTAGAATTTCTTGCAGACAAGTGTTAGATAAAATTGGTTGATAATTTGGAAATGATTTTATCAGGAACTCGTAGTAGGAATATATTCTGTTTAATTTTTTTTTAATAGACTCTTCACACCAGTGTGCTTTTTGCTAAAGATGGTGCGTCTCTTGGTGACCAATGACACAAGAGATTAGTATATATAAATTATAAAACTATTAATAAATTATTTTCTCTTAATTTAGTACGTGATGAACCCAACGTTAAGTGCGTTAAAGATATACCTTATCACGCATGTGTAAAATGCAAGCAAACAAGGGCTACCTTTAAAAGCATTATTGGTCATGATTCTAATAGGTGTTTACACCTACTTCATAAGGACTTGTTCGGTCCACTACATATTAGAAGTTTGGGAGGTAAGGATTATACATTGGTTATTATTGATGATTACTCTCGATTTGCGTGGGTGTTCTTTCTAAAACACAAATCAAATACTTTTTATATCTTTACGAATTTTGCCATGCAAGTTCAGAATGAACATAGTTGCTCCGTTGTCAAAATCAGATGTGACAATGAAATAGAGTTCCTGTTTGGGGCCATGACAAAATTCTGTGAAAGCTTTGGTATCTTTCATGAGTTTTCCTCTCCTTGTACTCCACAACAAAACGAAGTTGCTGAGAGAAGGAATACAACACTCATAGAGGCTTACAGAACCATGTTGAGTGATGCCTCACTATCGGAATATTTCTTGGCTGATGCCGTCAACACTGCATGCCAAGTGCAAAATCGAGCCCTCATAAACAAAGACCATAATAAGATACCTTACAAACTACTAAAGGGCAGTAAACCGACTATTTCATATTTTAAAATCTTTGGTAGTAAATGCTTCATACTTAACAACGAGAAGTATCACACGACTTAATTTAGTGAAAAGAGTTTTGAAGGTATTTTCGTAGGTTATAGTAGCCATAGTAAGGTATATGGGATTTTTAATAAGAAAACCCTGGTTATAGAAGAATCTATCAATGTTGTTTTTGATGAGACAAGATTTCTGTAAGGCAGTTCTTCTATTATGTTTACTGAAGATGCAGGTTCACGACTAAAGGAATTGAGCTTTGATGAGCCAGTTAAAGAAAAAGGTCAAGTGTTCATCACGATCACCACTCCAAACCCAATTGGAGAGGATGATCACCGTGCTGAGGATATCATCCAAGTTGATGAAGTCACTCTAGTGATTCAGGAAGCTCTAGATGCAAGAACCCTAGAGCTCAGACACTTGAAGGATCACCCAATTGATCAAATCATCGAAGATCCCTGGGATGGTGTCATAACTCGCAGAGGTACAACTAATGAAAATATATATTTAAGTTTCCTCTCGCAGGTTGAACCAAATAAGTTTGAGGAAGAAAACTCAGACGCATCTTAGATAATGGTAATGGAAGAAGAATTGAATCAATTCAAGCGTTCAAAAGTCTGGAAGCTTGTTCCAAGATCCAATGGTAAGAACATTATCGAAACAAAGTGGGTCTACAGGAACAAGATGGACAAAGATGGAACAATAATAAAAAACAAGGCCAAACTCATCGCCATGGGATACCTATAAGAAGAAGTAATCGACTTCGATCAAATGTATGCTCTAGTGGCAAAGCTTGAGGCAATCAGGTTATTTCTAGCATATGCAGCACTTAAGGGCTTCATTGTCTATCAGATGGACATGAAGTCGGCCTTCCTTAATAGTGACATAAAGGAAGAATTGTATGTGGAACAACCTCCAGGTTTCGTTGATTCTAACCATCCTAATAATGTTTATCTTTTATTTAAAGCTTTATATGGTTTGAAAAAGGCTCCTCGATCTTGGTATGAGACGTTGTCTAGCTTTCTTCTTGAGAACAAGTTCACAAGGGGAAATATAGATAGGACATTATTTCTTAGGGAAATAAAAGGCAAGATTTTGCTAGTGCAAATCTATGTTGATGACATCATATTTGGCTCTACTGATTACAACCTTTGCAAAAAGTTTTCTAAACTTATGCAAGGGAAGTTTGAAATGAGCAGTATGGGAGAGCTGATGTATTTCTTAGGACTTCAGGTGAAACAATCTAAAGATGAAATTTTCATCTCTCAGACGAAATTCACCAAGGAGTTAATTAAGAAATTCGGAATGGAGAATGCAACATCTATAAGGACTCCAATGGGTTCAGCTATATCTCTTGTCAAGGAAGAGAAAGGGAAACCTTTTGATAAAACAAAGTACAGAAGAATAATTGGATCCTTTCTTTATCTTACTGTTAGTAGGCCGGACATAATGTTTTCAACATGTGTGTGTGCTATATTTCAAGTGAACTCTAAGGAATCTCACTACGCTACTGCAAAGTGGATTTTGAGATACCTTAAAGGTACACCAAATCTTGGCTTATGGTACCCAAGAAATAATGATAGCGAACTAATAGGTTTTTTAGATGCAGATTTTGCAGGAAGCAAAGATGACAGGAAGAGAACTTCCAAGACTTGTCAATTCCTTGGAAGAAGGCTCATCTCCTCGAGCAGCAAGAAGCAGAATAGTGTCGTAATTTCAACAGCCGAGTCAGAGTATATCTCTGCATGCAGTTGTTGTGCACAACTGTTATGGATAAAGAACCAGTTTGAAGACTACAACATGAAGTTCAAGAATATTCCAATGTTTTGCGACCCTCCAGTGAAAATTTCTATCGCAAATAACCCAGTCTCTCATAGCAGGACAAAGCATATAGAGCAGAGGTATCACTTTATCAGGGAGCATGTGGAGCATGGAGACATTAACCTCCAGTATGTCTCAACTGACAAGCAAGTTGCAGACATTTTCACGATGCCGCTGGACGAGGCCAAGTTCTTATTCTTCAAAATAGAACTTGGCATGCTCAACAAATAAGAATGAAGAAGAAGGTCTCACAATGAAGTTCAAGGATTGGACAATACTTCAAAATTTTAAAAAATTCTTAGTCAAGACTCTATTTCTCGAGACAATAATTTACTACTCGAGTACTAAATAAGACTACTCGAGAAACAAGGCTGACTCCTGAGAATTACTTCTTGAGTACTAGATTGCCTCTTGAGAACTTCAGTCTGCTTCTCGAGAATTACAGAATGGCCTCTCGAGAAAGAATTCTTCTACTCGAGAACAACTTTATCCTCACTCGAGAAATGACTTACCTCTCAAGAAGTCTGATGTCGTTTTCTCTCAAGTTAAAAATTTTTGATATTCGCATCCGGATACTTTTGCCGCCACATCTTCAGGTAAGTTATTGTTATTATTTTCTTAATCATCATAAATTAAGACTTATATAAATAGATTAAGTCCAAGAAATTCCAAATCACCCGAAACCTCAAACCCTTTGTCGACAAAACGAAAGACTCTTCTCCTTCTCTATTGTCATCACCCTCTTCCCTCCGCTTTAGTGATTTCTCTCAGAAAAAGGTCTTCTGTTCATCTCTCTCTCAGTCAATGGCTCCTCCATCGAAGATTGGAATCGTGAGCGAACTTTTTCTACCGTAATTGCCAATTTGTCTGACGATTTCCACAACCTTCTTTTACTCTTAGAAACCGCCCGACTCTCATTCATTTTGGAGCACCAGTGCAAGGGTTTGCTTCCAGATGTTGGGGAATTCATTCAAAACGCCAAGTTGAAGAGAAATGGGAGGGTTCTCAAGACCAAAGTTCGTGGAATCAAAGTTAAGTTAGCTACTCCTATTATCTCCAAGCTACTTCGGCAGCCAGTTGTTGATCAAGAAGACGACCTAACAGATGAAGATTATGATCGGGCATGTTGATTTTGTGGTATTTCTGTTGGTGTGAACACCATTCGTTGCCCTGATCTTAATCTAGGGAGCAAGCTGCTAGTGGATATTCTTGGAAAAGTCCTTCTGTGCAAGACAAGTTCAATTAGTTTCATAACTTCTGATTTCTTTGAAATGATGATAGCAGTCATATGCAGGAAGAAGTTTCTATTTGGGATGATAATTTTCGACAAGATCAAGGAAAGCATAAAAGCACAACCTTATGGCAGGATTATATATCTTCTCCTTCATGAATTCAACCACAAAGTCTTTGATCTCTCCAAAGGTACTACTCTGCACCATATGGAGAAAGTCTCCATCTCTTCAATTCGAAGATGGGAACAATATCTCAAGAACCTTGCTCAAGCTACACAAACCCATGATCTCAATGAGGATGAGGACAGAACCCCATATTCCCCTCTACATCAAGTAGCTGGCACATCTGGTGCAGTTGTTGAGGGGGAGCCTTCTTCTTAAATCCCAGAGGCAAGTCATTCTACCCCTCCCCCAGATATTGTACCACCTACTGTTACTCCTGCTAAAGATCTGCTTACTGATGCACAAGTACAAGAACAAATCTTATCTATAGAGGAAGATATCAGTAGAATGATAGAGGAACTCACTTCAAAAGAGACTCTTTCCCCTCAACCTGCTGAGAAATCTTCTCCTCAAGAAACATCTCCATCTGACCACCATTCTGAACAAAGATCACCTGACCATCAGTCCCCTCCTACATATGTGCTAGAAGATGAAACAGTGTTGATTTCTGATGAAAAATAAGGAACTTCTGAACCAGTTGAGGCTCCTATCAAGAGCCTAGACTTCTCTCTCCCTATAATCACTGGTGTGTAAGGAGATATTTTTATTCATACTACTAGAGCCTAGAGCTCAGTTTCCATTGAAGAAATATTTCCATGGACTGCTCCTCCTCCTCCACCCACTCAAGTTGAAATACATACTGATGACACCCTTTTGGGTAAGATAGAGCTAATTCTAGCACAACAAAGAAGTTATTTTGATTAATCTCTCAAAGTTCTAACTGAGAAAGTAAATGTTCTAGAGAAAGAGATGAGCAGAGGTTTTCCAGAGATACAACACAATATTGATGAGCTTAAACACCTCTTCCAAATAGGTGGGAAAGCTCTAGACCACACCATCACAAGTATTGGTCAGGTTATGGATCAATCAGTAACCCTAGCCAACAATCAAATTCAACTGGAAAAGAAAACTCAAGAACATAATTTCAAGACTTATGAAGAAGTAGGAAAATTAAAAGAGGATGCAATTGGCACCCTATCCATAGGAGTAAGAAAGGGGGAGAAACTAGTGAAAGAATACTTTGAAAAATCTGATAATAACTTGAAAACCCATTGGGAAGGAAAGATGACTGAAATACATGTTGATGTTCAGAATCAAATAAATGGTGTCAAGTTTCACACATATGATAAAACTGTTTTGATGTACAACCAGATCTTTCCTAATTTTTAAGCTGATCTTAATGTTATCCCTCACCATCTGAATCAAACTGCTCAGCATCCTTTAGTCTAGTAGCCAACCTTCTCTCCAAGGCCTGAAGGTTCTGATGCACCTCCTCAAGAAAGTTATGCTCAAGTATGGGAATCTGAACAAAATGATATACCCTCTCAAGCTCATCCTGAAGTGCAAATTCCTAAAAGAAGAAAGTATGGTGATGGAGCCTCTGCTAGTGATGACTACTTTTTGTCATCGATTTTTTTGGGTAGTTTAGTATGCAAAATGCCAAAGTTGATTAATATTTTATGCTTATTATGTTTTTATTTCATGTTTTAATAATATATTAATTCCTAGTTTAATTATTTATTTTATGCATTTTTATGTTTAATTTTATGTTCTATGTTTAATTTTATGTTCTATGTTTAATTTTATGTTTTATGTTAACTTGTGTTTTGTTATGAATATAAATATTATTATTTTATGTTATGTTTGTTATGTTTAGTTTAGTTTTAATAACCAATATTATGTTATGTTTTGTTATATAACTAATGTTATTATATTTCTTTTTCTTATAGGTTCAATGTTCAAGCCCACATCAACATGCTACCCGAGCCTCCATGCAAGCCTACCCGAGCCCCCTCTTCAAGACCAACCCAAGCCCACTATTGGAGCAGCCCATTGAAGCCCAAGAAGCCCCCCTCATGTCAAAACCTGACCACATGCATGCAATTCTTCATACATGTGGCCGGCCCCCTCCCTCTCTCTCCTCCTTTATTATTTTTTCCCTTTTTATTTCACATTCACCCCATCTTTCCCTCTCTCTCATGCTCATTTAAGACTCATCCATCCCCCCTCACTTATGTTTAATTTTTTTTCATTTTCCTAAAATAAAATGCATGAATCTAGCTATTCTCTCTCCCTCATTTAAATGGCATTCATGCACCCTCCCCAACATGCATGGCCGACCACCCCCTTGTCTCCCCCTCTTCATTTCCATCTAGAACCTTCCCCTTCATCTATAAAAGGACCCCATCCCTCAAGCTTTAAAAGGAAGTAGAAAATAGAGTGCTAATGTAGAGAGTTAGAGAGCAAGCTTCCATTTTTAGTATTTGTATTTTCTTTTTATTTTTCCATTTCTCCAAGCAATAGTTTAGTATTTTTCATCTTGTTATGTACTCTTATTCCTAGTTTAATGAAAATGCAATTTTCTTTTCTTTTGCTTTTTTTTTCTCAAACATGCTTAGCTAATAATATTTTGTGCCTGATCGTGATGAGCTTTGCGATAAAATAACGCATCTTTAATTTTATGTTTGCATTTGTATTTTTTGTATTTTTGATCCTTCTTTGATTTTTATCGTGTCGACTCCATATTCCGGTTTACGGTAGTAGGCAATTGATCTAATTTCATAAAAGTCGAGAGACTCATTGATTTGAAAGATCACTCAAAGAAGGAAGGAGTTGCACGCAATTCTAGAGATATGACGACGTAAATTCTCCTGATTGGAGTCAAATCCAATAGTGCGGGTCACTTTGGTAATGCCACTTTAGGCCATTTTGACTTGTAAAGAGATTTCAGTCAAAACGTCAATAAGTTAGGGGATTTAATGCTCTAGCGAGATTACTTCTTAATATCAGATTCGTCACGGTCTTAATAGAATTGCAAATGTTAAACTAATTTATTTCGTTATTTTATTTCAAAGTGAAAGGTCGATCGAGGACACTTTTGTAATAGTTTAATTCTCTTTTAACTAAGTTTATTTTATTTTATTTTCAAAACTCATCAATCGTTCGGTAGGATAATATAGTCGTTGTGAGTAATAGTACTTGCCTGCCCCGAGTTTTTATACAATCTTGATTTATTTATATTTCGATACTATAAAACGATAGGTACACTTGCCTATTTAGATTGTAGTCCGTGAGACGATTTTCACCCATCAAGTTTTTGACGTCGTTGCCGGGGATATTTTTGGCAATATTACGAAACCACCGACTTTATTACTTCTACAATATTTTTTTTAAAAAATATTTATTATAATTTTTCTACTTTCTAAAAAATTTTTTTTAAAAAAAAATTCTTTTTCTTTTTGGTAAATGTTTACTTTTTTTATTATGGAATCATCATCTTTTTGCATTTTTTGCGGGTCGCTCGACTATTTTAATTTTGCATGTCTTTCGGGAACCCCTCCCTCTTTTGATTTCAATTTTTCTGGAGCAGGTCAAAGTGGCCAATTTGACCATTACTCCAATTTTTATCCTACTTGGGAGATGGGGAACCCGTCTTATTTTTCTTATGATTTTGCCCCGCAAAGCGATGCGCTTTCAAATTTTAATTCAATCGATAATGGGTATTTTGAATTGCAAACTTCTCTTGATAATATTAATTCGCATTTCAAAACCATTATGGATTATTTTTCTCGTGAGGCCGCATCTTTTTCTTCGTCTTCTGCTCTGTCTCCTCCAATTTCATTATGTAATGAGTCACCAGATATCCCGGCTTGTCTTTTTCCTCTCAAGGAGGATAACTATTCTGATATTCTGGATTGTTTCCTTCCTCCTTTAGAAGACACATCTATGAATATTCTAGCGTGTTCTTACCCGTTGAGGATGATGAGATGTCTCCTATTTCTCCTTCTGAAGATGTTTGTGATTCCATTTCACTTCAAATTTCAACTGTTCCAAATTTTTCTATTTTTAGTGAATCTTTTTCTTCTTCTTCTTTTATTTTAGATGACTCTCCTTTTGTTCATTCTACCCCTTCTTCTCCCGAAATTTCACAAGACACTCCTTCTCCTTGTGAAATTTCCATTGATGAAATTTATTTTTCTACTTCTTTTATTCCTCTTTCTATTTTTTTTTCTTCTTCTTTTGACGACCCCTTCTTTCACATTTTACATACGGCGGAGTTCTTCTATAACTTCGTCCGTTCATTTTCGGTCGTCATTCCGTTGAAGATTCCAACGCATGTCGGTGCGATTCTTCAATTTTTCCTTTTTTTGATTTACTCCCCTAAGCCCATACTTAGGGAGTTACCACTTCACTTTACTTTTTATTTTCCATTTAGCTAACAAATAACGTCGGGCTAAGACGACGTTAAGCAAAGAGCGCTCTTGGGAGGCACCCCTTGCTTATCACTTTTTGTTCTTTCTTTTTCTTTTTGTTTGCATGATTTTTTTGCAGGAATAAAACCTCCGGCAGTTTGTTTGGCTCCATCCTTTCCTCTCTTCCTTAGGCCTGAGCCGGTGTCCAGCTCAAGCATGGGGGAGCGACATCTGCAATCGGCCTTACGAATCCGGGGAAGTCGTTTTCTTTTTTATTTTATTGCATCCCCCCGCCCCTTTCTTCTTCCTTTTTCTTTCTTATTTTTATTTTTCATTGAGAACAATGCAAAATTCAAGCATGGGTGAGGGTTTAGTTGTTTTATTTCTTTTTTATTTCTTTTCTAAAAAAATGTTTTAAATTTCTACAAAAAAAGATTAGTATAGTTTTATTAAGTTTCTTTAGTACTGTTTTTATTTAGCCTTATCAAAAACCCAAAAAAATTAGAAACAAAAAATTCCAAAAAAAGATTATATTTCAAAACATAAAAAAAAATGAAAAATCTTAGAAAAATCAAAAAAATATAATAAACCTCATGCTTAGCTTTTTGTTATTTTCAGAAATTTAGTTTGAGTTTATTTATAAGCATTCTTTTTATTATTTACTAATCTTTTATTTCATCATATTTAGTTTAATCTAATATTTAGTGATTTAGTTTTCAGGATAATCTTACGATTTTAATTTGCTTAGAGTAATTTTTTTAGCACTTTTTCTCTTTTATTTTAAATAGTTTCAATTTTGTATTAATTTTGCTTAATAATTTTGGATTCTAATTATTTTTACCACAAGCTTTTTGATTATTAGGAAATCTCAATCTACTAGTAGTTGCTCTCTAGTATTTTAGTTTATTTTATAAAATATTATTTAACCCCTTATCCTTACCTAATTCTCTTTTTCTTTCTTTTATTGTTAGATCATATGTCATGAGAATACAGAGATGTTAGTTCCTTATTCTCTGGTACACATATGCAACCCTGATGAAGAGAGAAATTAAAAGTTCATATATGTCATGGGAAGTGATAGGATGTTAGTCTATCATTTTCTGGTATTACATATATATTTTTTTTTAAAAAAATTATGTGGGGTGTGAAGAAAAAAATAATGATGATCACCTCTAATCAAAGACCTCTTCATGATGATTTCCTCCCTAAACCCCTTTGCTAATATTATTGTCTTAGTTTTTAAATTAAAATATTGGGAGAGCATAAGTAGTAGGTTGCATTTTTTCCCTTAAGTTTCTTTCAAGTTATGGTTTTTATAATTTCAATCTAACTTTGTTTGCAATTTACTCAATTTTGAGTGCTAGTTAATTTATAAGAGAATTTTTGGCTAAATATTTCTCTCTTTTCACTTTAATTTCATAATTTAGGAATTAATTTGTAAATCCCTAAATTTTATTTTTGGCTTGATTTTGGTGTAAATAAATTTTTAGTTTAATTGAAAATTTCTTACTTGTCTTATAAATATTTCTCATACTTTTGCTCTGGAATAGCAAAAGCCTAAGCATGGGGGAATTTGATGACTACTTTTAGTCATCAATTTTTGTGGTAGTTTATTATGCAAAATGCCAAAGTTGATTAATATTTTATGCTTGTTATGTTTTTATTTCATGTTTTAATAATATATGAATTCCTAGTTTAATTAATTGTTTTATGCATTTTTATGTTTAATTTTATGTTCTATGTTTAATTTTATGTTCTATGTTAACTTGTGTTTTGTTATGAATATAAATATTATTATGTTATGTTATGTTTGGTATGTTTAGTTTTGTTTTAATAACCAATATTATGTTATGTTTTGTTATATAACTAATGTTATTATATTTCTTTTTTTTTGTAGGTTCAATGTTCAAGCCCACATCAACATGCAACCCGAGCCTCCATGCAAGCCTACCCGAGCCCCCTCTTCAAGACCAACCCAAGCCCACTATTGGATCAGCCCATTGAAGACCAAGAAGCCCCCCTCATGTCAAAACCCAAACACATGCATGAAATTTTTTATTCATGTGGCCGGCCCCCTCCCTCTCTCTCCTCCTTTATTATTTTTTCCCTTTTTATTTCACATTCACCCCTTCTTTCCCTCTATCTCATGCTCATTTAAGATTCATCCATCCCCCTCTCTTATGTTTAATTTTCATTCCATTTTCCTAAAATAAAATGCATGAATCTAGCTATTCTCTCTCCCTCATTTAAATTACATTCGTGCACCCTCTCCAACATGCATGGCCGACCACCCCCTTGTCTCCCCCTCTTCATTTCCATCTAGAACCTTCCCCTTCATCTATAAAAGGACCCCATCACTCAATCTTTAAAAGGAAGTAGAAAATAGAGTTCTAATGTAGAGAGTTAGAGCGCAAGCTTCCATTTCAAGTATTTGTATTTTTTTGTTATTTTTCCATTTCTCCAAGCAATAGTTTAGTATTTTTCATCTTGTTATGTGCTTTATTCCTAGTTTAATGAAAATGCAATTTTCCTTTCTTTTGCTTTTTTTCTCAAACATGCTTAGCTAATAATATTTTGTGCCCGATCGCGATAAGATTTGTGATAAAATAACGCATCTTTAATTTTATGTTTGCATTTGTATTTTTTCTATTTTTGATCCTTCTTTGATTTTTATTGTGTCGACTCCATATTCCGGTTTACGGTAGTAGGCAATTGATCTCATTTCATAGAAGTCGAGAGACTCATTGATTTGAAAGATCACTCAAAGAAGGAAGGAGTTGCACGCAATTCTAGAGAAAGGACGACGTAAATCCTCCGGATTGGAGTCAAATCCAATAGTGCGGGTCACTTCGGTAATGCGACTTTAGGCCATTTTGACTTGTAAAGAGATTTCGGTCAAAATGTCTATAAGTTAAAGGATTTAATGCTCTAGCGAGATTACTTCATAATATCTGATCCGTCACGGTCTTAATAGAATAGCAAATGTTAAACTAATTTATTTCGTTATTTTTTTTCAAAGTGAATCGTTGATCGATCACTCTTTTGCAATAGTTTATTTCTCTTTTAACTAAGTTTATTTTATTTTATTTTAAAAACTCATCAATCGTTCGGTAGAATAATAAAGTCTTTGTGAGTAATAGTACTTGCCTGTCCCGAGTTTTTATACGAGCTTGATTTATTTATATCACTATAGTATAAAATGATAGGTACACTTGCCTATTCGGATTGTAGTCCGTGAGACGATTTTCACCCATCAGCTAGCAGGTCCACTCCTAATCCGGAAGCTGAAATAAGGAAAGCTCAAGAGCTTATTGAGATATGGAGCCCAACTTCCAAATCCCTAATCCTTGAGACTCTTAAACTTATTGTTGATTATAATGAGAACAGGAATGATCATTACATCTCATATGAATGGGAGTTATATGAGAAATCTTTACCTAAGAGAAGGATATATGATAGAGAGTATGGAAAGAACAATCCTAAAGCTTCTCCTAAGCCTGCTAAATATTATCCCAAGCCTTACTACTACTAGAAGAGAATACAAGAAAGGAAGGAGAGACAGCAACATCAATATTAGCAGAGCTACTAATAATAGAAGATGAACAGAAAGTTTTTCTTTATTAGTTTTTTTGGACTTGGATATTTCCTAGACAAAATCTATAAATATAAATCTTCTATTTTGATGATCTGACTTTTCATTGCTTAGCACTTTTATCATTATTATCACTATATTTACTAGTTACTTTATTTGTTTATCTTGATTTAATTCACCTTAGTGTAGAGGGTTCTGACTTCTGAAAAATAGGGGGAGATTGTTGGGTATTGTATCAACAATAACCTAGATTTGTATGAAGTCACCCTTGAACTAAGATGAATTAAGTTGTATTTGATGCTCTGTTTGAGTTATGTGTTTGCAGGATATAATTTCCAAGTTTAGACCAATGTCAGTCTATAATGAGTCACCAAACACATGACCATACAATGTAATCCCTCATTGTGTGATCCATGGTATTGACTCGTGTGTAGCCTCTCTATTGGGATACACTTCATTTTCAAAGCACTAAAGTAATGGAAGAAAGAACAGATGCTGAATTCATTTGAAGAAAAATAACAATTTTCATAAAGTAAAATTTTTTAAGTCCTTTACTCGAGTAGTATATCTTGTACTCAATTAGTACTGGAATGAATTCTCGAGTATGCTATGTACAGTTCTCGAGTAAAAGAAATTATTCTCGAGAAAGATTAGTCCAATACTCGAGTAAGCCTTGGAGTACTCGAGTATTACTTATCTATGTCTCGAGTTTACTCAAAAAATTCATTTCAGAAATTTTCTAAGTGTTGTACTCGAGTAATAGAACCCAATACTCGAGATGTCCAAGCCTTGTCTCGAGAAGGCAGGGGACCAGTACTCGAGTAAGAAGACATTAAGTTTCGAGAAGTAGTTTTGTTCTTGAGAAGTCATGTTAGTTCCCAAGAAGTCTTTCTATAGTTCTCGAGTAATAGCAGTTAGTTCTCGAGAAGCCTGAAGTCATTTTTCGTAATTTCCTTAAGGACTTGTTCTCGAGAACTATACTTCCTCTTCATGAGTAACTGAAGTTATGACTCGAGTAGTAATTTATTCACTCGAGAAATGCATGTAATTTTCTGAAGTTCTCTGTAAGTTCAGACGGAAATGATTTCAAAATTAACCTCGATTCTTATTGGTCCACGTGTGCAGTCTCTATGATTATGACCGTTAGGCATGTCCTATAAAATGTCTTATCAAATCGACTAACCCTAATAACACGAGAAAATAAGTATTCTTAATCATTCTTGCATTCTAAATCGGGAAAGTCGCTCCTCCTCCTCATCGTTCTCGCTGCTGTTCTTCTTCAATTCAAGTGATTCAGAACAAGAATCGATCAACAAATCTAGGCGCTCAATCTCTACAGATCTCTCTCTTGATTATGTTTGATCTTAAGCGTTTCAGATCAAAATATTTCGGCAAGTCTTCCTCGATTACTTCTGACAGAGTTTCAAGTTACATGAAGGAAGAAATTTTAAGTTCTCAGATCTGAAGTGAAGTTTGTTTTATTTTTATTGTAAACCTATTTCAATTCTTTAAGGAGATTTTGTCGCCGAGTTTCGTAGGAAGTTTTCCTTCCGAGTGTAGATCCCATTTTTAGGATCTAGTTGTAGGGGCATTGCTCCAAGTTGTAGGATTAGTTTTCAATCCGAGATAATAGTGAAGTAGCCAAGTCTAGCGTGTTGCTAGCTCGGTGAGCTGGAGAGTGGACGTACCCAAGGTTAGGGAACCACAATAAATCTTACTTTCCCTTTTGTTTGTTTGTTTATTTTTTGCGCTCTGTTCGTACAAGTTTTTATTCCGCAAAAGACGCAGACCTCACCTATTCACCCCCCTCTAGGTGATTTAGGTAGAAAACTAAAAACATCAATATGTATAGAACTATCATAAACTCATATAAATCAATTTTAGTAAGTCAGAAGAGTAGTAAAGATTAAAATAATATCTAACTGGTTCTCGAATTGGTCTAAGGACAATATCATCATGTTGAGACAGAAGGTTGTCGAGTTAACTCACAATATCATTGTGAAGACACATAGTATTAGTCTTACCATCATGACAAGGAACTGATTATATATCATTGTGTTAATAGATAACACACAACAATATCATCATGATAAGGTTCACAAAACAAGTATCGTTGTGAAAGCTTTGTAACTGGTGAAGAAATAGATCTAAGTTAATTATAGTTGTGATGATAGATAATATATGATGATGAAATTGTAACAAGGTTTATATCATTTTGTTAGTTCTACATTGAAGAATAATTCACTCTAAGTCTATTATCGTTGTGCTAAGCGGATATATTGTTATGATAAGACTTATATCATTGTGAGGAACTCAGTATTATTGAAGAAAAACTTTACCGATGTGTTAAGCGTACAACTTAACAGAAGAGTTCACTAAGTCAAAGAAGAAAAAGAATCGTTGTGATAAGATGAATGTCATTCTGATGATATGGAATATCAGTGCGACATTTTAAATTTGCAGAATTTCAAATTATCATCATTGTCAAAAGTTAAAATAAAATCAGTCTCATCTATAAAGTTATCTGACATGATTTTTGTATTATTCTCGACCGTTATTAATGTCAAACATATATAAGGAGAAGAAATGTGTAGAAAACCCTAATCTTAGCATTAAAATCAACTGAACAGTATTCTCTGAAAGAAGAGAAGCGCCAACAGAGTTCCATGAGAATAAGTCTATGTTTAGAAGGAGAAAAATCATTAGGTACTCAATATTTTTCTGATTCAATTCGTTTAAGAGCAAAGAAGCACTCTAGTCTCAAGATTCATCTTAGTTAATATTTTCAACGATGACTCATTGAAGAACTGCTACAAAGAAATGGCTTTCTCTTCAACGCCAAGAAGACTCACGTTTTTTGAAGAAAAATATTTGTTGAGTCTATTTGTTGCTATAAAAAAATCTCAAAAATCTACTATTATAAGGTCTCCTTGAGATCTGAGGTAGGGCTTGGTTTAATCCTGAGCTATAAGATACAATAAATGTGTTGGAACCCTATTACTGATTTGGGCTAGGATCACTATTATTTCTTTTAGGATGATTTGTTTGACCCAATGTGTATAGTTTAGGGTCATAGGTTTATTTCATGGGTTGCTCCTTCAGATGAATTCTAGAGAAGTGCTGTTCGACAAACGCAGAATTCAGATCGACAAAAGCTGAGCTCAGTTCGACGAACGCCGATCTCAGTTCCATGAACTCAAATTTCTAACTCTGAGTTTATCTCGACGAACGCTAGGCTCCGTTTTACTAACGATGATCACAACTTAGAAGCTCAGCTCGACGAACTGCAGGCTAAGTTCGACGAACTCGAGGCTCTGTTTGACAAACTCCAGGCTCAGTTTGACGATCTCCAAGCTTAGTTCGACGAATTTCTTGCAGTGTTAAATGTTAAGGTAGTTTTATATTCTTAAGGTAGAATGATTTTGAAAGGCTTAATTTTAGTCAGTTACACTCTGATATTTAATGCTAAATATTCTTAATTAATATAGCCGTTTCAGGCAGCATTAAATATGGATTTATCAAAGAATTTAATTCTAATTTATTACCCAGATAAGTTACAATTCTTAGAGATTCTTCAGGCATTTCAGAATGGTTTTAATTCAAATGTTTGAATTCTTCTCAGAGATTATATGTTTAGATTATTACTGCTTCAAAGGGTGATACTCTTTCAAATCTCATAAGTTTACTACATTAGACTATCAGGGTGACACATTATTATTGATCTAGAGACTTACAAATCAATATATTTTTTAACAGATTTTTTTCTTTAGTCTCTACAAGTGAAAATTCTTCAACCATTTAAATAGAAGAAGGCCTACACCCTAAAGAAAAGCAACCCCTCCTGATCTCAATTCTCTACTCAAATCAGGGGGAGCTTTTTGCATCTTCAACCACTAAAGTCTTCTCAGAGATATTTTATACAGAAGACATCATCAACTCTCTTATTTTATTTCTTAAACTGTGTATAGGGTTTTTAACTCTCTTCAAACGTTATCTATTGGTTCATAAGTCACCTGATCAAAAGACTTAAGCTTGGTTTTTGGGCACCTGATCAAAAGCTCAAAGGGTTGCAAGATCTCCCTTAAAAAATAGATATTCGTGTGGAAGGGCACCTGATAAAAAATCTGTAGTGGATTCATACCAGGGTGGTAGAAGAGTAGACGTACCCAGGTTTATAGGGGAACTATTATAAATCCTTGGGTCATTTGTGATTGATTTCTTTCTTTATTTGTGTGATGTGATTTTTCTTTCTATATATATATTTATCACATAATTTAAAATCTGCTAAAAAAATAAATCAAAGTTTTAAAATACTCTATTCACCCCCCTTTAGAGTAAAGTTAGATCTATCCCTCACTTTCAACTGGAATCAGAGGTTGGTTGTTTGGTTTTATAGGCTAACACCTGAACCAACAGATCTGGTAGATCTTATTTTCTCTATTTTCTTTTTCTTATCATGGCACAAAATAAAGAGTATTCAAGCACTAGACCTCCTGTTTGCAACTTTAATAAGTTTGAATTATGGCAGACAAGGATTAGATTATTTATGAAATATATTGATGAATATATCTACAATTCCATTTTGACAGGTCCACCTAAACCACCTGATGCAATAAGAACCAATGCTACAGCAGTAAGTACCAGTGTAGTACCACCTCCAGAGTGGATAGAAGCTCAGAAAAAAATGAAAATTGCTGATGCAAAGTCTATGAACATTCTAGCCCAAATAATATCGCATGAACTTTTTTAGAAGGTTGTTGAATGCCCCCCAGCAAAAGCTATCTGGGACTCCCTCAATGCAATAGTAGCTGGATCAGCTGATGAAAGAAAGGATAGAAGATCACACTTGATTTCTCAATATGAGAATTTCAAAAAGGGTGAAAGTGAATCAGTTACATATATGTACACAAGACTCACTCTCATAATTAACGAGCTGAAATCTTTGGAGAAAGACATTATATTAACGGAGGTCAATGATAAAATTCTTATGTGTTTCCCTAGCACATGGGATTCAAGAATCTGGCCAATTAGAGAAGCTAGAAGTGTGAATGAAATCACAACTGAGACTTTATTGGGCAAGCTCAAATCTTATAGCAGCTCATCAATATAAGGGAAGCTGAACAAAAGACTCTACCCTCAATGAAGATGGAAAAGAGCATTGCTTTCCAAGCAATTGAAGAAGAACAAGTTCCACAGAATGAAGATCTTATGGGTCTCCTGGCTAAAAGGTTCTACAAGATAGCCAGAAAAGACTTCAAGAGAAGATCATCCAGGAACCAAAACAAACCAACGTATGACAAAACTCCAACTTAAGAAATTATTTATTATGATTGCAGGAAACCAGGACACATTCTTCCAGAGTGTCTTAAAAATAAAAAGAAGGATAAGAAGGAGAAAGACTCTAAGAAGCACTCACACAAATCCTCTTCCAGTAAAAACAAAAAGAAAGAGAGAGGTTTTGTAGCTAAAACTTGGAGTGAAGATAAAGAAGAGTCAAGAGCTAAAGAAGTCTGTCTGATGGCAATCAATGCCTCATACAGCAATTCTGATTCTGAATTTGAGTCTGAAGAAGACAAAATAATTTCAACATTTGATTTAACTTCAGAACAGTTTAAAATAGATTTCAAATTACTTTGTAAAGACTTAATACAATCTGAGAAAGAAATAAAATTTCTCAGAGAAAAACTAATTGAATTAATCAAACTATCTTCAGAAAATATTAAACTTGAAGAAGAGTTGAAGATTCTTAAGGAATAAGTAATTCACTAGAAAATAAATTTTCTGAGGCTAAGATGGTTAAAGAATCTCTTAATGGGAGAAGTATAAAACTGATGAATATCACAAGCACAGTCAATGCCAGACTAAATGGTAAACTAGGCTTGGGAGCTTCATCAAGTCAACCTCATCTTTACAGAAAAATATTTTATCTACACCAATAAAATTTACTTCTGCTAAAGGAAAAGAAAATTTAGAAGATATAAATAAAGCTACAGAAGTTTCACAAAAGAATAAACCAAATCAAAATAAAAATTTTCATAAAAACTATGTTCAACAAAATTCGTTGAACCGAGATCGACAAAATAAATATTATTCGTCGAACAGAGCTCGACGAACTTTGAACACAGGATTTGTGTATAACAGAGATCGACGAACATGGAAAACAGAAAGTGAATATTACTATTCTATGAATGGAGATCGACGAACTCACCACCATTCATCGAACGCAGCTCGACAAAATCTCTATCATTCGTCGAACTCAAATTTTTTTGACAAAAATTTAAATTCTTTTCAAAAGAATAATCAAACACAAAGATTGAAAAATCCTTTTACTTAGTGGATTATTCCTCCTAGGAGATATAATCCACTTGGTTATAGAGATCAACCTGAATTTTCATATATTTCAATTTACTATGATAGAAAATTAGGACCCAAGGTAACTTGGGTCAACAAAACCTAATTTGTTTTATACAGGAAAAGAAATATCCTACCATAGAGGAACACTTGTATTTGGATAGTGGATGTTCAGAATATATGACAGGAAGAAAGGCTAATCTAAATGATTTTAAAGCAAATCTTGGACCTAAAGTCATCTTTGGAGACTCCAACTGTGGACAGACAGAAGGTTATGGTAATGTCAAGGTTGGAGCAGTTACCTTCAGGAAGGTAGCTTATGTGAAAGGTCTCAAGCATAACCTTATTTCCATCAGTCAATTATGTGATGAAGGATATCAGGTATATTTTAACAAGTCATTATGTTTTATTACATCTAGTTTAAATTAAATTATCTTTACTGGGATTAGACAGGGTAATATTTACTTAGTTAATTTTAACTCTACAAAATCAGAAATCTTTTTATTTAATCAGATAAGTAAAACTAATGATCTTTGGCATAAAAGATTAGGACATATAAATCTTAGAACTATTGCTAAATTATCTAAGGACAACCTTGTAAGAGGACTACCTTCTGGTTCTTATAAGAAGGAAGGACTTTGCAAGACTTATCAATTAAGCAAGCAAACCAAAAGTAGTTTTAAATTCATATCTAAGAGTGATTCACCAAGATTTTTGTATTTGCTACATATGGACCTTTTTGGACCTATTGCAGTACAAATTTTTGGAGGAAAGTCATATACCTTTGTTATTGTTGATGATTTCTCAAGATTCACTTGGGTGTTCTTTCTTATAAACAAGTCAGATAACTTTAATGTTCTTACAGACTTTCTTAGGAACATCAAGATTGAGTACTCTACTCAGATTGCATTGATCAGAAGTGATCATGACACTGAGTTTGAATCTCTTCTTATGAATGAATTCGGTGAGAAAAAAGGTATTGGGTATTATTTTTCTGCTCCTAGAACTTCTCAACAAAATGTGGTAGCTGAAAGGAAAAATAGAACTCTAATTGAACCTACTAGAACATTGCTTGCAAATACTTATTTACCCCTATCCTTTTGGGAAGAGGCAGTAAGCACATCAAATTATGTTCTTAACAAAAGTCTCATTCATAAACTGAAGGGTAAGACTCCCTATGAATTACTTAAAAATAAGAAAGCTAAAGTAAATTACTTTAAAGTTTTTGGGTGTAGATGTTACATACATAATAATGACAAGAAACACTTAAGGAAATTTGAAGCCAAAGTTGTAGATGGAATATTTCTTGGATATTCTCAAGTCAGCAAGGCTTATAGGGTGTTTAATAAATCTACCCATATATTAGAAGAATCTATACATGTTTCTTTTGATGAAACTAACATATTTTATAGGGAGAGGGGTACCTCTACCATAGATTATTTTCAGGTACAAAATCTATGTGAGAAATTAGATGAGTTAATCCTAACACAAGAGGATTCATTACATCCTTCTCAACAAAATGCAAAAGACAGTGATGAAGAAAATCATGAAATTATACTGAAACAACAAGAACTAATGAAATTCCACAAGAGGAATTACCAACACAAGTTATTAAACAACCAACTCCACCTGTTGATTTTGTCACACTTAGAGATCATCCTAGATCTCAAGTAATTGGAGATATATCAGCTAGTGTGCAAACAAGGCATCAACTGAATCAAGATCAATTGCATACTTGTTTTCTCTCTCAGATTGAACCTCAATCCATCAAAGATGCAGAACAAGAGCCCCACTAGATCATTGTTATGCAAGAGGAACTCAATCAGTTTGAGAGATGTAGAGTTTGGAACTTAATTCCAAGACCCAAAGACCATCCAATCATTGGAACCAAATTGGTCTTCAGGAATAAATTGGATGCTCAAGGAGTCATAGTGAGAAATAAAGCTAGATTGGTAGCTCAAGGATACACACAGGAGAAAGGAATACACTATGATCAGACATTGGCTCCTGTTGCAAGATTATAAGCTATCAGAATATTTCATGCATTTGCAACATTCATGAAATTTTAGGTATATTAGATGGATGCCAAGAGTGCATTTCTAAATGGAGAACTCAAAGAGGAAGTTTATGAAGAACAACCACCAGGTTTTAACTCTCCAACTCACACTTCTTATGATTTTTAAAATCAATAAAGCCCTTTATGGTCTTAAACAAGCTCCAAGAGCCTTGTATGAGACCCTTACTAGTTTTCTTTTAGAAAATAAATTTTGAAGAGACATGATAGATAAAACTTTATTTGTTAGACATCATAAATCTAAAGTTTTACTAGTTCAAATAAATGTTGATGATATAATTTTTGGTTCTACCGATTCCAAACTTTGCAAATGGTTTTCTAACCTAATGCATTCAAAGTTTGAAATGAGTAGGATGGGTGAATTATCCTACTTCTTTGGTTTACAAGTGAAGCAAACACCTGATGGCATTTTTATATCTCAATCTAAATATGCTAAAGAGCTAATTAAAAGATTTGGGATGTTAGATGCCTCCTCTATGAAAACACCAAGGTCCTCTAATGCTGCAGTTAATAATGATGAACATGGTAGATCTGTTGATTAGAAAACATATAGGACTATTATTGGGTCTCTATTATATTTAACAACAAGTAGACCTAATATTATGCTCGCAACCTGTATTTTTTCTAGGTTCCAAGTTAATCCTAAAGAATCTCACCTAATTTTAGTAAAAAGAATTTTGAGATATATAAAGGGTTGTCCTAATCTAGGACTCTGGTATCCTATTGAGTCAGGATTTGATTAACTTGATTCACAGATGCTGACAATGCTGGATGCAGAGTTGACAGAAAAAGCACATCAGGAACTTGTCAGTTTCTTGGTGATAGGCTTGGTTCATGGTTTTGCAAGAAACAAACATCTGTGTGTACTTCAATTGCTGAAACTGAATACATTGCAGCTGGTAGTTGTTGTTCATAGATTTTGTGGATTCACCATCAGTTACTAGATTATGGTTATAACTTAAATAATTCAACTATTTTCTATGATAATACTAGTGCAATATCATTTGCACAGAATCAAGTCCTTCATAGTAGGACTAAGCATATTGAAAGTATACATCATTTTTTAAGAGACAATGTAGACAAAAATAAAATTAAACTAGAATTTTTTTCTACTGATTTTCAAAGAGCTGATATTTTCACTAAACCTTTAGATGAAAAGAAACATAAATTCTTCTTAAATCAGTTAGGAATGATTAATTAAGTGTTTTGACTTGGTTTTTTGTTATGAGATCGATGAATTGAACACCTTACGTCGAACGGAGCTTAACGAACTGTGAACTTTTTGTAAAACGTTTGTCGAATGGAGATTGACGAACTTTCTTTGTTAAACTTTCGTCGATCGGAGATCGGAGTTTTATTTTCGAGTACCTTTTGTCAAACGGAGCTCGACGAAATGTAATTCTTTCGCAAAACTTTCGTTGAACGGAGATCGACGAAATGTATTTCTTGTGTGAAATTTTTCATCGAAAAGAGTTCGATGCATTGTTTTTCATCGAACTCTATCCCGTACATTTCCCATTTTACTTGCACTTGATCTCTCTATTTTGCAGGCTAATGATGATTTCTCAGGCAATCCTCTCAGCAATGAAATTTGGTGCAGGGTTCGATATTAACATGGAATATTTTTCTCATTCAGATCAAGTTTTCCAAGATATTATGAAAGTTTTTGAGGCATAGAATCTGCAACATTTTATGACTAACAGGATGAAACTTCTAGTGGCAGAGATCAAAGAATGGATTCATACTGCGAAATTTCTGGATACCCCAGTCATTATTGGATCTATCTCAGGGAATCAGGTTCCTCTTACCCCAGAAATTCTTTCTGAAATTTTCAGTTTTGTTAATGGCAAAGAAGATATAGAATTATCTAGTTCTGAATTTGAGATAATGCTAGATTGATTGGGTCATTCTCAAGGGAACCCTAACCATCTTCTGAAAAATAACTTTTCAATAGAATATAAGTTCTTAGCAGATGTTGTAGGATAGGTTATTTTGGGAAAACATTCAGCCAACGACTATGTTACCAGGCATCAATTCCTAATGATGTGTGCACTGGTAGATCTTAAGAACATAAATTGGGGATCAATTCTTTTTGATTCAATTAAGAAAAAGATCACCAGCAAGTCTGGAGGTTATGCTAGGATCTTAGGAAATTTCTTATAGGCTAATTTCCTAGAGCTTTTGGTCTCTCAGACCATTCATATGAATACTTCCAAGAGGTTAACCTCTGCCCTATTTAGAAAATGGGAGAGGGTGATTTCTAGGCCTCTAATGCAAAAGATCACAGAAGTGAACCGATCGCACAAGTAATATAAAATGGGCGAGTTTTCCCAAGTATCAATCACTCAAGGAACTCAGTAAGGTGGAGTAACTATCGAGGAGGACTTGAGATTGAAGTACTTAGGTCAGAGGTAACAAAAGGGGGGGGGGTTGGTATTGCGATAAAAGAAAGTAAAAATCTAACAACTATTCCTATGCAAAGCTGCTATGCAATGCTTCGTCAGGCGGGATGGAAGACTACACAGGCTGCTATGCACTGGATCACTGGGCGGATGGAAGAGTAGGCTAGCGGATGAGGTGGAGAGAACGTCGGAAATCCTACTATACAGACCGCTATGCACTTCTTGACGAAGCACGCCACTAGCAATTGCTAGTGCGGCACAAAACACATCCACACCATAAAAGCACACCTCAAATAGATAAGAAGGAATACTAAATCACATAGACATGATTAACTAATCATACTAACAGTCAAAATACACTTCATCAATACAAAGAAATCTACTATGCTATCAATACAAAAGGAGGTGAGTGTGAGAAATTGACTGGCTTCAAAGTCTTATTGAGGATTCACGGAAGGAATCACCGGGTTGTCAATCCGCGTCCAAGCTCGGTCCTCAACTCTGTCTGGGGTAGAGAAGGCTATCACTACCTCCCAATGGACCTGTATTCTTTGTGTCACAACCTGGCGGAGAATGGCACAAACTTCTACATGCTTGGTGAAAGCTAGGTCGAGATCTTCTTGAAGCTTGTGGATCAAGGAGGAGGCCGAGAGGATGCTCCGACATTGATTTGGCATTGTAAGCTTGCACGGAGACCCTCCCTATAGTGGGCGGTGGAGAAGGAGGCGAGCCCTGCTGAAAATCGCAGAAAATGTCGCTCCAAAATAGTTCTTCTCGACCTAAAATCGCAAGCGATATTTATAGGCACGAAACAGAATTGAGCACGCACGATCAGTGGCGCACGAACGATGTTCGTGTGCACTATTCGGTCGATGATCGTGCGCAGCACTCCTGGAAACCTGCAGCTTGCCAAAGAAGTCAGAAAATTATGCACACGAGAAAGGGCGCACGATCGGTGATCGTGCAAGGTATGGTCGGCGCTCGTGCGATAGCGGAGACAGGGAAGAAAGAAAATGGGTCGTGAACGCGCACGATCGGCAATGCATGATTGGTGATTGTGCGATGTATAGCTGGTGATTGCGCGATAGCCCGGGACAGGGCTGGTGGAAATAAGGCATGAACGTGCATGATCGACAATCGTGCGCAAAAGGGTTCTCTGGTCGTGCGTGGGTTAAAACGCACGACCATTGACTCTTTGGCTGAATAATGGCCAGGATCGGTCCCGGACGCCCACGCGATCTCCGTACTTGAAGGAAAACATATCGGGCTGTCGAGGGAGGCATTCGACGATAATAGATATAATTACTAAAAGAAATAAAGATGCACAACCATGGGCGTAAAAGTGCACTTCGAATGGAAATAAAGGATAATAAGAAATATATATGATAACGAACTAAAAGTGAAGTGCAAACAAAGGAAAACTAGCCTAGATGAGTCTGAATATAGGTATATAAAATGGACTCATCACACCCCAAGACTTAACTGTTTACGCGTCCCGAGCAAACAAAATCTCAACAAAAAGGGAAAATTACTAACTAACAAAGAAATTGAAAAACATAGTACCATGCGAAGTCGCATGCTCGCGTGAGTAAAAATGTAATAGAGAAAATTTCTTAGTATGCAGAATAGTTTATATTTTTCACAATGCGTATCAAAAATTTATTACTACTCAAAAATGGCATCACGGTGAATCATCCGACAACACGTAGGAAGAAAGTAGACAGACCACTAAGGTGAGCTTTGCCAAAGATCGGGGCTCAGGATCACCTTCAAAGGAATCCACCAATGTTGGGGACCAAACGCTTGCACGTTCACACTCTCTCCATGACACTAGTTAGATTCAAGCGCGAATCCGTAGGACTTTAGGATTAGAGATGGGGCTTGGGTTACAGTGAGGTAAACAAAGATAAACATGAAGTCTATGCACCTAACCCAAATGATCAAGCCTAAAACAAAAGAATCCAACTGCTAACCATAATACAAACGAGTACGCCACACCCCAAGACATAACTTTTAACATATGGGTGTGTGCACCGCCTACTCCAAATATAATCACATCTCCAAAAAGATTTTCAAATTAAACTTTTTCTTTTTACAAACATTTTTTTTCATCTTTTTTTTTCTTTTTCATCTCAGCAAATATACCTTGGAGCACATCCACATAGTCATAATGAATATCACCACATCACATCCCAACATGAAAATATAAAATATTAAAGCTCGACTTGGGTGTGCGACTAGGATCGGCTATGAGGCTTTGGTGAAATCATGGTGGAGCTGAATCAAAAGAAAGTATAGGCACAATGGGGCTAGCCAGGATATGAAGTTAGGAACGGTACAAAGCTCAATCGGGCAAAAATGATGGCCTACATCACACTCACGCTAGACTAACCATGTACCAATGCTTCGAGAGTAGATTTGGGCAAGTTCTTAGCCACCGAGAAAGATAATCCTTCCTCCCGGCTCGAGCAAAACGAGTCTAGTGATGGCTACACACATTCCTACGCTACCGTTTGATTCACACCGGATTCACCAATTTTTGAGTAGAATAAAAAGTATTTACACAAATAGAAAAATATAAATCAATAAGCATACTGAAAAATTAATTCTATTCAAATTTCTACATGAGACGAGAGCAGTTGACTAGAAACACATCAAGGTCAACATTTTACTCTATCTCACAATCCTAAGCCAACACCATAATTTTCCCAAATCTATCAAAGACATGAATTTAACTCGCGACACGCTAACAGCTAAGCACGCTCTCATGTGGGTGCAGTGGTGTGCAATGCAATTAACTAATCAAAATAAAATAATAAAAGCTTCTACTATGCACATGAAATGTGCACGTGCAAAAGGTAACAAACAATAGCTCTCCCCAGACTTAAACTAAACAACACATAATATGATAAAGAAATTAAAATCCAAATGAGCTAAGGGAAGAGGTTACCCAATGATCAGCTAGTGAGCATACCAGAAGATGCATGAAAAGTAAAAGCAGGCCCGCCATATGATGAATCACAACCCCGCCAACACGTAGTTGTCATGAACACCTGCAGGGGCGAGCTCCGCAAAAATGAAAGAAAAATATACAAAAAGAAATGCTAAAACTAAAAATAGGAATGAAAAATAAAATGCAGAAAATGAAAGATAACTACTGGGGTTATTGTCATCCCAGCACGACTTATTCGACTAACATATAGTTCTAGCTAATGGGCCTATGAAAAGAAAAATGCACAGGTAACTGTTCCATTATCCGTTGTGGTAACGGGTACCGATATGGAGATAAAACAGTTATCCCTCTGCCTAAATAATCATACCTGCTCCTCGCAGGCAGAGGAAATAAAAAGTAAGATGAGGAGGAGGCCTGGTCCTCACTCAAATCACACAAAAAATCCTTGCCCTGCAAGGTATCATCATCAGGGAGGAAGCAGGAGGAAAAGGCAACGTGTGAGGCTTCCACTATGGAGGAGGGATCAACCTCCTCGCATAAGAGGACGCACTCGACATTGACTTGAGCCGAATGCTCCAAGTTCTCCGGAAGTATTTGTGAAGATTTAACCTACACGGGCTCAGATATAGAAGGGGGATCGAGAAATAAAGGAGAAGAAGATCAAAAATAAACTAAAGATGGGGGAGTGGTCCAGGTCTCGCTCCCAGCAGGCTCCAAACAATTATCACCGTCAACGTCATATGAGTCATGACGATAGGGATCTGAGAATAGGAGGTCCTCGGTGGTGGTTTGTATCCCCTCATCCAACAAGGAAGTGGAAACTTACTCATCAGAAAGGATCTCCTCATCAACACACCTCAGTGCGGCATTATGTTCCAAGACGTAATACTCTCCATTGATGAGAATAATGTCCTCGTCACACCATGACGCAACTTCAGACTCAACATCACCATCGAGCACAACATCGTCAACCAACTCACAAGAAAATGGAGTAGATAATTCTTGCAAAGAAGACGGAGGAACTATAATAATAGAGAAAATATGTTCGGGTTCCTCCGGTGGTGAATCAAAAAGTGGGGAAGAAGGCATAGGGCGAGACAGTACCACAATGTCATCACACCGATCCGCAGCACCGCCAAAATAACATAGTGGTACTGTGAAATCAATGACAAAATCAGCGGAAGCAACCAATTGAGAGGTGGATGGAACAATTAAGATATCCAGCTCGTCATCCTCCTCCAACTGGCGCTGAAATTCTGCGCAATCTTTCAACACATGATCAGTGCTGTGACAACACAAACATCATTTCCCAGTACTCCTCAGTCAAGGTGGGACCGGAGAGGAATAAGAAAAAAGTGAATGCGTAGAAGTGGAGTGACCATAAGACCTGTGTTGAGTGTATGAAGTACCATAGGAAGACGGTGCTCCATACACAGAACCACGAGAATTATGCTCCCAATCTTCAATGGGGCACTCATCACTACCATGCCTATAATCCCTGCACCATCAGCAACGGATATTCATATAAGAATACATGGTGCAACAACAAATAATTCACCAACAGACTTTTCTATGCAAAAATTAACTACACGCAAGCAGATAAAAAGAATGTCTGCGGCTGAAAAATTAAAACTAGAAGAAGGATTAAAGAAATTTAAAACAACAAAAGCAAAAAAAAATCAAAATAAAGATAAAATAGGGTATATACAAATGAAAGAAAGGGCTTCTATCTCATGACTCCCTCTCTAGAAACTCACACGACTGTTCCCCAACAACGATGCCAAAAAACTTTATGCAAAAGATCACGGCAGTGAACACGTCGCACAAGTAATATAAAATGGGCGAGTTTTCCCAGGTATCGATCTTTCAAGGAACACAGTAAGGTGGAGTAACTATCGAGGAGGACTTGAGATTGAAGTCCTTAGGTCGGAGGTAACGAAAGGGGGGGTTTGTATTGTGATAAAAGAAGTAAAAATCTAACAACTATTCCTATGCAATACCGCTATGCAATGCTTCGTCAGGCGGGATGGAAGACTACACGGGCCGCTATGCACCGGATCGCTGGGCGGATGGAAGAGTAGGCTAGCGGATGAGGTGGAGAGAACGACGGAAATCCTACTATGCAGACCGCTATGCACTGCTTCACGAAGCACGCCACTAGCAATTGCTAGTGCGGCACAAAACACATCCACACCACAAAAGCACACATCAAATAGATAAGCAGGAATACTAAATCACATAGAAATGATTAACTAAACATGCTAACAGTCAAAATACACTTCATCAATACAAAGAAATCTACTATGCTATCAATACAAGAGGAGGTGAGTGTGCGAAATCGACCGGCTCCGAAATCTTATTAAGGATTCACGGAAGGAATCTCCGGGTTGTCAATCTGCGTCCAAGCTTGGACCTCAACTGCGTCCGAGGAAGAAAAGGCTGTCACTACCTCCCAATGGACCTGTATTCTTCGTGTCACAACCTAGTGGGGAATGGCACAAACTGCTCCAAGCTTGGTGAAAGCTAGGTCGAGATCTTCTTGAATCTCGTGGATGAAGGAGGATTCCGAGTGGATGCTCCGGCATTTATTTGGCATTGTAAGCTTGCCCGGAGACCCTCCCTATAGTGGGCGGTGGAGAAGGAGGCGAGCCCTGCTAAAAATAGCAAAAAATGGCGCTCCAAAACAGTTCTTCTCGACCTAAAATTGCGAGCGGTATTTATAGTCGCGAAATAGAATTGAGCGCACAAGATCAGTGGTGCACGACCGATGGTCGTGCACGCTGTTCGGTCGATTATCATGCACAACACTCCTGGAAACCTGCAGCTTGACAAAGAAGTCAGAAATTTATGTGCATGAGCCAGGGCGCACGATCGGTGATCGTGCGAGGTATGATCGGTGCTCGTGCGATAGAGGAGACATGGAAGAAAGAAAATGGGTCGTGAATGCGCACGATTGGTAGTGCATGATAAGTGATCGTGCGAGGTATAGCTTGTTATCGTGCGATAGCCCGGGACAAGGCTAGTGGAAATCTGGCATGAACGCGCACGATCGACAATTGTGCGCCAAAGGGTTCTCTGGTCGTGCGTGGGTTAAAATGCACGACCTTTGACTCTTTGGCTAAACAATGGCCAGGATCGGTCCCGGACGACCACGCAATCTCCGTACCTGCAGGAAAAAATATCGGGCTGTCAAGGGTAGCGTTCGACGATAATAGATATAATTACTAAAAGAAATAAAGCTGCACAACCATGGGCGTAAAAGTGCACTTCAAATGGAAATAAAGGATAATAAGAAATATATATGATAACGAAGTAAAAGTGAAGTGCAAACAAAGGAAAACTAGCTTAGATGAGTCCGAAAATAGGTTTATAAAATGGACTCATCAGCCTCCAAGGGCAGCTCCCTCTAGGGAAGCTTTTGAAAGCACCAGGGATATTCCAGCCACTCTCCATAACCCAGAATAGGCTTCTGCTACTTGTTTCTTCCACTCAACCATCTCCACATAATTCACCTAAACTTTCCACACCTCCTTCTCTATAACATACTTTATCTGATGATATTCCATCAACATCCTTCCATACAAATTCCCCAGTTCCACAGTCACCTCATCAGTAACCTTAATCTCCACTTCTTTCATCTCCAATTCATTTCTCTTTATTTCCTTTATCTCCACAACATTCATGTCCACCTCACTCCCCAATCCAGGAATAAATAGTTCCTGATGCCTTTCCCCCTGTAATCAATATTACATATATACCATAGTCATCTTTCCCATATCCAAACCGTGCTAATAGTTCTCATCCATCATCTTCCATTTTATCCTTTGCATTTGCTAAGCATCCTCCTGAGTATACGTATTTGGATTTCTCATTAATTGCTTCTAATCTTTTGGACTTCATCACTCCTACTCCCAAGAAACTAATAGAAGAAGCCTTGGCTCCTATTGTGGCTTCTATAACTGAACTCTCTTCTAAACTAACCTCTTCATCTTTTGTCCCTTCTTCCGAGTGACTAGATTCAGGTCTCCCTATATCTAGGCAGGGGGAGATGTTTTGTGAAGAAGCTCTAAATACTGCAGTTTTAGTTTCAGCCAATGAAGTTCCAGAGGTTACAGCTGTAACGACTCCATCCGTTAAATAACATATAATAGAAGTTCCGGTCGGGGCCCCACACTATATGTCACAAATAAGACGTGAGGTCACCGGTTAATACCAAAACAGGTACGCATCCTAACATAGAGCATGCTAGCGGAAGCTTTTAATGTTAAACTTAACTCAAACCATGAATGTCCACTATATATAAACAACCACATTTATATATACACACGAAGGAATATACAACATATACTCAAGAGTTTGTCCTTAAGGCCTTATAGTTACGCTATATAGGTGTGGATTACAAACATCGGCGCGTAGGCCGACCACACATGAACATAACAAAAGCCTTTGCTTAGTCTTCGAGGGCCAACATCAGCAGCAGGGGATTCAGCCCTTTATTTCCCGCTCAGTTCTCCAGCACCTGCACAGGGACAGCCCACCATTTTGGTGGCAAACAAAGTAACGGTCAGCATTCAGCTGACTAATTTATAACAACCCTACCCCTTTCCCGGGGCAATGGTATTCCTTCCCTACAGGCATAGCTTTCATAAGCAGATATATCATACAATGTGCACTCACGCAGAATCAACATATCATAACCGTCAGCCACGCGGCCCGACAATCCGTGCACTCAGGGCATATTATTGGTGTACCGGTGAACCAGGGTCCCACCACCGTTCATGGTACGAAAACCAATGGTATTGTGCATTTAGTCTTAGTGGTGTGCATGCCTAAAACTCTAAATATGCGCTCCAACGAGACCAATAACTAGGTCTACCAATCGGTCGGACATTACGCAGGTACAGATCAGCCACCCCCCGTTTCTGAAGTCGTCATGCCATTCTCGAATACCGAAGTACTTATGGCCAATTTACAGGAGCGGGTCGGTTTCACCTTTCTTATTCGGCACGAAGCCTTTTATGAGCTCTTTGCTCACAATAGCCACACTGTCCACCAAGGACTGGCTTCACAATCCAAAAAGGGGAGATAACGCTATCGTTCCACGCGGTCGCTTGACGGGTTCATCAGAACTCACTTTCTACACCCTAACTCACCCAAACATGGCATACAACACAAGAATCACGTGGATATTTTCTTGGAGTTTCACTCCAGTACTTCTTAATACTACCCTTCATAGACACAACCCAATGACTCCATAAACTATACGTTTATACGTGGAGTCTTCTCCAGTGCACAATATGCAACATCACCAATCAAGACCAACCTGTCTAGATGGGCTTCACACAGCATGCTTATTCCGTACTATACATTTCCGAATCTATATGCAAGAATGGGATTACAAGAATCAACACAAGGAAATCCCTCAACAGCCACCTTTTGGTGGGGGAAATCCACAGACATGCCAAAACGAGGAGTTCACATGTCTAAGAAGGAAGATCGTTACCCTTGACGAACTCTTGAGAGGCATGGAATTCTAGTCGGATAGCAAGCACCGCAAAGCTCTCTCCTCAACAAAGCTGGACTCGGCTCGTAATTCTGAACGCTGAAGCTCTGCCGGCGGCTGGATCTCTTCTCTTCTTCCTCCTTGCTCTCCCTTCTCTTTGTTCTTTAAGAAAGAGAATAGCAAAACTTTGAATGAGAAAAAACTCTCAAGTCGTGGACTTATCTTAGCAGGGAGAAGCTTGGACCCTTAGATCCCATCTGAAGTAAATGAACGGCAAGAAATCACCCATAAATATTTATTTTTGGCTTGACACAGCCTGTGACATGCCCGTGTCACAGGCCGTGTACTATAGGCGGCACACGAACCGACTTACCCAGAATAGGACATGCCCTGTGACATGCCCGTGTAATAGGCCATGAGTCCTGGCACGGCTTTAGACACTCCCGTGTCTAGCCCGTGTTCACTAGGCCTCAATGCCCTGGACAAAACCAGAGAAGGACACGACCATATGACACGCCCGTGTCACAGACCGTGTGCCTAGACACGGCTGCAGATACGCCCTTGCCCAGCCGGCCGCACAAACCTGACCAAAACTCGCGGAGGACACGCCCTCTAACACGCCCGTGACTCAGGCCGTGCACCCTCTCGACAATCGTCGAGTGTATTTTGTCGAGTACTCAAGATGATATAGAGAAGGACACGTCTTGGGACACGCCCATGTCCCAGGCCATGTGCCTCACTTAATACACACTCGAGACCAAAATCACACTCGAGAAAACAGAGCAGGATACGCCCTGGGACACACTCGTGTCCCAGGCCGTGCCACCTAGCCTGAACTCCACTTTGGGATTTTGGGGTGTTACAACCCTCCCCTCCTTACAATAAATTTCATCCTGAAATTTGCACACAGTAAGGAAAAATAGTAATTATGATGTTATAACTTCGCTAAAGTTCGATACAACTTGACACACACCGTACAGAAGTTTACACAAATAACTCAGGAAACTCAGCCCGCATGGTCTGCTCTCGCTCCCATTTTAGCTCCTCACGGACACAGTTGTCCCACCAGACCTTGACCATCCTGATTGTCTTGTTTCGCAACTATTTATCAGCTCTATCCTCGATCCAAATGGGTCTAACCTTTGTTGTTAGCCCAAATTCGACCGATACACGATCATTTTCAATCACTTGAGCTGGATCTTTCATGGCTTTTCGAAGCACTGATATGTGGAATATATCATGCAACCCAATAAATTCTGCCGAAAGAGCTAGCTGATAGGCAGCTTCCCCAACTCGCTCCACCACTTCAAATGGACCAAGATATCTCAGAATTAACTTTTTCGGACGCCGAATCATGGACACACCTTTTCAGGGTTTGATCTTCAAGTAGACCCAATCGCCCACCGCAAACTCAACGTTTCGGTGCTTGGCGTTATAATATTTGGCTTATCTATCTTGGGCTATCAGTAGCCTCTCCTGAGTATAGTGTATCATCAAATTTGCTTCTTTGACTTCTTTATGAGCATATAGTTTAGATTCGCCCATTTCCGCCCAAGCTAACGGTGTATGACATTTCTGACCATACAAAGCTTCAAACGGTGCCATACCGATATTCTCTTGGTGGCTATTATTATAGGAAAACTCTGCCATATAGAGGTGATCTTCCCACCTCTTAACAAAATCAAAGGTGCACATTCGGAGCATGGCCTCCATCGTTCTATTGGTTCTCGCAGTTTGGCCATCCGTTTGGGGATGAAAGGCCGTACTTTATGATAACTTTGTGCCCAACAACTGATGGATTGACCTCCAATCATTCGAAGTGAATCGCCCATCACGGTCACTTACGATGCAACGGGGAACACCGTGCAATCGTATAATCTGCTCAACATAGAGCTTCACCAAGACTTCCACTGAATCATCCCTCTTATTCGGTAGGAAGTGAGCCACTTTAGTCAAACGGTCTATGATCACCCAAACTGAATCATTCCCGCGTTGAGATCTCTGCAACCCATGCATGAAATCCATCGAAATATCTTAAAACTTCCATTCTGGAATAGGTAACGACTTCAGGAAACCTCCGAGCTTCTGACATTCTGCCTTTACCAAAGCACATGTTTGACAATTAGGCACATACTGTGCTACATCTTTCTTTAGCCCTGGCCACCAGAACAACTTTTTCATGTCCTTGTACATCTTTGTGCTCCCTGGGTGAATTGAATATTTAGTGAAGTGAGCCTCATACATAAACTCTTCCCTCAACTTACCAATACTTGGGACACACAAACAACCCTCTTTTCGCAAAAGGCCGTCATCCCGGGAGAATTGGTCATTTGAACTTTCCACTGCATAGCGTTGGAGACTTTCATCAAGCTCCGTTGCTCGCCGAACCCTGTACGTAAGGTCATACTATACCTCCATCCAGTTCAAGCACACATCGGCTATGGAATTATTATCAACACAAGAAATCTCTAACTCTTCCAACTCCTAGATCAGACGCTCATCATGCATCCGCAACCAATTTGACCTTATCGGAGTCCTACGACTCAAGGCATCTGCAACCATATTTCCCTTTTCGGGAGTATAATGAATATCAAAGGTGTAGTCCCAGAGGAACTCCATCCACCTCCGTTATCGCATATTGAGATCCTTCAGATCCAATATGTATTTTAGGCTCTTATGATCAGTAAAGATATCAAATTTTACACCATATATATAGTGCCGCCACAGTTTAAGTGCAAAGATAACCGCCGACAACTCCAAGTCGTGGACGGGATAATTCCGCTCATGCACTTTCAACTGGAGTGAGCCATAAGAAATCACCTTGCCAAACTGTAGAAGAACACAGCCTAAGCAGCTCCCTGAAGCATCACTATAAATCTCATAGCTGTCTGTACCACATGACGATGTCAAAACAGGCGCCGTGGTCAACCGACTCTTTAGCTCTTCAAAAGCTCGCGTGCACGATGGCGTCCAAACGAACTTCTAATCCTTCCTTGTTAATGTGGTAAGAGGCAAAGCAATCCGTGAGAAGTTTTCCACAAAACGTTTTTAGTATCCTGCCAGTCCAAGGAAACTCCTAACTTCAGCCACCGAAGACAACATTGGCCACTCTCGTATGGCACTTATCTTTGACAAAACCACCGCAATGCCCTCTCAACTTACCACGTGGCCAAGAAAATCTACTACTGATAGCCAAAACTCACACTTTGAGAACTTGGCATAGAGCTTATTTCTCTGCAGGGTATGCAACACCAACCGTAAATGGTTCGCATGATCAGCTTCAGATTGAGAATATACCAAGATATCATCAATGAATACTATCACAAATAGATCCAAGTACTCTCAGAACGTTCGGTGCATTAGATCAATGAATACCAATCACGCATTATATAGCCCAAACGACATTATAGTGAACTCATAATGACCGTAGCATGTTTCAAATGCTATCTTGGGCATGTCACCTTCCCGAATCCTCAATTGGTAATATCCTGATTTTAAATCCAATTTAGAATAGACGGTTGATCCTGCGAGCTGATCGAAGAAGTAATCGATCCGTGGAATTGGATACTTGTTTTTCTCTGTCAGTTTATTTAATTAACAATAGTCAATACACAACCGTAAACTACCGTCCTTTTTTTTCACAAACAGAACAGGTGAGCTCCAAGGTGACATACTGGGGCGTATATAACCTTGTTCAAGCAACCCTTGCAATTGAACATTCAGTTCTGCAATTTCTTTTAGCGCTATGCGATATGGAGAGCGGGCCACAAGTTTCGCAACTGGCACCAACTCAATAGAAAAGTCGATCTCCCACTGGGGTGGTAGCCCAGGAAGATCTTTAGGAAACACATCGGCAAACTCCGACACAATCAGAACCTCATTAAAACTGGCCCTTGGCTCATCAGCCTGAACAAGCATGAAGAATAACTCCGCGCCCTTCCGAACAACATTGACGACCTGGAGAGCAGACATCAAGTTCCCGCTACTCCTCACATACCAGTGAACTTAGTCTCATGCTCGGTATTCTGGCCCGGTGTGATCTCCTTTGCATTGCAATCAATAAAGGCACGCTGCTCCGAGAGCCAGTCTATACCAAAGATTACATCAAATTCCGATATCGGTAGCACAGATGGACTCATGCCGAAATCCCGACTTCCTAATTGAACTTCCACATCACAAGCTCTATCTGCAAGCATCACACAACCATTCGGTAATAACACCTTAACACTATCTGTCATCACATGACTAGGTACTCTAATTCGAGCTACGAAGTCCTTAAACATAAACGAATGCGAACCACCTGTATCGAATAGTGCTCTAGCCGAGTTGTTCCAAATCAGGACAAAGCCTGAGATAAACACTTCATACACAAGCTATACATAAGGTATGCAATAAAAAAAGCAATCAATATCTAAAATCGTACCTATGACGACGCCACATTGCTTTATGGCCTCTTGCTGGCCAAGATTATAAACTCGGGGCTGCGCCTAGGATGCAGATGACTCTACAACTGCTTTTCCCTTCTCAGCATAAGATGCTCCCATCTTATTTTCCCCCTTTGGCGGACCAACCTGACAATCACGGGCTATATGGCCCACTTTGCCACATGTAAAGCAGGTAAGAGATTCTTGCTTTGACGTTTCTACCGACGCAACTAAAGAAGGGGCCTGTCAAGATGATTTGTCTCTCTTGCTCCACTTCTTTTGGTAGTTTGATTTCCCAGGACAGGGCCCTTTGAACTCAGACTTCTTCATTGCCAAGTCCCTCTTTCCTTGCACCCTTTTCATATCACTCTCAAGCGCACAAGCAATATCAACCAACGCCTGAAATCCTTGGTTCACCGAACTCGAGAGCAGGAATCTCAACTCATCCCGCAAACCTTCGTAGAACCTATTGGTTTACCGTTGTTCATCAGCGAAGATAGACCTCGCATAACGGCCCAACCTTGTAAACTCGTGCAAGTAAGTATCCACACTACTTTCACCTTGCGTTAGACGTTGGAACTCATTTTCCATGGCAATACGTTTTGCCAGTGGTAGGTGCTTTGCTAAAAAGAGTCGCGAGAACTCCTCATTCGAGACTTTTGTTAATTTCCTGCCCGCTAGGTGATCCAACTCGATCTCATCCCACCACAGCTAAGCCTCTCCTTCCAATAAGAAGGTGGCCAAGGTGACCTTCTGATCTTCCTTCGTCTTTATCGCCGTCAATATACGCTTGACGCGTGATAACCAATCTTCTGCTTGAACTAGGGTTCCCAGACCCGTAAACATCGGAGGATTGAAGCTCATAAAATTCTTCAACTGCCGCTCATCTACTCGAGGATCAATAGCCTCAACAGGTGCTGGTATTACAGCAACCCGTTCTGGCACCGCTGCTGGCTGCGCTTACCAAATAGGATGTGCATGAAACATGGCAAATAGCGCCTCAGCAACTAAGCGGGGTATTTACGCAAAAGAAGGAGGTGTGAGCACCTCAGCTGGTGTCGCACTGTCATCAGAATATTAGGGCTCTGATTGCCCAGCAACACTATGAGTCACCTATAGGTGAACAAGACACACTTCAACGACCTTGCACAAGCAATCACAATAATATAGGAACACGCAGGTTAATAAAACAAGAGTATTTTCATTCCTTAGTGGACATTCCAGAGTTCATTAATGTTAAAGAGGATCACACTTACACGTGCTCGCAACCCCACAAAAGAATTCGACCATAAATTCAAAAGAGGAAGACCGAGACAAGTTAATACCAAAATGTAACAACTCCATTCATTAAATAACATATAATAGAAGGCCCGGCTAGGACCCCACACTATATGCCACAAACAGGCGGCGAGCTCACAGGTTAATACCAAAATAGGTAGGCATCCTAACACAGGGCATGCTAGCGGAAGCTTTTAATGTTAAACTGAATTCAAACAATGAATGTCCACTATATATAAACAACCAGATTTATATATACACACGAAGGAATGTACAACATATACTCAAGAGTTTGGACTTAAGGCCTTACAGTTACGCTTTACAGGTGTGGATTACAAACATCGGCGCGCAGGCCGGCAACACATGAACATAACAAAAGCCTTTTCTCAGCCTTCGAGGGCCAGCACTAGCAGCAGCAGCAGGGGATTCAACCCTTTATTTCCTGCTCAGTTCTCCAGCACCTGCATAGGGACAACCACCATTTTTGTGGCAAACAAAGCAACGATCAGCATTCAGCTGACAAATTTATAACGACTCTACCTCTTTCCCGGGGCAGTGGTATTCATTCCTAGAAGGCATAGCTTTCACAAGCAGGTATATCATACAATGTGCAATCACACACAATCAACATATCACAACCGTCAGCCACGCGGCCCGACGATCCGTGCACTCAAAGCACATTATTGGTGTACGGGCGAACCAGGGTCTCACCACCGTTCAAGGTCCGAAAACCAACTGTATTGAGCATTTAGTATTAGTGGCGCGCAGGACTAAAACTCTCATTATGCGCTCCAACGAGGCCAATAACTAGGTCTACAAATCGGTCGGACATAACACAGGTACAGATAAGCCAACCCCCGTTTCTCAAGTTGCCATGCCATTCTCGAATACTGAAGTACAAATGGCCAATTTACAGGCACAGGTCCGTTTCACCTATCCTGTTTGGCACGAAGTCTTTTAAGAGCTCTCAGCTTACAATAGCCATACTGTACACCAAGGACTGGCTTCATAATCCAAAAAGGGGAGATAATGCAAGCGTTCCACGCGGTCGCTTGACGGGTTCTACAGAACTCACTTTTTGCACCCTAACTCAGCCAAACATGGAATACATCAAAAGAATCACGCGAGTATTTTCCTGGAGTATCATTGCAGTACTTCCTGTTACTACCCTTCACAGGAACAACCCATTGAGTCCACAAACTACACGTTTATACGCGGAGTCTTCTCCGGTGCGCATGATGCAACACCACCAATCCGGACCAACCTGTCCAGATGGGCTTCACAAAGCATGCCTATTCCGTACTACCCATTTTTGGATCTATATGCAAGACTGGGGATTACAAGAATCAACCCAAGGAAATCCCTCAACAGCCACTTTTTGGTGAGGGAAATCCACAGACATGACAAAACGAGGACTTCACATGTCCAAGAAGGAAGATTGTTACCCTTGACGATCTCTTGGGAGCCATGGAATTCTTGCCAGATAGCAATCACCGCAATGCTCTCGCCTCCACAAAGCTGGACTCGGCTCACAATTCCGAACGCTGAAGCTCCACCAGCAGCCGGATCTCTTCTCTTCTTCCTCCTTGCTCTCCCTTCTCTCTATTCTTTTAGAAAGAGAATAGCCAAGCTTTGAATGAGAAATAACTCTCAAGTACTGGACTTATCTCAGCAGGGAGAAGCTTGGACCCTTAGATCCCATCTGAAGGAAATGAACGACCAAAAATCGCCCAGAAATATCTATATTTGGGCTGACACGTTCTGTGACACACCCGTATCAAAGGCCGTGTATTGTATGCGGCACACGAACCAACATTCCCAGAACAAGACATGCCCTATGACATGTCTGTGTCACAGGCCATGTGTCCTGACATGGCTTCAGACAAGCCCGTGTCTAGCCCGTGTTCACCAGTCCTTAATGTCATGGACAAAACCAGAGAGGGACATGGCCCTGTGACACGCCCGTATCACAGGCTGTGTACCTAGACACGGCTGCAGACACGCCCTTGCCTAGCCGACCCCACAAACCTAGCCAAAACCCGAGGAGGACATGCCCTCTGACATGCCCATGTCTCAGGCCGTGTACCATCTTTACAAACATCGAGTGCATTTCATCGAGTACTCGAGACGACATAGAGAAGGACACGACTTGGGACACGCCCGTGTCCCAGGCCGTGTGCCTCACTCAAGACACACTCGAGACCGAAATCTTACTAGAGAAAACAGAGCAGGACACGCCCTGGGACACGCACGTGTCCCAGGCCGTGTCACCCAGCCTGAACTCCACTTTGTTATTTTGGGGTGTTACAACAGCAACAGTAGTTTCAAGTTCAAAATTGATTAAAGTTTAAGTTGAAGATGAGTTGTTAGCAGAACAAGAAGTTATTACTGTTGGTGATGTTATTATTCATCCCACAGTTGATTTACATTCTCTTTTATCAGATTTTGACATTCTGCCTAGTTATCTTCATGCTTTTCTAGTTTTTGAAAATGATTTATCTAGAGCTATAGTGTCTTACACTGCTCCCATTGATGTTTCTATGTTAGAACAACTGAGATCTAGTCTTAAAGACATTTCTACCATTATTACTCCAGTCCCTCAACCTATAATAGTTGATGATATAATAAATGTTATAGAGACGGATTTCTCCCCTCCTATGTGGGACGAAACTCCAATGCCAAATTTTGTTGATTTCTTACTGAAGATATGGAAGAAGCAGTTGATACAGATATTGTATATAAACAGCCAGAAGTTCAAGTTGATGACCATACTAATTTATATAAACAGATAGATGATTTATATATTCAGCCAGCAGAAGAATCTGATGATAACTCAGAGTCTGATGATTCAGAAGATTCTGGGTCTAAGAAAAGAAAGTTCAAGAAGAAGGCTGTAGTTAAGGTTGCTCCTCAACCTTTATCAACTACAGATATTCCATATTATATTCTACATGGGATACCTCTAACTCTAGATCTTCCACACTGAATGAGGTACTCGAAGAATAAGAACAAAAATAGGAAGAAGATGAGGAGATATTCTTCCCCTCCAAAGTCTTAGAGAGGACCTCCTCCTCCTCCTACAGCAATAGGGTCAGCAAGAGGTGTTTATTCTTCTCAGAGGTCTTCTTCTCATCACTCAAGACTAGCTCAGGGCAAATAGGACAGATCTTCAAGGTCTGATACTTATAACAGTCAAAGAAGTTAAAGCAGCAAGCAACATTCAGACCAAGAAAGGACACCTTCTCTAGTTTATGATCAAGATTTGGATCCAGTGTTTAGAATGGAAAGGTTTAATGAGTAAGTTGGTCTATCTCAGATTAAGAAAGCTAGGACAGAGGGTAAGGACCCCTCACAATTCACCACTATGTCCTCATACAGACAAAAGGAATAGGACAAATATTCAAAGAAGAGCTTGTTCAATGTTGATAAGTACATGAGTCTGCATCCTGAAGCAGTAGTTCCAAGAACTACTTCTATAAAGACTATTGTCTCTCAAGACTTAAAGATGAGCAAAAGAGAAGCTGAAGATCCTAACAGAAATCTTATTTTCACCAAATCTTCTTCAGAATCTCCCTCAGCAGCACCTCAGAAAGATTCTTGATTTTTGTTTATGTTTTTGAACTATGTTGTTGTTTTTTAAACTCTCAAAGAACTTATTATATATCTGTTGAAAATTTAATTTCTGCTAGATATTTATGTTTTTTGTTTTTCTATTTTTTATTGTATCCTCACCCAAATAGGGGGAGATTGTTGGAACCCTATTACTGATTTGGGCTAGGATCATTATTATTTATTTTAGGATGATTAGTTTGACCCAATGTGTATAGTCTAGGGTCATAGGTTTATTTCAAGGGTTGATCCTTCAGAAGAATTTCAGAGAAGTGTTGTTCGACGAATGAAGAATTCAGATCGACGAAAGCTGAGCTCAGTTCGACGAATGCCAAGCTCAGTTCGACGAACTCAGAGTTCTAACTCTGAGTTTAGCTCGATGAACTCTGGGCTTTGTTCGATGAACAATGATCACAACTCAAAAGCTCAGCTCGATGAACTCTAGGCTTAGTTCGTCGAACAGCAGGCTCCGTTCGACGAACTCCAGGCTCAGTTTGATGATCTTCAGGCTCAGTTCGATGAATTAATTGCAGTGTTCAATGTTCAGGCAGTTTTATATTCTAAAGGAAGAATGATTTTTAAAGGCTTAATTTCAGTCAGTTATGTTGAAACCAAAAAATCAATCTCTGTGGAGTTCACCCTCGGGGAAGGGGTGATCGCGCACCTACTTCTCTTCTATAAGCAAAAAGACAAGGAAAAATAACAAAGAACTGACCCAAGGGCTCGACACGGAGGTCCCACCACACACCCGGAAGATCTTAGAGCGCTTCCCCTCCCTAGCGAAGAACCGAGCTAAGGCAACCTTAGAAAGCGCTAGAAGACTGGGAGACAAGTAAGCATGCCTTCTGAGCTACCCCTTGGGTCCTATTTATAGATTTCTAAAAACGGCATGAAAATAACCAACCTCCGCTATTCTGAATAGCTATGTGCAGCCTGACTTGGTCTGCCAACTACGTAACTCCGCTGTTCTACTTTGCTATGAGCAGACCAGCGAGGGCAAAATGGTAAAAGATATTCCCAAATCACTAGGCGGATAGCCCACAAAAACTTCTGCTCGGCAAGTGCGGTGAGTGCTCGATGGGACTAGCACTCGGTGCTTCTGCTTGGCCTTTGGCGAGTACATGACTGGCCTGTCCCGCTCGCCTGCCACGAGTTCGTTGAGCGGCAAGATCTCGTCAAAAGGCCCAGAGCTCAACGAACAACCCAGAGCTCGACGAAAGGCCTAGAGCTCGACGAAAGGCCTAGAGCTTGACGAAAGTCCGAGAGCTCGACGAAAGGCCCAGAGGTCGATGAATAGCTAAGAGCTCGATGAACAGGGCTTGACGAGTGCAAGCTTACCCCTCTCAAACCATCCTACCCTATCTGGGAGAGTCGGGGCCGCTGCCGAGCTCTCTAGTGAGAGTGCGAGCTGGCGGATGTCGAGATGTCCCTAAATGCTAAGAGCAAGAAGCGTTGACAGAACTCACCTAATTCGCCACCTAGGGTGAAGGCATTGAGTGAACTCGCCCCACTCGATTCCGCGGCTAAAGGCATTGAGTGAGCTCGCCTTTATCAACACCACGGCTATGGGCGTCGAGTGAGCTCGCCACACTCAATTCAACGGCTAGGGGCGTCGAGTGATCTCGCCTCACTCGATGCCGCAGACCTGGCTCGCCTGGGTCTTGGGCTGGAATCGGCCAGCCTGGCTCCTACCGACACAACTCGCTGGATACGGGGTTGTACATAATCCCCTCTCTTTACGAGGTTGGAACAAGCTCGCAAAGAATCATCTAACCCCACAGGATTCGGTGAGTGCGAAAGGAGTTGAGGGGAATCTTTCGGGTGGGACCACCAGTGGATATAAATATATGCCAGCATACCTAGGTGACCTTTGCCCTTCCCTCTACTATAATCTTGTTGAGATTCCTATCCCCAAGGAGATCTAAGAGAGGCTAGACAAAGCTCGTGAGGTTTCCTCCGCTCATGTTACCGGTTTGACTACGATTCCGCCTGTGATTGCACAGGGTGGATCTGGCCAAACCCAATCCTATTAAGTGGGTGAAGCCATTTTCCAAAGTGGTCGAGCACATCTTACAAGACATAAGAACGACCCTGGATCCTGGGGCCGGCTCCTCTACTCGCCCCCCCCCCCGGAGAAGGAGAAAGACATCGTCGACCTCTGCACCGACACGGACAGTCGAGAGGATGACGGTGTGGCTTTCTCTCCATGAGTTAAGACCCCTACTGACAACTTGCGGCCCAAAACCCCGGAGACATGCCCACGAGACCTGTCCCCCTTCGGTACATTGGGGTTGGACTCGCTGAGGCCAAGATCTCCAGCCCGTGCCCCCTTCTCCCTACAACTCGCTGGAACTACTGGAGGAGGTGCCGAGATCACCCCTGTGCCAGGCTTCAATTTCCTTCCACCGAGAAATCAGCCCCCGGGTAAGGAAAAAAACTTAAAACTACCCCTACCCCGCTTTTCTTTCGAGACGCCGAGCTCGTCAGGCAAGTTTACCTTCAGTGGTTCATATCTCGTAGTCCTCCTGGTGTTCGCCTTTCGTACTAACGCCTGACTGCCTTTGAAGGTCTTCCCAGTCAGTCTGAGGCTGACGATTCCTCAGGGCCAGCCCGCTATTCGCCACTCCCTTCTTCTTACTCACTAGACTCCTTCCTGGGCCCTAAGGTGGAGAACAATGAGCTGACTAGGCGGGTAATTTGGATCTTTAAGAAGCTGATGTGCTAGCTGCGCAAGGTTCAGGAGGACAACGAGGTGTTGCAGCGGGACTACGTGCGGTTTGCAGATGAGGTTCGGGGAAGCCCGGTAGGCGAGACGATGTCCCCTTCTTGGCTCCTGGACGAGGACGAGCAGAGCCTCCAAATTGCCCAATGGAACTTGGGGCAGATTCGAGAGCTCCAAAACCTGCGGCGACCTACGGGGAAGGAAATGTGAGGCCAATGTACATAGAAACGGATCCCTCACCGAGCCTACCGGCACTCGCCTCCTCCCCCCTCAGCCCACGCATGTACTGAACTTATTGCTTTTTTCATCCTGCCTCAGATTTTATTGAACAATATATTTCTCCTGATCTGTAATAACTCAGAATATTTTTAAATTTCAATGATTTCTATTTGGATGTAATAACCTTCACGTTCAGCTCGGCATGTGATAGGGCAGGTCTCGGAAGTCGACGAGCTGGGGTTGGCAAGCTGAGTCTGGCGAGCAATACTGATCGGTCGGCTCGGCCCTGGACTTCTTTTCCTATGAATAGCCCCCTCACCAACCCGGAACCACCGTCTTTACTACTTTCATACCCCCTTGCTCGTCTTCTCTTCTACTCCTACTCGCGCTCCAAACCTCCCGCGAGCATGGGTAAGACCAACCCCAATTCCAACGGATGCGCTAAGTGCGCTCAGCACTTTGCCGACTACTACTTTTTTGAGGGGAACACGACTGAAGAGGAGTTCGCAGAGTTCGCTGTCGGATTCATACCCTCTGGCTTTGAGGCACGCCGACCTAGTGAAGGAGAGGCCATCAATACATTCTACCCCGAGGAGCTCGCCTTTCCCATCTCGCACTTTGAGGTGGGGTTGCGCCTACCGCTCTGGCCGGAAATCCGCCAGATCCTGAAATATTATGGTGTGGTGCCCGTGCAGCTCAATTCAAATGCCATTGCCATGATGTTGGCGTTCACGTGCTTCCTTTGTCAGGAGCGAATAGAGTTCAACCTGACCGTGTTCAGGAAACTCTTTACCTACAAGGCAACTCCGGATGGCATCACCTACTTTGGGGGCTCCTTCATCAGGGTTAGCAATATTGCGAACAAACATCACAACTGGATGAACAAGATCATCTTCATCAAGGGTGATCTCGTCAACGTCCCTTACTTACCCCAACAAAAAGGCGAGGAGGTGTACCGACCCCCCCACAATATCCGGTAACGATGCTGAGCTCCACAATTTCTTTCTCCACAAGGACTTCAAGGTCGCCTTCCTCTGAAGGGGCATCGACTTGCTCCTCCCCATCCTCCCCGGCGAAGGTATACACACTTTCTTCTCATTCCGAACTTGCCAAAACAATAGAATTTTTATGACCAAGTCTTTTATGCAAGGGAGCGACTTATTCCCGTGAACCCGCCCTTTGTGGATTTTGGACTACTCCCCGAACCCCTCGCCCGCGAGAAAGCGGCCGCAGCCGCCTGTCGAGATGAGCCGGCATCGTCCAAGCCCTCTTCTAGCAAGAAGCGGGCTGACCCCACAGGGTCTAGATTTCTTTGCCATCATCCACCATAGAAGAAGTTAAAAGCGGTGGTGGTCTCTCGGGCGAGGCAACAACAACAACATCAACAACCCAAGTACATGAGCTCGCCCGAGACCACCCTGGATGGATCGCCGGGGAGCCTACTGAAGGAGACAGCAGACAAAGGGAAGAAGGGAGGAGATCCATCCACTCCTCCAGCTCCTAAGAAGGAAGCGGCTCACGAGCCGGGCTTGTCGAAGAGCAACCCCCTCTTCGACCTCGGGGGGAGGTGGAAAGATTCAGCCGGCGAGCTCGTGGTATAATGGGATGGGGCGGCCCACCGGATCTCCGTCTCCACCCTCCAGCCCTCCTGGGCAGACCGCGAGCCTTCCTCCGGTCATGCCCATGCGCTCGGATTCGTCCTCTACGGACGTGAGGATGCCGCGGCCTACAAGCGCACGACCCTGCGCCAGCTCGGCCATGAGAGCCTGCAAGCCCATATGCGAGCCCTGGAGTTCCATCACATGATGGTCCGTCGCGGATTCAACCTTCGACACCTCCTGCAGAAGGCTGAGCAGAAGCGTGACATCGCCTAGGATAAAGGTCGTCGACCTAGAGAAAAGGCTCGGTATTGTCGAGGATTTACTCTCCAAAGGCACTGACGGGCTTGTAAGCACTGATCACCTCTTTCCCTTTTTACTTGGGATTTTTCCCGCCTTAGATATACTTACTCGTTATGCCTTACAAGATGCCGAGGACGCTAGGGAGCTGCAGGCTCGTGCCATCGGGCTGGAGGAAGAAAACAACCAGCTGCGTGCCCGCTCCGCCGCGCTGGAGACTCGTGCCGCCGAGCTAGATGCTCACACCGCCGTACTGGAGGGGAATAATGCAAAGTTGAGCGAGGAGAACAAAGGCTCCATGGCAATATCATCTTCCAGGTGGAAGTCCTCCGCCCTCTTGGCGGTAGCGAGCCCTCCTTCTAGTATAAAAGGCCAAGGATTTTTGGCGAGGCTGAGGTCGTTGAGCTGTTGCAGATCAACTCGATTAAGTCTGCCAAATGTACCTTATTGATTATGAAGGATACGAGGGTACAGGTGGAAGGCTATGAGGAGATCACGACGCGATACCTCATGGCGAGTCTATTCCCGTTGATGCCCCCCCAGCGAGAAGGAGGATAGCTTCGACATTATCTTCGGAAAAGGCTTCAAAGATGATCCTTCTGGAGGATCGGAAGAAGATCGCTAGTCCGGGGAGGGAGGCGAGAGCTGACTAGGCGAGCTCACTTTTGCAATTCTACCCCCCCCCTTTTGTAATCTCGTATAGGCGAGCTCACCCTTTGTAACAGCTTCTTAATGAAAGATTTTTCTACCATGAATTTTTTCTATCTTCTTTTTCTTGGTCATTCATTCTGTGGTACACTCGCCCGCGAGCTCTCCTTCTTGAGAGACATCGCTCGGATAGGACCTGCCGCTAGAATGCATGTTTAGGATTCATTCCCGTGAATAGATTCTAGGAGCTCGCCCGCTCCAGGTTAACCAGGAATGGACACCCCATCAAGCTGGGTTCACCACCATCCAGCTCACGCGCAAGCCGCCTCTTCTCTTGCAAACGTCGGGCCAAAATTGTTAAAATATTTAACAAGTATAATTGGAGGGGGGCGGAATGCATGGTTGGAGCTCGCCTTCTCCAAAGGAGGATTAGGGCCTGGCTCAGCTTCCTTCTACCGAGCTGGGCCCGCGAGATCTGACCCGCCTTTAAGGGCTTTCTTCTCTATACCCTTAGGAAAGACTGATCATCTCAAATAACTCCTAGAGAGGGTGGGACTTCCCCAAGTGACATCCAGCCATGTCAGCTAGGTTGGAGCCTGACTGCGGGATCTGATCGGGGTGTGGGTATACACCCTCGAGTGACATCCAACCCTGCCAGCTAGGTAGGAGTCTGACTGCGGGATTTGCTCGGGGTCTGGGTAGACTCCCAAGAGTGAAATCTAGCCTTGTCAGGTAGGTGAGAGCCTGACAGCGGGATTTGCTCAGGGTCTGGGTAGACTCCCTCGAGTGACATCCTGCCCTGCCAGCTAGGTGGGAGCCTAACAACGGGATCTGCTCGGGGTATGGGTAGACTCCCTCGAGTGACATCCAGCCCTGCCAGTTAGGTGAGAGCCTGACAGCGGGACCTGCTCAGGGTCTAGGTAGACTCTCTCGAGTGACATCCAGCCCTGCAAGCTTGGTAGGAGCCTAATAGCAGGATCTGCTCGGGGTCTGGGTAGACTCCCTCGAGTGATATCCAACCCTACCAGCTAAGTGGGAGACTGACAGCAGGATCTGCTCGAGGTCTGGGTAAACTCCCTCGAGTGACATCCAGCCTTGCCAGCTAGGTGAGAGCTTGACAACAAGATCTGCTTGGGGTCGGGGTAGACTCCCTCGAGTGACATCCAAACTTGCTGTTAGAAACGAATTAAAACAAACCAGAAGTGGTTTAACTTAAACTTTATTATCTGAAAAAGGTATCTATTACAAAGGTATGGCCTCCTTTATATAGAATGGAGGAGAGAAGAGAGAATACAAATAAGAGATGTGGGACTAAAAAATTACATGACACAAGCGGACTGTACAGACACAAACCGCACAAGCCGCGCGGTTAGACATAAGGGCTAACCGCTCGGCAACTGCCAGAGGGAGAGAGAGAGATCACCGTGTGAGATTGTCAGACCGCCCGGTCTCCAAGTCTCCAGTGACAAACCGCTAGACCGCTAGGACCACAGACAGCAACACACAGCAACCAACCTGCTGAAGGGAAACCGCCAGACCACCCGGTCATCAACCCGCCAAGCCAGACCGCTAGATTGCCCGGTCATCAACCCGCCAAGCCAGACCGCTAGACCGCCCGGTCACCAACTTCAACACTCCCCCTCAAGATGGAGCATATATATCGATCATGCCCAGCTTGTCACAAATATGAAAAAATGAGGCAGATACTGGCTTGGTGAAGATGTCAGCCAGCTCTTTATCAAAAGTGATGAAGGGAGTACAAATTTGTTCCTCCAAATCTCTTCACGAATGAAATGACTATCGACCTCAATGTTCTTGGTTCTTTCATGGAAGACTGGATTTTTGGAGATGTATATGGTTGCATTGTTGTCACAGAACATAGGTAGAGGATGGTTGTAGACCTCTCCTAAATCAAGCATGAGAGCCCGTAGCTATTTTAACTCACAAGTGGTCGATGCCATGCTCCGATACTCTGCTTCAGCACTGGACCTGGAAACAACAGACTACTTATTGCTCTTCCAGCTTACCAGATTTCCCCCAACAAAGGTGCAGAAACCGGAGGTATACTTGTGATCCCTTTTGTCATCAGTGTAACTCGCATCTGAGTATGCGTCAACCTTCAGATGACCATTCTTGTGAAATAGTAACATAGGAAATGTCGGGCCTGGTCACTGTGAGATATATAAGCTTACCAACTAGACGCTTGTACCGTGTTGTATCTGAAAGAAGAGGTGAATCATCTGTCCAGGTTTGTCTTCTACAATATCTATAGGGCATCTGGCAGGTTTGGCTCCAGTCAATCCTGCTTCTTTTAGAAGATCAAGGGCATACTCACGCTGGGAGAGGACTATGGAGTTGGGCTTCCGAGAGATTTCGATCCCCAAATAGTACTTCGGAGAGCCCATATCTTTTGTGACCAGATGTTGAAGAAGATGCTGCTTTGTCAAGGCTACCCCTTCCTGGTCATCGCTATTGAGAAGAATATCATCAACATACACAGCAAGAACCACCAGTCCCGAGGAGGTTTTGCGAATAAATAGAGAGTGATCGGTAGAGCTGCGCGCAAAATAAATGGCCGCCACGATGCTACTGAACTTGTCAAACCAAGCTCGATGGCTCTTCTTGAGGCCATAGATTGCCTTCTTCAGCCGACATACTCGTGTCCCCCCCTGAGTAACATACCCAGGAGAATTCTCCATGTAGACGGCCTCCTGAAGATCACCATAAAGGAAGGTATTCTTTACATCCAACTTGGAAATTGGCCAATCTTTATTGACCGCCACTGGGAGAAGGACTCGTATAGTGCTGAGACAAGCCACGGGAGAGAAGGTGTCAAAGTTATCAACCCCATAGGTCTGAGTAAAGCCCTTAGCAACAAGACAAGCCTTATAATGGTCCACAGTGCCATCCGGGCCAAATTTGACCACAAATACCCAGCGACAGCCAACAACATCAATACAGAAGGGAGGAGGAACAAGAGTCCAGGTACCCTGCTTCGTTAGGGTCACCATTTCCTCATCGATGGCCATCTTCCAGTGAGGAATAGCAAGGGCCTCCTGGTAAGAACGAGGTGTGGCAGTGGCAGAGATAGCCAGCGCAAAGGCCCGGCGAGAAGAGGTAAGACGATCATATGAAACAATAACAGTAAGGGGGTGTAGGGTATACGTCTGCACCCCTTTGTGAAGAGCTACAGGAAGGTCTAGGTCGGCGGGTTCCTCGTCATCCGGAGCATCCGTGGCAGAGAGAGCTGGACCGGGAGGAGAGAGCGACGACATTGGAGATGAGGGAGATGGAGGCGGAGAGAGAAGAGTGGACGGAGATGGAGTAGGGGTAGATATCGCAGTAGGAGGTGAGGGAACGAAGGGAATAACAGGAGAATCAGAGGATGGGGGAAGAGAAGAGGAAGCTTGGGGAAGAGAAGAGGAGTCATTCGAGAAGTAGGAGGCATTCTCGAAGAAGGTAACGTCAGCGGAGACGAACTGCTTACGAAGAACAGGGTCAAAGCAACAGTAGCCTTTCTGAGTGGTGGAGTACCCCAGAAAGACACATTTGGTGGAGCGAGGGGAGAGCTTATCACAGGTGGCAGATGGGGCATGCACAAATACAGTGCACCCAAAGATTCGGAGAGGGAGAGAAAAAGGCTCCTTGCCCGGATACAGTATGGAGAACGGGGTTTTTCCGTGGAGAACTGAGGAGGGAATGCGATTGATGAGGTAGCAGGCAAGGAGAATAGCATAGCCCCAATATGAGCGAGGGACCTGCATCTGTTTCATCAGAGTGCGAGCGACATCAAGGAGGTGACGGTTTTTGCGCTCCGCCACACTATTTTGTTATGAAGTATAGACACAGCTCGTTTGATGAATAATCCCTTGTTGTATACAGAAGGACGAAAAAGCATGACTGAGATATTCTTGGGCATTATCATATCGAAAAACTTTAATAGAAACATCAAACTGAGTTTTGATCATGAGATAGAAAGATGTCCATACAGAGAATAATTCAGAGCGACCTTTTAAAAGATACACCCACATACAACGAGAGAAATCATCAATAAACGTGACAAAATATGAACTTCCCCGACCAACGGTAGGGGTAGGAGAAGGACCCCAAACATCAGAGTGGATGAGATCAAATGGTCGGGAAGATCCGCGAACTTGCTTTGGTGGGAAGGAGGAGAGGTGATGCTTGCCAAGCTGACATGCCTCATAATTGATGGGAGGACTTTGTGGAGGAAGTTAGGGCAGAAGCTGACGAAGAATATGCGGAGGAGCATGACCAAGGCGAAGATGCCATTGGAGTAGATCTGTGGAGGTGGAGGAGAAGGTGGATAGAGAGGAAACGTTGTCGAGGAAAAATAGGCTGCCACTCTCAGTCCCAGTAGCAATCGTCCGCTGGGAGTCTGGATCCTGAAAAGAATAAGAAGTAGAAGTAAATGTGACGGAACACCGTAATTGCTTGCATAGAGAGGTAACAGATATTATGGTGCACGGGAATTTGGGCACGTAGAGAGTATTCGCCAATTGAAGAGACGGAGTGACTTGAACCACTCCCGTCCCATGGACCGGGGATGGAGAGCCATCAGCGAGAATAACCAGGGGTAACCGATCATGTGTTTCCAAGAGAGAAAAACACTGAGGAGAGCCGGTCATATGATTGGTAGCACCTGAGTCGATCAGCCATTTTCCTTGAGTAACGAAGTGGGCACCACCAGAAGACGTGACCATAGAGGCAGAAGGCTTCGAAGAAGAGGAGAATGTAGAGATATCGAAGAGAGCCATAGGAGCAGAAAAAGGTCGCACGAACAGAGAGACAGGTCGCTCGAACTAAAAAGGAAGTGCGAGAGGACCGAGAAACAGGCCGCGTGAACAGATAAATAGGTCGCGCGAACAGATAAGCAGCGAACATAGTACGAGCACAAGGAAGTCCGTGAGAACCAGAAGACCACAGCGGACAAAAAAGAAACCACAAAGGACACAACCTAGAAGCAGACCAAAGCAGGGAGAAGGTCGTACGATTAAAGAGAAGGCCGTACGAACATAGGAGGAGCCGCACGAATGAAAGGAGATCGCGACAAACACAGAGGTAGAGAAACCACGAAAACAGGTCGTGGATAGAACTAGAGAGAGAGGCCGCGTGGTTAGGAAACAAGCCGTGCGGATAGGAAGAAGAAGATCTGCAGCGGTCACGATGTCAGACACCAGCGGCCAGAGAAGCCACGACCAAGCTGCAGAATTAAGTAGAGGGATAGAAGTCGAGCGGCTAGAAGACAGTCCGCTCGAACAGAAGCAACAGGCAAAACAAGTACAGGGCAACAGGTCGCGCACATAGAGGGCAACAATAAGAAGAGAAAAAGAGGCCGCACGGATAGGGCGCAAGTAGGCGAAGAAAGCCGTGCGGACAGGGAGGGCGCACAGAATCAAGAGGAAAAGATCGAGTTCTCTGATACCATGTTAGAAACGAATAAAAACAAACCAGAAGTGGTTTAACTGAAACTTTATTATTTGAAAAAGGTATCTATTACAAAGGTATGACCTCCTTTATATAGAATGGAGGAGAGAAGAGAGAATACAAATAAGAGATGTGGGACTAAAAAATTACATGACACAAGCGAACTGTACAGACACAAATCGCACAAGCCGCACGGTTAGACAAAGGGGCTAACCGCTCGGCAACTGCCAGAGTGAGAGAGAGAGAGATGGCCGTGTGAGAACGCTAGACCGCCCGGTCTGCAAGTCGCCATTGACAAACCGCTAGACTGCTAGAACCACAGACAACAACACACAGCAACCAACCTGCTAAAGAGAAACCGCCAGACCGCCCGGTCATCAACCCGCCAAGCCAGACCGTCATACCGCCCGGTCATCAACCCGCCAAGCCAAACCTCCATACCGCCCGGTCACCAACTTCAACACTTGCCAGCTAGGTGAGATCCTGATAGCGGGATCTGCTTGGGGTCTGGGTAGTCTCCCTCGAGTGACATCCAGCCCTACCAGCTAGGTGAGAGCCTGACAGTGGGATCTACTCGCTTGGTAGACTCCCTCGAGTGACATCAAGCCCTGCCAGCTAGGTGGGAGCCTGATAGCGGGATCTACTCGGGTTAAAGGTAGACTCCCTCGTGTGACATCCAACCCTTACAGCTAGGTGACAGCCTTACTGCGGGATCTGCTAAGGGTCTTGGTAGACTCCCTCGAGTGACGTCCAGCCCTGCCAGCTAGGTGAGAGCCAGACAGCGGGATCTGCTCGTTGTCTGGGTAGACTCCCTCGAGTTACATCCAGCCCTGCCAACTAGGTGAGAGCCTGACAGTTGGATCTGCTCGGGGTCTGGGTAGACTCCCTTGAGTGACATCCAGCCCTTCCAGCTAGGTGAGAGCCTGAAAGCTGAAATTTTACTTAGAAAGAAGAATATCACTTACATGGTTCAGGGAAAAAACCTTTTAGGTCATCACCGCTCTAGGTGAGACATAGTGTCTCGTGCTCTACATTCCAGAGGCGGTATCCTCCTGATTTCAATCTCTCTTGTACAATGTACGGACCCTCCAAGTTAGGGTTGAGCTTACCCACAACGGCTGATCATCCCGCACCATCCACCTATTTTAGGACCAAGTCCCCTTCCACGAACTGTTTGACCCTGACATGTTTGCCGAAGTACTTGGATATTCTTCTCTTCACTTCTTCCCGTCGGATGGCGGAGAGGTCACGTAACTCCTCTACCCTGTCGAGGGAGAGCCACAGTTCCTCCTCATTTCCCGCTTTTCATTCCTCCATGTATGCCTCTGCCTCGACCACCCGGGGCGTCTGAACCTCGAACTCGATTGGAAGAACTTCCTCACATCCATGGGAGAGCTTGAAGGGGTTTTCCCTTGTGGCTGTATTGGGGGTGGTTCTAAGGGCCCAAAGAACCGAGGGAAGCTGTTCCACCCAGATACCCTAAAGATTTTCATCATTTTTCTTTAGAAGGTTCACTGTGATTTTGTTTGCCGGCTCTACCTACCCATTGCTCCTAGGGTGATTGACTGAGGCAAATCTAAGATCGATCCCGAGCTGCCCGCAGAAGCTGATGAACTCGGCGCTGACAAACTGAGGTCTGTTATCTGTGACAATGGCCTGGGGTAGCCCGTGTCGACAGATGATCTCTCCCCACAAAAAATTCCTGATAACCTAGGAGGTCACCTTCGCCAGTGCCTTCACCTCCAACCACTTAGAAAAATAATCTATCATGATGAGTAAGAACCTCCTCTAAAATCGGGCAGAAGAAACCAGCTCGCTGAAGGGGCTACCTCCCCCTACTAGGCGAGCTGGGGGGTCTCGCACCCCCATCTCGCCAAACATATCGCCGCTCGCCAAGCCAAGGAAGAGTTCTCGCCCGGGGAGCTCTCTGCCTCTCGCTTCCTCTGCAACCTCTTTCCCAGCTCGCCCGCCAGGAGCGTCTTCGCCAAGGGTCGGGTTTGTGAGCACTGGTGCCGCTGGAGTCGAGCACTCGGCACACGCACCAAGTGCAAACCTGACGAGACCAAGCACCTCTCGCCTGAAGTCTTCGAACCAAGGGCTCGAAGCAGAGGTCCCACGACACACCCGGAAGAACTTAGAGCACTTCCCCTCCCTAGCCAAAAGCCGAGCTAAGGCAACCTCAGAAAGCGCTAGAAGACTGGGAGACAAATAAGCATGCCTTCTAAGGTACCCCTTGGGTCCTATTTATAGATTTCTGAATACAGCCTGCAAATAACCAAGCTCCGTTATTCTGAACAGCTATGTGCAGCCCGACTGTGTCTCCCAACAGCGTAACTCCGCTGTTCTAAATGGCTATGAGAAGGCCAGTAGGGGCAAAATTGTAAAAGCAATTCACAGATCTCTGGGCGAGTAGCCCTTAACAACCTCTTCTTAGCAAGGGCGGCGAGTTCCCGATGGGGCTGGCACTTTCTATTTCTGCTCAGCCTTTGGTGAGTACGGGCCTGGCCTGGCTTGCTCGCCTGCCGCGAGTTCGTTGAGCGGCTAGATGATAATACGTTTTGTAGTCTTAACTATTATCGTATTTTTCTAGTTTATAATGTACAAATCTTGTATTTTAAGCTTTATTTTTATCTTTCTTATGTTAATTTCATTGCCCCTAACTTTTTCCTCTCTTTGTGCAGCTTTCCTAAAAATTGGTGAAAATTGACCTGACATGCCCCCCTATCACGCCCTCACCAGGCGTGATCTAGGGTGTGTCACCTGTTCCAGAGGAATCAAGAAGCAAGAGGAAAATACCAAGAAAAACTGCTGTCACGCCCCCCTGACACGCCCTCCCCGGGCGTGTCCCAGGGAGTAACACGGGGCATTTCACCCTCTGCCCCAAGCCTGCCGCCGCATTAAATGCCAATTCAATTCAGCACGCCAACAGTACTGTCACGCCCCCATCATGGGCATGACACAGGGCGTGACCCCTCCTTTTTCGATGACTGACAGATTTCCGACCAATGATTTCGACGCAACATGCGTGTCACGCCCCCTACACGGGCGTGACCCAGGGTGTGTCCACTAACGTATAGAAGCAATCATCCTTCCAGCAAAAATCCAGAGCCCGAGGTCAACCCCGTACCTGTCACGCCCCCTGACACGCCCCCTTAGGGCGTGTCGAAGGGCGTGACCAACCCGTGAACTTTTCCTATAAATTCAGACCCCCCCCCTTCGATTTCAGAAGCTTATTTTGAGAGGGGAGGTGTTGACCCTTTGTTTCTTGGACTTTTTCATATTCTTCCCTCTCTCTCTCTCTTTTTTATTTTGTGTTTTACCTTAACCCTAGTTTAGTTTAGCAGTTGTAATAGCTTTTGTTGTAATCTTTGCTCTTGCACTCGTTACTTAATGTAGGGCTAGAATAGGTTTTCAATTTCATGCAATTGTAATTTCCTTTTTCAAGTGTATCTCTCTCTCTTTATTAATATAAGTGCTCTTTATTACATTGTGTTCTTAACGCTTTACTACTCATCCCCCCTCCTCCACTCCATTATGATTAACTAATCCTCCTTGTACTCGATCTTGATGATTCGAGGTTCGAGCTATTAAGTTATAATGTTTTAATTTACCTTTTCTTTTTAGGTTTTAGGCCTTGAATTACTCTTGATTTTTCATGGGCTGGAGGTATATTATCGATATATACTCTCCACCTTTGCTTACATTCTGGGCTAGCCAAGAGGCCGATAGAATGAAGTGAGCATTCAAGAGTAAAGGGAGTTGTACGCACCCCTCGAGAGAGGCAGACGTCAAAATAACCCGGATTAGAGTAAAATCCAATAGTGGGGTTCATCGCGTAAAGCGAGTTATCGGCCTCCGATTTAGACGAGAGTCAGTCGGACCTTCCTAAACTCAGTTGGGCACGACTTCGAGAGAAGCGTGTTCAAGCTTTAGGAACCTCCATGGTCAAGGACCTTTACCATATTAAGTTTAGGTTTTAATCTCATTTCTTAGTCGACTTTAGCCGAAGTGAATCTTGATCGAGTGCATTTCCATTTCATATTTTCAGCCCTTCATTGTAATCGCTTCTTATAGGCCTTTAATTAACTGCAGTAGTTCTCTTTCAAGCATAGTTTTATTTCCTTAATTGAAATTAGTTTCTTAAACACTAGTTTTTCCGTCGATAAAATAATAGCCTTTATGTAAGTAAGTGTACTCAACAGTTCCCGGATTTCAATACGACACTTGTGTCCCCTAGCTACAGTTCGATAGGTATACTTACCTCAATTGATTGCTAGTTTGGTTGCTTTTGTTTTCTTCGAAGCTTAGCGACTACCAAGTTTTTGGCGCCGTTATCGGGGAGCAACTTTCGTTGATATATTGAAAACATGAACCTATTAATTTTATCTCTTCTCTTTCTCATCCTCTTTCTTAAAATTTTTAAAATAAATTTTTTTTATTACCTCTCTTAATAGTAACCAACTTCACAATTTTTCTATGCCACCTAATTCTCTCTAAAAGAGCAAAGCGGCTTTAAGTGCCGCTATCTTGTCTAGTACCTTGCAAACCCTTCACCGGGTAGTCCTTGGGAAGTTCAGGAGTGAATCTATTAAAAAAATCTATTTCAAAAAAATTAATCTAGTTTTTTCTTTCTAGTTTTTTTTATTTCTCTTCCTTTCTCTTCTCTTCTTTTAGTGCATGACCCGAGGGAATCCGTCGGCTATTTTGGACTTGGACCACAAAATTGAGCGTACTCTTCGGAGAAGATCGCGATTTCAAAGTCCTACTTCCAAAATACCGGTTGAGGATTCCGCGTCATCTTCTACTTTAAGAATGGCAGAGCCCCCAATGGAGGAAGCCGTGCAAAGACCTATGTCTTATTATGCACGACCGAATCTAGAGGGAACAAAATCTAGCATAGTTCGCCCTGCTATAGCAAATAATAACTTGAAATTAAAGCTTAGCATAATTAAAATGGTGCATCATTATGTGCAATTTGACGGACTTCAAGATGAAGATCCGAACGCACATATAGCAAGCTTTCATGAAATTTATGACACCTTCAAGATAAATGGTGTCACAAATGATGCAATCAGGCTAAGACTCTTTCCCTTCTCTTTAAGAACTAAAGCTAAGCAGGGGCTGAACACTCTACCTAAGAATAACATAACCACCTGGAATGAATTAACCGAAATTTTTTTAGCAAAGTATTTTCTGCCAGCTAAAACTGCAAAACTTAGGAACGACATCTCTTCCTTTGGACAAATAGACTCTGAAACCTTATATAAAACTTGGGAAAGATTTAAAGAATTATTAAGACGATGCCCACATTACACGCTGCCTGTATGGCTATAAGTGCAGACGTTCTATAACGGGCTAAATAAAATCACAAAGCAAATGATATACGCAGCTTCTAGCGATACTTTTAATCATAAGACCCTGGAAGCAGCTCTTGAGCTTTTTGAGGACATGGCCATGAACACTTATCAGCGGAATGTGCCTAGGTACCTCCCAAACAAACCTGCAAGTATCTTTGAAGTGGACAACGTCTCACAGTTCGCCCTACAATTTGAAATATTAAGCAAAAAGATAACGGAGATGACTGCTGCCTCCGCCCCTCAGCTATGGGAATCTTCAACTCCTGCCCCAGAACAATTAAATTTTGTTAACAATATGCCTAGAAATGCTTTTAATAATTTTTCTGCTGCGAATTTTCATCCTCCTGGTTTTTATTTTTCGAATAGTTATAATCCTTCTTTAAGAAATCACCAGAATTTTTCGTGGAGTAATCCATCGAACGCGATGTGCCCGCCACCACAAAATGATTTTTCTGCACCACCACCACCACCTCTTCAAAATTATCCAAAACTTCCATGCTTGGAGGAATTAGTTTCAAAATATATCGCCACAAACGACGCCACGATAAAAACCTTAACTAGAAGCGTTAAAAGTCTTGAAAATCAAGTAGGACAGCTCGCTAAATTTTTTTATGAGCGACCTGCAGGGTCTCTTCCTTCCAATACCGAGCCCAACCCGAGAGAGCAAGGGAAAGCTATAACTCTTTGGAGTGGGAAGCAAATTCCCGTTATGGTAAGTGAAGAGCCCGAGGCAAGCTCCGCCCCCGCTTTAAAAAATCAAAGCTCTGCCCCCGTTTTAAAAATTCCACCCTCTGCTGAAGAAGTTATCACCCCCATTTTAGAAAAAGATCTCACTCCACCACCCATCTTTAAAAATAATCCAAATCCGCCTTACCCTTCTGAACTTAATAAACATCGTCAGGACGATCAATACTCCCATTTCTTTGAGATGTTTAAGCAAATCCACATAAATCTGTCCTTCCATGAAGCGATTTCACAGATGCTAAAGTACGCCAAATACCTTAAGGACCTCCTGACGAACAAGAAGAAGTTAGAGAACCTTTCGCACATTAAGTTAAACGCCGAGTGCTCTGCGGTTTTGACATATGGCTTACCAAAGAAAATCTGTGACCCAGGTATTTTTTCTGTTCTGTGTGTCTTTGGTAATCTTTTTGTCAAGAACGCATTAGCCGATTTAGGTGCCAGTATAAACCTGAGGCCCCTCTCGTTTTTTAAAAAGTTAGGAATTGGTAGCCTCAACCCCACACGCATGAGCATCCATCTCGTCGATAGATCCGTTAAGTACCCATTAGGAATAATGGAGGATGTTCTAGTAAAATTTGACAAGTTCATATTCCCGATGGACTTTGTTATTTTGGACATCGAAGAAGACTTCGAGGTTCCCCTGATCCTTGGCCGACCCTTCCATGCCACCTCGCGAGCTATCATTGACGTAAGCAATGGTAAGCTCTTCCTTCGAGTAGGCAATGACGAAGTCACTTTCTCTATCACACCTTTGATGAAAAACACCTTAGCAAATGATGACTCCTGATTTTTCGTAGATGTTGTGAGTGATGAATCCTCCTATTGCCTCTCTAATTTTGAAAAAGAATTTTCTTCTTTTTGTTCCTCCTCTTCTTTTCCAACTGAATCGCTACACCTAAGTGAAGAAAGTGTTGAATCCTCTTATCTTTTATCTGATTTTTAAAAAGAATTTTCCGATTTTTGTTTCTCTTTTACTCTTCCAACTGATTCACTACAAGAAGCCGCCTTGGCCACCAGCTCCACCCCTTTTAATTTTCCATCTAAAAAAATCTACGAAGATATAGTATTTGAAAAATAAAGAATTTCTCAAACCTCTTATGAAGAACACCCTACCCTAGAACTTAAATAACTTCCTGAACATCTCAAGTACGCCTTCTTAGAAAAGAACTCCAAGCTGCCAGTTATAGTTTTGGCCTACCTCACGGATGTCAGAAATGAAAAACTTCTTTTAGTTCTATGTAAACATCGTCGAGCAATTGCCTGGCAAATTTTTGATATCAAGGGCATAAGCCCATCTTTCTGCACTCACAAAATTTTAATGGAAGACAATTCACGTAATTCAATACAACCTTAGCGCCGTAAAAACCCGAACATTAAAGAAGTAGTTAAGGGCGAGGTTATGAAACTCTTAGACACAGGAATTATCTATCTTATATCAGATAGTAAGTGGGTTAGCCCTGTTCAGGTAGTGACAAAGAAGGGAGGGATAACTGTAGTTGTAAATGAAAATAATGAATTAATCCCGACACGGACGGTGACGAGTTGGCGTATGTGGATAGATTATAAGAAGCTGAATGATGCCACCTGCAAGGACAACTTTCCTTTGCAAATTATCGACCAGATTTTAGAACGATTATCCGACCATAGCTTTAATTATTTTCTCGATAGCCTCTCAGGGTACTTTCAAATCCCCATCTCTCCAGGACCAAGAGAAAACTACGTTTACTTGTCCCTTCGGCACCTTCGCCTACCGAAGAATGCTGTTTGGATTATGCAATACGCCAGCGACATTCCAGCGATGTATGCTCGCTATCTTTTACAAGTACGTAGAAAGCATTATGGAGGTATTTATGGACGATTTCTCCGTATTCGGCGATTCTTTTGATAGATGTTTAGAAAACCTCAAAAAAGTCTTAGAACGATGCAAAGAAACTAACCTTGCCCTAAATTGGGAAAAATGCCATTTTATGGTGAGGGAAGGGTTAGTTTTGGGTCATAAAATTTCTGCGAGAGGTATTGAGGTAGATATTGCGAAGATAGAAGTTATCGAGAAGCTATCGCCGCCAACGAATATAAAAGCTATAAGAGGTTTCTAAGGTCACGCTGGTTTATACCGCCGCTTCATAAAGGACTTCTCTAAGATCACCAAGCCCCTCAACCATCTTCTAGAAAAAGATGCCCCATTCATTTTTGATGACTCTTGTCTTTCTGCCTTCGAATTAATAAAAGAAAAGTTAATGAACGCACCGATTATGATAGCTCTGGTGTGGGACCTTCCATTTGAGATAATGTGTGATGCAAGTAGTTTCGCGGTGGGAGCCGTATTAGGTCAGCGCATATCTAAAAACTTCCACCCCATCTATTACGCTAGTAAAACGCTCACATCTGCACAGGAAAATTGCACCACGACTAAGAAGGAGCTCCTAGCTGTAGTATTCACTTTCGATAAATTCCGTCCTTATATTAAACTTTCGAAAATTATTGTTTTTACATACCACTCGGCCCTCAAATATCTTCTTGTCAAAATGGAAGCCAAGCCGCGCTTGATTCGCTGGGTCTTACTACTCCAGGAGTTTGACTTAGAGATCCGTGATATGTGAGGAGCTAAGAACTTGGCCGCCGACCATCTCTCCAGATTAGACAATCCCTTTATAGAAAAATTAAATGGAAAATATTTTAATGATTATTTTACCACCAGCAGTAACTTACTTTTCAAAGACTTATAAAATGGTTTCGATTTTTCGTTCCATGGATGAATAAAGAGAGACAGAACTTCGTTCTAGGGTTTGTATGGCGCCTATAAGCCACATTCCACCGTCTCCATCGAAAGAAGAGAAAGCCGCCTCCCTCTCATTCGCGCACGAAGAACTCCGACGAGCAAAGGACTATAACAACCAAGAGGAGTTGATCGACTGCAACCTAAAGAGGATCGATAGCACCGGTCATGCACCGCTCAAAGAAGGAATCGTATCGAGGGAGAACCAATCTTAAATCTTCTTTACTTTTTGTAGTTTTCTCTTTTTTGTGTATTTGTGGTGAGGGAAATTGCCCGGTGAAGGTCGTCGGAATCTGGGAAGGATTCCGTGAGAAATCATCCCAAGGAAGGGACATCTAGATCGTGAGATCTAGTGGGGATCTAAGACACTTCCTTGTATGAAGGTGAAGAGATGGTTCTAAGACTTTGCCTGGATGGAAAGGGAGAGAGCCAACCAGTTCGGGTGGTGTGTCAGTATAGAAAACAATAAGAGATTTTAATTTCATCGCCTTCGTTCTCCGACATCATGGAGATCTAGTGATTGTTATTGCAAACCACATTTGTTTCTATTTAATAAAAACTATTTATTGTTCTTTATTCTGCGTGTGACGTTGTGGTTGTGTGCCGGAAGATCCCTGAAGGGTGTGTGCATCTCCAAGCAAAAAAAATTTCTGGAAAATGAGGTTTCGGACCTACCGCCTCATGTTAGCAAGCTAGCGCCCCACGATAGCTTCCAGAACTAGTTTTCCTGGATAAAATTAATTCAAAATTTTAATTTAATATAAAAACCTTATTCACCCCCTCCCCTCTAAGGTTATCCACTAGATCCAACAAATAGAAGAGTTATAGAATACAGATAGTTACATGCTGATTGAAGTGATAAGACTCAAAAATCTCTAAGTAATCTTTAGCAAGAACAAAAAAACCTAATTTTATAAAAGAAGGTGGAGTAGCAGAGCACTCAAGATAGTTGTTGTTCATCTTCAAGGCCACTCCTTTCAACACTGATATATTAAAGCTTGAAGAAATAAAGCTCTGCATAAGTTCTTCTCAACACAAGCAGAACTACTCTAAAGATCTATAATCTTATAGCTGTGAAGAGTTAGGACTAGGTTTACTCAGTTTAGGAAGGTGACTCAGAGGACAATTTCTCTGGAGTCAAACATCACCAAATCATTACTTAACCTGTAGGATAATTGTTTGATCTAAGCTGTAAGCCTGTGTTATAAATGCTGAGTGTAGGAGAATAGTCTTTGAGTTGTAGGGTCCTATTTAGGATCTGAGGTAAGGCTTGTGCCTGAGGTAGTATCGCTGTATAGATCTGAGGTAGGAGATCTGTAAATCTATGAGTGTTGGGCTGCTAAGCCTGAGGTATGAGTTTTTATACTCTAAGTTGTATGAGTGAGTTAGCAGAATCTAGCTCACTGCTAGATAGGTAATGGGGAAAAGTGGATGTACCCTAGATAAGGGAACCACTATAAATTCTTATGTGTTATTGTGACTCTTGAAAGCTAAATAACTAAATCTAACACACAACTAAACCAAAGCTTAAAAGATTTAAAACATACCTATTCACACCCCCGCACACCTCTATGTGTGTAGTTACTCTTGAACAAATACTTTCATGTGGTATCAATGGGAGGTTATTCAAAAAGGACATAAAAGTATGAACAGATCTCCATGAGTAGCTTAAGATTATCTCCATGGGTTCTGGTGAGAACCATTATGTTTTTTGCTCTATGAAACATCCTATATGTAGGAAGAAAATAATGATGATTTAAAAGAAAAGGGTAAGGCTATTTATGGAAGCCTCAGACACTAGGATATTCATAACAGTTCAAGAGGGACCTTTCATTCCCATGAAGGAATCTGCTATAGATGCCAATATCCAGACACCCATGAAATACACTGCAATGACCAAGGATGAAGTCATTTTTGGCAATTATGGACAAAAGGGCTCAAAACATTATTGTTAGTGCCATAGATGACTTCACATTCCAGAACTTGGTTCACTGCAAAACTACTAAAGGGATATGGGATTCTATGATAGTGTATATGGAATGGACAGAGGAGGTTAGTGATGATAGGAAATCCCTCCTGAATCAGCAGTATGAGGCCTTCAAACAAGGCATGAAAGATTCCATAGTTGATTACTATGAAAAGTTCTTTATAATAGTGAATAATCTGATCACTTATGGCAGGCAGTTCACAAAATATGAGCTGAATGACATGTTCTTGAGATCTCTCAACAAGGAATGGGATATCAATATCTATGCCATTAGAGAGGCTAGTACTTGGCAAACATTATGCCTCAAAACCTATTTGGGAAGCTGCTGTCCCATGAGATGCAGTTGAACTCCAGAAGCGTAAAAGAAGATTTTGGAAAAACTCTCAATAGAGAGAAGGTTTTGGCCTTTAGAGCTAAAGCAACAAGGAGGAGTAGAGAAAATACTCCTTCTCCACCAAGGAGAGCTGCATAGTCAGAGTGTTCAGATCCCATCTCCTCAAGCAATGAACATTCAGATGGAGAACTGACCCTGTTCTCCAAACAGTTCAAGAAAATATTGAGCAGGAGAAGATAGTGGAAGAACAAGGGCTCTAACTGAAGAGGATGATGAGTTCATCCTCATGTTGAGCAGCAATCAGGACAACTCTATTCCTGATGAGGTACACTCTCTCCCCAACTCTCCTTCTATCTATGAGTCTGGCTCAAACCCTGAAGCATGCACTTTATCTAATGGGGATGATGGATTAGAATATGATTATGATGTCGATCAACTGATTGACAAGTATGGTGCTATTCTGGATGCTTTAAAGAAGAGCAAGAAGGTTGTCAAAAGACAAGTGGAGGATATTGTCTCTCTTCAGCAAGCTGCTTCCCTACAGTCCGAGTTATCTCCTTTACTAGCTTAGATGAGGAGGGAAGTCAGTCAGTTGAAGATAATCTCAGTCATCCAAATTGGAATCATTAGCCAGAAGAACACGATCATCAAGGATATTGAAGAGAAGCTCCTCAAAGAGAGGATGCTAGTGGCTGAATCTTCTAAGCCCAAAATAGTACTGACACTAATTGACTCCTTCACCACTCAAAAAGATAAGAGAGGTTTGGAGTTCAAGTGGAATACTAGAGGTGCTCATTCCAAAGGGAAAGTCTTGGCTCCAGATGTGCCTCAGACCACCTTCCAAAAGTTACTTCTGCCTTCTAAGAGGTATGTCCATTATAGGATGTATTATCACTAGAAGAATGTTTGCTTTTCTTGTAAGGATACAAGTGTATCTTATAATGGAAGAAGAAAGGGCATGAGATTGAGTGCACTGAAGGTTCCCTATGAGGAAATCCAAATGGCCTATCATAGGCCATTTGTGTTTGGTGCTCCAGCTCCCACTCCAAAGGGCATGGCTGTATCCAATCTCTATATTCCTTCAGTAAATAGCAAGACTATGAGAAAATTAGTCAATAAGCCCCACTTGGCTGTTCCTGATGCCATCAATACCCTGTCAGCTGCAAAGAAGACATTTGTTGGTGTAATTCAAAAAAAAACCTAGTATACCTACTGGCAGACTTACAATCAGTCAAATACTTGTTGAAAGAAATAGGAAGAAGGTTGTTGCTCTCACCTATAAATAGATTGAAACTGATAGCTTGCATACTTCAAAGGCTGCTCAGAAGAGGAGATATAATATCAATGAGTGTTGGAGCTGTAGCATGGTGGGTCACTTTTCTATAGACTGTTGGGACATCCCAAGTGTGCCAAGGGTAAGGGTGACTCTTCCTAACAGGGCAGCAGTAGGTAAACATAGTTATTCTAATGCTAACATGAACCAAGGACCAAAACCCTTCCGGGTTTCTAAGGTAAATTAATCTGTGATTGCAGGATAGTACAAGTACCCATAAAATTCCAATATGGTACTTGAATAGTGGATGTTCCAAACATATGACTGGAACAAGGAGCCATCTAAAAAATTATACTCCAATGTTTAAGGGACCTAAAGTCATATTTGGTGGTTCAGACAGAGGATTTACCAAAGGCTATTGTATGATTACCAATGGCATAGTCTCCATAACAAAAGTAGCATATGTGGAAGGATTGCAACACAATCTAATCAGCATAAGCCAACTATATAATATTGGATATGCCATTGTCTTCCACAAGGATAAGTGTGTGATTAAAAGTTTAAGTGACCAAGATGCCATTTTGACAGGAACTAGGAGTGTAAATATTTACCGTTTAAATTTCTTATGTATAAGTACAGACTTTCCTATGTGTCTTGTTACAAATGAGAAAGTCTCTTATTGAGTGCAATTATACAAGAGACTTGCTCACTTAAATTACAAGGAAATCAACAAGCTCTTCAATGAAGTGCAAGTCAGAAATGGACCCAACCTGAGATGCACCAAAGAGGGTATTAACAATGCATGCCAAAAGGGAAAATAGACAAAGGCCTCCTTTAAAAGCATTGGGGCCAAGAATTCTGAGAGGTGTTTATACCTCGTGCATATGGACTTGTTTGGTCCTATGCCAATTCATAGTCTAGGTAGGAAAGTCTACACACTTGTGATAGGTGATGACTATTGCATATTTGCTTGAGTATTCTTTCTTAAGAAAAAATTGGAAACCCTTGATATCTGTGTGACCTTTGTTAGGCAAGTTCAGAATGAAAAAGTCAGTTCTGTGGTCAAAATCAAAAGTGACCATTGTACTGAATTTTAGTCTGAAGGCATGCCAAAATTATATGGAGAGCAAAGAATTTTTGAGGAGTTTTCTTCTCCTAGAACACCCCAGCAAATTGGGATAGCTTAGAGGAAGAATAGGACTGTCATAGAGGCTGGCAAGACATTACTCAGTGACACTTCTCTCCCAGAATATTCTAGGCTAAAGTAGAAAACACAGTTTGTCATGTCCTAAATAGAGCATTTATCAACAAGTATCACATGAAGACTCCCTATGAGATTATGAAAGGCAGAAAACCAAAGCTTTCTTATCTCAGGATCTTTGGAAGCAAGTACTTTGTGCCCAATAATGGGAAGTCCTACTTGACAAAGTTTGCTGCCAAATCCTATGAGAGAATTTTTGTTGGGTACAACAATCACAACAAAGTATATAGAGTCTATAACTTGAAGAATGAAGTTTTAGAAGAGTCTGTCAATGTAATATTTGATGAATCTTCCATGATTCACAGTGAGCTGCCAAACTACTCTAGATTTGCAGATACAAAATTAAAGATAGATAAGTTGAGCATCAATGGAACTCCTCCTACAGTACAAGAGGAAACTGATGGTGTGATAATTCTTGAAGAAGGTCCAAGTGCACAGGACATGGATGAAGATTATTAGGATCAAGAAAGTAAAGTTCAAGATACTGAGGACAATATACTAGCTACTGTCAGACACTTGAGAGATCATCCTAGAGATCTAATCATAGGAGATACAAACAAAGGTGTTACAACAAGGAGTGAAATCCTCAACATTTAAATGTATTCAAGATTTATGTCCCAAGTTAAACCAAAGAGGTTTGAAGATGCAAACATAGATCCATTTTTATTATGGCTATGTAAGAAGAACTGAACCAGTTCAAGAGATGCAATGTCTGGAAGCTGGTTCCCAGACAACATGGACATAAACTCATTGGAACCAAATGGATTTATAGAAATAAACATGATGAGAATGTTGTTATCATCAAAAATAAAGCTAGACTGGTTTCCAAGGGATACATGAAAGAGGAAGGTGTTGATTTTGATCAAACCTTTGCACCAGTTGCTAGACTTGAGGAAATTTGACTATTCATTGCATATGTTGCATACAAGGGGTTTTAGGTCTACCAAAAGATGTTAAGTTAGCTTTCCTTAATGGTGACTTAAAAGAGGAGGTCTTTGTTGAGCAACCCTCAAGTTTTGTTAATCCTAACCTTCCTGAATATGTGTTTCATCTAAGAAAATCTTTGTATGGGTAGAAACAAGTCCCTAAGGCATGGTATGAAACCTTGTCTATCTTTCTCATTGAGAACAAATTCTCAAGGGGGAAGATTGACAAAACATTATTTTTTAGGGAATTTAAGGGTAAGATTATTCTAGTCGAAATTAATGTAGTTGACATAATTTTTGGGTCAACTGATAAGTTGTAAATATTCATATTTTCAGTACTTTATATAAGTAGTTTTAGGTTATTTATGTAGTTTTTTGTTATTTTTCTTCAATAAATTATTCCTTTTTTTGTAAATACTCTTCTAACTTAAGTTTATTTTATTTCCTGAAATTTTTCAAAAAAAGTCAAAATTTCAAAGTACAAGCCCATGTCAAATTGGTCACGCCCGTGACCTGGGCGTGTTACTTTAGTTCTAGTGAAAAAGCGCTGACTGCAACGAAAAGAACATATCACACCCATATGATGGCGACGATACTGATGCGGCCGTTGATCCCCGTCATAGAGAGTTCGTGGATTAGGACGATCGATGTCGCAAGCTCGAAGATGAAATTCTACCACAACGTTCTTCGCCAACGCCGCCGCCGCTACATATTTTGCACGACTTTCGCCTCCATCAAATAAAAATATAAAATTATATTTTAAATATTTATAATTATATATTATTTAGTAATTTATTTATTTTAAGAATTTTATGTATTTTAATTTCATGAGTTGGACTTTTGAATTTTAATTCTTGTATGATGGGTGCTTATAACCATCTCTTATATTTTATATTTCATGTCATGTAATGATGGGTGCATATAACCATCATAGGTTTATCTTATTTTAATGAAGGGTGGATATGGAGTGGTGCAAGCTATATATAGCCATGTTATGAAGAGAATAGTAGATGAAGAAGAATAAAAAATTGAAACCCTAAATCTATTGAAAATTTCCTCCTCTTCCTTACCTAGTTCGGCCCTCCCTCTTATCTCCTCTCTTGGCTGCCAGCCACTTCCCTTCCCTGTCTATTTCTCAGCCTCCTATCCTCCTCCTCCTTTGCTAATCTCAGCCACCCAATCCGTCTCTCTCCAAAGCCTCTCGGCCACCCCCTTCCACCAACCCGAGCTTCATCTCCCTCCAAGCCGCCGTTCACCGCCACCCTTCAATCTCGGCAAAGTCCTAGCCCCCACCTCCTCTCCCTCCTTTACAACTCCCATCCACCTTTCCACCACCAACCAAACTCGAGCAGCCCCTTCATCATAAAACCGAGCACCCCCCCCCCCTTGTAAGGAATAGGCCACCACCTTTCCTCTCTCTTATTTCCTTATATATATTGGATTTCTAAATTCTCCCTCTTCTAGGGTTATTACAAAGGAAAACAGCTCGTGTCTTCATCGTCCGGTGTGGATCCGCGAACATGCGTGGAGATAGATTCAACCACCGTCGTGTGCGCCTCCTTCACACATCTTGTGGATGAATTTTATTGGGATTGGGTAACGATTTCTAAACTAACTCTTCGTGTGTTTCTTCTAAATTATTGTGAGAATTGGTGGAATAGAAGGCTAGTTAATTGTCCTGATTTATATTAAAATTTGTGCTTAATTAAATCTAAAATTTTAGCGTGTTCTCTTCCGAATATTTTTCATATAACTCAGAGCTGATAGATCACGTGAACGCTAGAAGAAATCAGATTCATTATCCTTGATTTCCCCTCGAGTTCATGTGATTTGGTATACCTTATTTTAATTAATTTTTGAATTGATTTTGGACTTTATTTTAAATCACTATTTAGTCTGGATTCCTCTCTTGTTGGGTTTGTGAACGCTAGCGAATAATTTTAATTTGAATTGCTTATTGTCCGGATCGGGTAGGTCCTTCTCACTTGAGCGAACATTAGCATATAACCCTTGTTCAATCTCTATACGGGGTAGCGAACCTTTGCATTGTTTGATGTTGAAAATTGTGCCATTAATTACTTGAGTAATCCAAAGTGTTAATTAGAGAAACCGCTCGCTACGTATTTATTTTAATTACCGAACCTTAGAACGCGTAGTTTAAACCGTTGAAACCATGGGCCTGCATCAATTTCAGAGGGAGGTTCACGTCAATTTCCTAAATGGCACCCTCCCCCTTTTATTAGTACGCCAACACGCACTTGTCTAGCACGTTTATATTTCAAAAAAAAATTTAATTTTTTTTTTCTTGGTCTGCCAATAGCAGCCTAAATTTTTAATTTTCTACAAAAATAAACTATTTAATCATATTACTTTCAGAAATAAAATAAAAAAATATAAAATTATCACCCCAGATATTTAGCGGGAACAAATCCATCTGTTCCAATTTATATAGGGTTAGAGTCCTTTTATTCATTGCATGTGCACCAGATCCGGGTGAGTTTTCTCTCCGGTTCTCACTGATATGGCCTATGATGTTTACGCTTCCCATTTAGACTATTGGTATGATAAATCCATGGCTAAACACACTCCAGCCTTGCCTTCATACCATAGGAATTCCAACCGTCCTCACGCTTATCCTCCCACTAGAATTGAGGGACCTACTTATGACGGTTTAGGGTGTCCCCAAATTTTTAGAGACTGGATTAAGGGAATAGAAATTGAATTTGATTTTCATGAATGCGACGACCACCACAAGGTTACCGTAGCCCAAGAACGATTAGTAGGTCAAGCCCATGTATTTTGGCTAAACAAAGAGCGTCGTGTTGGTAGTTATAAACAATTTTGGCCGACAATGCATAGCCTACTCTCAGATCTATTTGATCCCGCCTACCTCCACACTGCTGACACCAAGCCTGTGAGTGAGTATAGTTATGGCACTAGTCCCATACCTTCCTATAGGAATGAATATGAACCTAACGCTAGATCATTTTCCCCCAATGGTCAGCCTGCCCATAGTGTACCTACTACCACCTTTAGGGAAACCATGCCTTGTAGGTCATATGTCTTGGACTCGAAAGTTGTAGCTACTAGGGTCTTGTCCCCTTTAACTGTGTCGTCTATGCCTCCCAAGATTTTGAATGATATAGATGTGGTATCTCTGGGTTTTGAAGATGATCAGCTAGGTGAGTGTATTCCGTCATGTGCATTACTGCCTGACGATTCTGATGATTCTGACATTGAGGGAATCCCTAGTGACTTAGAAGACGATGTGTGGGATGATGATGATAGTTCGATCTGTGAGAGTATTCCGTTTCCTAGTACATGCTCTGCTAGTGTTGTGTCTAACCACCCTAGTATTGAGTGCCTTTGCCTGGCTACGATCCCCATCGTGATAGAGTGTATGATGTCACCCACCGAGATTATTTTCAAGTCATCTGAGGAGCCTGAGAGTGACGATGTCTCTAGTGTTATTGTGGATTATTTACCATCTGAGGGAAGGGTATTTTTGGATGAATCTTAGGTTGTACACCCTGAAGAGAGTTCCTTGATGTTGTCACCATTGGGTGAAATTTATTCTGATTTTGATTTTATCCCGGTATTGATTTTACAGACACTTCCTCTTGTTCATTTTCCCACATTAGATGACTTTTTAGGACAAGGAACCAGTTGTACCAATCTGAGTTTTTGTGACACGTCCACTCTATTAGTTCCTATATTGACATGGTCTCAAAGTATAGATATTATCAAGTTGAGCGCACTAGTTTTTGGTCTTTTCACCTGACCTCATAGGACTGAATATGTGTCACCTTTGACAGTTCATTATTCTACGTGTCCGTCTACAGTTCTGTCCTCGACTGTTTATGACACCTTGGCTATTGTGCCACTGGATGTGGTGTCCCCTAGAAGTACTTATATACCTAGGCGTGCGACATAATTGTTTATGATGAGCGGTTTACCTAGGCATATCTTCATGCCAAGCATAAGAATATTAAGGTTAAAATTAAGACTGCGGTTTTGGAGCCCATTAAAATCATTTTTGATTATAAGGCTCCTGTGCCACCTGACTTAACCCCCTTATCCTCCGCATTTGGGTCAAGTCATGTAGCATATGGGTTCAGTACTCCTCATTTATCTAGGACATTAGTGTTTCATCTTAAGTTATGTCGCACGCACTTCCGCTCCCTTCTGAGACTGTCCGACGCTAGAGTTAGTGATTTGGGTTTAGTTTGGTCAGTCCCTGAGCGGATGCCTTCTTGCTCTATTAATAAGTTAATATGTAGGAACGCCGACCCATCCATGATTATGAAGAACGTCGAATTTCATGCTTTTCTTTTAGATTTTTATAAAGCATAGGGTGTTTCTCTTTATTTCAAGTTTCTAGACTTTTTATTGTTCATTTCTGTTCCACCTGAGTGGCTTTCTCCGTCATTTCTCTCTCCCACTAACGTTCTCTTGGGGTGGGGAGTGTTAGTTCTGTCGTGTCTATTTTCCACATGGAATCTTTGGTTCTTGAACTGGATGGTAATATTCAAGTTTTATTTCTTTTGCTTGACACCTTTTTGAGTTTCCTCGAAAGTCTTGTTATTTCTTTACCTGACAGGTTCTCAGTGCTGATGGATGTTCATGCTACTACGACATGGATAGCGGGGCCAAATTTTCCCATGTTGCTGTTGTTTTTGATTGTTCTCACCTCACGAGCCACTCATCGATGATGTGTAATTTTGAGTGGTCGAGGATTGATGGCGACGAAGCTGATGCGGACGTTGATCCTCATCATAGAGATTTCGTGGATTGGGACGATCAATGCCGCAAGCTCGAAGATAAAATTCTACCATGACGTTCTTCGTCAACGCTGCCGCCGCTACATGTTTTGCACAACGTCTGCCACCATCAAATAAAAATATATAATTATAAATGAAATATTTAAAATTATATATTATTTAGTAATTTATTTATTTTAAGCATTTTATGTATTTTAATTTCATGCATTGGATTTTTGAATTTTAATTCTTGTATGATGGGTGCTTATAACCATCTCTTATATTTTCTATTTCATGTCATGTAATGATGGGTGCATATAACCATCATTGTTTTATCTTATTTTAATGAAGGGTGGAGATGGAGTGGTGTAGGCTATATATAGCCATGTTATGAAGAGAATAGTAGATGAAGATGAATAAGAAATTGAAACCCAAAATCTATTGAGATTATCCTCCTCCTCCATACCTAGTTCGGCCCTCCCTCTTCTCTCTTCTCTTGGCCACCAGACACTTCCCTTCCCCTCTCTATTTCTCTACCTCCTATCCTCATCCTCCTTTACTAATCTCGGCCACCCTATCCCTCTCTCTCCAAAGCCTATCGTGTTGGAACTGATGTTTCACATTCCCTGTGTTTGAGAATATCAACTCCCAGGTTGTCTTTGATCATGTAGTGTGTTGATAGAGTGTGCAGTTTGATAGATGGAAGCAAAGGAAAAAAGGCTCCTATGGATGAAACAGCCAAGCGTTATCACTTACCGCGCCATGCTAGACCTTCGTCGAACGTCGAGCCTTATTTGTCGAGGCACTGGCCTGCCGCCTAGCACTAGTTCTATCGCAGGCGCTACCACAATGAATTATTTGGACTTAGCGCTCGGGAAGAAATCGGTGTTTGTCTTACCACACCACGCTAGACCTTCGACGAGCGTCGAGCAAAATTTGTCGAGGTGCTAGCCTAGTGCCTGACGCTAGTACTACCGCAGGCGCTACCAAAATAAATTATGTGGACTTAGAACTCTGGAAGAAATCGGCACTAGCCCTACTGTGTCACGATTACCGATCGATGAATATCGAGGCACTGTTCTTGAATCATTGCATCCAACATTAACGCGTGGCGGAAGCTGTAGCCGTGCGGCGCTAGCACAATTGAAATGACAAATATTCATTTTGAATATTTCTTTCCAGATTTAGAGGACATCTGGCACAACAAGCGCGCAAACCTACCGCCGGGCGCTAGTCTTTCCGCAGGAGGTACCCTTTTTTCATGAAGATGTATAAAAGGTCGTCTTAGTTTCTGTGCCTTTTCAAGGATTCTGATTGAAGGACTGAAGAACGACTGGAGTACATGAATTCTAGGGTTCAGCCGCCTTCTTGTGCACCGTTCCAAAAGTCTCCGTCGTAGAAGAAGAATGTTGTCTCCCTCCCGTTAGTGAACGAAGAACTCCGGCAATCCAAGATCTACATAGACTATGAAGAATCGACTGGTGGCGAGAAAACAAAGATCTTAAGCACCGGTCGTATATTGCACAACGGTGAAGTCGTAAGGAGGGACAACTTCATCCTTAGAATATGTACACTTTTACTCTTATTATATTTCCTTTGTCTTTAAACAGTGAGGAGAGGAAAATCGACCGGTAAGGGTCGTTGGAATCCTGGTAGGATTTTGCGGTAAATCGTCCTAGGGATAAGGACGAATAAATCGGAGGATCTAGCAGGGCTCTAAGACCCTTCCTTGTGAGGAGGTGAAGAGCTGGCTCGAAGACTTTTCTTGGAGGGAAAAGGAGAGAGCCAACCGGTCCGTAGGGCGGGTCGGTATAGAAAATAAAAGAGTTTTCATTTTCACCGCCTTCGATCCCCGACCTCACAGGGATCACAATTTTGTATTTGTAAAACCATATACTGTTAATTCTTGCAATTAAATGTATCTTCTGTATTATTGCTTCTATGATTCTTGTGTAAACGTTAGGTTAATTTCTGGTGTGTGGTGTACGAGAAAATTCATACAGTAAATCATGTTCATAGACCTACTGCCGTGCGTTTGCTACCTAACACTCCGCAGTAGCTTCCAGAACTCGATTTCCTGGGAAATTTTTTTAAAATTCCATTTAACGCATCCAACCTTATTTACCCCCCCCCCTCTAAGTTTGGACACTAGATCCAACAAGTAGTATCAGATCTAGGTTACTTCATAAAGGCTTACAAAACCTGAAGTAAGATGGCCAACTCTGTACACGCATTCAATGAGGGTCAAGGTGTTAGTAGACCTCCACTGTTCATGGGGTGTTACTATAGTCAATGGAGGAGTCGGATGAAAATATTTCGGATGACTCAAAGCATCGACGTATGGGCCATGATTGAGACAAAGTACACTACACCTACGATCGCGGTTGGGGATACTGCCATAGAAAAACCGCGTGATAAGTTGGATGACGTAGCTAAGCTTAGATGAATGAATAATGCCAAAGCTATGAACTCATTATTTTGGGCCTTGGACAAGATTGAATTTAATAGGATATGTAACTGCGAGACTGCTTATGATATATGGTGTCTTCTTGAGCTAACTCATGAAGGTACATCACAGATAAAGGAGTCGAAGCTATTATGACTCGAATCAGAATATTAACAGTTCCGGATGGAGATCGACGAGGATGTGGACAGCATGTATATGCGCTTTACCAATATCGTCAACACGTCAAGATCTCTCGGAAAGAACTTTCCAAATGGTGACTTAGTGAGGAAGATCCAGCGATCTTTGCCTCCTCGCTTCAACCTGAAGGTGACAACTATTGCCGAGTCTCATAAGATCAACACCCTGGAGATAAAGAGCCTCATCAAAAATACGAAGACACATGAACTTGAATTAAAGATTCAAGCAGAGGAGTATACCAGGGAAGTAAATAAGAAGGGACTGGCACTGAATATTGTAAAGGAGAGAAAATCTACTAAGGATTCTAAGGAGGAAGAGGAGGAGATCCTCTATGTCTAGGAGTTCAAGAAATTCATGAGGAATCCCAAGATGCAGGGACAATTTAATAAATTCTTGAGGAGAGGAGCTCGAGAAGGCAGAAGTTAGAACAAGCCATCGAAGGAGACAGGAAGCGATGACGAGATGTCTCAGCTGAAATGCTTTCACTACCATAAGCCAGGGAACCTAAAGAGAGAAAGTTCTGTCTGAAAGCGTTGAGAGCATTGAGTGGACAAGCTTCACTCAACGCTTTTATACTTAGCCAACATTCTACATCCTTCTGTCTTAAAGTGTTGAGAGAATTGAGTTGATAAACTTTACTTAATGCTTTTGCACTTAGCCAAATCTCCTTCTATCTGAAGGCATTGAGTGAGCTGGCCTCACTCAACGCTTTCTTCCATTGCCTCTGAAATCTGGCGTTGAGTGCGTTGAATGAACTGGATTCACTCAACGCTTCTAAACATAGCCGATTTCTCTATTTCCTCTTCCTTTGGCTTTGACAAAAACAACATGGCATTTAGAGATCAAGTTTCACTCAATGCTTTGGTTATATAACGTTGAGTGAGTTGGCTTCACTCAACGACTGTGGACTTAGCCACTTTTCTGCCTTGCCAACACTTAAATCTTTGACTGCCTGCCCATCCTCACCGTTGTTAGTTTTATGGCATTGAGTGAACTGGCTTCACTCAACGCCCGTGGACTTTGTTATTTTCTACGCTGCAACTTTCTGGGCTTTGATTTTCATGACTTCACTCAATGCTATTAGTTGTATGGCATTGAGTGAACTGCCTTCACTCAATGCCTACGGACTTAGACATTTTTCTGTCTCTCCAGTCAACTTCTTTGAGTCCACCTATCAATTTCAGTTGGATAACCTGTCCAATCAATATGACATAGACAACCCTTCATGCATGAACTTAAACATACATCAAATACAACTATGTGTATATCATTGACTTGTTTGACTTCTTACAAATCTAGTACATTGAGATTAATGGACCCAACAATCACCCCAAAGCTGGGACATTGAGATCAATGGAACCAACAATCTCCCCATATTTGAATAAGTCAAAACAACACTTGAAAATTCTTTGTCAATGATATACACCAACAACTACATCAACAATATACAACAACATATTAACACAAGAGAGTTAAGGGTTACCACATTTCCCATTTTTCTGCTAGTATGGTGATCATCACATACTCCCTCTGTGTTGCCGAAGGTTCACCTTTTCCCATTGTATGAGAACACAACCTACTCCCCCTGTTTTGTTGCATTAACACCTAGTCACCTTAGTCTCCTTCTCCCCCCTTTTTGACTTCTTTAGACAGAGGGAGAAGCTGACCATCAGTGATTTTCTTCTCCTTTTTCTGATTACAGATAATTAACTTGTGCTGAACTTTCTCCCCCTTAACATGAGCATCTTCTACCAAGACTTTGGACATTCCAGCCTTGATACCATTTTCTAGTCTTCATAACCTGCAAGATGATGTAGTTCCTGCAACAAAACAACATGAAGAGCAACTGAAGCTACACCAAGTTCAACATACCCAACTCAAACTTGAAGGTGTTGAACTTTGCTTCATCTATTGGCTTGGTGAAGATATCAGCAACTTGCTTGTCTGTTGGGATAAACTCAAGACTAATATTCTCACATTCCACATGCTCTCTTATAAAGTGATATCTAATCCCTATATGCTTAGTCCTGTTATGTGAGACATGATTCCTAGCTATAGAGATTGCACTAGTAGAGTAACAGAATAAATAACTTCTACTTAACTAAATATTATAATCCTGAAGTTGATGATGTACCCACAATAACTGTGCACAGCAGCTCCCTGCAGCTATATATTTTGATTCTACAGTATAAAAAGAAACACTTGTTTGCTTCTTGCTACTCCATGACACTAGTCTTTTTCCTAGAAACTGATAGGAGCCTGATGTGTTTTTCCGGTATTCTCTACATCCCGTAAAGTCTCCATCTGAAAAGTCTATTAGTTCAAAATCCCTATTCTTAGGGTACTAAAGGACAAGATCTGGTGTGCCCTTCAGATATCTAAAAATCCTCTTAGTAGTAGAGTAATGAGATTTTTAGTGCATGCCTGATATCTAGCACAGACACATGTAACATACATAATGTATGGCCTACTAGCAGTTAGGTGTAGGAGGGAGCCAATTATCCCTCTATACAAAGTTTGATCAACAGGTTTCCCTACATCATCTTTTTCTAAATACATAGTTGACCCCATGAGAGTTTTCATGGTGGAGACATTCTCCATCTCAAAATTTTTAATCAACTCCCTAGTAAACTTAGACCGGGATATGGATAATCCATTGTCAGTTTGTTTTACTTGGTGACCCAAGAAGAACTTAAGTTCACCCATACTGCTCATCTCAAACTTCCCTTGCATAAGTTTGGCAAACTTTGTACAAAGGATGTCATTAGTAGATCCAAAGAAAATGTCATCAACATATATCTGGACTAGGATTATCTTTCCCTTAGATTCCCTTATAAATAGGGTCTTCTCTATCTTCCCCCTTTAGAATTTGTTCTTAATGAGGAAGTTAGACAGGGTCTCATACCATGCTCTAGGAGCTTGCTTCAACCTATATAAAGCTTTCCTAAGTCTATAAACAAAATTTGATTTGTTAGGAACAACAAAACATGGAGTTTGTTCAACATAAACTTCTTCCTTCAAGTCTCCATTCAGAAAGGTTGACTTCACATCCATCTGGTAGACTCTGAATCCTTGGTATACAACATATGCAAGGAATAGTCTGATAGCTTCTAATATTGCTACAGGGGTAAAGGTTTGATCAAGGTCAATAGCTTCTTCTTATTTATACCCTTGAGATACCAACCTAGCTTATTTCTTAGTTATAATGCCATTTTCATCAAGTTTGTTTTTGTAGATCCACTTGTTTCTAATGACATTATGTCCTTATTGTCTGGGAACTAGCTTCCAGACCTTACACCTCTTAAACTTGTTCAGTTCCTCTTGCATAATTACAATACAGAACTGATACATATTTGCCTCTTCAAATTTCTTGGGCTCCAATTGTGACAGGAAACTATAGTACATTATTGTGTTGATACATCTGCTTCTTGTCACTACACCTTGACTTGCATCACCAATGATCTTATGGCCTGGATGATCCTTCAAATGTCTGACTACTGGAAGCAATCTTCCTTCAACCTTCTGTTCTTCAAATTCTCCATCTTGTTGAACATCATCCACCTCTTGTGTGCCTTATGCATCCTCTAGAATGCACACACTTTCATCTTTGTCTTGAACTATAGGTTCAGCTTCCTTAATAGTCAGCTTATCAATAATAACTTTTTTTCCTGTAAGACTAGAAGAGGAGCTTGACAGCTCATTGTTAATCATATTTGTCTCATCAAACACTATATTAACTGAATCCTCTAGAACCTGACTTATCAAGTTATAGATCCTATTGGCCTTACTATGATTGCTATACCCAACAAAGATCTCTTCATAGGACTTGGCAGCAAACTTAGTTATATAGGATTTCCCATTGTTAAGCACATAACATTTGCTCCAAAAATTTTGAGATATGCAAGGTTTGGTTTTCTTCCCTTCAATATCTCATAAGGAGTCTTTTTATGACTCTTGGTGATAGAAGCCCTATTGAGGACATGACAAGCAATGTTTACTGCTTTAACCCAGAAATATTTTGGGAGAGATGTGTCATTCAGTAATATCCTCGCAGCTTCTATGAGAGTCCTATTCTTCCTCTCAACAATCCCATTTTGCTGGGGTGTTCTTGGAGAGGAAAACTCTTGATGAATCCCAAGTTATTCACAAAACTTTGTCATATATTCAGATTGAAACTCAGTTCCATGATCACTTTATCATATATTCAGATTGAAACTAAGTTCCATGATCACTTCTAATTCTGACCACAGAACTGTTCAATTCATTATGTATTTGTTTGAAAAATGTCTTGAAGACATCAGGGGTTTCTGACTTTTTCCTTAAAAAGAAAACCCAAATAAATCTAGAAAAGTCATCAACAACCGCAAAGGTGTAGACTTTCCTACCAAGACTATGAACTGGCATAGGACCAAACAAGTCCATATGCAGGAGGTATAAACCCAACTGTTTCAAAAGCCCGGACTATTGGAAAGGGCGCTACTTAATTTCTTAAATAAGTAGCAGAGTGCCATGAGTGAAGTGAAGGAATATCAGACCCAACAATCCCCACCCGACGTCCAGCACAACCCGTCGGCTCAGAGGTGGGGTTACCACATGGCCCACATGGCTCAGAGGTGGGGTTACCACATGCCTACAGTTTGCCTGACCTGCCGGACCCACATAGGTAGAAGGGAAAAATCGGGATTTAATAGAGCCCCCCCCACCCCCCGATCTTGAACTCGTGACCTCCTTTGATTCCAAATGTAGGATCAAGTGCATACCCAACTGTTCCAAAAGCACAGACTGTTGGAAAGGGCACTACTTAATTTCTAAAATAAGTAGCAGAGTGCAACGGGTCAAGTGAAGGAATGCTGGACCCAACAAAACCCCTCACAGAATCTTTTGTTCCAATGCTTTTAAAAGAAGTTTAGGTCTGCTTGCCCTTTTGTCAAGCAGAGCAAATGCCTTTCTTAATGCATACCACTTTAGGACCATTTTGACTAGCTCTTTACTGAAGAGCTTGTCTATGGTCTTATAGTTCAAATGAGTTAGCCTCTTGTGCCATTTAACACAGTGTGAGGCTTTCTCATTTGCAACTAGGCATATGGGAAAGTCTGAATTTTGACAAAGAAAATTTAAACAATACACATTCCCACTCCTAGTGCCTGTCAAGATGACCTCTTGGTCACTTGAATTTTTTATGTGGCACTCATCCTTGTTTAATGAAATATCAAAGTGAAGATCACAAAGTTGGCATATGCTTATAAGGTTGTGTTGCAACCCTTCCACATAAGCTACTTTAGTGAAAGTGACTAAGACATTTGAGATCTTACCATAACTCTGGTAATCCCTTTGTCTGATCCACCAAAGACCACCTTTGGTCCATGTAACGCCCTTAATTTTTGGTGTTTATTTTAATTCCCGTAGAGACGTATTTTTGACGTTAGGGCGTTATGTTGATGCATAGTTAATGGGTGTTGTTTGATGGAGCATGGTTTTGCTCAGTGGGTTTTTTGGTGTGGTTGGTTTTGGTTTGGTTGTGCACCTTCCTATGCGAGCCGAGTCTATTTTGGTGACTCGGTTGAGCTTTTATAGGGATGTTGTGGCGTTTTATCTTCGGGCGGTGTTTTACCCGAGTTTTGTTTGTTGTATTTGGATTTCGACTTCGCCGTTAGATTCGTAGCGTCAGAATTTAGCTACGGTGCGATTTTTGTAAGATTTCGAGTTGGTTTGGATTTCGGGTTATTTTGACGTTATTTAATTAATTAATAATATATATTATACATTAAGGTATACATAAGTATCTATCACGTCAAACCCTACCATTCCTATTAATCATCTTCCTTACCCGAGCGGCGAGGATTTTGCGAGCGGGAGAGGAGTGGCGACTTCGCGTACGGTTTGCCGATGTTAGAGAGCGTTTTGGTGGTCGAATTTCTCAATAGATTAGAGATTTGGAAAACTCTCGCCAAGATCTATGCGATTGTGGTAAGATTTTCCCGATTCCTCGATTTTTAGGTGTTAGGGTTTGTGGTTTTGACCTCCTTTTTCTGCCAAAAAGTTTCAGGAAATGTTGCTAAAGACTTTTGGCGGCCGATCCTTGTCACGGTGCGAGCGGGAGGTGTTTTACCGGAGTTTCAAGGCAAGTGGATTTTCCCCCATGCATGTTTATTTCTTGCCTATTTTCTTCCTTTCTTTCCACCTCCCTTAGAGAGTAGGACTACTGTAAGTTAACTATGAAAGAGGTCCTAGAGTAGGGCAAGTTTTCGGCCAAGACATGGAGAGTAGGTTTAGAGGTTAAGTAGAATTTGGCGTATATTAAAAGGTAGAATTCGGTGGGTATGGGTCAGGAATTCGCCGAGTATCGTAGCCAAATTCGTTGAATATGGTAGGTTAGCCGGGTGAGAATTCGTCGTAAATCGTTAAGTAAAATTCGCTGGGTATGGAGGGATTTAGTCTATGGATAATTCATCGAGTATTGCTGGAGTTCGTCGAGAAAGGTCTTAGGTAGATTCAGAGAGTATTGCCGAATTTCGTTAAGACAATCTCGTCGGGTAACGATTCGCCGAGTGTAGATGGATATTCTAAGTGTTTTTCGATGTGTATCAGAGGAAATCACCGAGTATCGTTGGTCTATGTGTCGAGTAAAGTAGGAATTCGCCGAGTATCGTAGTCTTGTTCGTCGAGTATAGTAGGAATTAGTCGAGTATTGTAGGTCTTATTTGTCGAGTATTGTAGAAATTCGTCGAGTATCCTCGAGGTTCGTCGGGTATACTCGTCAAATTTGGCAAGGACTTAAAATATTTTGCTATTTCATGTAGGATTAGTTTGGTATGGTCCTTAAGGTGATTTTAGGACATGTTTTGGTATTTCTTTAGGTTTAGGCTTGGGTTTTTGTTTGGGGTGTTTGGGTATGATGTTTCTTTGGCTATGAAGGTTGGAAGTGGATAAAGGACCAGAAACTGGACGCCAGTTTGTGAGTCATTACACTTGGTTGTTTGGTTTGGTCCTTGTTTTGTGGCCTGTTGGGTTGTGTTGGGCCAGGTGGCTACCACTGCAGTGTAGTTATGAGAAATTTTGGTCTGGTAGTTTGGGTTTGGATGTTTTGGTCATCGACTCCGGCCCGATTATTTTTACCTAGTGTTAATGACCCACGTTTTAGAGCTGTTTTGTGCTCAGTTTGCTTCTTAGATCAGTTTATGCTATTTCCTGCTTATCCTTACAAATTATGTCGAAGCACGACTTCGTTCTGCACTTGGTGCAAATGTTCTTCTAACTCCTTTATTGCAACTTCACTCTACCTGTTTTTATTAGGCTAATCAGCTGTGGTTTTAGCATATTGTAATAGTTGGGTGTTATAAACCCTTTTCTTGCCTTTTCTACTTGTTACCTGTTTATTTACATTGCCACTTATATTTTCTTGCTGAGGTGTTCTTCTTTTGAATGCCTCAGGTTCAGGGTTGTAGCCGGTGGAGTGGTTGTGTTGGGTAGTAGCTTGTAGATTGCAGTTATTATAGTTGTTTTCCTCACCGCCGTGAGGTTGTTTGTTATTTTGGTTTTTAATTCAGACTTGCGTACTTTTAGTGGGTTCGTGTCAGGTTGTTGACACCCACTGGCAGTTTTCTTTTGTAATATTGAATACTTTGCTAGCTGCTAGTTTTCCTTTTTGGGTTGGTTGTACTTGCTCTTTGGGAAGGTTTTATGCTAGGTTGCATGTTAGGTATTTTAAAATATAAAAATTACTATTATTACTTCATACATGCCATATTTGAGAACCTAAATCACTATAATTAATGGTTGCACTATAAAAGCTACTTTTACTATTATTATAAACCTAGAGTCTTGCATACCATGAGTTGTCCTTTGGGGAGGTTTATACTCATGTAGGACGTCTAATCTTGTAAATAAAGTATTTTTTGCAGCGTACAACAAAATTTTTCTTGTGGACTGAATGAGCCACTAAGCCGAGGGATACGGCTAACAGCTTAACTTAAACTGGATTTTTTCTAAATAACTCATAGATCTTTTATAAAGGTGTTGAGTTGGGGTTTTGCCTGAGCGTCAACAGTTATCCCCTACTAACGTGGAATCATGACACGTGTTTTCCCTTACTATGATATATCATTAAATGCGAAGAAAATGCGGGTTGTGACAGTTGGTATCAGAGGGATAGGTTTGTTTGAACTAGTTTAACAACTATCTTAGGGTTGTGTTTATCGTCTAGTGCCATTTCATACACACACCGATGTGTTATCAGTACGTTTTGGCTGAAGCATGGACACTACATTCATAAGCATGATAAGAAGTATATGAGGCATATTATATAGTATGGGATGCATAATATGTGTTTGTATATGGATTCTCATAGGAGGAAACATATTACTGTTATGTAGTATGAGATGCATAACATCATCACATGAATGCACATTAGATTTTGATTTTCATCGCATATAATACTATGTAGTATGTGATGCATACTATTTCATGTGTACGCTAATCATAAAATGCATTAAGGTGTTTTTTAGATTGCATAACACAACATGCATGACATAACATTGCATCAGCACACGTGCCAAGCTAAAGATTTACATGATGACATACGTACACACATGGTTTTGAGTTAAAAAGAATAAGAATTTATGCATTCATGGTTTAGGCACATGAGTCAGTAGGAAGACGGTATATCATCCTAAGTTTAGGCATGACATCATAATTGAAAATCCCAGAACAAGTTAGCAGCATGAGCAAGTATTTAATCATGTATCGTCATAACTAAGTTGTTTGGTTCTAGCGGTTAAGCTATATTTTGATTAGATATTCGTTGTTTGATTAGATGCCACCTAAGCGTCCGACGACGAGGTCGACTCCCTAGTCGGAGGGAGAATCATTTGGTGCCCAGAGTGAGGCCGTGATAGAAGGATTGCTGCAGAGCAATGAGGCTCTATCGAGGCAGATGCTGGAGATGTAGTCACAGATCCAAGCATTGTTGTCGGTTGTTTCTAGTCAGCCGCCTAGAATGCAGGAACCGAATATGGGTCAGACTGTTCCTATTCCTTGTGCTCCTCTAGTGCCCCCCATTTTACTGCCACCGGAGATGACATTTATTTCTCATTTCCAGAGGCTAGGACCCCCTACCTATGATGATAGAGCAAATTTTATGGCTTTGGATGATTGGATTATAGCCATGGAGGAGATGTTCGCTTATTCAGGAGTTTCAGCGGATCACAGAGTGATTATCGTTGCGTATCAGCTCAAGGGACTTGCAAAGAGTTGGTGGCTGAGAGAGAAGGAAAACCTTTGGGATGGGTGCTCATGGGAATCCTTCATGGAATTACTGCTAAAAAGTTTCCGTCGTCGGTCGAGAGGGACCATTTGATGGATGATTTTCTACACCTTAAGAAAAGTCAGCTCACCGTTAGAGACTATGAGGTGGAGTTAAGCAAACTGTGCAATTTTTCCCCTAACATGGTGTCATCAAAGTCTAGTCGAGTTAAACATTTTTTGGGTGGTCTTAGGAATGACATCCAGCAGCTAGCCAGTGCTTATAGATCCGAGATATATACTGAAGTTGTGGAGGCTACTCTGAAGGTTGAGGCGATTGAAAATACCCATGGTTAAAGTTTTGTGGAGAAACCAAGACATGGAGAGCCCGACTTGGGAGTTGGAGTTAGCTATGAGGGAGGCTCATCCTCATCTGTTCTCCTAATGTTTTTTGGTAAGTGTTTTTGTTGATGACTTATGATTGCTTTTCTTTTGTTTTGTATTTGATCCTATTATGTCAAGTTTCAGGACGAAACTACTTTTTAGAAGGGATGGTTGTACTGCCCCTGATTTTTTTGTTTATTTTAATTCCCGTAGTGAAGTATTTTTGACGTCAGGGCGTTACGTTGACGCAAAGTTAACGAGTGTCGTTTGTTAGAGCATGGGTTTTCTCAGTGGGTTTTCTGATGTGGTTGGTTTTGGTTTTGTTGTACACCTTCCCTCGCGAGCCGGGTCTGTTTTGGTGACTCAGTGGAGCTTTTATAGGGATGTGGTGGCGTTTTATCCTTGGGCGGTGTTTTGCCAAGTTTGGTTCGTCCGATTTGGATTTCGACTTCGCCGTTAGATTTGTTGCGTCGGTATTTAGCTACGGTGCAATTTTCATTAGATTTCGAGTTGGTTTGGATTTCGGGTTATTTTTACGTTAATTAATTAATTAATAATATATATTATATATTAAGGTATAAATAGGAATCCGTCGCGTCAAACCCTACCATTCCTATTCATCATCTTCCTAACTCGAGCGGCGGCGATTTTGCGAGCGGGAGAGGAGCGACGACTTTGCGTGCAGTTGGCTGACGTTAGAGAGCGATTTGGTAGTCGGATTTCTCAATAGATTAGAGATTTGGAGAGCTCTCGCCGAGATCTACACGATCGTGGTAAGATTTTCCCGATTCCTCGATTTTTAAGTGTTAGATTTTGTGGTTTTGACCTAATTTTTCCCCCAAAAGTTTCAGGAAACGTTGCTATGGTCTTTTGGCGGTCGATCTTTGTCGTAGTGCGAGCAGGAGGCATTTTTACGGAGTTTCATGACAAGTGTATTTCCCCCCTTACATGTTCATTTCTTGTGTATTTTCTTCCTTTCTTTCCTCCTCCCTTAGAGAGTAGGACTAGTGTAAGTTAACTATGAAAGAGGTCTTAGAGTAGGGCAAGTTTTTGGCCAAGACATGGAGAGTAGGTTTAGAGGTTAAGTAGAATTCGACGTATATTAAAAGGTAGAATTCGATGGGTATGGGTCAGGAATTTGCCGAGTATCGTAGCCAAATTCGTCGAATATAGAAGGTGAGCCGGGTGAGAATTTGTCGTAAATCATTAAGTGAAATTCGCCGGGTATGGAGGGATTAAGTCTATGGATAATTCATCGAGTATTACTGGAGTTCGTCGAGTAAGGTCTTGGGTATATTCAGCGAGTATTGCCGAATTTCGTTAAGACAATCTCGTCGGGTAACGATTCGCCGAGTGTAGATGGATAGTCTAAGTGTTTTTCGGTGTGTATCAGAGGAAATCGTCGAGTATCATTGGTCGATGTGTCGAGTAAAGTAGGAATTCACCGAGTATCGTTGTCTTGTTCGTCGAGTATAGTAGGAATTCGTCGAGTATCGTAGGTCTTATTCACCGAGTATTGTAGAAATTCGTCGAGTATACTCGAGGCTCGTCGGTTATACTCGCTGAATTATGCAAGGACTTTGAATATTTTTTTGTTTTGTGTAGGATTCGTCTGGTATGGTCCTTAAGGTGATTTTAGGGCTGGTTTAGGTATTTATTTAGGTTTAGGCTTGGGTTTTTGTTTGGGGTGTTTGGGTATGATGTTTCTTCGACTATGAAGGTTGTCAGTAGATAAAGGACCACCAACTGGATGCCGGTTTGTGAGTCATTACACTTGGTGGTTGTGTTTGGTCTCTGTTTTGTGGCCTGTTGGGTTGTATTGGGCTAGTGGCCACCACTCCAGTGCCTTTATGAGACGTTTGGGTCTAGTAGTTTGGGTTTGGACATTTTGGTCACCGACTCCAGCCCGGTTGTTTTTACCTAGTGTTAATGACCAACGTTTTCGAGCTATTTTGTGCTTAGTTTGCTTCTTAGATCAGTTTATGATATTTCCTGCTTATCCTTGCAGATTTTTTCGAAGCACGGCTTTGTTCCGCACTTGGTGCAAATGTTCTTCTAACTCCTTTATTGCAACTTTTACTTTACCTATTTTTATTGGGCTAATCCGTTGTGGTTCTAGCATATTTTCATAGTTGGGTTTGGTAAACCCTTTTCTTGCCTTTTCTACTTGTTACTTGTTTATTTCCATTGCCACTTGTATTTTTTGGCGAGGTGTTCTTCTTTTGAATGCCTCAGGTTCAGGGCTATTGCCGGTGGAGCGGGTGTGTTAGGTAGTAGCTTGTGGACTGCAGTTGTTGTTGTGGTTTTCCTCACCGTCGTAAGGTAGTTTGTTGTTTTGGTTTTTAGTTCAGACTTGCGTACTTTCAGTGGGTTCGTGTTGTAACATCCCATTTCCAACTAGACCCCTAAGAGTGGTTTTGTCATGACAAAACCCTAGGAAGCCCAAGAAAGGGGTCAAGTGGACCTGGTGGTGTGGATAAGGCCACTATGGTCTGCACTTAGCAGATCTCTAAACCTTGGTTAAAAGTGATCATGGGACTTCACCAAGACTCCAGGACCCCACCCATACCCTCATAACCCTAGGTAGGGGTCAATGGGTCACTAAGGTCCCATGGAGAGTAGTCAATAGGGCTAAGTTGACCAAAGTCAACTATAACCCTAATTAGGTCAAATTGGCCTACACAAGGGTCAATTGCAGTCCCTTAGCCAAATGGACCCCACCCCTACCCTCATAAGCCTAGTGAGAGGTAAATGGGTCACTAAGGACCCATGGAGAGTAGTCAATAGGGCTAAGTTGACCAAAGTCAACTATAACCCTAATTAGGTCAAATTGGCCTACACAAGGGTCAATTGCAGTCCCTTAGCCAAATGGACCCCACCCCTACCCTCGTAAGCCTAGGGGGAGGCCAATGGGTCACCAAGGTCCCATTAGGGGAAACCTCAAAGACCAAATTGATTAAGGTCAACCATAGTCAAGGTTTAGGTCAAGCTAGCCCAAATGGGCTAACTCAAGCTCAAACCCAATTCACTTGGGCCAACCTTGCTTTGATGGATGAGATGGGCTTGTGGGCTGACATGGGACATGTAGGAGCCAAAAATTCAGGCATGGTGACTAAGAGAGAGAAAGTCACCCATGGAGGAGAGAGAAAGAGAAGGAAGAAGAAGGAAGGAGGACTTTGTGCTCCTCCTTCCCCCTCCCCAACCTCCCCATTCAATTCAAAAGAACAAGGGGAGTGTAGCAGCCATCCTTGACTGGTTAAAGCAAGCTCCACCTCCCCCTACCTACCAAGCCGCCAAGCTTGACTTTGGCCCAAAATGGCCAAAGTGTTTTCAGCCACCTAACACCTCCCCTCACCTCTTTAAAAGCTCCATTGGACTCCAAGAAGTAATCCCCACCATTTTCCTGAAGAAACCGAGCCCTATCCTGCCTTTTTGAGCAAGCCGACCACCACCAGCCACCACCATGCCAATCCAACGATCAGCCCGGCTACAGCCGCCACCACAGGTCCTCCTCCACTCCTTCTTTCATGGGTAGATTGTAGGAATCAATAGAACCAAGGTTGGAGCTCAATTGAGCCCAATCGGATTTTGAAAATCATGGGTTTTTCATGAAATTTCATCCCGTCGGGTTCGCCGGAATAGGGCTTCCCGGCGGCCTAGACGCCGGCCGGAGATAGCCCCGACCACCACGAAGGTGTCGGCGGCGGTGGCAGGCCGGGGAGGTGGCCGGATGGCCGGCGGCAGCCGCTGGAAGTTGCTCCAGGCGGGTTGAATCAGGGCCGTCAGCTAGAGCTTGAAGATGACCCGATCCCGTCCAAAATTGCGCCAAGATTCGTGCCATATGATTTTAAACTATAGGATTATTATTTGATTCATTACATTATTTGTCACAGAATTTGTATTTATTGGTTTTTATTATTAAAAATAGCTAGAGAACTTTTCAGAGAAAGTGGTCAACACATAAAAGGTAGCCCTATGTGCCTACTGTCTGAAAAAAATTGTTTGAACCAATTTAGGTGACTGGTTTGACCAGGGCACTCATTTTGGTGGGGTCTATACAAATGGCTAGGCAGTCATTAAACTAGTTGCCCACTCTTCATCCTTGGTCCAAATGGTCTGAAATTTTTGAAGGGAGTCACCCTACCCTATATATATACCCTGCCCAAAAATGGGAATTTTTGGGAATAATTTTCCTATAGTTTTATAAATAATTTAATTATGTTAGGGTAAATTAAATTATGGGTCAAATGAAGTCCAAAATTCATCAAATTTTTGGTGGGATGTATATGAGGTCAATATAGACCTATGGGTAAAATTTTATTAAGTTTGGAGTTGATTTGAATGGGAATCAAGCAAACCTTAGCCTTGCCCTAAGAGGGGTATTTTGGTCCAAAATGTATTTTTGGCTTATAGTGCCCAATTCACCTCAACAGAGGTTCAAATTTGGTACACTGGTTTTGCATGACAATATACACCTCCCAAAGAAAAATTGGGGGCATTGGAGTTGGTTTGGCCCAAGATCCTAGGTCAAACCCTAAGGAAGGGCTTTTGTACCTTGTGAAGGGCATGTGGCCATATCACCTTGTATGGCTATGAAACTTTGTAGGGATGGTATTATAGTTACTTTAATCCTCTGGTGAAAATATTAGGGTATTTTGGAGGGTTTAGGACCCTCAAATCCCTAACCCTAGCTCAGGGCACAAATGAGGTGGGTTAGGAATGGGTTAGCTAAACCCTTTAAAATGATATAAAATTTTGGTAGGATGGTCATAAGGATATTAAGAAGCCTTGGTAATTTATTTAGGAATTTTGGAGTATTATTTATGGCATTTCATTTGTAACACAAGAAATTCTTAAATTAAGTAAATAAATTATTATGCTACCTCTAACCCTTGAGAGGTCATGAAATTTTGGTAGAGGATGTTGTGAAGCATAATGGTTTATATAAATTTTATAAAAATTCTTGGACAAGTATATGAGGTAGTTAGTTCACAAGCCTGTCATTTGATGGAATTATTCACAAATTTATTTAAGCTCATTTACTGATAAATAAATTATGAAAATTTGTCCCAAACCATTTATATGCCATTAGATTCATAATTGAAATTTCTCAGAATTTTTGGAAGTAATATAGTATTTTATATTTCTTAAATGAATTTCCAAGGATTTAAATGAATTATTGATTTAAGGATAAAACCTTACTGAAAAGAATTATATATTTTGGAAGATAAGTTATATCACTATTTTGAGTAACATATAAAATTTGTAGAATGATACCTTGAATGAAAATAGTACTTCATGTTCATTATTGGAAATTTTAGACATTAAAATAATTAAATAAATTATCAAATAAGTAAGGAAAATTTTGGAACTCTGGACTTAGGATTTAAAGGTCATAATGGACCTCCATTAATTATTATAGGGGTGATGGATGATTATTTGATATACTTCCCATTTTATATGAAGTTTGGCTTGGTGGTCTGCATTTAGCAATTTTGGAAAATTGTTTATATAATTCATTTGCAGTTTATCACTCCTTAATTCACTTATGATATTTATCCCAGAGCATTTATATGCCTTTGTTATCATGTTGGAAGTTTACTTGAAATTTTAGGAGTAATATTACCATATTTTAACGAAATACTGTGGGATAATTTAAAAATAGAATTAGTTGCCAAAACCTTGCTGAAAAATCAAGAGATCTTGGATAATAGGTTAATTGTTTATATTGAGTATAGCATAAATCTGGGGAGACTCTATCTTGTCAAAATTTGGTACCTTCAGTTCAATCTTGGAGACTTTGGCCACTATAAATATTTAATAAATTCCTACATAAATAGGAAAATTGTAAAACTCTGGATTTGGGTAATAAAGGTCATAATGGACCTCCATAAATTATTATAGGAGTATCGGATGATTATTTGACATACTTCTCTTTTTACTTAACATTAAACCTTGATGGTCTGCATATAGTAATTCTTCAGAAATAATCTGGAGTGCAAGTTAGGTTCATAAGTCAAAAATTGGTGGAATGAGTTCATCACTCAGGGTGGGATGAGATAGGAATGAGTTTGACTAAATGATGAGTGATGTTTGGGATCGACGAAAGATCGTCTCCCCCATAAGGTGGAAGGTCAAATCGCCTTAAGTCTAGTTATTATAATCTGGAAATGGAATGGGTAAAACCTAAGTCGTAGGCATAGGAGTAGATAGTAAACCTAGGATTTCACACTCTCACACCCCAGTGTCCCGGGAGTTAGTATGGGTTACTTGGGCAATAAACCCGGTAGTTATTGGGTATGGTAGTCTGGCGAGCTTTGGCTCGGTAGCAGATTATGACGGACGGGATTGTCCGGTGAGTTTTTGCTCGGTTGACGGTTATGACGGACGGGATAGTCCGGGGAGCTTTGGCTCGGTTGTAGATTATGATGGACTGGATTGTCCGGTGAGCTTCGGCTCGGTTGGTGGACTCATAACTATTACATGTGCATAAAAGGTTTAAGGTGGTGGGTCTTCGATATTGGGGAGTTCGATGCACCGACACCAATATCGTTGGCTCGGCAAGTGTGGTGAGCACTTCGCCAACAGAAGTCCGGTGCGCCAGCCGGCAAGAGTACGCAGGCGTCCGCTTAGTGCACCAAGCGTTGAGGCGTACGATAGGTCTGACCGGTAGTGCTTTACTGGTTTAGAGGTGGGCGAGGCCCAACCCACCGCTTCCGTCTGCCACTACGGAGGTATCCTGGGAGGTAACGGCTCCGAAAGGGGGAACTAAAGGTCTGTGTACACAGAGTCGAGTGGGTGAGTTGCACTTGCATGTTTACATCATAGCATAATTGTATTTCATAGCATAACCATTGCATAAAACCCGACACCTAATGTATAAGCGGTATGGGACGCTCTATACATTAGGCCTTGCAAAACGACCCCTTGGCCTATAAGTTCGTGTGAGCGTGCTTATAAGTCAAGGTTCTCTTTCAATATTATAAGCCTGCTAATAGAAACGACACTCTATCGTATAAATCGGTATGGGACTTTTTATACGACAGGAGACCTGTAAAAGATCCCTTAGCTTATGTGTACCCACATAAGTTAAGGTTACTTATTTAATTTTGTATAATTATTATCACCCTTAACATTGTTAGTTTAGTTCCGCTGCCATCTGGAATTTGACTATTCTTCACCTTCATGTCCTTCCCTTTCCTTCTCCCCGCTCGGTGCCTAGGAGCCATGGGGGAAGGGGTGGGGGACGATAGGACTTAGTCTTTTAGACTAACGGTTTTCGAACCACATCATCTAGGGGACCACGGAGCCCAGCATGGAGGAGCAGCCCCGGAGGTCGGCACGCTTGGAGATCGGACAATCTAGCACTGGAGTCCAGACAGCAGGGACAGTGAGTACCGAACTATAGTAGTTGTATTAGTTTGCTTCCGCGATGAGAGAATTGTAGTGAGGATTTGATGTACCAGGCATAAGCCCGAGATTTTATTATATGTACTATCTGTGGACACTCCCTTCGTGGAGTTTATTTCTATATATGTGATTTCTGTGGACTTGCATCTCTTCCTATGCTACAGTTATGATCGAGATTGGCCGGCAGAGTCGGCATCTTGTAGTGACAACCTTCCCGAGTGCGAAGGTATCACCGCAAGGCGGCGACTCTGGGCCTAAGACCCCGGTGTCGAAAAAGAAAAAAAAATGGGGGTCTTACAAGTGGTATCAGAGGGAAACCTCGATTAGACAAGTAGCAGTCCACTAACCCTGGGACACCCCCGCTCAAGTTTAGTTTGGGGACAAACTAAAGCAGCGGATGCAGTGGTGGGCCCATATGGGAAATCACATGAAAATTGTCCACTTTTAGTTAAATCTGTAAGACTTCTTATAATTGTCTTCTATTACGCAGCCCCCAGCGCAGCCAACACCACAAGGCGGAGTTCAGCAGACTCCGACTGTTGCTCCACCTCCCCCGGTCCCCACTCCATTCTTACACTCGGAGATGGGTCAAACGCTGACGGCCATTCTAGATGCTTTCAGGGCTCAGCAGGTTCCGGCTCTGCAGCCGAACCCGGGGGCCAATTGGCTGAGCATTTTTCGAGGACTCTCTCCTCCATCTTACTTGGGGACAGAATCCGCTGTATGGACAGAGGAGTGGCTAGATATTATGTACGAAATGCTGACTGGGATACGATATCCCTGGGAGGAGAGGGTGGCCTTGGTTGTCTCCTGCCTGGAGTCCCATGCTAAGAGGTGGTGGAAGACGCTGCTGGATACAAGATTTGTTGATAGGGAGGTTGCGGAAGTTACCTGGGAGGAGTTCAGGACCGCGCTGCTGGAGCATTTTGTTCCACAGTCGGCCAGGGATGAGTTGGAGGAGCGGTTCTTACAGCTAAAGCAAGGCACCCGGACAGTGGTAGAGTACCATCGGGAGTTCGACCATTTGGCTCGATATGCAGATTCTTACCAGTTGGACGAAGCGGGATACATCAAGAGATTCTATAAGGGCCTGCGGGAGGACTTGAGGGAGTCTTTGTTGTTTGTATCCGACGGGCCTATCTCCCGGATCTTGGAAATGGCAAAGAGGATCGAGGCCGACTGGCACACCACTCGGGGCCGGAAGAGGCAAGCAGAGGATCAGGGCCGGAGAGCCAGAAATGATCAGCGGCAAGGTGCTGTACCAGGTGGGAGAAGGACAGAGGACCAGCCTCGTCAGGAAGTGAGGCAGGAGCCGAGGGAGCAGGTGATATTGGCCCCTCAGCCTCTTCAGATGAGGGAGGCACCAAGACCCGGGGGCATGGCATTTCCCCCACCATAGTGCTACAACTGCCATCAAATAGGGCATATTCGGAGAAACTGCCCCATGAGGGAAGCACCTCTACCAGCACCACAGGTTGCCCCGCATGCCCAGCAGTTTGGAGGACGAGGACGTGGTCGAGGACGTGGTTTCCAGGGTGCAGATCGTAGGCAGCAGAGGGAGCAAATTTATGCACTAGATCTGGCTCAGCCCCGAAACCCGGAGCAAGTAATCACTGGTACGTCTGAAAATTCTGGTTTAAGTTATTTCTCATGAACTTAAATTTTATATAGAAGTGACAATCTAGGAAAGAAAACCATGGCTAGAATTCTGAGACATTTAATTTTTCCCAAAACCCCAGGAATAGTTTTCATCAGCGGCAAACCCGCTTATACGCTATTTGATACGGGTGCTTCGCACTCATTTGTATCGGAGGCCTTCATAGAAGGATTGGAAGGCGTGGAACGATTCACGGGTCTGATGGTGAGGATACGACTACCCGACGGATCGGAGTTGTTCACCTCTGCCCACTGCAACATGGAGGCGGAGATCGACTGAAGGATATTTGAAGCTCCAGCGACGATCATAAAGATGCCAATCTTTGATTTGATCCTAGGGATGACGTGGTTGAACTAGAATCATGCTCAAATTGACTGCACGTCCAAACCGAGAGTTACCGTAAGACATGGGGATTCATACCTCGTCATTGAAGGTATAAAATCTATTCCCCCTCTCATACTGTCGTCTGTACAAGTCGTCAAGGCTCACTTACAGGGGGAAGAAGTGTATGAAGTAATATTTGAGATGACTGAGATCAAGGTCTCCACCTCGGATATTCCAGTGGTGCGAGATTTTGCTGACGTATTCCCAGAGAAACTGCCTGGGCTACCCCCGCACCGGGAGCAGGATTTCCGGATACAGCTGGTGCCAGGGGCTAAGTCGGCAGCTAGGGCCCCTTACCGGATGGCCCCGAAGGAATTGACAGAGTTTCGAAGCCAACTCCAAGAACTGGTGGAGGCTGGATTTGTCCGACCAAGCTCTTCGCCTTGGGGAGCCCCGGTCTTATTCGTTAAAAAGAAGGACGGAACTCTGAGACTGTGCATCGACTACCGAGCACTAAACCGATTGACAGTGCGAAATACATATCCGTTGCCAAGGATAGATGAGCTGTTTGACCAGCTAGAAGGTGCGCATTTCTTTTCCAAATTTGATTTGAGGTCTGGTTACTACCAGCTAAGGATCCAGGAGGAAGACATTCCGAAGACTGCTTTCAGTAGCCGATATGGGCTATATGAATTTACAGTGATGCCCTTCGGGCTCACAAATGCGCCATCAGCATTTATGAGCCTTATGAATCAGGTGTTCGAAGAATATTTAGATGTGTTTGTCATCGTGTTTATCGACGACATACTCATTTACTCAAGGACAGAGGAGGAGCACACACGGCATCTGACGCTGACCCTGGAGAGACTACGGGATCACAAGCTTTATGCAAAGATCAGCAAATGCCAGTTTTGGTTGAAGGAGGTGGCCTTCCTAGGCCATATCATCAGTGGTGTTGGGTTGGCAGTGGACCCGGCCAAGATCCAAGCAGTTCGGGACTGGCCACAATTGAAGACGGCCACAGATGTACGAAGTTTCCTAGGACTTGCCGGTTACTACCGAAAATTTGTAGAGGGATTCTCTCGTATTGCCCTCCCACTCACATCTCTGACGAGGAAGGAGGTGCCCTTTATCTGGACCCCACAATATGAAGAGGCTTTTCAAGAGCTAAAGGGGTGACTAACTTCGGCCCCAATAATTGCCCTTCCTTCAGGGAAAGAAGGATTCCAGGTTTACACCGATGCCTCCTACCAGGGCATGGGGGCAGTACTTATGCAGAATGGCCATGTGATAGCTTATGCTTCTCGGCAACTAAAGAAGCACGAGCAAAACTACCCAGTTCATGACTTAGAGATGGGAGCGGTCATTTTTGCACTAAAAGTCTGGCGTCACTATCTGTACGGCGTCCACTGCGACATATACTCCGATCATAAAAATCTGAAATATGTGGACACACAGAAGGAGCTAAACATTAGACAGAGACGATGGGTGGAATTTTTAGCAGACTACCAGTATGAGATGCACTACCACCCTGGAAAGGCGAATGTGGTAGCAGATGCATTAAGCCGAAAGACCGCAAACGCTAGAGTAGGAACACCGTTGATGGCCTTGGAGTTAATACAGATGTTTGATAAGATGCAAGTATCCCTGGTATCTGAGGATCACCCTGAGTTATACCGAGAATATCTGTCATCATTAATCGCCACGGATGACATACGAGAACGGGTCAGAATGGACAGAGGCAGGATACTCAGCTAGAGCCGATATTCCGGTCCTTAGAAGCAGGCACTGTGGGAGATTACACACTGAGGGACGATCTAGTATGCTTCAGAGGACGGGTCTACATACCAGAGGGAGGCCAGATCCGGGAGGACATCATGATGGAGGCTCATTGCAGTCGATATTCGGTACACAAACCGGGGATCACGAAGATGACTGCAGATCTGAAGAAGACTATGTTCTGGCCCGGCATGAAGAAGGATATCACCTACTTCGTGACCCATTGCAAGGCGTGCCAATTAGTAAAAGCGGAGTGCAAAAACCCCGCAGGGTTATTGCAGCCACTCCCAGTACCAGAGTGGAAGTTTAATGATATCGCCATGGATTTTATACATGGACTTCCTCGATCCAGGACAGGGAACGATTCAATATGGGTGATCATCGACCGACTAACGAAGGTGGCGAGGTTTATTCCAATCAGGAAGGATGATTCGGTGGGAGTGTTAGTCCGGAAATTTGTGGAGCAGTTCGTCCGCTACCATGGTGTACCCAAGTCGATTGTGTCAGACCGGGATGGACGATTTACATCCAGGGAGTGGAGGTCAGTGCAAACTTACTTAGGCACTCGACTAACCTTCAGTACGGCTTTTCATCCCCAGACAGATGGACAGACAGAACGGACCAACCGGACTTTGGAGGATTTACTACGACTATGCGTATTAGATCGCGGTGAACCATGGGAGAAGTTATTACCACTGATCGAGTTCTCGTATAATAACAGCTACCAGTCCAGTATTAAAATGGCTCCTTATGAGGCGTTGTATGGACGAAAGTACAGGACTCCACTGTCATGAATACAGGACGAGGACCCTAAGGCATTGGATTCGGAATTTGTTGAGGACACCGAGGCTCAGGTGAGATTGATACGGACAGGATGCTAGAAGCACAAAGCCGGCAGGCTAAGTATTACGATGCTCGGCACCGTCAGGTGGAATTGCAGATAGGAGATCAGGTGTTCTTAAAGATCCGACCCATGCATGGAGTTACTCGGGTACGCGGACAGAGGAAGAAGCTCAGCCCAAGGTACATGGGGCCTTATAGGATCCAGGAGCGGATCGGTCCCTTGACATACAGGCTGGAACTGCCACCGGAGCTGGCGAGTCTGCACGACGTGTTCCATATATCCTCTCTTAGGAGAGCTCTACTACGTCCAGAGCAGCAAGTTACAACCACAGATGGACCGATAGCATCTGATCGGTCAGTTCACCTAGAACCGGTCCGGATTGACGACAAGGGGGTACGAGTTTTACGCCACAAGAAGGTTCCGTTAGTCAAGGTCCTGTGGAGAAATCACGGAAGAGAGGAGCACACATGGGAGCCCCATGACTTGATGCGACAAAGATACCCGGAACTCTTCAGTCAGGTATCCCTCAAACCCACGCAAGATGTTCAATTTACTTTCCTATTTTAAGTAGAACTGAAATTTCAAGGATATGGGCTAATCTTTTGTTTATTGGGGTCTAGACTTTGCCAATTGGGCAAATTGGCTTTAAAAATTGACAAACACTTTTGAACCTCACATAATAAACATGGTGTCGTGACGTAAAACTTTCAACTCTCATGGGATGTTACAAGTTTTTCGCTCCCTGACAGGAGTCCCCGTAGGCTTAACCTTGATTTCGAGGACGAAATCTTTGTTTTGTTTATTGGGATTTGTAACATCCCATTTCCAACTAGACCCCTAAGAGTGGTTTTGTCATGACAAAACCCTAGGAAGCCCAAGAAAGGGGTCAAGTGGACCTGGTGGTGTGGATAAGGCCACTATGGTCTGCACTTAGCAGATCTCTAAACCTTGGTTAAAAGTGATCATGGGACTTCACCAAGACTCCAGGACCCCACCCATACCCTCATAACCCTAGGTAGGGGTCAATGGGTCACTAAGGACCCATGGAGAGTAGTCAATAGGGCTAAGTTGACCAAAGTCAACTATAACCCTAATTAGGTCAAATTGGCCTACACAAGGGTCAATTGCAGTCCCTTAGCCAAATGGACCCCACCCCTACCCTCATAAGCCTAGTGAGAGGTCAATGGGTCACTAAGGACCCATGGAGAGTAGTCAATAGGGCTAAGTTGACCAAAGTCAACTATAACCCTAATTAGGTCAAATTGGCCTACACAAGGGTCAATTGCAGTCCCTTAGCCAAATGGACCCCACCCCTACCCTCGTAAGCCTAGGGGGAGGCCAATGGGTCACCAAGGTCCCATTAGGGGAAACCTCAAAGACCAAATTGATTAAGGTCAACCATAGTCAAGGTTTAGGTCAAGCTAGCCCAAATGGGCTAACTCAAGCTCAAACCCAATTCACTTGGGCCAACCTTGCTTTGATGGATGAGATGGGCTTGTGGGCTTACATGGGACATGTAGGAGCCAAAAATTCAGGCATGGTGACTAAGAGAGAGAAAGTCACCCATGGAGGAGAGAGAAAGAGAAGGAAGAAGAAGGAAGGAGGACTTTGTGCTCCTCCTTCCCCCTCCCCAACCCTCCCCATTCAATTCAGAAGAACAAGGGGAGTGTAGCAGCCATCCTTGACTGGTTAAAGCAAGCTCCACCTCCCCCTACCTACCAAGCCGCCAAGCTTGACTTTGGCCAAAAATGGCCAAAGTGTTCTCAGCCACCTAACACCTCCCCTCACCTCTTTAAAAGCTCCATTGGACTCCAAGGAGTAATCCCCACCATTTTCCTGAAGAAACCGAGCCCTATCCTGCCTTTTTGAGCAAGCCGACCACCACCGGCCACCACCATGCCAATCCGACGATCAGCCCGGCTACAGCCGCCACCACAGGTCCTCCTCCACTCCTTCTTTCATGGGTAGATTGTAGGAATCAATAGAACCAAGGTTGGAGCTCAATTGAGCCCAATCGGATTTTGAAAATCATGGGTTTTTCATGAAATTTCATCCCGTCGGGTTCGCCGGAATAGGGCTTCCCGGCGGCCTAGACGCCGGCCGGAGATAGCCCCGACCACCACGAAGGTGTCGGCGGCGGTGGCAGGCCGGGGAGGTGGCCGGATGGCCGGCGGCAGCCGCTGGAAGTTGCTCCAGGCGGGTTGAATCAGGGCCGTCAGCTAGAGCTTGAAGATGACCCGATCCCGTCCAAAATTGCGCCAAGATTCGTGCCATATGATTTTAAACTATAGGATTATTATTTGATTCATTACATTATTTGTCACAGAATTTGTATTTATTGGTTTTAATTATTAAAAATAGCTAGAGAACTTTTCAGAGAAAGTGGTCAACACATAAAAGGTAGCCCTATGTGCCTACTGTCTGAAAAAAATTGTTTGAACCAATTTAGGTGACTGGTTTGACCAGGGCACTCATTTTGGTGGGGTCTATACAAATGGCTAGGCAGTCATTAAACTAGTTGCCCACTCTTCATCCTTGGTCCAAATGGTCTGAAATTTTTGAAGGGAGTCACCCTACCCTATATATATACCCTGCCCAAAAATGGGAATTTTTGGGAATAATTTTCCTATAGTTTTATAAATAATTTAATTATGTTAGGGTAAATTAAATTATGGGTCAAATGAAGTCCAAATTCATCAAATTTTTGGTGGGATGTATATGAGGTCAATATAGACCTATGGGTAAAATTCTATTAAGTTTGGAGTTGATTTGAATGGGAATCAAGCAAACCTTAGCCTTGCCCTAAGAGGGGTATTTTGGTCCAAAATGTATTTTTGGCTTATAGTGCCCAATTCACCTCAACAGAGGTTCAAATTTGGTACACTGGTTTTGCATGACAATATACACCTCCCAAAGAAAAATTGGGGGCATTGGAGTTGGTTTGGCCCAAGATCCTAGGTCAAACCCTAAGGAAGGGCTTTTGTACCTTGTGAAGGGCATGTGGCCATATCACCTTGTATGGCTATGAAACTTTGTAGGGATGGTATTATAGTTACTTTAATCCTCTGGTGAAAATATTAGTGTATTTTGGAGGGTTTAGGACCCTCAAATCCCTAACCCTAGCTCAGGGCACAAATAAGGTGGGTTAGGAATGGGTTAGCTAAACCCTTTAAAATGATATAAAATTTTGGTAGGATGGTCATAAGGATATTAAGAAGCCTTGGTAATTTATTTAGGAATTTTGGAGTATTATTTATGGCATTTCATTTGTAACACAAGAAATTCTTAAATTAAGTAAATAAATTATTATGCTACCTCTAACCCTTGAGAGGTCATGAAATTTTGGTAGAGGATGTTGTGAAGCATAATGGTTTATATAAATTTTATAAAAATTCTTGGACAAGTATATGAGGTAGTTAGTTCACAAGTCTGTCATTTGATGGAATTATTCACAAATTTATTTAAGCCCATTTACTGATAAATAAATTATGAAAATTTGTCCCAAACCATTTATATGCCATTAGATTCATAATTGAAATTTCTCTGAATTTTTGGAAGTAATATAGTATTTTATATTTCTTAAATGAATTTCCAAGGATTTAAATGAATTATTGATTTAAGGATAAAACCTTACTGAAAAGAATTATATATTTTGGAAGATAAGTTATATCACTATTTTGAGTAACATATAAAATTTGTAGAATGATACCTTGAATGAAAATAGTACTTCCTGTTCATTATTGGAAATTTTAGACATTAAAATAATTAAATAAATTATCAAATAAGTAAGGAAAATTTTGGAACTCTGGACTTAGGATTTAAAGGTCATAATGGACCTCCATTAATTATTATAGGGGTGCTGGATGATTATTTGATATACTTCCCATTTTACATGAAGTTTGGCTTGGTGGTCTGCATTTAGCAATTTTGGAAAATTGTTTATATAATTCATTTGCATTTTATCACTCCTTAATTCACTTATGATATTTATCCCAGAGCATTTATATGCCTTTGTTATCATGTTGGAAGTTTACTTGAAATTTTAGGAGTAATATTACCCTATTTTAACGAAATACTGTGGGATAATTTAAAAATAGAATTAGTGGCCAAAACCTTGCTGAAAAATCAAGAGATCTTGGATAATAGGTTAATTGTTTATAATGAGTATAGCATAAATCTGGGGAGACTCTATCTTGTCAAAATTTGGTACCTTCAGTTCAATCTTGGAGACTTTGGCCACTATAAATATTTAATAAATTCCTACAAAAATAGGAAAATTGTAAAACTCTGGATTTGGGTAATAAAGGTCATAATGGACCTCCATAAATTATTATAGGAGTATCGGATGATTATTTGACATACTTCTCTTTTTACTTAACATTAAACCTTGATGGTCTGCATATAGTAATTCTTCAGAAATAATCTGGAGTGCAAGTTAGGTTCATAAGTCAAAAATTGGTGGAATGAGTTCATCACTCAGGGTGGGATGAGATAGGAATGAGTTTGACTAAATGATGAGTGATGTTTGGGATCGACGAAAGATCGTCTCCCCCATAAGGTGGAAGGTCAAATCGCCTTAGGTCTAGTTATTATAATCTGGAAATGGAATGGGTAAAACCTAAGTCGTAGGCATAGGAGTAGATAGTAAACCTAGGATTTCACACTCTCACACACCAGTGTCCCGGGAGTTAGTATGGGTTACTTGGGCAATAAACCCGGTAGTTATTGGGTATGGTAGTCTGGCGAGCTTTGGCTCGGTAGCAGATTATGACGGACGGGATTGTCCGGTGAGTTTTGGCTCGGTTGACGGTTATGACGGATGGGATAGTCCGGGGAGCTTTGGCTCGGTTGTAGATTATGATGGACTGGATTGTCCGGTGAGCTTCGGCTCGGTTGGTGGACTCATAACTATTGCATGTGCATAAAAGGTTTAAGGTGGCGGGTCTTCGATATTGGGGAGTTCGATGCACCGACACCAATATCGTTGGCTCGGCAAGTGTGGTGAGCACTTCGCCAACAGAACTCCGGTGCGCCAGCCGGCAAAAGTACGCAGGTGTCCGCTTAGTGCACCAAGCGTTGAGGCGTACGATAGGTCTGACCGGTAGTGCTTTACTGGTTTAGAGGTGGGCGAGGCCCAACCCACCGCTTCCGTCTGCCACTACGGAGGTATCCTGGGAGGTAACGGCTCCGAAAGGGGGAACTAAAGGTCTGTGTACACAGAGTCGAGTGGGTGAGTTGCACTTGCATGTTTACATCATAGCATAATTGTATTTCATAGCATAACCATTGCATAAAACCTGACACCTAATGTATAAGCGGTATGGGACGCTCTATACATTAGGCCTTGCAAAACGACCCCTTGGCCTATAAGTTCATGTGAGCGTGCTTATAAGTCAAGGTTCTCTTTCAATATTATAAGCCTGCTAATAGAAACGACACTCTATCGTATAAATCGGTATGGGACTTTTTATACGATAGGAGACCTGTAAAAGATCCCTTAGCTTATGTGTACCCACATAAGTTAAGGTTACTTATTTAATTTTGTATAATTATTATCACCCTTAACATTGTTAGTTTAGTTCCGCTGCCATCTGGAATTTGACTATTCTTCACCTTCATGTCCTTCCCTTTCCTTCTCCCCGCTCGGTACCTAGGAGCCATGGGGGAAGGGTTGGGGGACGATAGGACTTAGTCTTTTAGACTAACGGTTTTCGAACCACATCATCTAGGGGACCACGGAGCCCAGCATGGAGGAGCAGCCCCGGAGGTCGGCACGCTTGGAGATCGGACAGTCTAGCACTGGAGTCCAGACAGCAGGGACAGTGAGTCCCGAACTATAGTAGTTGTATTAGTTTGCTTCTGCGATGAGAGAATTGTAGTGAGGATTTGATGTACCGGGCATAAGCCCGAGATTTTATGATATGTACTATCTGTGGACACTCCCTTCGTGGAGTTTATTTCTATATATGTGATTTCTGTGGACTTGCATCTCTTCCTATGCTACAGTTATGATCGAGATTGGCCGGCAGAGTCGGCGTCTTGTAGTGACAACCTTCCCGAGTGCGAAGGTATCACCGCAAGGCGGCGACTCTGGGCCTAAGACCCCGGTGTCGAAAAAGAAAAAAAAATGGGGGTCTTACACGTGTCAGGTTGTTGACGCCCACTGGTACTTTTCTTTTTGAATATTGAATACTTTGCTAGCTGCTAGTTTTCCTTTTTGGGTTGGTTGTACTTGCTCCCTGGGAAGGTTTTATACTAGGTTGAAGGTTAGTATTTTAAAGTATAAAATTACTATTATTACTTCATACATGCCATATTTGAAAACATAAATCACTATATTTAACGGTCGTAAAAGATACTTTTACTATTATTATAAACCTATAGTCTTGCATACCATGATTTGTCCTCTGAGAATGTTTATACTCATGTAGGACGTCTAATCTTGTAAATAAAGTATTTTCCGCAATGTACAACAACATTTTCTTGTGGTCTGGATAAGCCACTGAGCCGAGGGATATGGCTAACCGCTTAAATTAAACTGGATTTTTTCTAAATAACTCATAGATCTATTATAAAAGTGTTATGTTGGGGTTTTGCCTGAGCATCTGCAGTTATCCCTTGCTGACATGGCATCATGACACATATTTTCCCTTTCTCTGATATATCGTTAAATGCAGAGAAAATGCGGGTTATGAAAGTCCATCCTTCACTGGACTGAAATCCCTCAAATTGCTCTTTGTTCCAGTCATGTTCCTGGAACAACCACTGTCTAAGTACCATATAGGGGTATGAAAACTTGGACTAACATGCAAAACATATTTATTTTACCTTAGGACTACAGTTTTTTTTGGGTCGATCCTAGGTGCATGTTAGTCTCAAAATGAACATGTCTACTAGCAGTTTTTCTGACTGGTAGACTTACTTTAGCTCTGTGCACACTAAAATTATACCAACAATCAATGGAAAAATGTCCTATCTTGCCACAACACCTGCACTCATGAAGGTTATACCTTATTTTTTGAGTTGGTCTAGTGACTTTGTTAACAACAACAACCTTTCCAGAAGGAATAACAGTAATCTTCCTCAGATTTCTTTCAGCAATTATCTGACTGAAGGAGAGTATTTCAGCATCTTTAAGTGGCTTTTTCTGAGTGCCATTAGCAGCAGTTTTCTTTCCAGAAATCATGCTCCTGATAGCATAAGAAACACCCAAATCAGGCTTGCTATAAGACTGACCTTTAGTTTGAGTCTTTGCTGATTGAGTCTGAAGTTTGGCCACTGCCCCATTCTTAAGAGTTGGAGCTGGAACACCAAAGTCAAATGGTCCAGGATGGGCCATTTGTATTTCTTCATGAGCAGCCTTGAAGGCACTCATCCCCATTCCTCGTATTCTTATATTGGAAGATACATTAGAATCCTTCCAGGAAGAATTCCCATTCTTCTAGTGACCATACATGGAGTGCTTGTCATACCTGTTAGTAGGGAGTATTACCCTTTTAAAAGAAATGGGTGACTTAGTTGGAGCTTTTCCCTTTCCTTTGAAAGGGGCAGCTCTTGTGTTTCTCTTGAATCCAACTCCTCTCTTATTTCTCTGAGAGGTGAAGGAGTCAACAATGGGCAACACTGAATTAGGCTTAAAAAACTTGCCACAATTCTTTTCTCCCTTTGGAGCTTTTCTTCTTGATCACCAATAAGGATATTCTTATGCTTTATGGTGCCTACCTATATGATACTAATCGTCTTTAACTGACTGACTTCCCTAATTTTCTATTCCAGCATGATAGCTGTCTCAGAGTGCTGGGAAGCAGCAAGCTGTAGAGATGCAATCTCTTGAGCCTGCTTTTTAGACAGCTGCGTACTCCTTTTGAATGCATTAAGAAGTGCACCATATTTATGTATCACTTTATTGATTTCATCCTCAGATTCATAATCACCTTTATCCTTAGATGAAATGCTTCTGAACCTAGACCAGTCTTATTACTTGACTTAGATGAAGAGCTGAATAGAGAGTGTACCTTAGATAGTCCAGTCTGATCCTGGCAAGATTCCTCATCTAATCTAGCCATTAGCCCAATGTAGGCTTCATCTTCATCATCTTACTCTGAGTAGGATGAGTCAGTCCAACTTTTCTCCTTCTTAGCAATGAAGGTTTTCTCCTTATTGCCCTTCTTATGGTGATGATTTTTCTCATAAGCCTCCTTCTTCTTCATAGAACATTCAATCACAACAAGCTCTGGCTTGCTGCAGCAAAAATAGATAATCTTATTAGTAATATGTTTACTAGGTTTTGAGTCATACCTGCCTTCCTTGGAAGGTTTCTTCTTGATTTTATAGTAGTCCTCCTTGTGTTTAAAGGAAGAAGAAGGTCTGCTCCTCCACCCCTTATTCTTCATTAGCTTCATGAACTGCATTGAGAAAGCAGCAAATTCCTTATCAGACATATTTTATTTTGATGTATCTTGATCTGAATCTTCAGACTCAGCTGGACTTCTTGGGAGAGAAGGATTTTTCTCTTTACTCTTATAGGAATTATCTGCCTTGAAGGCCACAATTGATTCTTTGGCCTGAATTTTGCTAGTCTTCTCTTCTTCCTTCTTTACAGTCAGTTGCATTTCATATGACAGTAGCTTCCCAAACAAAGTGGATGGTGGAGTATCTGCCAGCTCTGTCACTTCTCTAATGGAACATATCTTAGTGTCCCAGTCTCTAGTAAGAGACCTAAGAAACTTTTCATTTAGATCAAGTTACTAAAGACCCGACCTTAGGTCTTTAGCTCATTTATAGTTCTAAAAAACCTTTTATAGCAACTAGCTATTGTCTCCTCCTTATCTGCCTGAAAGCTTCATACTCTTGATTGAGCATAGACTTCCTATCATCTCTAACTTCCTCAGTACCGTCCATATATATCAACAGAGTGTCCCACATTTCCTTTGAGGTTTTGCAGTGCACCAGGTTTTGAAAAGTAGAGTCATCTATAGCACTAACTATAATGTTATGTGCCCTTTTATCCATTGCAGCCAAGATGATTTCATCTTTAGTCATTTATGCATAACTCTTAGGAGTCTTGATATTTGCATCAAAAACTGACACCTTCAGGGGAATGAATGTGCCTTCTTGTACTGTAACATAAATCTTAGGGTTTTGATGCTTCCATAAACAATCTGACCCTTTCTTTCAAAATTCTAAAATTTTCTTTCCTGCATAGAGGAAGTTTCATAGAACCAAGTTCCTTATGGTTCTCTCCTGAACCCATACTTATCTTTTCTCGGCTACCCTTTGAGATCTACTTAGACTGTTAAGCCTTTCTTGAGTAACCTCCCTCTGATACCACTTGAAAGTCTTCGAATACATGGGTAGCTAATCACCTATAGTGGGGGGGGGGTGAATAGGTTTTTAAGGTCCTTTTATATTCTTTTGACCTTTAACTATTTTAGGCCCTATTGTGATTGATTAGTTCAACTTTCAAGACATTCACACATAACACACCACAGTTTTATAGCGGTTCCCCAGTATATGGGTATATCCACTATCCCTCTCGCCTTTCTAACAGAATATTAGACATGACACTTCTCCAATAACTTGGCTCCTCAGATATTACAACATGATCCCACAGGATCACACAGTCTCCATAGAGACTTACAATACAGGCACATAGCCCAACCACTTTGTAATCACCAGATAACGTACCACAGGCACAAATGCCCAACAACACAGGTTTAGAAAACAACCCAATCACACAGATCTAAGAATGGATCCTACCACTCAGCCTTTATAATTTAGTCTTACAACACAGATCTTAAACAGATCCTACAAAAATTGAATAGTAATGTTGATTTGACTCAAGATAAATTATTCTCGGAGTCAATTGCATCCTGAGCTGAGAAAATCTCAGCTGTATCTTCTTCACAACAACAAGAATAACAATCTTCAAGAATCTACTGCTTATGCTGGAAGTAACTCAGAACCTTGAATTTGATTCTGCTGATGAAGGAGAGAGAAGAACGATCTTCAATCAACTAACTTGTTTTGCAGCAGACAGACTTCTCTACCTCTTCTTCAAAGATCTAGATATTGATCTTCAAATTCAGCCTGGCTGCTTTGGAAAAATATTCGAAAAAGATATTTTTTCGCTTTTTCGTGCTAGCACGACACGGTACCCAGCTATCGCCTAGTAGTAGGTGAATCTTCTCGTTGAAGCCATCTCGATGAGCGTTGAGAGAGCTAGCATTGCGTGGTAGGTCACACGGCACTTGTCCAGAATAAATCCTAAAGCTAGCACGGGTGGTAGATCTGCCGCAACTCAGTAGGTTCCAGAGCACTCATAGCGATGAAATCCACGCTAGCACTCTGTGGTAGGGCTTAACGCGCGATGGTAGGTCATAGAGTTGAGTTATTCGATTCTTTTGAACCTGTAAACCTGCACACTATACCCAACATAAGTGTGATAAAAAATAACATGGGATTTGATATTATCAAATTAAAGAGATGTGAACCGTAAGATCCAACAAACTCCCCCATTTTAGAATATCAAATCATATTCATGAGATATAATAGGTGAAATGCATGATACAATTCACTTAAGAGATAATCTTTAAATAATTAGTTTTTAGGTTACTTATGACTCCCCTTATAGGCGTGCTTCCTCTATATACGTGCTCTACGCGCTCTCCCACCATCTACATGATACAACTCAACAAGCTCACCCTTTATGTAATTTCCCGAACTAATGATCTCATGCACATTTTATTCTCCCCCTTTTGATATTACTGAAAGGGGTGGACAAGATCGAAAAACTATTCGCATGTTCGGGAAAATAATGCATTAGAAATACGTGTGATCAGAAAGTAACAATGCACGTTATAAAGTGAATCAAGAAGCAAACACAATTGGGGTGACCAAACAAAAATCATATACTATAATGCGTACGTGTCAAAAATACGAGCAGGGTACACAGAGGAAAATCATATGAGTTTCAGAGTAAAAAGAATTGGACAGCACAAGTGAAACCAAATACACAATTTATTGGAGTACAATGCTAAGAGATTTATCGAGTTAACATAGTGTAACATTGTGAGAGTCAAGAATAGACATGTGTACTAGTACCTGTGTGCTATAAACATGTAATGCAGTTTCAGTCTAATTCTTATGCATGGAAGCATTAGATAGAACAATGACATGTGTACGTGCAATATCAAAAGGAAAACATCAAGTAAAAATAAATATTAGTACATGTTTTATCTCAATAATTCAATACGCTATCAAAAGAGAAATAGAGTTAAAAATCACGTCATGTTTCTATGTACTTCATACCAAGACTAGAATAAGGGGCAGTAAACTTAAGTTTTAGTATTTGCACAAGATTGAAACGATTTTTTTGACCAAAGTCCTCATCCTCACAATGCTCATGAAGACTTATCAGGAGGAGTGAGTAGTGCTTGGGGGGTATCCTTGACACATGATTTGATAGTATGCATTGCTTTTTTTTTACACATTTTTTTCGTACTATCATTATTATACCAGTTATTTCAAGGTCTCAAAATTGTTCAAAATCTACCTACATAGATAGATGCACTTTAACTTGTATACAAAAGACATGATCACAAGAGATTCATACTAAAGTTCTAACCTTTATATAAGAGCATTTACATCGTGGAATTGATTATTCAAGTTATTTCTAACTATTAGACACAATATCACGAGTTATAACTATTGGGAATATTTCTCTCAATGTTCCCTAGACTTGATTTGAAGAGGCATCACCATCAACACTAAGAGTATAGTTGTATTTGAAGTTGTTCAAGATCACCATATGCAGCATGTTCCATGAAATAAGGTTAAAAAGTAGTCTAATTGGCTGTGATAGGTGGTCACAAGGTGGAGGAGTGGAGAGACAGAAATCTGTCTAAGTCCACAGGGGTTGAGTGAAGCCATTTCACTCAACTCCAGAAGTCAAAGAAAGATGCTGGAAAGGTCGAAAATCTCCTAAGTCCACAGGCGTTGAGTGAAGCCAGTTCACTCAACGCCATATGCCAAAAGTTGATGAGTAAGGTGTGGACAGTCAGAGCCTTGTAGTCTGCAAAGCAATTCTACTGCTAAGTCAACAGGAATTGAGTGAACGCAGTTCACTCAACGCCATATATCAAATGGCGTCGAGTATAGCTGAGTCTATCAAAGCCTCAGTATTGGCAAGATGAAAAAGAGGCTAAGTCCACAGGCATTGAGTGAAGCCAATTCACTCAACCCCAGACAACAAAATCGTTGAGTCATGATGCTGTAGTCAAAGCCTAAGAAGAAAGAAGACAAAAAGCAGCTAAGTACAAAAGCATTGAGTGATGAAGCTTCACTCAACGCTCTTAACGTCAGACAGCAAAAGCATTGAGTCATGTTACTGTATTCAAAGCCTAAGAAGAAAAAAGACAGAAAGCGGTTAAGTACAAAAGCGTTGAGTTATGAAGCTCCACTCGAAGCTCTCAATGCCAGACAACAAAAGCATTCTGTGATGAAGAATCACCCAACGCTCTCAACGCCTCTGCAAGCTGACAGACTTTAGTGAAGCAATTAAGTATAAAAGCATTGAGTGATGAAGCTTCACTCAACACTCTCAATGTCTAGCAAATAAAGAGTTGCAGCTAAGTCCAGGGGCATTGAGTGATGCCAATTCACTCAACGCACTCAACGCTTGGCAGTGCAGGAAAGATTGACTAAGTCAAGAGGCATTGAGTGAAGCCAGTTCACTCAACACACTCAATGCCTGGAGTGAATCTGAGAAATTGGTTAAGTCCATAACTGATGAAGTCAGTCAAAGTCAAAAAAAGTCAACATAGTTCAAATTACTTGCGGGAAAGCTATAGAACACGCAAAATAGCGCCGGAAGGCTACTGTACGTCTTCTTCCGTTAAAGTAAGTTCCAGCTGTCAATTGAAGGTGATCACTAATGCTTCTTGGAGACGTTAATTGTTAGAAGATAAAAGGTACAAGTTCATAAGGATAGCTTGAACTTTTAGTGTTTTATACTTTACACAAAGTTGCAACTGAACTTCATCTTTCTCGCCATTGTTTCTTAGCTAGAAGCTTAAAGTCGATCCAGCTGATATAAAAGTTCATTCTAGATAGCTGTAGCATTTTCTTCTGCTACTACAAGGTTAGATAAGCTTCTGATAAAGAAAGAGAAGCAGAGCCTTCAGTTTTCTGCAGGTTTAGGTTAGCTGTTTGAAGAACTCAAGATTTACCAAGTCTTCATTTTCTTCAGCAAGTTCAGAAATAAGTTTCTGAGGTTCTTCTAGAAGAGACAGCTATTTGATGCGGTCTATGACAAGTGCACCGGTCGCACAAGTAATATAAAATGGGCGAATTTTCTCAAGTATCGATCTCTCAAGGAACACAGTAAAGTGGAGTAAATTTTGAGGAGGACTTGAGATTGAAGTCCTTAGGTCGGAGTTTATGAAGGGGGTTTTGATTGTTGAAGAAAAAGAAAGTAAAACACTAATAAACTACTCCTATGTAATGTCGCTATACAATGCTTCGCCAGGCAGATGGAACACTACACGGGCCGCTATGCACCGAATAGCTAGGTGGATGGAGAAGTAGGCTTGCAGATGAGGTGGTGAGAACGACAGAATGAGGGTCGTAAGCAGCTCTTCGGTACGCACGCCTCTAGCAATTGCAGTGTGGCACTGTGTGGTGGAGGATGGATAATGGTGCACCTCAAGCAAATAACATGAATATAAAATCACATAAACATGATTGTACACAAATGTATATCAAATTAAACACACTTCATCAAATATAAAGAGATCATACTACACTATCAACAACAAGAGAAGAAGAGAGTGCAAAATCGACCGGATCCGAAGTCTTGCTGAGGATTCACAGAAGGAATCTTCGGGTTGTCAGTCCGCATCCAAGCATGGTCCTCAACTGCGTTTGGGGTAGAGGAGGATATCACTAACTCCCAATGGACCCGTCTTCTTCGTGTCACGATCCGATGGAGGATGACACAAACTCCTCAAAGCTTGATGGTGAAAGCTAGGTCAAACCCATTTTGAAGCTCAAGGATGAAGGAGGAGGCCGAGAGGAAGCTCCGACTTGAATTTGGCATTGAAAGCTTGACCGGAACCACGCCCTACGGTGGAGAATGAAGGAGATCGGTAGAACCCTCCTCAGAGACGAAAATGGCAAAGAAAAAGTCCCATCTCGGAATTAGGGCGGAACCTACGAATTTATAGATTGCAGAAAAAACAATGCACACGATCACTGGCGCACGTCCAGTGGTCGTGCGCACTGTGTCCAGTGATCGAGCATATTTGCATGGTAGAACTCAAAGAAAAATTAGGATAACGCGCACGAGCAGTGGCGCATGACCGGTGGTCGTGAGCATTATGCCCAATGATCATGTGATTGCCCATACAGAACTCCAGAAAAAAAAAGAATAAATGCTCACGAGCATTGGCTCACGACCAGTGGTCGTGCGCACTATGTCCAATGCTCGTGTGAATTCCTCAGACAGAACTTGGAAAAATGGAGAATAGTGCGAACGATCAGTGGCTCACGACCAGTGGTCGTGCGCTATAAATCCTATGATCGTGCGTAGTGTTCCTGTACTGTTTGGGGTTCGACGAATAGGCCACGCACGACCAGCGGTCGTGCGCTAAGGAGTTCACTGACCGTGCGCGTGTAAAAATGCACGATCAGTGGACCTTAGGCAGAAAACATTCCCAAACAATCCCGGGATACGCACACGACCATTGTACCTACAGCGAAAATAGACGAGCCACCGAAACGGGCATACCACATTCTCCATACACAAAAAACACCAAGTAGGGCAAAAGAATAATAACTAAGAAATCACACAGAAAATGGGCCAAAAGTGCACCTTGTAACATCCCTCAGACAGCTAGACCCCTAGGAGTGGTTTTGTCATGATTAGGTCATGACAAAACCCTTAGGAGCCCAAGAAAGCCAAGTGTACTAAGGAAGGAAGGTGAGATCATCATGGGCTGCAAATAACACTTGATAATTACCTAACTTAGGGTTGACTTAAGGACCCCATCTTGTCCCCAGGACTTCACCACCCTTAACCTTTTAGGTGGTTCATAGGGTCACTAAGAACCCATTGGGGGCAAGTGAAGTGGCCAAATTGACCAAAGTCAACCCAAGCCTTAATTTGGTCAAACTAGCCCAAATAGGCTAACTCAAGTCCAAGCTCAATCCACATGGGCTAACCTTGTTTGATGAGTTTAAAAGGGGTGTATTTAGGCTGGACCCACCAGCAATATCATCCATGATGATTAGGAGAGAGAAAATTGGGATTTTCCCCATTAATTTAAGAGAGAGAAAGTGGCTTTATAAGGTTAACCTAGCCCATTTCAAGTGGGCTAAGCCCATGTAGTGTGGCCCATGAGTTTTAGGAAATAATGAGACATGTTTGGGCCCATCAAATTCAGAAAGGGGTGACTAGGAGAGAGGAATTCAAATTTTCCCCAATTTGGAGGAGAGAGAAAGAGGGGCTTAATGGCCATCATGGCCATGGAGGCTCCATAACCCCCACCATCATGGGGCTTTTACTCCTCTGGTGGAGGGGAAGAGTTTCCCTAAGGTGGCCGGGTGGCCGGGAAAACCTCCCGCAAAATCATCCAAGACGGGTGAATCGCCGCCGTCGGCTGGAGGAAGACGATGACGGTGCGCCGTCGGATTTGCTTTGAGATTCGGGCAAGATCTGATATTAGATTTCCAGATTAATATATTTTTCTGTAACAGTTATTGGTTTGTTTTAAAATAAATATTAAAAACACTTAGAGACCTTTACAGGAAAAATGATAAATATGAAAATTGTAGCCCTTTGAAAGTAGTTTATTTTAAAATTGGTTTGAACTAATTTGGATATCAGGTTTGACCTCAGCACTCATTTTGGTGGGGTCTATACCTAGGGCTGATCAGACAATGTTTTGAGTGCCCCCATCAATCCAGCCATCCAATCGAGCTGAAATTTGGTGTGGGGGCTATTTATATCTGTCCCTACAACATATCTAAAAATGGGAATTTTTGGATATAATTTTTCTATAGTTTTTGTAAAAATTTAATAATTCATGTAGCAATTATTTAAAGGGTCAAATCACCTCAAAAGTCTCCAAAATTTTGGAGGCATGTGTTTAGGGTTATCATTTAGCTCTGATAAAAATTTCAGCCCAATTGGGTTTGAAATGATTGGGTTTTGATGTGATCAAAGATTGGTCCTTAAAGGGGAAAATTAGGGCAAGGGGTTGTTGGGGCAAGGTGGGTCCAATTCTCAACCAAATGGGTTGGGATTTTGGGCCAGAGCCCATGGACAGAGAAATCACCCCCTCATGGAATTTGAGATGGTTTGGGGTTGGTTTGCCCTAGGATCCAAGTTCAAACCTTAAGGGTTGAACTATGGGGTTTGTGAAGGACATAGGGTTTTATGTCCTTGTATGGATCTAGAGTTTAGTCCATGATGTTCTAGGGGTGGAATTATGCCCTAGGAAGGAGTTTCATGGTATGGGTACTTAGTCACTTCACTTAATTCTAATTATACAAAATTAGGTCTTTATATCTTATGGAATGGATGATGAGTCAAATGATTTTAAGTTCATGTAAAATTATGATAGAGGATGTTAATTTTGATATATTGAACAGTAGTTGTTGTTTCATGAAATTTAAATAAGTTTTCATATGGGTATCTTAACAAAAGTGCATAATCGTAGAATCTTTGGAGAAATAATTTATGTAGTAATATGATTTAGATTTTAATGAAATTGTGTACATCATGTTTTTTAGGATATATTAAACCTCTGGAAATTTTATCATGATTTATGGGATAATAATTAGAGTACTTCCTTCACAACTTAGCAAATAGAGATTTTTACTTAGGAATTATTTATGAAGTAACCCGTCATTTAAAGTTTGTGAAATTTAGTCAGAGGAGTTTTAATATCATATTACATCTCTGTGAATTTTTGTGGAATTATTTGAATTATAAATTTAGGGGTTGCTTCATTAAATGTTATTGCCCATAAAAATTTAGATAAATTCAATTTGGTATATTTAATGCAAATAAAATTATTATTTTTGGGAAGAGGACTTTTCTGATGATTACCAAGGCTATGTAATTTTTACATAATTTTATGATGATTAATTGTTATACTTCCTTCATTAAATATGAATTGTGGAATTTTGATGAATAATTTAATTAGAGGATAAATACTATTTGTAAAATCATGGGAGTTAATATTTAGTAATAATTCACTGTTATACAGTAACAATAATTTTTGGATGACCAATACTTGAGTAGATCATGTAGTTCATGTTCATTATCACCCATGGCCAATTATTTGGAAAATTAATTAATTATCAATTTAATTAGGGAAATTATAATTTTCTGGATTTAGGCATATTATGACATGGTAGATTCCCAGTAATTATTACCAGGGGTTTTGGAAGAGAATTTAATGGACGTTCTATCATGGGCAACGTATAGGGTAGAAGGGTATGTCTGGTGTGAAAAAGGCATGAATAGTGTTAGTATGGGATTTGGATATAAGGGTGGAGTTTTGTACCTTATAGGCTTGGGAAAATGAGCATGGAATTCATCATTGGAGATTATGATGAGTAAAGATGTGTTTGGCTAGCATAGGAGGTGCTCGGGGTAGACGAAAGATCATCTTGCCCTAGGAGTGGAAGAGTCAAGTACACTAGGGTTAGATTCATTATAACATTAAAAAGGGATTGGGTAAAGGGTAGACAACCAATAATAATAAGTGCCTTGCGAAAGGGAACTTCGGGCCGTAATGCCGTCGTCTTGGTTCCTAGTGCCCTTTGAGAACCCTTCACGGGGTATGCCGGGGGCAGTCCTGGGCTAACGTAAACTGTAGAGGTAATAATCTTTTAAAGAGTAACTGGTTTAACTAGGGATTCACTTTCACACTCCCGTGACGGGAAGGTTAGATTGATTAGGATGGTCGGACAGTAGGCTCGGTGGTTGTGGAAACGGACGGGATAGTCCGGCGAGCCTTCGGCACGGTAGTTAATGGTGACGGACGGGATAGTCCGGTGAGCCTTCGGCTCGGTAGGTAATTATGACGGACGGTATTGTCCGGGGAACTTTGGCTCGATGAAAACATAATAATCTTGCATGTGCATAAGTTATAAGGTGGTGGGTCTTCGGTGTTAGTGGTCGATGCACCGACGCTAATACGTTGGCTCGGCAAGTGTGGATTAACACTTAGCCAAATAAGTCCGGTGGATTGGCCGGCAAAGAGTACGTGGAAACTCTGGTGTGTCCTTCAGAGACGTACGATAGGTCTGACTAGTAGTGCAATTACTGGTTTAGAGGTGGGCGAGGCCCAACCCACCGCTTTCGTTTGCCACTACGGAGGTATCCTGGGAGGTTAGGCTCTAGAAAGGGGGAACTAAAGGTCTGTGTGCACAGAGTCGGGTGTGTGTGTTGCACTTGAATGTACATATCATGGCATACCTGCAAGTCATAGCATAAGCATTGCATTAAACCTTGACACCTAAAGTATAAGGCGGTATGGGACGTCTTATAAATTAGGCCCTGCAAAACGACCCCTTAGTCTATAAGCTTGAGTGATCTTGCTTATAGGTTATGGTTAAGTTCATATATACTTATGTTGCTTATTGTTTAAGTTGACACCTCATCGTATAAATCGGAATGGGACTTTTTATACGATGAGAGCCCCGCAAAAGACCCCTTGGCTTATATGTCTTCATATAAGTTAAGGTTACATATATCGTTATTTGTTATAAATATTATTATAAATAATTGTTAGACTAGTTCCGCCGCCATCTGATATTTGTATTCTCCACCATGTTTACCTACCCTTTCTTCCTTTCCGCTCGGTGCCTAGGGCATGGGGAAGGGGTGGGGGATGATGGGATTTAGTCTTTTAGACTAACAGACGTTTGTCCAAATCATTCTAGGGGATCATGGAGCCGAGCATGGAGGCACAGCCACGGAGGTCGGTGCGCTTGGAGACGGGACAGTCTAGTTCCGGAGTTCAGACCGCTGGGACCGTGAGTCCCTATTCATTAGTAGCTATATAGTTTTGCTTCCGCGATGAGTGAACTTGTAGTGAGGATTTGATGTACTGGGTATAAGCCCTAGATTTGACTATCTTATTTGCTGTGGACTCTCCCTTCGTGGAGATTATCATTTTATGTGATTTATGTGGACTGATGTTGGAGTTATAATTTTTATAAACTCTTATGTTATTGCTGCGTTATGATTCGATATGGCCGGCAAAATCGGCGTTATGTAGTGACGACCATCCTGGGCGTGTTGGTGTCACCGCAGAGCGGCGATTTTGGGCATAAGACCCCGGGTTTGAAAAGAAAAAAAATGGGGTCTTAAAAGTGGTATCAGAGGCAAACCTCGATCGAACATATAGCAGTCCACTAACCCTGGGTCACCCCCGCTCCAGTTTAGTTTGGGGACAAACTAAGCAGCGGAAGCTGTGGTGGGCCCATGGGGGAATCACATGTAATTTGTCCACTGTTAATTAAAGATAAGTAAGTTTCTCACAAAAGATCTTTGTTGTGCAGCCTCCAGCACACCCCACACCACAGAGTGGAGTCCAGCAAAATCCAAATGTGGCACCACCTACTCCGGCTCCCACTCCGTTTCAGTAGACGGAAATGGGGCAAACTCTGATGACCATTTTGGAGGTCTTCAGGGCCCAGCAGGCTCCGGCTCCGCAGCCGAATCCGGGAGCAAATTGGTTGAGCATCTTTCGAGGACTCTCTCCTCCTTCTTACATTGGGACAGAGACGGCTGTAAGGACAGAGGAATGGCTGGACATTATGTTCGAGATGCTGACGGGGATTCGGTGCCCATGGGAGGAAAGGGTACCTTTGGTGGTCTCCTGTTTGGAGTCACATGCAAAAAGGTGGTGGAAGACGTTGCTGGACACGACGTTCGTGGATCGGGAAGTTACTGAGATTACTTGGGAGGAGTTCAGGGCCGCATTGTTGGAGCACTTTGTTCCACAGTCGGCCAGAGATGAGTTAGAGGACAGATTTCTGCAACTAAGGCAGGGTAATAGGACAGTAGTAGAATACCACCGGGAATTCAATCATTTAGCCCGGTTTGCAGATTCATACCAGCTGGATGAGGCAGGATATAGGAAGAGGTTTTATAAGGGCCTTCGGGAGGACCTGAGGGAGGCCCTTCTGTTTGTATCTGACGGACCCATCTCTCGGATATTAGAGATGGCAAAAAGGATGGAAGCGGTCTGGAACACGACCCGAGGCCGGAAAAGGCCGACTGAAGATCAAGGCCGGGGAAACAGAGACGATCAGCGGAGGAGCCGCATTGCTGGAGAGAGGAAGGTGGGGGAACAACCCCGCCAAGAAGTGAGACAAGAGCCCAGGGAGCCGGTTGTGTTGGCTCCACAACCCATTCAGATGCGGGAGGAGCAGAGGCCCGAGGGTATGGCTTTTCCCCCACCAGTATGCTATAACTGTCACCAATTGGGACACATTCGGAGGAACTGCCCTATGAGAAGAGCACCTCTACAAGGACCCCAAGGTGTTCCACCAGCTCAGCATTTTGCGGGATGAGGCCGTGGAAGAGGTCGTGGTTTCCAGGACAGGGATCAGAGGCAAGGAAGGGAGCAGGTGTATGCTCTGGATCTAACTCCACCACAGGACCCAGGCAGGGTGATTACAGGTATGCCGGTATTATTATGTAAATATTTTCTTTCCTTGAAGTTTGGAAGACAACAATTAACAGTAAATTATTAGGAAAGAAAACCATAGGCTTAGTCACTTAACCATACTTAAATAAACAGGAATAGTTATGGTGTGCGGAAAACCTGCCCACACATTGGTGGATACGGGGGCGTCACACAACTTCGTGTCCGAGGAGTTTGTGAAGAGACTAGAAGGAGTCAGACAGTATTCCGGAGCCGTCAGGAGGGTGCGTCTTCCCAACGGGACAGAGATATTAGCTACTGCTAAGTGTCTCCTGAAGGTGACTATAGAGGGACTGACTCTCGAGGCCCCAGCAATGGTCTTGAGGATGCCAGACTTTGACTTGGTTCTGGGCATGACATGGCTTACTTGGAACCATGCCCAGATAGATTGCCCGGCGAGAAGGGTGGTACTAAGTTACGACGGCACCTCTGTGACCTTTGAAGGTATTACTCCTGTCTCCCGTAGGTTACTATCTTCTACTCAGGCCGTCAAGGCCTATATGCAGGGAGATGAGGTTTATCAGGTATTCTTCGAGATGGTCGAAGTCAAGACGGTGCTTGCAGATATAGCAGTGGCGCGAGACTTTGCGGATGTCTTTCTAGAGAAGCTACCAGGATTGCCGCCACATCGAGGGAAAGATTTCCAAATCTAGTTGGTGCCGGGAGCAAAGCCGGTGTCTAGGGCTCCTTATCGGATGGCTCCAAAGGAACTGGTGGAGTTCAGGAGTCAGCTAAAGGAGCTGGTGGATGCTTGGTTCGTTAGACCGAGTTCCTCGCCTTGGGGAGCTCCGGTCCTGTTTGTGAAAAAGAAAGATGGGACTCTCAGGTTGTGCATCGATTACCGTGCACTAAACCGGTTGACAGTTCGGAATACCTACCCGCTACCCAGGATTGATGAGTTGTTTGACCAACTGGAGGGAGCACATTGGTTCTCGAAGCTAGACTTGAGGTAAGGGTATTATCAGCTGCGAATTCAGGAAGAAGACATCCCGAAGACGGCGTTCAGCAGCAGATATGGGCTGTATGAGTTTATAGTGATGCCCTTTGGACTCACAAATGCACCATCAGCATTTATGAGTTTAATGAACGGGGTATTCGAGCCATACCTTGAGGTTTGTCATCGTATTCATAGATGACATTCTTATTTACTTGAAGACGAAGGAGGAGCACGCGCGTCATCTGGCCTTGACTCTGGAAAAGCTCAGGGAGCACCAATTGTACGCCAAGTTCAGCAAATGTCAGTTTTGGCTGACAGAGGTGGCTTTTCTAGGCCACATTATCAGTGGAGCGGGATTGGCGGTGGATCCTGCCAAGATTCAGGCTGTGCGAGACTGGCCTCCGCTGAAGACGGCCACGGATGTTCGAAGCTTCTTAGGATTGGCTGGATACTACAGGAAGTTTGTGCAGGGGTTTTCTCAGTTAGCCCTCCCCCTCACCTCCTTGACGAAGAAGGACACTTCATTTAATTGGACGCCGCGGTGTGAGGCGGCCTTTCAGGAGTTAAAGGGTCGGCTTACTTCGGCCCCTATCCTTGCTCTTCCATCTGGGAAGGAAGGATTTCAGGTGTATACCGATGCATTGTTTCGGGGGATGGGCACGGTACTAATGCAGCGTGGGCACGTGATAGCATACGCCTCTCGCCAGTTGAAGAAGCACGAGCAGAATTATCCCGTGCATGATTTGGAAATGGGAGCGGTGGTGTTCGCTCTAAAAATTTGGCGGCACTATCTTTATGGCGTGCATTTGACATATTTTCGGATCACAAGAATCTGAAATATGTCGACACACAGAAGGAGCTGAACATCCGCCAGAGACGATGGGTGGAGTTTCTATCGGATTATGAGTGTACTATACATTACCACCCAGGGAAAGCTAATGCGGTGGCAGACGCATTAAGCCGGAAGACTACAAATTCAGGAGTAGAGCCGCAGCTGATGTCTATGGATCTAGTGCGGATGATGGAGGATATGCAGATTTCCTTGGTGTCCTCCGACGATGCGGAGCTTTATGAGGAGTATTTGGCGGCGATAAGCGACATTGGGGATATTAGAGATCGCATCAGGGCTCAGCAGAGGAGGGATGACAAGCTGGAGCCGGTATTCAGGACTCTGGAGGAGGGCGCAGCTAGGGATTATACGGAAAAGGATGGCTTGGTATGCTTTAGAGGACGGGTGTACATACCAGCTGGTGATGGGATTCGAGAGGATATTATGACCGAGGCTCACCACAGCAGGTTTTCGGTGCACCCGGGTATCACCAAGATGACAGCTGATTTGAAAAGGACGGTATATTGGCCAGGCATGAAGAGGGACATCACCTACTTTGTGACACATTGCGAGGCGTGTCAGTTGGTAAAGGCGGAATGTAAGAACCCGGCCGGATTATTGCAGCCACTTCCGGTGCCGGAGTGGAAATTCGACGATATCGCCATGGATTTCATACATGGTCTTCCTCGGTCACACGCGGGAATGACTCGATATGGGTGATCGTCGATCGACTGACAAAGGTGGTTAGGTTTTTACCGATCAGGAAGGATGCTCCGGTGGGTGTTTTGGTGCGGAGGTTTGTGGAGCAGTTCGTCAGATATCACGGAGTGCCGAGGACGATAGTATCCGACCGTGACGGACGATTTACATCGAAGGAGTGGAGGTCGGTCCAGGCTTACTTGGGGACCAGGTTGACTTTTAGTACCGCCTTCCACCCTCAGACAGATGGGCAGACTGAGCGCACCAATCGCACGTTGGAGGATTTGCTACGACTTTGTATACTGGACCGTGGAGAGCCGTGGGAGAGGTTGTTGCCCTTGATCGAGTTCTCGTATAACAACAACCATCAGGCCAGCATCGGCATGGCCCCTTATGAGGCCTTATATGGGCGGAGGTGCAGGACTCCTTTGTCTTGGATCCAGGATGAGGATCCGAAGGCGCTTGGCTCGAAATTTTTTGAGGATACGGATGCACAGGTGCGGTTGATTCGAGACAGGATGCTGGAGGCCCAGAGCAGGCAGGCCAAGTATTACGATGCTCGGCATCGTCAAGTAAAGTTTCAGGTAGGAGACCGGGTATTCTTGAAGATACGACCGATGCATGGAGTCTCGCGGGTGCGTGGCCGAAAAAAGCTCAGTCCGAGATACATGGGGCCTTACAGGATCCTGGAGCGGATCGGTCCCTTGGCATATAGACTGGAGCTGCCACCAGAGCTAGCGGGTTTGCACGACGTCTTCCACGTTTCCTCCCTCAGGAGAGCTCTACTTCGGCCGGAGCAGCAGATTACGACTACGGATGGGCCTATAGCTTCCGATCGATCGGTGCACCTGGAGCCGATCCGGATAGACGATACTGGGATGCGAGTCTTACGACGCAAGAAGGTTCCGCTGGTCAAGGTCTTGTGGAGAAATCATGGACAAGAGGAGCACACTTGGGAACCGCAGGACTTGATGCAGCAAAGGTATCCGGAACTTTTCGTGTCAGGTACTCCCTTAAACCTCTCGGGATGTTACATTATTTTTCGTTTTATTGAAACCCGTAGGCTTAACTTGAATTTCGGGGACGAAATTTTTATTTTTATGTATTGGGATTTGTAACATCCCTCAGACAGCTAGACCCCTAGGAGTGGTTTTGTCATGATTAGGTCATGACAAAACCCTTAGGAGCCCAAGAAAGCCAAGTGTACTAAGGAAGGAAGGTGAGATCATCATGGGCTGCAAATAACACTTGATAATTACCTAACTTAGGGTTGACTTAAGGACCCCATCTTGTCCCCAGGACTTCACCACCCTTAACCTTTTAGGTGGTTCATAGGGTCACTAAGAACCCATTGGGGGCAAGTGAAGTGGCCAAATTGACCAAAGTCAACCCAAGCCCTAATTTGGTCAAACTAGCCCAAATAGGCTAACTCAAGTCCAAGCTCAATCCACTTGGGCTAACCTTGTTTGATGAGTTTAAAAAGGGGTGTATTTAGGCTGGACCCACCAGCAATATCATCCATGATGATTAGGAGAGAGAAAATTGGGATTTTCCCCATTAATTTAAGAGAGAGAAAGTGGCTTTATAAGGTTAACCTAGCCCATTTCAAGTGGGCTAAGCCCATGTAGTGTGGCCCATGAGTTTTAGGAAATAATGAGACATGTTTGGGCCCATCAAATTCAGAAAGGGGTGACTAGGAGAGAGGAATTCAAATTTTCCCCAATTTGGAGGAGAGAGAAAGAGGGGCTTAATGGCCATGATGGCCATGGAGGCTCCATAACCCCCACCATCATGGGGCTTTTACTCCTCTGGTGGAGGGGAAGAGTTTCCCTAAGGTGGCCGGGAGGCCGGGAAAACCTCCCGCAAAATCACCCAGGACGGGTGAATCGCCGCCGTCGGCTGGAGGAAGACGATGACGGAGCGCCGTTGGATTTGCTTTGAGATTCGGGCAAGATCTGATATTAGATTTCCAGATTAATATAATTTTCTGTAACAGTTATTGGTTTGTTTTAAAATAAATATTAAAAATACTTAGAGACCTCTACAGGAAAAATGGTTAATATGAAAATTGTATCCCTTTGAGTCTAGTTTATTTTAAAATTGGTTTGAACCAATTTGGATATCAGGTTTGACCTCAGCACTCATTTTGGTGGGGTCTATACCTAGGGCTGATCAGACAATGTTTTGAGTTCCCCCATCAATCCAGCCATCCAATCGAGCTGAAATTTGGTGTGGGGGCTATTTATATCTGTCCCTACAACATATCCAAAAATGGGAATTTTTGGATATAATTTTTCTATAGTTTTTGTAAAAATTTAATAATTCATGTAGGAATTATTTAAAGGGTCAAATCACCTCAAAAGTCTCCAAAATTTTGGAGGCATGTTTTTAGGGTTATCATTTAGCTCTGATAAAAATTTCAGCCCAATTGGGTTTGAAATAATTGGGTTTTGATGTGATCAAAGATTGGTCCTTAAAGGGGAAAATTAGGGCAAGGGGTTGTTGGGGCAAGGTGGGTCCAATTCTCACCCAAATGGGTTGGGATTTTGGGCCAGAGCCCATGGACAGAGAAATCACCCCCTCATGGAATTTGAGATGGTTTGGGGTGGGTTTGCCCTAGGATCCAAGTTCAAACCTTAAGGGTTGAACTATGGGGTTTGTGAAGGACATAGGGTTTTATGTCCTTGTATGGATCTAGAGTTTAGTCCATGATGTTCTAGGGGTGGAATTATGCCCTAGGAAGGAGTTTCATGGTATGGGTACTTAGTCACATCACTTAATTCTAATTATACAAAATTAGGTCTTTATATCTTATGGAATGGATGATGAGTCAAATGATTTTAAGTTCACGTAAAATTATGATAGAGGATGTTAATTTTGATATATTGAACAGTAGTTGTTGTTTCATGAAATTTAAATAAGTTTTCATATGGGTATCTTAACAAAAGTGCATAATCGTAGAATCTTTGGAGAAATAATTTATGTGGTAATATGATTTAGATTTTAATGAAATTGTGTACATCATGTTTTTAGGATATATTACACCTCTGGAAATTTTATCATGATTTATGGGATAATAATTTGAGTACTTCCTTCACAACTTAGCAAATAGAGATTTTTACTTAGGAATTATTTATGAAGTAACCAGTCATTTAAAGTTTGTGAAATTTAGTCAGAGGAGTTTTAATATCATATTACATCTCTGTGAATTTTTGTGGAATTATTTGAATTATAAATTTAGGGGTTGCTTCATTAAATGTTATTGCCCATAAAAATTTAGATAAATTCAATTTGGTATATTTAATGCAAATAAAATTATTATTTTTGGGAAGAGGACTTTTCTGATGATTACCAAGGCTATGTAATTTTTACATAATTTTATGATGATTAATTGTTATACTTCCTTCATTAAATATGAATTGTGGAATTTTGATGAATAATTTAATTAGAGGATAAATACTATTTGTAAAATCATGGGAGTTAATATTTAGTAATAATTCACTGTTATACAGTAACAATAATTTTTGGATGACCAATACTTGAGTAGATCATGTAGTTCATGTTCATTATCACCCATGGTCAATTATTTGGAAAATTAATTAATTATCAATTTAATTAGGGAAATTATAATTTTCTGGATTTAGGCATATTATGACATGGTAGATTCCCAGTAATTATTACCAGGGGTTTTGGAAGAGAATTTAATGGACGTTCTATCATGGGCAACGTATAGGGTAGAAGGGTATGTCTGGTGTGAAAAAGGCATGAATAGTGTTAGTATGGAACTTGGATATAAGGGTGGAGTTTTGTACCTTATAGGCTTGGGAAAATGAGCATGGAATTCATCATTGGAGATTATGATGAGTAAAGATGTGTTTGGCTAGCATAGGAGGTGCTCGGGGTAGACGAAAGATCGTCTTGCCCTAGGAGTGGAAGAGTCAAGTACACTAGGGTTAGATTCATTATAACATTAAAAAGGGATTGGGTAAAGGGTAGAAAACCAATAATAATAAGTGCCTTGCGAAAGGGAACTTCGGGCCGTAATGCCGCCGTCTTGGTTCCTAGTGCCCTTTGAGAACCCTTCACGGGGTATGCCGGGGGCAGTCCTGGGCTAACGTAAACTGTAGAGGTAATAATATTTTAAAGAGTAACTGGTTTAACTAGGGATTCACTTTCACACTCCCGGTGACGGGAAGGTTAGATTGATTAGGATGGTCGGACAGTAGGCTCGGTGTTTGTGGAAACGGACGGGATAGTCCGGCGAGCCTTCGGCACGGTAGTTAATGGTGACGGACGGGATAGTCCGGTGAGCCTTCGGCTCGGTAGGTAATTATGACGGACGGTATTGTCCGGGGAACTTTGGCTCGATGAAAACATAATAATCTTGCATGTGCATAAGTTATAAGGTGGTGGGTCTTCAGTGTTAGTGGTCGATGCACCGACGCTAATACGTTGGCTCGGCAAGTGTGGATTAACACTTAGCCAAATAAGTCCGGTGGATTGGCCTGCAAAGAGTACGTGGAAACTCTGGTGTGTCCTTCAGAGACGTACGATAGGTCTGACTAGTAGTGCAATTACTGGTTTAGAGGTGGGCGAGGCCCAACCCACCGCTTCCGTTTGCCACTACGGAGGTATCCTGGGAGGTTAGGCTCCAGAAAGGGGGAACTAAAGGTCTATGTGCACAGAGTCGGGTGTGTGTGTTGCACTTGCATGTACATATCATGGCATACCTGCAAGTCATAGCATAAGCATTGCATTAAACCTTGACACCTAAAGTATAAGGCGGTATGGGACGTCTTATACATTAGGCCCTGCAAAACGACCCCTTAGTCTATAAGCTTGAGTGATCTTGCTTATAGGTTATGGTTAAGTTCATATATACTTATGTTGCTTATTGTTTAAGTTGACACCTCATCGTATAAATCGAAATGGGACTTTTTATACGATGAGAGCCCCGCAAAAGACCCCTTGGCTTATATGTCTTCCTATAAGTTAAGGTTACATATTTCGTTATTTGTTATAAATATTATTGTAAATAATTGTTAGACTAGTTCCGCCGCCATCTGATATTTGTATTCTCCACCATGTTTACCTACCCTTTCTTCCTTTCCGCTCGGTGCCTAGGGCATGGGGAAGGGGTGGGGGATGATGGGATTTAGTCTTTTAGACTAACGGACGTTTGTCCAAATCATTCTAGGGGATCGTGGAGCCGAGCATGGAGGCACAGCCACGGAGGTCGGTGCGCTTAGAGACGGGACAGTCTAGTTCCGGAGTTCAGACCGCTGGGACCGTGAGTCCCTATTCATTAGTAGCTATATAGTTTTGCTTCCGCGATGAGTGAACTTGTAGTGAGGATTTGATGTACTGGGTATAAGCCTTAGATTTGACTATCTTATTTGCTGTGGACTCTCCCTTCGTGGAGATTATCATTTTATGTGATTTATGTGGACTGATGTTGGAGTTAAAATTTTTATAAACTCTTATGTTATTGTTGCGTTATGATTCGATATGGCCGGCAAAATCGGCGTTATGTAGTGACGACCATCCTGGGCGTGTTGGTGTCACCGCAGAGCGGCGATTTTGGGCATAAGACCCCGGGTTTGAAAAGAAAAAAAATGGGGTCTTACACACCTTAACATGGAATGGGCATAATAATAATAAATATGAACAATTATGTCTCTAAAGTTTAGAGCATCAACTTGAAAACTAGCCCAGATGAGTCCAAAAATAAGTATATAAATAGGACCCATAACTATTTACTAAAGATCATTCTCTTGTTGCTGAGAAGAAAGTTAGGGCTGAGATAACTCGGCTCAGGAAGCAGACACAGAGAAATATCTCTATGTCAAATCAACACAAACAAAACCCCTTTCATTTTTGTAGGATCCTTTTAGATCTGATTTGTAGGGCCTTTGTGCTTGAGGTAGGGCATATTTGCCTGAGTGTAGGATCCAGTTTTGGATCTGAGTTATATGACCTTTGGGTCTGAGGTAGGATCCTTTTGGATCTGAGTTGTAGGGCCTTTGTTCTTGAGGTAGGGTAGTTTGCAAGAGCTGTAGGAGATTCATCCTATCTGAGTGTAGGACCTTTGGGTTTGAGTGTAGGATCCAGATTTGGATCTGAGGTAGGGCCTTGTTCCTGAGCTGTAGGAGAGTCATTCTCTCTAAGGTAGGGCTATCCTCCATAGCCTGAGCTATAGGACATGGATTCAAGTCTTAGGTAGGTGACCATTTGATCACTTAGTTGAAGGAGCAAATTTGCTCTGAGGTAGGGCATTGTGCTTGAGTTGTAAGTCTTGGAGGAGACTAAGAGATCTTGAGAGATCTATGGTGTAAGGTCTAAGGAGCTGAGTTTTTGGAGAACTGCCTTGTCTAACAAGAAGTTAGAAAGGTGGTAGGAGAGTGGATGTACCCATAATCTGGAGAACCACTGTAAATTTTGTGTTTGTTCTTTGTGGTTTGTGTTGAAAGCATATAACTACTAACCAACTATGCACTAAGTTAAATATAATAATAAAAGACTAGAAAACCTATTCACCCACCCCCCTCCAAGTGTTTTACTACCTTAGAATTAAAGAATTTCAAGTGGTATCAGAAGGAGGTATCTCAAGAAGGACCTAAAAGTTAGAGCAGATCTCCAAGGGTAGCTGAAACAAGTTCTATACTTATGGGTTCTGGAGAGAACCAAAAGAAGCTAGGTTCCATGAAACTCCCCATCTATAGGAAGGAGAGTTTTGGAATCTGGAAAGATAAGGTCAGGGTATTTATGGAAGCCTATGACCCAAGGATCTTTGTGATATTGAAAGAGGGACCTTTCATCCCTATAAAGGTCTCTGTTCTAAATACCAATGTCCAGTGTAACGCCCCAAAACTCAAAAGAGCAACGGACAGCGTTTTTAGGCGTGTTTGGGCCTTGGTAAAGGTCATACGGCCTGGGACACGGGCGTGTCCCAGGGCCGTGTCAGGCATGTGTTCGACGTCTCACCGAGCACTCAACGAGCATTAAGTTAGGGCACACGACCTTACACACGGGCGTGTCAGTGGCCGTGTCTTTCTCGAGCAATTTGCTGGATTGTGCTGAGGGAGTTACACGTCCTGGGACACGGGCGTGTCCCAGGGCATGTCTAGCGCACGACATATTACATGGGCGTGTCACATGGCCGTGTCGTGCTCGGGACATGTTTGGTTCAGTGTCGTCTGAGGCACACGGCCCGTGACACGGGCGCATCACTTAGAACACGGGCGTGTTCCAAGCCGTGTCATAGGCCATGTCCTGGTCGGGATTTTCCCGAATGATGGCGAATGAGTTATACGGCCTTGGACACGGGCGTATCGCAAGCCGTGTTCGGCCCAGGAAGTTTATTTTCAGGGCGAATAATGGTCGTTCGTTTCCTTATTTTGGGATCTAACGGTTCAGGACTCTCTATCCTAGGGTTAAGGCTGGGATTTGGGGTTTAAACCCTCACTTTTCATTGGACACTCTCTTTCTATGTTCTCGAGAGAAGGGAGAGCAAGGAGGAAGAAAGAGGGAAGATCCTGTCGCCGGAGGAGATTCAGAGCGGCAAATCGCAAACCGAGTCCAGAACTACGGAGGCGAGATCATCGCGGTGCTTGTCATCCCTGTAGATTTCCATGGCGCCGAAGAGGAATTCTAGGGTAACGATTCTCTAATTGAACATGTGAAGCTATTCTTCTTTTGCATAGGGAAAACCCGCTCCCGCGAGTGTGCGGCGAGTTTGCTATGTTCATTGGGGTAGATATATAAAGTCCCCCTTGTTTGCATTTAGAGTCCGAAATCGAGAAACGGACATAGGCATGGTGTGTGAAGCCTACCCAAACATGTTGGTCTGGATCGGTGATGTTTTACTATGCATGATTAGACGGAGAAGACTTCATGCCTTTTGTTGTTTTCGGGTTTCTACGTGGTAGATTGCAGCAGGGATCCTTGGGGATTAAAAATGCACCCGAAAAACTGGGCGAAAATGCATTTATGCCATCTTGGCGGCCTTGGAGCCAGCTTTGAACATAACTGGGTTATGTGATTGTATGAACAAATTAAATTTGGGATCCGACGAAGTTTGACCCGCATATTTGTCTTAAGTTTGACAGTGCGGCGTAAGCAACGGGCTTGTGGTTTGGTGACAGATACCTAAAAAAGGGACTGGCCACTGACATAGTCATGCGAATATTAGGCTTAGGTCAGAAAGACTAAATGCTCACGAGATTTGCCGTCCAAGGGATGGTGGTGAGACCGCGGTTTTGACTGGGTTCACCGAGTTAGGCCCCTGAGAACACGGGGTGTGTGGCCGTGTGAGCCTATACCTGTGATGATGTGTTTATTCACTATATTGCTTGTTACGCTAACAAGTGCATAGAAGGAGCTTTGCCTCCATGACTTGGGAATGGAATCATTATAATTTGGTCGGCTTTAGCTGATCGTTGTTCTTGTTTGCCACCGTTGCGGTGATTTGTGCTTGCAGGTGTTGCGGAGCCGAGCGGCAAATAGCGGGCCAAAGCCCAAGCTTCTGAGCCGGCCCTCGAAGGCCTTGTTGGTTTTCCTGTTTGAATCATGTATGGCCGGCCTGCGAGCCGAAGTTTGTAAGACACTGTTTAAATTTGGTGAACTATTGTAAGGCCATAAGGCCAGTACTTTGTGTATTTTGTAGTTTATTCCTATTGGGTTGTTAGTGGACATTCGTGCTTATGGCTGGGTTCTTCCTTTCGACTTAATAATTGCTTCCGCTAGATGCTTAGTGTAGGACGTGTGTATTGGTTGAATGGTTTCATCTGGTAACTCGCCGGTCAGTCCGTGGTATATGGCGTCGGTCCCCGGCGAGTAGCGCACTAAATGATGCGCCGACAACACCTCCTTCGGCTGAGACCATACGATTGGTAGCGGAGGCAGAGTTTGCGATGATTAACGCGCAGCCTGCGAGACGGGTGCAGCAGCCTGCCCCTGCTGTGGAGCAAGTACCGCTCCAAGCAGCGGAGCCAAGGAGAGTGGAGCAGGTTGTAGTGGAGCCAGTGTTGCCTAGGAGAGCAACGGATAAACAGCTTAATCACGTTATGTGCTTCAATCCTCCAGTGTTCTCGGGGACGGGAACCCCAACCCAAGAGGATGATTGGCTCTCCAGAGTCAAGAGAGTAATGATAGCTATAGAGACAGAAGATTGGCAAAAGACCACTATTGCCACGTTCTTGTTGGATGGTGACGCAAGATTATGGTGGGAAGGCTTGGAGTTACACCATCTGAGGGGTAGACAGCTTACAGACGTCTCGATAGAGGAATTTTCGAGACTTTTCTTTGCTCGATACCTCCCCTCGACTCAGAGAATTGCGATGGAAAATGAGTTCCAAAAGCTAGTACAAGGTGAGAGTAGCGTGGATGAATATCTCCATGAGTTTACTCGCTTAGGTCGGTATGCAAGCGCTACCTTCACTGATGAGGAATGAAAGACAAACCGATTCTACGAAGGTCTAAGGGATTATTTGAGACTACTACTCTCGGGGCTGATGACTCAGGGTTTCCTGACCTTGGTCAACACGACCCGGTCTTTGGAGAAAGACATGAAGAATATACAGGCAACGAAAGCTATGTCAGGAGCAGTTGGAGACGCTGGTGCTAAGAAGTCAGAGTTCAAGGTGCCATCTTCAAAATCCGGTTTTCGCAGGTGGAATAAGAAGGCTAGGACGTCGGGTCCAGCCCCTTCCTCAGGTGCTTTGGGGGAAACCAACCGAACCCCGGGCGCTTGCTTTACTTTTGGTAAGACGGTGCATTTTGCTCGTGACTGTTGGAGCGGACGTCCAAAGTCTGAGAGGAATCAGGGAGCAACTTTCGAGGAAAATGGCAAGGCGGTGGATTCAACTGCATCCCATTATGCTCCGACTCAACCAAGAGTCTACAATCTGGGCCACCAGGAAGCCATCAAACAAGCGGATGTGGTGACTGGTACGGTTTAAATTTATAGAAAGTTAGCTTTAAATACTGTTACCTAGTGCTTGTTAGCTTATTACTGTTTGTATAGGCTTTGTTCTGATTTGTGATAGTTCGGCAAGGGCACTATTCGATACGGGAGCTTTGCACTCCTTTTTATCCGAAGGTTTCATATCGCGCATCAGAGTCCATTTTTTTATGGAGAAGGACAAATTGGACGTGTTGCTTCCGAATGGGTGTTCTATGCGTGAGGACAGAGTATGTGCCGTAAAGATTAATATTGGAAGTCAGGAGTTCGACTTACTAGCATCATTACTTCCGCTAGTAGATTTCAACGTCATTTTCGGTATGGACTGGCTTTCGGAGCAGAAGGCATACATAGATTGCAACCATAAGGAGTCAAGCTAGGTGTTGGACTGAAGGGGACGAGCAAGACTTTAATGTCTGCTCTTCATGTGGTCAAGGCAGTGTGTTCTTGTGTAGAGCTATTCTCCACGTTAGTGGAGGCTGTAAAACTTAAACCCACTTTGGGTAGTATCCCAGTAGTGTGCGAGTACCCTGACGTTTTCCCAGACAATCTTCCCGGAGCCTCACCGCAGCGGGAGATCGATTCCACAACTGAGTTAGTGTTAGGTGCCAAACCTGTGTCACGCTCTCCTTATAAGTTGGCGCCTAAGGAGATGACGGAGCTAAAGGTTCAACTAGAGGAGTTGTTGGAGCAGGGCTCTGTATCGACTATAGAGATGCAGAACAAGTTGATGGAAAAGAACAAGTACCCGATCCCAAGGATTGATGATCTTTTTGATCAGTTAGTCGGGTCATCGGTGTAATATCAGACCTCGTCACGCCAAATGGGTCTCCTATCTTCAGGAGTACACATTCATTATCAAGCACCTCAAGGGTACGTTAAATCGTGTGGCGGACGCCCTTAGCCGGGTCACCCTATACTATCTACCATGGAGGTATCAGACATAGGATTTGAAAGAATTTAAGATGAGTATGTTCAGTGCCCGGATTTTAAGGATATATACTTCGCCACTCAGGACAATTCCCCTTCCACTATCTCGACATACTACAACTGTGACGGGTACCTATTTAAGCATACACAACTATGTATTCCCCGCTCTTCATTACGCCATTTTATCATATGAGAATTACATAGTGGAGGGTTAGGTGGACATTTCGGTCGCGATAAGACGATAACACTTGTAGAGGATAAATTCTTTTGGTCGGGCCTCAAACCAATGGTCAATAAGATCGTAGGGAGCTGCCGTGTCTATCAATTAGCAAAGGGGAACAAGACCAATGCTGGTCTTTACACACCCCTTCCGATTCCGTCTGCCCCATGGATGGATGTTAGTATGGACTTCATATTTGGCCTCCCACTGACATTTAGGCGACACGATTCCATATTGGTCGTAGTGGGTCGATTCTTAAAAATGGCTTATTTTATCCCTTGTCATAGCACCAACGATGCTTCACATGTCGCTAAGTTGTACTTTAAGGAGGTCATGGCACATCGGGGTGTTCCCAAAACAATCGTGACTGATAGGGACGTTAAGTTTACTAGCTATTTTTGGAAAACACTTTGAAAGCTATTGGGTACTAGACTTATGTTTTCATCGGCCTATCATCCCCAAACGGATGGACAAACGGAAGATGTTAATCGGAGCTTGGGTGGGTTTCTTCGTTGCCTAGTGGGTGATCATAAAGGTACGTAGGACCTTATTCTTCTTCACGCTCAATTAGCCTACAAAGATACTAAGAATAGGTCCACCGTTTTATGTCCAAATGAGATCGTGCATGGATATAAGGCGCCCGTGCCTCTTGACTTGGTCCCGTTACCCCCATCATTTAAATCCAATCAATTTGCACAGGACTTCACCTCGCACGTTCACACTCTCCATGAGCACATTGTCAAGACGTTAACTAAATAATATGTTATTTATCAATCGAATGCTAACATACATAGGCGAGCAGTCCCCTTGAATATTGGTGATTTGGTAATGGTACGTCTTATCCCTGAATGGATGCCTTCGGGCACCATAAAAAAATTAGCGAATAAGACAGCCGGTCCTTTTCGGGTTTTAAAGAAGCTAGGTGAAAATGCATATTTATTAAAGTTACCCGCTGATTGGGGAATCTCCCCTGTTTTTAAAATTCCGGATTTAACGCTTTATGTCGCTCCGCCACCTAAACTTTCTGTCTCTCCGTATAATATTTCCACTATACTATCTAATGGGGTGGGGTGAGATTGTGTCTGGATCGCCCTCTCCTTCGGATTCTCCGGGAGGTATGTTGCCTACTACTGATGAAAATTGTTTTTCTTCTTCTCCTGACGCATTTACAAGGCTCCCCCGGACCGATTTCTTGCCTGATAGGATTTTGCAGGATGCGGTGTTTCCCACTCCTGACGGTGACATTCACAGGTTTTTGATCCGATGGCGTGGTCGTCCCACTTCGGACGACTCTTGGCTCTCTGTTGCACAGGTGGATCTTCTAGATACAGACCTCTTGCGCCGTTACGTCCCCGCCCACTCATCGGTGATGAGTCCTTTTGAGCGGGGGAGGATTGATAGCGGCGGCCATCACGATGGCATATATGGTGATAAAGATGACGAGGTCCATGATGGTGATACAAATGACGTCCATGGCGTACATGATGATGATGATCCACCGACCAAAGACATGCGGCGCCGCGGAGGTCATGGATACAATCTTCGCCAACGCAACAAGACTTAATTTTATTTTATTCTCGCAACAAGACATATTTTCTGTCATTTTTAATAGTGGTGTGTGTTTAGCCACTTTTATTGGTTTGCTAATAGCTTTTGGATGTAAGCCTTATAAAAGGCCAAGACTATTGTTATTTTTCATTTAGACAAACATTTGAAGACAAAAGAATTTCCCTAAACCTAATTCTCCTCTCCTCTTTCTCTAAGCCCCCCCCCCGCTTCTTCATTCTCACGGACATCTCTTTCTCCCCCACTTATTCAACTTCCTTCTCTCACTCCTTCGACCATTGCATCCCCTCAATACCACCTAGCATCTATTCATTAAGTTCGGCCACCATTGTAGGAAAGGAGTCAAGTGCAAGAAAGAAGGTTTCCATTGGAGAACTTCCTCGGCGTGAAGCGGAGAAGACGGGCGAGTTCGTCATCATTGGTGCATCTCCCGCCGAATCAAAGGAAAGCGATCGTTTCTTGGTGGATCCAAACATATCGGATCAACTTTTCCGAGAGGGGTAACAAAACTTCCTAATCAAGAGATTTCTTTTCTTAGAAAGTTCTTGTGGTGGACGATTTTTGCGTGAAATTTTGAATCGTTAATTTTCGCGGTGTTACTTTCTTAGTTTATCATTTTTGTTTGGTTTTCCGAAGAACTTTCGAGAGGAGTGGCGATCCTCGCTCTTTCTTTTAGTTGGGATAGATCGTACCACTTCCGGAACCGTATTTTTATTGGTGGATCTATTTTGGTACAACTCCAAGCTCGAATCGGAATCAATAATATTCCCATTAGCCGGAAAGGGTTTTTGCCCATAGCCATCCTCCATTCCATTAGCGGATCGGCTATCCGTATATTAGCACGAGCGATAAATAAATTTAATTGTGGTTGCTGTGTTTCGTTAGCGTGCGGGTTAGAGAGCGTTGAGCGTTGTAATAGACGTCGTCACGCCTTCCGTGTAGGATCTTATAGGACATACCTCTACATCATCGTGGCCGTTCGTTTCATTATTTTGGGATCTAACGGTTTAGGCCTCTCCATCATAGGGTTAAGGCCGGGATTGGGGGTTTAAACCCTCACTTTTCATTGGCCCCTCTCTTTCTAAGTTCTAGAGAGAAGGGAGAGCAAGGAAGAAGGAGGGAAGATCCGGTCGCCGGACGAGATTCGGAGCGCCAAATCGCAAACCGAGTTCAGATCTACGGAGGCGAGATCATCACGGTGCTTTTTATCCGTGTAGATTTCCATGGCGCCGAAGAGGAATGCTAGGGTAACGATTCTCTACTTGAGCATGTGAAGCTCTTCTTATTTTGAATAGGGAAAACCCGCTCCCGCGAGTGTGCGGCGAGTTTGCGGTGTTCCTTGGGGTAGATATGTAAAGTCCCCCTTATTTTCATTTAGAGTCCGAAATTGAGAAACGGACATAGGCTTGGTGTGTGAAGCCTACCCGGACATGTTGGTCTGGATCGGTTATGTTTTACTATGCATGATTAGCCGGAGAAGACTCCGTGCCTTTGGTTTTTTTCGGGTTTCTACGTGGTAGATTACAGCAGGGATACTTGGGGATTAACCCCAAGGCGCACCCGGAAAACTGGACAAAAACACATTTCTGCCATCTTGGCGGCCTGGGAGCCAGCTTTGAACATAACTGGGTTAGGTGATTGTATGAACGAATTTGGGATCCGGCGAAGTTTGACCCGCGCGCTTGTCTTAAGTTTGACAGTGCAGCGTGAGCAACAGGCTTGTGGAACCAGACCCGGGCTATGTGGTCTGGTGACATATACCTAAAAAAGGGACTGGCCACTAGCATAGTCGTGCGAGTATTAGGCTTAGGTCGAAAGACTAAATGCTCACGAGATTGTCGTCCAAGGGATTGTGGTGAGACCGCAGTTTTGACCGGGTTCACCAAGTTAGTGCCCTAAGAACATTGGGTGTGTGGCCGTGTGAGCCTGCACCTGTGATGATGTGTTTATTCACTATATTGCTTGTTACGCCAACACGTGTAGGGAAGGAGCTTTGCCGCCACGAATTTGGGGGCGGAATCATTATAATTTGGTCGGCTTTAGCTTACCAAATGCTCACGAGATTTGTGCTTGCAGGTGCTGCGGAGCCGAGCGGCAAATAGCGGGCCAAAGACCAAGTTGCTGAGCCGGCCCTCAAAGGCCTTGTTTGTTTTCCTGTTTAAATCTTGTGAGGTCGGCCTACGAGCCGAAGTTTGTAAGAAACTATTTATATTTGGTGAACTATTGTAAGGCCATAAGACAAGTACTTTTATTTATTTTGTAGTTCATTCCTACTGGGTTGTTAGTGGACATTCGTGCTTGTGGCTGGGTTCTTGCTTTCAACTTAATAATTGATTCTGCTAGATGCTCTGTGTAGGACGTGTGTATTGGTTGAATGGTTTCATCTAGTAACTCGTCGGTCTGTCCGTGGTATATGGCGTCGGGCCCCGGTCGGACCTACTGCTATATGCTATGTGATGGATAGGGGTGTTACATCCAGACACCAAAGACATATTCATAGATGACAAAGGATGAAGTCATCTTGGCTACATTGGATAAGAGGGCACAGAACAATATTTTTAGTGTCATAGATTATCCAACCTTTTAGAATCTGGTTCACTGCCAGACCTCAAAGAAAATGTGTGGCACTCTTGTGGTCTATATGGAGGGAACTGAAGAGGTAAGAGACGACAGGAAGTCTATTCTCAACCAGGAGTATGAGGCTTTTAGGCAGTCCCAGAAAGAGAACATAGCTGTCTACTATGAATGATTTTTCAGGATAATAAATGAACTGAGGACCTATGGGAGGATCTTCAGTCATTATAAGATTAATGACAAGTTCTTAAGGTCTCTCATTAGAGACTAAGATACTAAGATTTTTGCCATCAGAGAAGTGGCTAAGCTAGCTGATACTCATCCTCATAGATTGTTTGGAAAACTGCTCTCTTATGAGATGAAGTTGGCTACAAGGAAAGAGGAGGAGACCACCACAAACCCCTTACCAAGGAAAATACCTTGTCCTTCAGAGAAGATAGCACTAGGAAGAGTAAGGAGAGGGTTCCCTCTCCTTTAGGGAGGCCAGCTGATACAGACAGCTCATAATCAGATACATCAGACTACAGTATGTTTGATGAGGACTTTGTCGTCTTCTCCAGGCATTTTCAGAAGCTGATGAAGAAGAAATAGTGGAAGAGCAGACCTTCCACCTCTTCTCATCATAGGAAGACTCACTTCAAGGCTATCAAGTATGATTCAAAACCTAATAAATGTATTTCATCTAAAGTTGTTTGCTACTGTTGTAGCAAACTTGGGCATGTCATAGTTGACTACCCAGTCAAGAGAAAGGAGGCTGGTGAGAAGAAACAACACTAACACAAGGGCAAGAAGGATAAGTTCTTTATTTCAAAGAAGGAGTAGAGCAGGACTGACTCATCTTCATCAGATTCTGAAGAAGAAGAACCATATATTGGGCTGGTTGTTGATGTTGCTGAAAAATAAGCTGAAGCTACATATGATGACTATCCTGCTGCCAGGATAAGCATCTAGGGCCCTCTGTTACATTCAGACTATGACTCAGAGGAGGATGAGGATGAAGAAGAAGCCCACAGCTACTATAGGCTGATGGAAATTACTGATGAGGAATCTAGTAAGGATCAGTCTGGTCAAAGAAAGGATATTATCTATCTAGTCTTCTTCTGAGTCTGGGTAAGAGACTAGTCCCTATACAGAAGCTTCTTCATCTAGTGATAACAATAATTCTGAATCATAAAGAGGTGTCAATCAATTGATTGATAAGTATATAGATCTTTTGGATGTCTTTAAGAAGTGCAAGAAGTTATCTAAAAAGCAAACTGTGGAGATTGCCTCTCTACAGCTAGCTGCTGCCCCGCATGCTGAGATAACATCTTTGCTAGATTAGAAGGATTGGGAAGTAAGCCAACTTAAGGTCTTGAATCTAATCCATATTGCCTCCATAAAGTTCAAGAATAGTCTCATTAGGGACCTTGAAGAGAAGCTCCAAAGGGAGAAGAGAATTGAGACTAGTTTTTCTAAGCCCAATACAGTGTTGCCCTCAATAGTCTCCTTCACCTCTCTGAAGGGTAACAAGGGGTTTGGGTTTAAGGTAAGTGCTAGTGTTTCCCCTTCCAAAGGGAAGGGCAAAGCTCCTGTTCAGCCTCTGGCTTCTAAGCCTCCCATTCCTTTTAGGAAAGTTCAATTACCTTCAAACAGATATGACCAAGAGAGTATCTATGGTCATTGGATGAATGGTAGATCCACTAGTGTGAACAAAGAGGTGCACAGCTATAGTGGAAGGTATAGTAGGGGAGTGAGTGCATTTAAGGCTCCCCATGAGGAAATCCAAATGGCCCATCATGGAACATTTGTGTTTTGTGCACCAGCCCCTTCACTAAAGAATGAGGCAGTGGATAACTTTGAAGGTCATCCAACAAAGACCCACACCAAGGGCAAGTCCATCAGTAAGCCAAATCTACTTATCTCTAATGCTATAAACAACATGTCATCTTGAAAGAAGACTATTGTAAATAGCATTCAGAGAAAGCCAAGAAAACCTTCTAAAAGACTTACCTTCAGTCAGATCCTTGCTTAAAGGAATTTGAGAAAGGCTGATGCACCTCTTCCTTCTGTTCAGTCTGTAGTCAAAACAACTATAGGACCTGCTCAGAGGAGAAGGTATAATATACATGAGTGCTGGTGTTGTGGCAAGGTGAGGCATTTTGCCTTAGATTGCTGGCACAATCCTACTATGCCAAGAGCTAGTGTTAGTCCACCAGACAAAAAAGCTATTGGTAGACAAGTCCATTTTCAGACTAACATACACCTCGGACCCAATAGATATTAGGGTCCTAAGGTAAAATAAATTATGCAATGCAGGTTAGTCCAAGTGCCTATACGCCCTATATGGTACTTGGACAGTGGTTTTTCCAGGCATATGACTAGGACAAGGAGCAAATTAAAGGAGTACACTCAAGTGAATGATGGACCCAAGGTTATCTTTGGTGGTTCAGATAGAGGAGTGATAAGAGGCTATGGTCTGATTACAAATGGCATAGTAACCATCTCAAAGGTAGCTTATGTTGAAGGGTTGCAACACAACCTTATAAGTATAATCCAACTCTCTGATCTTGGCTGTCATTTTCTTCCACAAGGATGAGTGCCAGGTTAAGAGGTCAAATGAATAAGAGGTCATCTTGACAGGCACTAGGAGTGGATATGTTTATTGCTTAAATTTCCTTTGTCTTGATATAGACTCTCCTATTTGTCTAGTAGGAAATGAGAAAGTTTCTTATTATGTGCAATGGCACAAGAGACTAACTCATTTGAATTACAAGACTATTGGAAAGCTCTTTAGTGAAGAGATTGTTAGGAACAGTCCCACGATGAAATGAACCAAGGAAAGCTTGTGCTCAGCATGCAAAAAGGGCAATTATACCAAGACTACCTTCAACGACATTGGGACCAAAGACTCAGTGAGGTGTTTATATCTCTTGTATATAGACTTGTTTGTTCCTATGCCAATTCATAGTTTAGGTAGGAAAGTCTACACCCTTGTGGTAGTTGATGACTATTCTAAGTTTACTTGGGTGTTCTTTCTTAAGAAAAAGAATGAAACCCTTGATGTCTTCATGAAGTTTGTCAAGCAAATTCAGAATGAGTTTGATAGTACTATGATCAAAGTCGAAAGTGACCATGGAATTGAATTCCAGTCTGATAACATGACAAAGTTCTATGAAGAGCTAGGGATTCTTCAAGAATTTTCTTCTCCAAGAACACCCCAGTAAAATTGGATTGTTGAGAGGAAAAATAGAACTCTCATAGAGGCTGGAAGGACCTCATTAAGTGACACATCTCTCCTAGAATATTTCTGGGCTGAAGTAGTGAATACTACATGTCATGTCCTTAATAGAGCCTCTATCACCAAGATCCACAAAAAGACTCCCTATGAGATCTTGAAGGGAAGAAAACCAAACATGAGCTATCTCAGGATCTTTAGTAGCAAGTTATATGTGCTTCATAATGGTAAGTCCTATGTGACTAATTTTACTGTCAAGTCCATTGATGGGATTTTTGTTGGGTACAACAATCATAGTAAAGCCTATAGGATCTACAACTTGAAAAGCCATGTTGTAGAAGAGTCTGTGTATGTGGTCTTTGATGAGTCTACCATGATTAACAGTGAGCTGCCAAGATCCTTTTCTAGTACTACAGATACAGAGATTATGATCAACAAGCTAACTATCAAAGATACTGCGACAGAAATCCAAGATGGAGTGGATATTCTAGATTAAGTGTAAGACATACTTAAAGAGGATGAAGATCAACAAGAAGCTAATGCTAAAGCTGATTCTGAAAGAAGATTGCCTCCAGCTATCAGGCATCTAAGAGATCATCGAAGACATCAGATTATTGGTGATGCAAACCAAGGAGTAGTGACAAGAAGCAAGATCCTTAATACTGCAATGTATGCAAGTTTCCTGTCACAAGTTGAGCCCAAGATATTTGAAGAGGCCAACATAGATCAGTTCTGGATTGGAGCTATGCAAGAGGAATTGAACCAATTTAAGAGATGCAAGGTCTGGAAGCTAGTTCCTAGACTACAAGGACATAATATAATTAGAGTCAAGTGGATCTACAGGAATAAACTTGATTAAAATGGCATTATAATCAAGAACAAGGCTAGACTTGTTTCTAAGGGGTACAAACAAGAAGAAGGTATTGATTTTTATAAAACCTTTGCCCCTGTAGCAAGATTGGAAGCCATCAGACTCTTCCTTACATATGCTGCATTTAAGGGCTTTAAGGTCTACCAGATGAATGTGAAGTCAGCCTTCCTGAATTTTGACTTAAAGGAAGAAGTCTTTGTTGAGCATCCTCCAAGTTTTGTTGATTCTAACTCACCTGAATTTGTTTATAGACTTAGGAAAGCTCTATATTGGCTGAAGCGAGCCCCTAGAGCATGGTATGAGACATTGACTGGCTTTCTCATTAAGAACAAATTCTGAAGGGGGATGATAGACAAGAACCTATTCCTAAGGGAATCTAAGGGTATTATCATCCTAGTCCAGATATATGTAGATGACATTATCTTTTGATCTACTGATGATAACCTTTGCAGGAAGTTTGCCAAACTTATGCAAGGGAAGTTTGAGAGGAGCAGTATGGGTGAACTTAAGTTATTCTTGGGACTCTAAGTAACACAGACTGATGATGGCTTGTCCATATACCAATCTAAGTTTATCAGTGAGTTGATCAAAAAGTTTGGTATGGAGAATGCCTCCACCATGAAAACTCCCATGGTGTTATGTATGTCTATAGGCAAAGGTGAGGAAGGGAAAACTATTGATTATACTTTGTATAGAGGGATAATTGGCTCCCTTCTATATCTTACTACAAGTAGGCCAGACATCATATATGCGACATGTGTTTGTGCTAGGTATCAGGCTAGCCCTAAATAATCTTACTACTCTACAACTAAGAGGATTTTGAGGTACCTTAAGGGCACACTAGATCTTGGCCTATGGTGTTGGGTCCCTTGACCCCAATGTTCCAGATTTGTAAGAAGTCAAACTAGTCAATGACATACACACATAGATGTATTTGATGTGTGCTTGAGTTCATGCATGCAGGTTGTCCTTGATTGGACAGGTGAACAAAAAGAGGAAGCTGGAAGTCAGAAAATTTGACAAAGGCAAAAGCGTCGAGATAGCTGAGATAGCTGAGAAGAATGTATCAGCATAACCGCTGAGACAGTTGAGAAGCTCAAGGCAAAGAATTGAGAAACGTGTTGATCTCAGAAAACTGCTGAGACAGGATATAGTCTCAGCTGTGAAGAAGTAACCGCTGAGACAGTTGAGAAGGAACCGCTTAGACAAAGCCAGTAGAAATTCTCTAAGTCCAGAAGCATTGAGTGAAGAAGGCTCACTCAACGCTTCTAAAGAAGAGCTCAGTTCAGAATTCGTCGAACTGAAATCTTAGTTCGTCGAGCCGAGCTCACCTTTTGTCGATCTAAACTTAAAGTTTGAGTTTCTTAGTTCGTCGAGCTCTATTCAAAATTCGTCGAACTGATTTCAGAATTCGTTGATCTCAATTCACCTTTTGTCGAGCTAAAGTTAAAGTTTTAAGATTCTGAGTTCGTTTAGCTCAATTCAGAATTCGTCAAACTGATTTCAGAATTTGACGATCTCAGCTCACCATTCGTCCAGCATAGAAAAAGTATTTCATGCTGTTGCGGGAAAGCTACAGCAGCTCCAGAAAGTACTATTTGTCCTCTTCTGAGGGAGGTTGCGCTCACCATCCTTGGCGGGGCCCGCATTCAAATTGTGTAGTTGATTTAAATCAACAGATATAAAAAGAAAAGAGAAACAGTGTTAAGGGTTACGAAAAATAGAGGCGACTGGACTTCATCTTCTCCGACGAGCTTGAAAGCCAAGTCTAGCAATGCATGCCAGCAGGTAGAGAAAGATAGCTGAAGCTTTTCCAGTTCAGCAAGATTGTTCTTTGGAGAACAAGGTGGCTGATTCATCCAATCAGCAAGAAGAGATAGCTATGTGAAGGGAGTCAGCCTTCAACAGCAGATAGCTTTTATTCATTGCAGTAGATAAATTGTTAGCTATAGAAGAAGACTAATTCCTTCTACAGCAAGAGGGTTGGACTGATATCTGCTCAGTCTAGTAAGGTAGACTCTAAGATTTATCTCTGAGTCAGTATTTCAATTTCTTGATTATACTCCTATAGGATTCAGATTGTCTGAATATGAGCTGTAAGGACTTTTGTTCCTGAGTTGTAGGTGTCTAATTAATCACTAAGGTAGGTGCCCTATTGGGGTACTGAGGTAGGATCCAAGTGTGGATATTAGATTAGGGCTATCCTCCTAGCCTGAGTAGTAGGCTTTAGAGATAAGGCTGAGATAGGTGATTGTTGAGTCACTGAGCTGTAGGTGACAAGTGCGTCATTGAGTGTCGGTCTTAGAGGAGACTGAGTGTATGGACATTTGGCATGAGGTAGGTGATAAGTGTGTTACTGAGGTAGGTTCCTAGAAGCGCACTAAGGTAGGTACTTGGAAGGGTACAGAGCTATAGGAGTGCTACAATACTCTGAGAGTAGGGCCTTGTGCCTCAAGTTGTAGGTTTGAGAAACATGAGTTGTAGGCCTTAGAGATAAGGCTGAGGTAGGTAGTTTGAGGACCACTGAGTTGTAGGAGCACTACAGGGCTCTGAGGTAGGAATCTTTGTGGTTCTGAGGTAGGGTTCTGAAAGGAACCTTAGTATAAGGCTGAGGTCCTGAGGTGTAAGCTCTGAGGAGCATTTTTGAGGATTTTTTTCCTTTTCTAACAAAAGTTAGAGAGGTGGGAGGGAAAGTGGATGTACCCAGTTGGAAAACCACTATAAAAATTTGTGTGCTTTGCTATGTTGCTTGTTCTTCTCTTATAATACAGGTACTAAGGACAAGCTCTAGATCACTTAGTAAGAAAACAGTAAAAATACTTAAGAAATTTCAAAGACCTATTCACCCCCCCCTCTAGTTGACTAGCTAACCTTGAAGTAATAACTTTCAAGTGGTATAAGAGGGAGGTTACTCAAAAAGGATTTAACAATCTGAGTATACCTCCATGATTAGCTATAAGACATAAGAATGGTGTCTGGTGTAAACTACAAGGAGCTGGGGGCCATGAAGCTTCCAATATATATAAAGGAAGGCTTTGGCCTCTAGAAGGAAAGGGTTAGGTTATTCATGGAAGCTGCTGACCCTAGGATATATGTAACGACCCGGTCTAGATAGGCCAAGCACCAAGCGTCGCCGGCCTACCAGCAGCCCGGGTTTAAGCCCTTTAGACTGCCCCACGACACCACTAGTAATAACCCTAAACATCAAGGCCTGTAGGCCCATTGCACCCCAACCAAATCTCCGCGCAATTTAATCTGTAGCGGTAGGTTGTTGCCAGCAGGTTTCGAACCTACAAACTTGATAAGAGAGTCTTATTACAACTCCTCATCACCAACTGAGCTGACCTACCGCCGCTGATTAACAGGCATGGAGATTTGGTTGGGGTGCAAAGGGCCTACAGGCCTTAATGTTTTGGCTTACTACCAGTGGTGTCGTGGGGTTGTCTAAAGGGCCTAAACCCGAGCTGCTGGTAGTCGAGCGACGTTTGGTGCTTGGCCTAGCCGGGCCGGGTCGTTATAGGCCAAGCGTCGTCGGACTACCAGCAGCCTGGGTTTAGGCCCTTTAGACCGCCCCACGGAACCACTGGTAGTAAGCCTAAACATCAAGGCCTGCAGGCCCATTGCACCCCAACCAAATCTCTGAGCCTATTAGTTAGTAGTAGTAGGTTATTGCCATGGGGTTTTGAACCCACAACCTTGATAAGAGAGTCTTATTACCACTACTCATCACCAACTGAGATGCAGCTAAACAGGAGCAGAGATTTGGTAATAAGACTCTCTTATCAAGGTTGCGGGTTTTAAACCCCATGGCAATAACCTACAGTTGTTGATAAATAGGCGCGGAGATTTGGTTGGGGTGCAATGGGCCTGTAGGCCTTGATGTTTAGGCGTACTACTAGTGGTGCCATGGGGCAGTCTAAAAGGCCTAAACCCGGGCTGTTGGTAGGCCAGTGACGCTTGGTGCTTGGCCTAGCCGGACCAGGTCATTATAATATACATCACAGTCAAAGAAGGACCCTTCATCCATATGAAGACCTCAGTTCTGGATGCATATTTCCAGACACCTATATCTTATGATGAAATGAACAAAGATGAGCTCATTCTTTCCCCCATGGACAAGAGAGCTAAAAACATTATTGCAAGTGCAATATATGATTCAACCTTACGAAATTTGGTGCACTACAAGACCTCCAAGGAGATGTGGGACACCCTAGTTGTGTTCATGGAGGGTCCAAAGGAGGTGAGGGATGACAGAAAATCCATGCTCAACTAGGAGTATGAGGCCTTCAGATAAGGAAAGTTTGATGGCATTTCTTAGTGCTTTGAGAGATTTTTCAGAATAATGAATGAACTGAGAACATCTTGAAGGGTCTTCAGCACCTATGAGCTGAATGACAAATTTCTTAGGTCCCTCACAAAGGATTGGGACACAAAGATTTGTGCCATTAGGGAAATGGCCAAGTTAGCTGACACTCCTCCTCCAACCCTGTTTGGAAAGCTGCTGTCATATGAGATGTAGCTTGCTGCAAGAAAGAAAGAAGAGAAGATCAGTAAGTCACAGGCCATAGGGAATTTTGTGGCTTTCAAAGCCGATGCCCAAACCAGAAGTAGAAGTTAGAATTCTCCACTCAGGAGGATTACTGAGATAGATTCTGAGAGCTCAAGGACCAGAACCAAAGACAGTCATATGTCTGATGAGGATTTTGCTGCCTTCTCCATGTAGTTTTTGAAATTCTTAAAGAAGGATCATTGGAAGAACTACAGGCCTTCCTCTTCCTCACATCACAGAAGGAAATCCTCTAAGGAGGACAGGTATGCTCCTAACTCTAGCAAACAAACTTTTTCTAAAGTTATTTGTTTCTGCTGCAGCAAACCTAGGAACATAGTTGCTGACTGCCCATTGAAGAGGAAAGATGAAGAAGAGAAGAAGCACCATAAGGGGAAGAAGAAAGAGAAATCCCTTGTGGCAAAAAATGAAAAGACCTGGTCTGACTCCTCCTCTGGGTCAGACAGTGAAGAAGAAGAAGCCTACATTGGGCTAATGGCTGTTGTTGAAGAAGAACCTGAAGAATATTCTTCTGCTAGGATAGGGATCAGGGGCCCTCTGTCACATTCAGAAAGTGACTCAGAGGTGGATGAAGATGAAGAAGAAGATGTTCAATGCCATGGATTAATGGCAATGATAGATGAAGAGAGCAGCCGGGATCAGACATGACAGGCTCGGGTAAATTCTAAATCTCTGCCTTCTATTTCAAGTCATGAGGCTAGCTTAGATTCTAAAGCTCAATCATCAAGAGATGAAGGGGATTCAGATTCTTAGGATCATGTCAATTTTATAATTAACAAGTTTGAAGAACTTCTTGAAGCATTTAAGAAGTGCAAGCTCCTTGCCAAGAGACAGACAAAAGAACTTCTTTGTCTTAGGAGCAAGTGTGAGGGCCAAGAAAAGGCTTTCAATGATATTGATGCACAATCATCCAAGCTCAAGGGGATCACTGATATGCAGTCTGTGGTAAGAGTCTCAAATGAGAAACTTATCTAGAAACTTAAAAATGATCTCCTAAATGAGAAATTGTTGGTGGTCAAGTTTTTTAAGTCAAGCATTGTACTTCCTTTAATTGATACCCTCTTTACCCAAGAGGGTAAGAAAGGGTTAGGATTTAAGGGACCTGCTAGACCGCCCAATCCAAAATTAAAGGGGAAGGATCTAGTTGTGCCTCTAGCCTCATTGCCTCTAGTTTCTTTTCAGAAAGTCTTGTTGCCTTCTAACAGGTATTACCATGAAAGTTGTTATGGTAACTGGGAGAATGGCAGATCCACGGACAAATGTGCCCATAGCCAAGGTGGAAGATATAGCCATGTGTGGGCCTTTATAGCTGCCCATGAGGAAATTCAAATGGCCCATCCTGAACCATTTATTTTTTGTGCCCCAGCCCAAAAACTCAAGGATAATGCGATTGCAGGAAATCTGAGTCATCCAGCAAAACTAATGATTCAAAGTGAGTCTTCTAGCAAGGCTGGAATGGCAGTTTCTGATGCAATCAGATCCATGTTAGCTTAAAAAAGACATGCAGTCGGTGGCTCTCAGAAAAGACAAAAACAGTCAGCTGAAAGACTTACCTTCAGTCAAATGGCTGCTGAAAGAAATCAGAGATATACAGCAGCACATCTTCCCACTGTTCAGGGAGCAGTCCAGGAAAATACTGGTCCTAAATAGAAAAGGACATATAATTTCCATGAGTGTTGGTGTTGTGGCAAAGTGGGCCACTATGCTACAGATTGCTGGCACAATCCTTCAATGTCCAGAGGTAGCCAATCTGTCAGGAATACTGCAGGAAGGCAAGCTTATTTTCTGGCTAATGTGAACCTAAGACCCAATAGAAATTGTGGTCTTAAGGTGAGATAAACTGTGTTTTTCAAGTTAGTTCAAGTACCCATTCCTGTAAATGGTACTTGGACAGTGGATGTTCCGGGCACATGACTGGAACAAAGGAACTATTGAAGGAGTTCACTCCAGTAAAGAATGCACCTAAGGTCATCTTTGGAGGCTCTGATAAGGGAATAACCAGAGGTTATGGTAAGATATCAAATGGCATAATAACCATCACAAAGGTAGCTTATGTGGAGGGGTTGCAACAAAACCTCATAAGTATAAGCCAACTATGTGACCTTGGTAATGACATTTCCTACCACAAGGATAAGCACCACATCAAGAGGTTAAATGACCAAAGTATCATCTTAACAGGCACTAGGAGTGAGAATGTTTATTGTTTAAACTTTTCTTGCTTTGATAGTAGTTCCCCTATATGCCTAGTTGCAAATGACAAAGTCTTATATTGTGTCCAATGGCACAAGAGACTGGTTCATTTGAATTATAAGACAATTGGCCAGTTCTTTAGTGTTGAGCTGGTTAGGAATGGTCCCAAAACAAAATGCCCCAAGGAGGGTATCTGTGCTACTTGCCAAAAGGGGAAGCAGACTAAGACCTCCTTAAAGAGCATAAGGACCAAGGGCTCAGTGAGATGCTTATATCTCCAGCATATAGATTTATTTGGTCTTATGCCTATTCGAAGTCTAGGTAGGAAGGTCTAAACCCTTGTGGTGGTTGATGACTATTCCAGGTTTGCTTGGGTGTTCTTCCTTAATAGAAAGGATGAAACACTAGATGTCTTCATGATTTTTGTTAGGCAGATTTAAAATGAACTTGCAAGTTCAGTGGTCAAAATAAGAAGTGACCATGGAAACTGAATTTCAGTCAGGTACCATGACTACTTTCTGTGAAGAGCTATGATTCATCAGGAATTCTCCTCTCCAAGAACTCCCCAGCAAAATTGGTTTGCTGAGAGGAAAAACAGGACTCTCATAGAAGCTGGGAGATCATTGTTGAGTGACACTTCTCTCCCTGAATATTTCTGGGTTGAGGCAGTTAACACAGCATGTCATGTTCTCAATAGGGCTTCTATCACTAAAGGCCACAAGAAGACTCCCTATGATATCTTGAAGGGAAGAAAACCAAACATATCATATTTCAGGATCTTTGGTTGCAAGTGTTTCATCTTGAACAATGGTAAGTCAAAAGTGATTAAGTTTGCTGCCAAATCCCATGAGGGGATATTTATTTGGTACAATAATAATAGTATGGCATATAGAGTCTATAACTTGACTAATTAAGTTGCTGAAGAATCTGTCCATGTAGTGTTTGATGAGCCAAACATGATTGATAGTGAGCTGTCAAGCTCTTTGCCTAGTTCTGCAGGTACATAAGTTATTATGGAAAAGCTCTCAATCAAAAATAAAGACCAAGATGTGCAAGAAGAATATGAAGAGGGATGTTTTCAAGAGGAAGCTACGGACAGTCCAGCTGGAGATGAAGACCAACCAGCTGAAGAAATTGGTGCTCAGCAAAAAGTTGTCAGGCTACCCCCAACAGTCAGATATCTGAGAGATCATCCTCCAGATCAGATTATAGGTGAGGCTAGCCAAGGTGTATAGACCAGAAGCAGGAGTTTCAACATAGCTCTTTACTCCAGCCTCTTATCATAAAAAGGGACCAATTCTGGATTGGTGCAATGCAAGAAGAACTGAACCAATTCAAAAGATGCAAGGTCTAGAAGCTGGTTCCTAGACTAGATGGACATAATGTGATTGGAGTCAAGTGGATTTTCAGAAATAAACTTGATGAAAATGGCATTATAATAAAGAATAAAGCTAGACTGGTTGTCAAAGGGTACAGACTGGAAAAGGGGATTGATTATGATCAGATTTTTTTCCCTAGTTGCAAGGTTGGAAGCCATAAGACTATTCCTTGCATTTGTAGCCTTCCCGGATTAAAATTCTTCCAGATGGATGTGAAGTTAGCCTTTATAAATGGAGACTTGAAAGAAGAGGTCTATGTAGAGCAGCCTCTAGGTTTTGTAGGTTCTTACTCTCCTACTGCTGTGTATAGACTTAGGAAAGCTTTATATGCGCTCAAGCAAGCCCCTAGAGCATGGTATGAGACATTGTCTACCTTCCTCATTGAGAACAAATTCTCAAGGGGGAAGAAAGACAAGACCCTATTCCTAAGGGAATCTAAGGGTAAAATTATCCTAGTCCAGATTTATGTTGATGACATAAATTTTGGCTCTACTGATGACAACCTCTACAGGAGGTTTGCAAAACATATGCAGGGAAAGTTTGAGATGAGCAGTATGGGTGAACTAAAGTTCTTTTTGGGACTCCAAGTATGATAGACTGATGATGGTCTATCCATATCCCAGTCAAAGTTCACCAGGGAGTTATTCAAGAAATATGGTATGAAAAATGCTTCCACGATAAGAACTCCCATGTGCTCAAGTATGCATATAGGCAAAGATGATCCAGGGAAACCTATTATCCAACTTTGTATAGAGGTATAGTTGGCTCCCTTCTCTACCTCACTGCAAGTAGGCCTGACATTATGTATGCAACATGTGTCTGTGCTAGGTATCAGACCTACCCTAAAGAGTCTCACTATACTGCTGTGAAAAGAATCTTGAGATATCTTAAGAGCTCCCCAGATCTTGGCCTATGGTACCCTCGGAATGGGTAGTTTGCACTAACAGGCTATTCAGATGCAGATTTTGCATGCTGCAAGGAGGATAGGAAGAGCACTTCTGTCTCCTGTCAGTTTCTAGGTGGAAGGCTTGTCTCTTGGAGCAGCAAGAAGAAAACAAGTGTTGCAATCTCAACTGCAGAGTCAGAGTATATTTCAACTGGGAGGTTCTGTGCTTAGTTGCTGTGGATCCAACATCAACTCCAGGACTACAATATTCAGATAAGTAGAACTCCACTCTTTTGTGATTTTACTAGTGTAATTTCTATAGCTAGGAATCATGTCTCCCATAGTAGGACTAAGCATATAGAAATTAGGTATCATTTCATTAGAGAACAAGTGGAAAGGCAAGACATCAGCCTTCAGTTTATCTCCATAGACAAGCAAGTGGCTGATATCTTCAGTAAGCCACTAGATGAAGCAAGGTTCAACACCTTCAAATTTGAATTGGGTATGTTGAATCTTGTGTACCTTCAATTCTCTCCTCTACCATATGCAGTACTGTCTATTTGTAGATAGTACAAGGCCTTCATCAAAACAATAAAGTTAGTGTGGAACTGTTGAGGGGGAGCAAGCCCAACACCTGAAATGGGATTGAGTCAAAGTAGGGGAATCAACCCCAGAAAGATAGGAGGAGATAAACTCAACAAAAATCTCCCTATTATAGAAGTCAAAAAGGAGGAGAGGAGTTAGGGGGAAAGAAGAATAGACTTGATCAAGATCTTACCAAGCTAAGATGCAGGAAGCTCAAAGCCAGGTGGTGCTGAAGTTGCTTCAGCACAAGAATAGTAAGGATGGCTCACCCAGGAGAGCAGCATGCCAGGGGGAGTTAGTAAAATTCTCCACAGACTGGAGAAATTTGGTCACATTTCCAAACTCTAGTGATGTTACACAAGTTTTTGTTTTTATGTTAAATATACTGTGTATGTCAATGACTTGTTTTATTGATCAATCAAATTTTTGACTTCTTCAAATAGGGGAGATTATTGGGTCCATTGACCCGAATGTTCCAGATTTGTAAGATGTCAAACTATTCAATGACATACACACATAGATGTATTTGTTGTGTGCTTGAGTTCATGCATGTAAGTTGCCCTTGATTAGACAGGTGAACAAAAAGAGGAAGCTAGAAGTCAGATAATTTGACAAAGGCAAAAGCTTCGAGATAGCTGATACAGCTGAGAATAATGTCTCAGCATAACCACTGAGACAGTTGAGAACCTTAAGGCAAAGCATTGAGAAAAGTGTTGATCTCAGCAAAACCGCTGAGACAGGAGATTGTCTCAGCTGTGAAGAAGAAACCGCTGAGACAGTTGAGATGGAACCACTGAGACAAAGCCAGTAGAAATTCTCTAAGTCCAGAAGTGTTTAGTGAAGTAGGCTCACTCAACGCTTTTAAAGAAGAGCTCAGTTCAGAATCCGTCGAACTGAATTCGGAGTTCGTCAAGCTGAGCTCACCTTTCGTCGAGTTAAAGTTAAAGTTTGAGTTTCTGAGTTTGTCGAGCTTAGTTCAGAATTCGTCGAACTGATTTCAGAATTCATCGATCGCAGCTCACATTTCATTGAGTTAAAGTTAAAGTTTGAAGATTCTGAGTTCGTCGAGCTCAGTTCAGAATTTGTCGAACTGATTTTATAATTCGTCGATCTCAGCTCACCATTCGTCGAGCGTAGACAAAGTATTTCATGCCATTAAGGGAAAGCTACAATAGCGCCAGAAAGTACTATTTGTCCTCTTCTAAGGGAGGTGGTGCACACCATCCTTGGTGGGGCCCACATTCAAATTGTGTCATTGATTCAAATCAATAGATATAAAAAGAAAAGATAAATGGGGTTTAGGGTTATGAAAAACAAAGGCGGTTGGACTTCATCTTCTTCGACAAGCTTGAAAGCCAAGTCCAGCACTGCATGCCAGCAGGTAGAGAAAGATAGCTGAAGCTTTTCCAGTTCAACAAGATTGTTCTTTGGAGAACAAGGTGGATGATTCATCCAATCAGTAAGAAGAGATAGCTGTGTGAAGGGTCGTCAGACTTCAACAACAAATAGCTATTCTTTAGTACAGCAGAGAAATAGTTAGTTGTAGAAGAAGACTAATTCCTTCTACAACAAGAGAGTTAGACTTATATCTGCTCAGTTCAGCAAGGTAGACTCAGAGATTTATCTCTGAGTTAGTATTTCAATTTCTCGATTATACTCCTATAGGATTTAGATTGTCTGAATCTGAGGTGTAGGGCCTTTTATGCCTGAGTCTTAGGTGTCTAATTAGTCACTGAGGTAGGTGCCCTGCTGGGTACTGAGGTAGGATCAAGTTGTGGATCTGAGAGTAGGGTTGTTCTCCCAGCCTGTGTAGTAGGCCTTAGAGATAAGGCTTAGGTAGGTGACTGTTGAGTCACTGAGCTATAGGTGACAAATGTGTCACTGAGTGTAGATCTTGGAGGAGACTAAGTGTAGGGCCTTTTGGCCTAAGGTAGGTGACAAGTGTGTCACTGAGGTAGGTTCCTGGAAGGGCATTGAGGTAGGTACCTGGAAGGGAATTGAGCTGTAGGAGTATTGCAGCACTCTGAGAGTAAGGCCTTGTGCCTAAAGTTATAGGGCTAAGAAGCCTATGGTGAAGGCCTTAGAGATATGTCTGAGGTAGGTGGTTTGAGGACCACTGAGCTATAGGAGCACTACAGGGCTCTGAGGTAGGAACCTTTGTTGTTCTGAGGTATGGTTCTGAAGAGAACCTTAGTATAAGGCCGAGGGCCTTAGGTGTAAGCTCTGAGGAGCATTTTGGAGGAGTTTGTGCCTTGTCTAACAAAAGTTAGAAAGGTGGGAGGGAAATTGGATGTACCTAGTTGGGTAACCACTATAAATATTTATGTGCTTTGCTGTGTTGCTTGTTCTTCTCTTATATTGTAGGTACTAAGGACAAGCTCTAGATCACTTAGTAAGAAAACAACAAAAAGACTTAAGAAATTTCAAAGACCTATTCACCCCCCTCTAGGTGACTAGCTAACCTTAAAGTAATAACTTTCATATGGTACCCTAGAAATATGGATTTTGAACTAACAGGCTATTTCGATGCATATTTTACAGGCTATAAAGAGGACATGAAGAGCACTTCAGGGACCTGTCAGTTCTTGGGAGTAAGACTAGTGTCTTGGAGTGGCAAGAAGCAAAACAGTGTTGCAATCTCAACAAATGAGTCAGAATACATCTTAGTAGGTAGCTGCTATGTACAGTTACTATGGATCCAGCATCAACTCCAAGATTACAATATTTAGATAAGTAGAACTCCTTTATATTGTGTTTTTACTAGTTCAATCTCAATTGCTAGGAATCATGTCTCTCATAGCAGGACTAAGCACATTGAGATTAGGTATCATTTCAGTAGGGAGCATTTGGAGAGTGAAGACATCAGCCTTGAGTTTCTCCCTTCAGAGAAGCAAGTGGCTGACATCTTCACCAAAACACTAGATGAAGCAAAGTTCAACTCTTTCAAGTTTGAGCTGGGTATATTGAACCTGGTATAGCTTCAGTTGCTCCTTATGTTTTTATTATTGTAGGATTTATTCTTCTTGCGGGTAGATAAGTCCTTCTAGTGTTGTCAAGAAGATGATGGACTCAACTGTCCAGTAAAGAGAAGATAACATATGCTCTTGTTGATGGGTAGCAAGTCAAGATGCTCTTGTTGAGGGGTAACAAGTCCAGCAGTTGCTATAGTGGATCAAAGATCATCAATGCTGCTGCTGTGAAGTCACTGCTACTGCTGAAAGGAGAAGTGGAACAACTATGTGGATCAATGATAGCAGCTAGCTCAAGTGGATCAATGGACCACTCAAGTGTCAAGTGGCTGCAGTGATGTGTTGCATCAATGGTATCAACATAAGAGGTATGTTCTCTAGTTAACTAGGTTGATCACTTGTTTAGTAGAAGTATGCTAGGATCAAGAGATAAATTCTCCCATGATCCTATCACCTCCCTCAATATGCCTATTAAAGAATCCATAAAGGGGGAGATGTGTGGCAATACTTGAGAAAGGGGGAGAAGTGTGGAAACACTTGTAATGGGGGGAGATTGGAGATGCAGAAGCAATACTTGACCTTACTAGGTCATGTTGAGTCAGTTCATATTACTTGGAAATAATCAAGTAGTATGAGGAATGCAATGACCATATGTTGAGCCATGTTAAGTCAGTTCATAGTAGTGCTCCATTTAAGTAATAAGTGTTATAAGGAGAGTGCATATTAAATGGAGTACATTAAATTTATATGTTTTTTTAGTAATGCTTCTTAGTATTGCTGTTTGTTTTTCCTTCTTCAAATAAGGACAGATTATTGGGAATATTGCCCTCAATGTTCCCAGGACTTGATTTGAAGAGGCATCACCATCAACACTAAGAGCATAGTTGTATTTGAAGTTGTTGAAGATCATCATGTGCATGATGTTCCATGAACAAGGATAGACAAGTTATCTAAATGGTTATAACAGGTGGTCATAAGGTGGAGAAGTGGAGAGATAGAAATCTGTCTAAGTCCACAGGTGTGGAGTGAATCCAGTTCACTCAATGCCAGAAGTCAAAGAAAGATGATGGAAAGGATGAAAATCGCCTAAATCCACACGCGTTGAGTGTAGCCCGTTCACTAAATGCCAGATGCCAAAAAGTGCTGAGTAAGGTGTGGAAAGTAAAAGCCTTGTCGTCTGCAAAGAAATTTTGCTGCTAAGTCCACAAGCGTTGAGTGAGGGCAGTTCACTAAATGCCATATATCAAAAGGCGTCGAGTATAGCTGAGTCTGTCAAAGCCTCAGTATTGGCAAGATGAAAAAGAGGATAAGTCCACAGGCGTTGAGTGAAGCTAGTTCACTCAATTCCAGACAATAAAAGAATTAAGTCATGCTGTCACAAATCAAAGTCTAAGAAGAAAGAAGATAGAAAGCGGATAAGTACAAAAGCGTTGAGTGATGAAGCTTCACTCGGCGCTCTCAACGCCAGACAGCAAAAGCATTAAGTCATGCTGCTTTAGTCAAACCTTAAGAAGAAAGAAGAAAGAAAGCAGTTAAGTACAAAAACGTTGAGTAATGAAGCTTCACTCGATGCTCTCAACGTCGGACTTCAAAAGAGTTGAGTGATGTAGCTTAACTTAACGCTCTCAATGCCTCAACAAGCTGGCAGAATTTAGAGAAACAGCTAAGAATAAATGCATTGAGTGATGAATCTTCACTCAACGCTCTCAATGCCTAGCAAATAAAGAGTTGTAGCTAAGTCCAGGGGCATTGAGTGATGCCAATTCACTCAACAGACTCAATGCCTGGCAGTGCAGGAAAGATTGCCTAAGTCTAGAGGTGTTGAGTGAAGCCAGTTCACTCAACGCACTCAACTCCTATAGTGAATCTGAGAAATTGGCTAAGTACATAACTAATGACGTCAGCTAAAGTCAACAAAAGTTAAGAGAGTTCAAATTACTTGCGGGAAAGCTACATAACATGCAAAATAACACCGGAATCCTACTGTACGTCTTCTTCTATTAATGCAAGTTGCAGCTGTCAACTGAAGGTGGTCCCCAATGCTTCTTGGAGCCATTAATTGGCAGAACATTAAAGGGATAAGTTCACAAGGAGAACCTAAACTTTTAGGGTTTTATACTTTACACAAAGTTGCGGCTGAACTTCATATTCCTCGCCATTGTTGTCAAGCAAGAATCTTGATATCATTCCAGCTGATATAAAATTTCTTTCCAGATAGCTATAGAATTTTCTTCTGCTACAGCATGGTCAGATAAGCTTTTGATAAAGAAAGAGAAGCAATGCCTTGAGTTTTCTGTATGTTCAGGTTAGTTGTTTGAAGAAATCAAGATCTGTCAAGTCTTCAATTTTCTTCATCAAGTTCAGAAACAAGTTTTCGAGGTTATTCCAACAAAGGCAGCTATTTACTGAAGATCATTCTCTTGTTGCTCAGAAGAATATTAGGGCTGACATAACTCAGCTTAGGAAGAAGATACAGAGAAATATCTCTGTGTCAAATCAACACAAACAAAACCCCTTTCATTTCTTTAGGATCCTTTTGGATCTGATTTGTAGCGCCTTTGTGCCTGAGATAGGGCAGATTTGCCTGAGTGTAGGATCTAGTTTTGGATCTGAGCTGTAGGACCTTTGGGTCTGTAGTAGGATTCTTTTGTATCTGAGCTGTAGGGCCTTTATGCTTGAGGTAGGGCAGTTTGCCTAAGTTATAGGAGAACCATCCTTACTGAGTGTAGGACCTTTGGGTCTGAGTGTAGGATCAAGATTTGGATCTAAGGTAGGGCCTTATGCTAGAGCTGTAGGAGAGTCATTCTCTCTGAGGTAGGGCTATCCTCCATAACTAGTACTTAGATTTAAGTATGAGGTAGGTGATCATTTGATCACTAAGTTGAAGGAACAAATTTTCTCTGAGGTAGGGCTTTGTGCCTGAGTTGTAAGTCTTGGAGGATACTGAGAGATCTTGAGGTATCTGTGGTGTAAGATCTAAGGAGCTGAGTTTTTGGAGAAGTTCCTTGTCTAACAAGAAGTTAGAAAGGTGGAAGGAGAGTGGATGTACCCATAATATGGGGAACAACTATAAATTATGTGTGTTCTTTGTGGTTTGTCTTGAAAGCATATAAATACTAACTAACTTCACACTAATTTAAAGATAATAATAAAAGATTAGAAAACATTTTCACCCCCCCCACCTCTCTAGGTGTTTAGCTACCTTAGAATTAAAGACATTCAATAACATGTAAGCATCGAATTTCTACATGAGTGCTTTGTCTAGGGATGTGTGAATAGTGTAAAGTCATTACGCCACCTAAATGCTCACGCATAGCTAGGGGCATATTAATATGCATTATATGGTCTAGTCGCACTCAGTAGCTAAGTACTTATAGATTTGACACATCATGATAAAGTCAGATAATATTAACGGGGATTAAAAATCCTAAATCAAACATTGCACCTAATCATTATGCTCTAGGTTCTAGTCATGCGTATCCTAAGAAAGAACGATCCACAGTTTTTTTGTTCGGGTTTTTTTGTTTATATATATATATGTATGTTTCTATTTTTTTTAAAACGATTAAACGAATCAAACGAAGCAAATTGAAAATCAAGACATGTTTTTGGAGTTTTGCGATTTTTCATTTATTTTATTTTTTTGATTGTAAGATAAACGAAAGTGGAAAACAAAAACAAAATCAAAAACACACAAAACAGATCAAATCAAATATAGTAGATGATGTAGCGTGATCAAATAGTGAGATCCAAAACACCCAGTTCTAATCGAAGTAAAGAAAAACAAGCATCAGTGAGGGGTTTGGTGAAGATATCAGTTAGTTTATCGTCGGTTCCAATAAAGCTCACTCTCACATTCTCTTTCGTAATGTGGTCCCGGATGAAATTATGGCGTACATATATATGTTTGGAACATGAGTGATATACTAGATTATTCGTCAAGTCTATGACACTTTGTTTTCACACTTAAGGTTAATGTTTTTTAAATTTTATGTTGAAGCCCTCTAACATTTGTGACATCCAAAGCACTTGTGCACAACAACTTCCTAAGGAAATATACTCGGCTTCAGCAGTGGAGAGGGAAAGTGAGTTTTGTTTCCTACTTGACCAAGAAACTAGTGTAGGACCTAGGATGTGACAGGTACCACTTCTGCTCTTGCAATCGAGTGAACATCTAGCATAATCAGAGTCGGAATACCCATGGAGCGTGAAGTCGGTGGTGTGGACCAAGGACCAAGATTTTGGGTTCCTATAAGATACCTAAAGATGTGTTTAACAGCTTTGAAATTAGATTCTTTACGATTGGCTTGATATCTAGCACAAAGAAACACCGCGAATGTAATATCGGGTCTATAAGCACTTAAGTAAAGAAGTGATCTGATCATTCCTCTACATGAAGTTTTGTCCACCGAAATGCCACCTGTATCCTTTCTTAATTTTAGAGATGCGCTTAATGGAGTTTTACCTATTTCATATTTTCAAAGTTGAATCACAGAAGCATATCTTTTAGGTATTTCGATTGACTTATAAAAATTTCATCATTTCATTGAGAAATTTAAAATCCTAAGAAATATGTTAACTCTCAAACTAAGCTCATTTCAAATTTAGATTGCATTATGGTGACAATTTCATTACATAGATTTTCATTTGTGCCACCAAATATAATATCATCAACATAAATTTGTAATAGAGTTAGATTGAGATTCTCATGCTTCACAAACAGTGTAGTGTCCGCACTACCCATCCTAAAACCATCCTCTGGGAGAAAAGTCATGAGCATATCATAACAAGCATAGGGTGCCTATTTCAGTACCTATAAGGTTGAAAGTGGGGGATAGATCTGATTTACACTAGAGAGGGGTAAATTGTGTATATTAAAAACTTTAATTTATTTTTATAGCGGTTATAAAGTAAGTGATAAATATATATATATATAAAGAAAAAAACACAGCACACAAATAAAGGAAGTAAAGCAATCACAGACGACACAAGGAAATTTATAGTGGTTCCCCAATAAATTTGGGTACATCCACTCTTCTACCACCCTGGTAAGAATCCACTACAAGTTTTTGATCAGGTGCCCTACCACCAGAAGATCTATTTTTTATGGGAGATCTTGCAACCCTTTGAGCTTTTGACCAGGTGCTCAAACACCAAGCTTAAGTATTTTGATTAGGTGACTTAAGAACTAAGAGGTCAACTTTTAAAAGGAGTTATAACCCTGTACACAGTTTAGGAAGTAAACTATAACTTGATGATGTCTTCTCTTTCAAATATCTTTGAGAAGACTAAGTGGATTGTTAAAGAAAAAATGCTCCCCCTAATTTGAGTAGAGGTTTGAGATTAGGAGGGGAGGCTTTTCTTTAGGGTGTAGGCCTTCTTGTATTTAACTAATGATGACATTGCACTTGCAGAGACTGAAGTAGAAAATCTGTTTAAAATATGTTGATCTATATTGATCTATTAATTAACTCATTAACCCTTTAGCAACAATCTTCTGAAATTATATATAGAATGCTTGAGGTGAATTCAAATATATGAATTAAATCCATTCTGAAACGTCTGAAGCATCTTTAAGAATTGTAACTGCCCTTGGGAATCAATTAGAATAATAAATCTGTGATAAATCCATATTTAATGCTGCCAGAAATGGCTATATTAATTAAGAATATTTAGCATTAAATTCCAGAGTGTAACTGACTAAAATTAAGTCATTTAAAACCATTCTTCCTTCAGTAAATAAAACTATTTGAACACTGCGAAGAAATCGTCGAACACAGCAAGGAATTCGTTGAGTAGAGCTTAGAGTTCGTCGAACTTCGCCTGGAGTTCATCGAGCTAAGCTTTTGTGAGGAGATCAATGTTCATCGAACAGAGCTCAACATTCATCGAGCAAAGCTTAGAGTTAGAACTCTGAGTTCGTCGAACTGAGCTCTGCGTTCGTCGAACTGAGTTAAGCTTTCATCAAACAGAATCCTTCATTCATCGAACTGTATTTCTCTGGAATTCTTCTGAGGTAGCAACCCTGGAAATAATAACCTATGACCCTAGAATATACAAGTTGGGTCAAACTAATCATCCTAAACAAATGATAGTGATTCTATCCTAAATCAGTAAAAAGGTTCCAACAATCTCCCCCTATTTGGGTGAGGATACTCTCTAAAGAGAAAAACACAAAGCAGAAAATATCTACCAGAATTAAAACTTTCAGCAGATATATAGAAAGTGCTTTGAGAGTTCAAAAACAATAACACAGTTAAAAAAACATAAGATACGAAATCAAGAGTCTTTCTTAGGAGCATTGGAAGGAGAATCTGAAGATGGTTTTGTGAAGACTAGCTTCCTGTTTGGATCTACAGCTTCCCTTTGGCTCATCTTTATATCCTGACAGCCAATGATCCTCAGAAAGGTTGTTCTGGGAACTACTGCCTCTAGATGCAAATTCATGTACTTGTTCAAATTGAACAAGATTTTCTTTGAATATCTGTCAAGCTCCTTCGTCCTATAAGAGGACATGGTGGTGAACTGAGAGGTGTACTGCCTTTTTCTCTAGCTTTCTTAATTTGTGAGAGAGCAACCATCTCTTTAAACCTTGCCATTCTGAAATCTGGATCCATCTCTAGATCATATACTGGTGAAGGTGGCCTTTCTTGGCTAGATAGCTGTTACTGACTGCTTTGACTTAATTTCTATTGCTAATTGCTTTGAGAATTTGACCTTGAAGGTCTATCCTGACTTTCCTGAGAAGCTCTTGAATAATGATGAGAAGTAGGCTTTTGAGAAGAAATATTACCAGAAGACCCTGCTGTTGGAGGAGGAGGTCCTCTCCTAGACCTTGGAGGTGAATGATACCTCTTGATTTTCTTCCTCCTTTTCTGCTCATTTTTAGAGTATCTTATTTAATGTGGATGGTCTGGTGTAAGAGTAATCCCATGCAGAATATAATAAGGGATATCAGTTGTAGATGAAGGTTGAGGAGCAACCTTGATTTGAGCCTTTTTCTTGATTTTTCTTTTCTTAGAATTTGAATCTTATGACTCATCAGACTCTACATCATCATCAGATTCTTCTTCAGACAGATCATATAAATCATCTATCTGTTTAATCAAAGCAGAATCATCCTTAACTTGAACTTCTTTCAGTTTATATATAATATCTGTATCAGCTTGTGTATGAACACAATCATCTTCTTTTTCCATATCTTCAAAGAGAATATCATAAAAATTGGGCATTGGAGATTCATCCCATACAAAAGTAGGAGGGTAACAAGCCTGCTCCATAATATCTATTATATTATAAGCTACTACAGTCTCTAGGACTGGATTATTACTAGTAGAAAAAACTTCATGGTTGTTCCTTAGCTGTTCTAAAATGGAAAGATCAACAGGGGCAGTATAACATACTATAGCTATAGAAAGATCATTGTCAAAAACTGGAAAATGACTATGCAGAGTATCAAAAAATGATAATAAAGAATGTAAGTTGACTGTGGGATGAATAAAGGTATCACCAACAGTAATAACTTCTGGTTCTGCTTCTTCTGCTTCTTCAACTTAACTGATCATCTATGAATCTAGAATAACAATAAAAACTGCTGGTGCTTGACTGTCAGGAGCTTCTGCTACAACTAGAACTACTATAGCTTCTTCATAAAAAATCTCCCCTACCTAGATCTAGGGAGATCTGAATCTAAGCCCCCAGAAGAAGTGGAAATTATAGGAGGAAAGCTGAGAAGATAGGGCAGAGATAGTTTCAACTAGAGGAGCCACTACTTCATCTATCTATTTCTTGAGAGTGGGAGTAATGAATTCAATTAGATTTGAAGCAATGGAAGAAAAATCCAAATATATAAACTGATCTGTTTGCACAGGTAGAAGAAGAGGGAGTAGATCTGTATGTACAAATTTGATAGATAGTGAAGGCTTGAGGAATAGATGAAGGAGGTATGACAGGAGGAATGTCATCAGGAATGATTTCCTAGATTGGTGAATGTGTTGGAGATATATGAGATTGAGGTGGAGATGAATGTAGTAGAGAGAAGTGAGGAGGAGATGAGAGTAGTGGAGATGAAGGTGGTGACAGATGAATGGGTGATTCTGGATGAAATAAAGTGGATGGGATATCTTCAGATTTATTAGGTGGTAGAGGGGACTGAGGAAGAGGGGAATCATCATGTGGAGTTGATGATGGAACTTGTTCAGATAGATAAGGTTGATGAGATGGAGAGGACTGCCTAGGAGAATGATGTGGAGATGGTAGGGGAGAAGAAATATGAGGAGCAGAAACTTCTGCTGGAGTTAGGAGAGTGGCATTAACAACCCTTATGCTTTCAGAAGTAATCCTAGAGGAGGTAGCCCTGGATTACTTAGGGATCACCCTCTCCCATCTTCCAATGAGGGTAGTGATTAGCCTTTTTGAAGCATTAATATAAATGGTCTGGGAGACCAAAAGTTCAGGACACTTAGCATGTAAGAAAATCCCCAAGATTCTGCCATAACTAACATCCTTTTTATTAATCTTTTTCTTAATGGAATCAAACAAGATATATCCCCAATTCACAGTATTCTGATTAACCAAGCACACATCAAGAGAAACTGGTGCCTGGTTACATAATCATGAGCAGAATGTTTGCCCAACCGAACCTTACTAACAATATGGGCTAAGAATTTATATTCAATTGAAAAATTCTTTTTTAGTAAATGGTTAGGGTTTCCTTGTGAATGACCCAACCTTTCTAGCATTTCATCAAACTCAGAACTATATAACTTGATGTCATCTTCAACATTAAAGAAAATAAAAAATTTCAGAAAGAATTTCAGGAGTGAGAGGAACCTGATTTCCTGAAATAGACCAAATAATATTTGAAGTATCTTGAATCTTGGTTGTATGTACCCATTCTTTGATCTCAGCTATTGGAAGTTTGATCCTTGTAATCATAAATACCATAGATTCTGAGCCTCAAATAATTTCAGTATGTACTGGAAGATTTGATCAGAATGACTAAATGATTCAATGTCTATGTCGAAGCCTGCATCGAATTTCATCGCTGAGACGATTGCCTAAGAAATCACCATTTTCCTCCAAAACAGAGAGATCAAGTGCAAGGGAAAATTGAGAAAGCATGGGATAGAGTTCAATGAAAACCTAATTATAAGTTTTCAGAAGTTGAAAAGGCGAACTCTGCCCGACGAAAAATAAAACCTCGAACACTTGTTTGACGAATATTCTCAAAAGAAATACATTTCGTTGATCTCCGGTCGACGAAAGTTTTGCAAAAGGAAATACATTTTGTCGAGATCCATTTGATGAAAAGTAATTTAAACTAATCTATCAATCTTCATTCGACGAAAGTTTCTTTTAAGAAAGTTCGTCGATCTCCGTTCGACGAATGGTGTCCAATTCGTCGAGCGCAGGACAAAAATCAAATTAATGACTCTCCATTAATCATTCCTAACTAATTGAAGAAAAATATATGTTTCTTTTCATCTAAAGGTTTAGTGAAAATATCAGCTCTTTGAAAATTAGTTTAAATAAAAACAAGATTAATTTTATTTTTGTTTACATTGTCTCTAAGAAAATGATGCCTAATTTCTATATGCTTAGTCCTACTATGAAGGACTAGATTCTATGCAATTGATATTGCACTAGTATTATAACAAAATATTCTTGATTTATTTAAGTTATAACCATAATCTAGGAGCTGGTTTTGAATCCACAAAATCTATGAACAACAACTACCAGCTGCAATGTATTCAGCTTCAGCAATTAAAGTAGAAATAGATGTTTGCTTTTTGCAAAACCATGACATAAACCTATCACCAAGAAACTGACAAGTTCCTAATATTCTTTTTCTATCAACTATGCATTCAACATAGTCAACATCTGTGAATCAAGTTCATTCAAATCCTAACTCAATAGGATACTAGAGTCCTAGATTAGGGAAACCTTTTATATATCTCAAAATTCTTTTTACTAAAATTAGGTGAGATTCTTTAGGATTTACTTGGAACCTAGCACAAATACAGGTGGCAAACATAATGTCAGGCCTACTTGCTGTTAAATATAATAGGGACCCAATGATTGTCCTATATATTTTCTGATCAACAGGTTTACCCTGCTCATCATTATGAACTACAGCATTAGAGGGCATGGTTGTTTTCATAGTTGAGGCATCTGACATCCCAAATCTTTTAATTAGCTCTTTAGCATATTTATATTGAGATATAAAAATACCATCAGGAGTTTGCTTCACTTGTAAACCAAGGAAGTAGGATAATTCACCCATGCTACTCATTTCAAACTTTGAATGTATTAGGTCAGAAAACCTTTTGCAAAGTTTGGAATCAGTAGAACCAAAAATTATGTCATCTACATATATTTGAACTAGTAAAATTTTTTTATTTATGATGTCTAACAAATAATATTTTATCTACCATGCCTCTACTAAATTTATTTTCTAAAAGAAAACTAGCAAAAGTCTCATACCAATCTATTGGAGCTTGTTTAAGACCATAAAGGGCTTTGTTAAGTTTAAAGACATGGATAGCATGAGTTGCAGAGATAAAACCTGAAGGTTGTTCAACATAAACTTTCTCTTTGAGTTCTCCATTTAGAAAAGCACTCTTCACATCCATCTGATATACTGTGAATTTCTTGAATGTTGCAAATGCAAGAAATATTTTGATAGCCTATAATCTTGTAATAGGAGCAAAAGTCTGATCAAAGTCTATGCCTTCCTTTTGTGAATATTCTTGAGTTACCAATCTTGCTTTATTTCTTACAATAACTCCTTGAGCGTCCAACTTATTCCTGAAAACTCATTTGGTTCCAATGACTGGATAGTCTTTAGGTCTTGGAACTAAGTCCCAAACTCTACATCTCTCATACTGATTGAGTTCCTCTTGCATTGTAATGATCCAGTGGAAATCTTATTCTGCATCTTTGATAGATTGAGGTTCAATCTGAGAAATAAAATAAGCATGCATCTGATCTTGATTCAATTGCTGCCTTGTTTGAACACCAGCTGATATGTCTCCAATCATTTGAGATCTAGGATGATCTCTAAGTGTGACAAAGTCAGCGGGTAGAGTTGGTTCTTCTACTACTTGTGATGCTAATTCTTCTTGTGGAATTTCATTGACCACAACATTTTCAGCATACATTTCATGATATTCTTCATCACTGACATCATCAGCAACCTATTGAGAAGGATGTAATGTATCATCTTGTGTTTGGATTAATTTATCCATTTTCTCACATAGATTTGGTACTTGAAAAAGAATCTATGGTAGAGATATTTCTCTCCTTGTCAAACATATTAGTCTCATCAAAAGATACATGTATTGATTCTTCTATCTTAAGGGTAGATTTATTAAACACTCTATAAGTCTTGCTAACTTGAGAATATCCAAGAAATTTTCCCTCTGCAGCTTTGACTTCAAATTTCCTTAAATATTTCTTGTCATTATTATGTATATAACATTTACAACAAAAAACTTTGAAATAATTGACTTTAGGTTTCTTATTTTTAAGTAATTCATAGGGAGTCTTACCCTTTAGTTTATGAATTAGACTTTTGTTAAGAACATAGTTTGTTGTGCTTACTGTCTCTGCCCAAAAGGATAGGGGTAAGTTAGCATCCACAAGTAATGTTCCAGCAGATTCAATTAGGGTTCTATTATTCCTTTCAGCTACCCCATTTTGTTGAGGAGTTATAGGAGCAGAGAAACAATGCATGATATATTCCTTTTCACAGAATTCTTTCATCAAAAGAGATTCATACTCAGTGCCATGATCACTTCTTATCAATGCAATCTGAATAGAGTACTTAATCTTGATGTTCCTAAGAAAGTTTGTAAGAATTTAAAAGTTATTTGACTTATTTCTAAGAAAGAACACCCAAGTGAATCTTCAGAAATAATCAACAATAACTAAGGTACATGACTTTCCTCCCAAACTTTATACTGCAATAGGTCCAAAAAGGTCCATATATAGAAAATACAAAATCCTGGGTGAATCACTTTTAGATATGGATTTAAAACTATTTTTGGTTTGCTTGCCTAATTGATAAGCCATGCAAAGTCCTTCCTTCTTGTAAGAACCAGAAGATAGTCCTCTAACAAGGTTGTCCTTATATTATTTAGCAATAGTCCTAAGGTTTATATGACCTAATATATTTTGCCATAATTCATTTGTTTTACTTATTTGACTAAACAGGCTAATTTCAGATTTAGTAGAGTTGAAATTAACAAGATATATATTACCCTGTTTAACCCCAGTTAAAACTATTTTGTTTTTAACAGATGTAATAAATCATAATGACTTATTAAAAGATACCTGATAACCTTCATCACATATTTGACTTATGGAGATAAGGTTATGCTTGAGACCTTTCATATAAGCTACCTTCCTGAAGGTAACTGCTCCAACCTTGATAATGTCATAGCCTTCTGTCTGTCCACAGTTGGAGTCTCCAAAAATGAATTTAGGTCCAAGCTTTATTTTGAAGTCTCTTAAATTCTCTTTTCTACCTGTCATATGTTTTGTGCATCCACTATCCAAATAACATTATTCCTCTATGGTAGGATAGTTCTTTTACTACATAAAACAAATTAGGTTTTTTTGACCCAGGTTACCTTGTGTCCTATTTTTCTTTCATAATGATTTTAAATATAAGAACACTCAGGTTGATCCTTATAACCAAGTGGATGATATCTTCTAGGAGGGATGATCCACTGAGTAAAAGGATTTATAAATTCTTGTGTTTGATTATACTGTTGAAAAGAATTAAAATTTCTATTTTGAAAAGCTAGGTTCGACGAATTATATTGAGTTCGTCGAGTTGAGTTTGAAGAATGGAAGTGAGTTCGTCGAGCTCCATTCACAGAATAATAATGTTCATTTTATGCGTTCCACATTCGTCGACCGTAGTTTGACGAATCATATTAATTTCATCGAGCACCATTTGAATAATTATACTCAAGTTCTGTGTTCATAGTTCGTCGAGCTCTGTTCTACGAATAGTATTTATTTCGTCGAGCTCGGTTCGACGAATTATTTTGAACATGATTTTTGTGGAAATTTTTATTCTGATTTGGAATAGATTTTAATTTAAGAACCTCATTGTTTTTATCTGTGATAGCTAGTACTTCTTTTCCTTTGGCAGAAATAAATTTTATAGGTGTAGATAAAATATTTTTTTGTAAAAGATGAGGTTGAATTGATGAAGCTCCCAAGCCTAGTTTGCCATTTAGCCTGTCATTAACTATGCTTGTGATACTCATCAGTTTTATGCTTCTCCCATTAAGGGATTTTTCAAACTTCCTTGCCTCAAATAATTTATTTTCTAAGAAAACTACTTATTCCTTAAGAATTTTTAACTCTTCTTTAAGTTTTATGTTTTCTGAAGATAGATTACTTAGTTCAGTTAATTTCTCTCTGAGAAGTTTTATCACCTTCTCAAATTGTATTAAGTCTTTACATAGTAATTTAAAATCTGTTTTAAATTGTTTTGAAGTAAATTCAAAGGTAGAGATTACCTGGTCTTCTTCAGACTCAGATTCATTATCTTAATTGCTGCATGATGCATTTATTGTCATCAGACAGACTTCTTTGGCCTTTGCTTCCTCTTCATCTTCACTTGAACTGGATGAAGATTGAGTTTCTGATTCACTCCAAGTTTCAGCAACAAAACCTTTCTCTTTCTTTTTGTGTTTACCAGAAGAGGGTTTGTTGGAGTACTTCTTGTAGTCTTTATCCTTCTTCTTATCCTTCTTTTGATTTTCAGGACACTCATGAAGATTGTGTCCTGGTTTCTTGCAACCATAACGAACAATTTATTTAGTTGGTGTTTTATCATACCTTAGTTTGTCTTATTTTCTGTAAGATCTTCTCCTGATGTCTTTTCTTGTTATCTTGTAGAATCTTTTAGCCATAGGAACCATAAGATCTTCATTCTGTGGAAGAATTTCTGCTACTTCTGTTTCTTTGAAAGCTATGCTCTTCTCCTTCTTTACTAAAGGTGAAGTCATTTGTTCAGCTTCCCTTATTTCGATGAGCTGCTCATAGGATTTGAGCTTGCCCAACAAAGTTTCAGTTGAAATCTCATTTACACTCCTGGATTCTCTAATTGGCCAGATTCCTTAATCCCATGTGCTAGGGAAATATATGAGAATCTTATCACTGACCTCTGTCAATGTAATACCCTTTTCCAAAGATTTCAGCTCAATAACTATGAGACTGAGTCTTGTGTACATATCTGCAACTGACTCACTTTCTCCCATTTTGAAATTCTCATACTGAAAAATCAAGGGGGATCTTCTGTCCTTTCTTTCATCAACTGATCCAGCAACCATTGCATTGAGGGAGTCCTAGATTGCTTTAGCAGAGGTGCATTCAACAACCTTCTTAAAAATGTCATATGACATTGGTTGGGCTAAAATGTTTATATCCTTGGCATCAACAATTTTTGCTTTCTTCTAGGCTTCTATCCATTTAGGAGGTGGAACAACATTGGTGCTTGTTGTTGCTAATGGTAGAGGTGGACCTGTCAAAAAAGAGTAATAGATATCTTCATCAATAAAGTTCATGTATAATCTAATCCTTGCCTTCCATAGTGCAAAATTATTAAGGTTGCACACAGGAGGTCTAGTGCTTGAATACTCTTTATTTTGTGCCATGATAAGAAAAACAAACAAGAGAAAATAAGATCTATATAATCTGTTGGTTCAGGTGTTAGCCTGCAAAAGAAAAGAACTAACCTCTGATACCAATTGAAAGTGAGGGATAGATCTGATTTACACTTGAGGCGAGAGAATAGTGTATATTAAAAACTTTAATTTATTTTTATAGTGGATTTAAAGTAAGTGTTATATACATATATAAAGAAAAAATCACAGCACACAAATAAAGGAAGTAAAGCAATCATAGATGACACACAAAAATTTATAGTGGTTCCACAATAAATATGGGTACATCCTCTCTTCTAGCACCCTAGTTGGAATCCACTACAGGTTTTTGATTAGGTGCCCTGCCACCAGAAGATCTATTTTTTATGGAAGATCTTGCAACTCTTTGAGCTTTTGACCAGGTGCTCAAAAACCAAGCTTAAGAGTTTTTATCAGGTGACTTTGGAACCAAGAGGTCAACTTTTGAAGGGATTTATAACCCTGTACACAGTTTATGAAGTAAAATAAAACTTGATGATGTCTTCTCTTTCAAATATCTCTGAGAAGACTAAGTGGATTGATGAAGCAAAAAGCTCCCCTTGATTTGAGTAGAGGTTTGAGATCAGGAGGGGAGGCTTTTCTTCAGGGTGTACGCCTTCTTTTATTTGACTGATAAAGAGTTTGCACTTGTAGAGACTGAAGTAGAAAATCTGTTAAAAATATGTTGATCTATATTGATCTGTTAATTAGTTGATTAACCCTTTAGCAGTAATCATCTGAAAGTATATATAGAATGCCACAGGTGAATTCAAATATTTGAATTCAATCCATTCTGAAACGTCTAAAGCATCTTTGAGAATTGTAACTGCCCTTGGGAATTAATTAGAATAATAACTCTGTGATAAATTCATATTAAATGCTGACAGAAATGCCTATATTCATTAAGAATATTCAGCATTAAATACCAGAGTGTAACTGACTGAAATTTAGTAATTTAAAACCATTTTTCCTTCAATAAATAAAACTTCTTGAACACTGCAAAGAAATCGTCGAACACAACAAGGAATTTGTCGAGCAGAGCTTGGAGTTTGTCGAACTTAGCCTGGAGTTCTGTCGAGCTGAGTTTTTGAGAGGAGATCAATGATAAGTTATAATTATACCTACTTTTATAGTATTGTTATTATGATATTTTACTTTATTTTTGCCCTTTTTTGTTTGTTTTATTCAGTAAATTGTTCATATTATGAAAATTTTACTTCTAACTTAGTTAGCTATTTTGTTAATAACTAGCGTCATATCAACACGTTCAATACACGTACTTGTAATAGAAACGTACCAGTACCAGAAACATACTCGGTACCGACACACAACTTAATAACTAGCGTCATATCAACACGTTCAATACACATACTTATAACAGAAACGTATCAGTACCAGAAACATACTCGGTACCGACACACAACTTAATTGCCCCTGTCATTGCCTGACACGCCCGTGTTAAGCACTCAACGCCTTCGGCCAATCGAAAAACTACGATTTTACTGTTCAACACTCAACGCAATCATGTCACACCCGTGTCCAAGCAATGTCACGCCCGTGTCGAGGTCGACACTCAACTCTTTTTCACACTCAACGTTGCCTACATCAGAACTGCCAGCTGTCCAAGTCATGCCCCCCAACATGCCCGTGACAAGCTTATCATGCCCGTGACCGCAACGTGTCCCTTCCAGAAGCTTCCAGCTCGTCGATCGGCGTCCGAAGATCGTCGACCACTTCTTGACACGCCCGTAACTGACACTTGTCACGCCCGTGACCGCCACGTGTCACCTTCCCGAACCTTCCAGAACGACGCCAGCTTGCCGAAAGAAGCCAAGTCAAACACGGCAGCTGTGACACGCCCCCTGTCACGCCCGTGACCAGGGCGTGTCACACCCGAAAATTTGCCTATAAATAAAAATTTTCTGTAATGCCCAAGGGTTCACTTTTTTGAGTCAACTTTAGTGTGTCTTCTTGTGGGCTGCCCTTGGAGTTTCCAATCCAATGTAAGGAGAACTTTCTCCCCCCTCCCTTCTTATGTTTGGTTTAGCTTTCTCTTTAGCTTTGTAATAGTTTGTAATAGCTTAAATTATGGAAATAAAAATGTTGTTTTTTTGTATCTCTTTACTTGGAATGAAAATGGATTTGGGTGTCTCATTTTTCTTCTTCTTTTTATCCTTCTGTTCATCTTTGTTCATCTTTATGAAAGTGTGTGTGTGTGTATGAGTGTAACTTGTTTTAATCTTTCATGCTTTCAATATATTGTAATGTTAGGTTTCATTATATGCTTTTATCTAAAAAATTAGCCGTTATAATGGCAAAATTTTGTTTAAGTGTTCTTTCCAAAATCAAAGTTGTATTGAAAATCCTTTAAAAGTCTTACATTTTCATTCCTATGAAATTGTAAAAGTGATTTTAAAGTGTTTTGTTTTTTTTACTTAGCTTTGTCTTAGGATTGTAAAACTTTTTTTTCCTTTAATTTTTATTTTCACTTTTTCATCACTTTTATGGAATCCTAAGAATGAAAATATAAACATTTTAATTTTTCAACAACTTTGATTTTAACTTTGTTTTCAAAAAACTTTTGCTTCTTTAAATTTTATTTCATCTTTTTATGTGTTTTTAGCATGTTCTAAGAATAGAAATTAAGTTGTTTTAATTTTTAGGTAACTTTGTTTTTTTTTTCATTTTTACTTAGTGTGTGTAAGTATATGAGACTAACTTTTCATGTTTTCTTTCATGCTTTCTTAAATCACGTAGAGTGCGTGAGTGTAGGTGATAACTTTTATTGCTTTGTTTTAATGCTTTCTTCAATTATGTTGAGTGTGTGCGTGTATGTGATAATTTTATTGCTTTCATTCTCCCGCCCACACATTCGAGCCGGGACTCGCAATTTTATCATTTTCTCAATTATGTAGACTATGTGCGTTTGTGCATTTATTTCTGCCTACTCATTAAGAGTTAAACGGCGCTCTGCTTTAATTTTCTTCCCACTCATTTGTGTGGGACTTGTAATTTTCATTTTTTGTAACTTAGTTTCTTTTTATTTATGCATTTATTTCCGCCTACTCGTTAAGATTTAAATGACGCATTGCTTTAATTTACCGCCTACTCAGTTTTGAGTAGGACTTGTACTTGCATTTATTTTCAGCCTACTCAGTTTTGAGTAGGACTTGTACTTGCATTTATTTCCCGCCTACTCATTTGAGTAGGACTTGCTTTATTTAATTTCTTTATGGTTTTGAAGTGTGCGTGAGTGCCTGCATCAATTAGCCTTCAATTTATCTAAATGTCCTGTTTTTTTGTGTTTTCTCTTATAAATGTGTAGTACTTAATTTCAAACTCACGTTTCACTAAAAACCATAAAGTCGTCCCCATACCGATGAGTGGTTAATCTTTATTAGCTTTCGGCATCGAAGAGCATTGGGACATATAAAATGATTTGAAATAATTAAAGAACTTTATTTTTATTTTTATTTAAGGACTTAAGGTTTGCCCCGGGTTAACGACGCATAGGACCACAAAATCGATGTGTGGGCTCTATTTCTGTTATCCATATGCAATGCCGAGAGGCTGCACGTATGGACCGATCCCCCTTGGGTAAATAGAATTGCGTACATACCCTCAAAAGAGGATGATCGTAGTTCTACCGAATTGGGTTCCCCACCCAATAGCGGTGTTCTTAGCGTAAAGCAAGCATTAAGAGGAATCCTTCATCAGTCTAACGATCAGTCGAATAGTCTTAATGTTCAGGTGAGCAATATTCCTAGAGATAAGTGCGCTCATATTTATGGAACCTCTATGGCCAAGTGCCTTTTATTAATTTAAAAACTAAGTTCAATAATTATTAAGAATTATTTTAGTCTTAATTCGATACGATGTTGAGCGTTAACCCGTCATCGAACTAACTTAGTAAAATTCTGCTCTCTTTCTTTCCGTTTTAATTAAACTAAAAATCACACCTTACTGATAGTAAGATAATAGTCTTCCTGGAAGAGTAAATATAATCAACGCGCCTCCAAGAATAATACGACCTCGGTATTCTCCCGAATACCAAGTACTACGCGATATGTGCACTTGCCTCCTCTCGTTAGAAAACTCGATCTTCTAACAAGGCTCGCGGAATCTGAGCATATTGAACCACCCACAGTCGGTCTATGTTCTGCAGCCATCAAGTTTTTGGCGCCGTTGCCGGGGAGCACGGTTGTTATATCGAATCTGAGACTCTATTAATTTTACTTTATTTTCAAATAAAAATTTTATATAAAAAAAAATCCTTCCCCCTTCGTTGTTTTTTAGGGTGTATGACCTGTGGACAACCTTCGAGTTCTGAAAATCTTGAATTCGACCCTGAGATCGACCGCTCTCTTGCGCGTATCCGATCTCTATGTCAAATTCCATTTTTAGACCCCGCAGAATCCACCAGAGAACCCTCTTTCTCTTCTATGGCCGACCCAAATAATGCCCAAGCGGCCGAGCGTACGATGTCTTACTATGCTCGACCCAACTTGGATGATACGGGGTCGAGTATTGTTCGGCCTGCTGTGGCGAACAATAATTTTGAAATGAAGTCAACTGTTATACAAATGATCCAAAATTCCGTGCAGTTCGACGGATAACCGGATGAGGACCCAAATAACCACTTGTCTATTTTTTTAGAAATTTGCGATACTTTAAAGATTAATGGCGTCACTGATGACGCCATTCGTTTGCGCCTCTTTATATTCTCTCTTAAGTCCAAGGCCAAGGAGTTGTTGGTCTCCCTCCCGCGGGGATCCATCACGACCTGGGCGGAGTTGGCAGAGAAATTCCTTACTAAATATTTTCCGCCAGCAAAATCTGCTAGATTACGGGCGGACATATCCTCCTTTGTGCAAAACGACTCCGAGCCTCTTTATGAGACTTGGGAGCGTTTTAAGGAATTTCTCCGCTAGTGCCCGCACCATGCGCTATCAACGTGGTTGCAGGTACAGATTTTTTATAATGGACTGAACAGTCAGACACGTCAAATGATTGACGCGGATGCCGGGGGCACTCTAAATAATAAGACCCCCGAGGCCTCCCACGCTCTTTTTGAGGAAATGGCTATGAATGTCTATCAATAGAATGTCCCACGGGCGCGCCAAAAGCAACCGGGCCTTTATGAAGTGGATGCCACTGCTCAGCTAGCCCTTCAAGTCGAAAGGCTAACTAAGCAGGTGATGGAGATGACTGTTGCCTCCTCCACTCCGCCTTGTTTTCTCCCCCCTAATGCCTGCGTGGTCGACGAATTCGTTGACTATATGGGGAATCCGGTGCGTCCCTCCTTTCAAAATAACCCTTGTAGTAGCCACTATAATCCGGGTTGGAGGAATCACCCGAATTTCTCATGGAGTAACCCGAATAACGTGCAGTGCCCTCCTCCCCCTCCTTTTGCGCTCTCTTTTCCATCCCCTCCTCCAAAGCGTCTTCCGGTGGAGGAAAATTTTAATCGATATGTCGCGTCCAACGAGTCCAATATCCGGAACATCACCGGATCGCTTAAAAATTTAGAATTACAGGTTGGATAGCAGGCGCGACTTATGTCGGAACGCGCTCTGGGGGCACTGTCAGGGAATACGGAGCCCAATCAAAGGGAGACTGCCAATGCTATAAACCTCCGTAGCGGTAAGGAGGTGGTCGATCCAAAATGGATCGATCCTCAGGTACATATTTCACCTCCGACCCCTCTTCCCTCTTCTTCGATTACGCATCCCTTACTGATTTTAAACGACAAAACTATTTTAAACAAGGCGTTGCCCTACCCGCATATGTTAGATAACGACCAAGTGAACGCGGAATATGAAAAATTTATTTTATTACTTAAAAAAATTCATATTAATGTTCCTTTTTGCGAGTCCATCTCGCAAATGCCTAAGTATGCAAAATTTAAAAAAGAGCTTCTTTCTAACAAACGAAAACTTGAAGATATTTCGCATATTTTTCTTAACGCTGTCTGCTCGGCGGATCTTACTAATAAGTTGCCCTCAAAACAAAACGACCCGGGACGGTTTTCCATCTCGTTCCTTTTTGGCGATGTATTAGTAAAATACGCCTTGGCAGACTTAGGCGCGAGCATTAAATTGATGTCGTTCTCGCTCTTCCTGCATTTAGGTTTGGGTACTCCTGCTCCTACCAATATGCACATCCAACTAGTGGATCGCTCGGTTAGGTTCCCCATCGGGGTAGTTGAGGATGTCCTTGTCCGAGTAGACAAGTTCACCTTCCCGGTGGACTTCGTCATCTTAGACATCGAGGAAGACGCCGAGGTACCAATAATACTCGGTCCCCCTTTCCTCGCAACCTCACGTGCGCTAATCGATGTAAGTAACGGTCATCTTCTCCTTCGGGTAGGAGACGACCAAGTTACTTTTTCTATTAACCCCTCAATGGAAGACTCGTCGCCGAGCGACGATTTCTGCTACTCTTTAGATTCTTTTTATGGAGATTGTTCTTCTCCGGTTTTCGAGTCCGAGTTTTTAAACGAAGATATTTTTTCACTCGAAAATTTTTATTGCGATGAGGACGCGTCTACGGATATGCCTTTTGAACCAATTGGTTCAAAAGACATTAGCACTAAAACTTCGCTAGAAGAACCGCCAACCCTAGATCTAGAACCATTACCCGAATCCCTCAAATACGCCTTTTTGGGAAAAATGATACACTCCCGGTAAACATTTCTTCGCATTTAAGCGATTCAGAGACCTCCGATTTATTGGAGGTTTTGCTTAAACATCGCCACGCAATTGCGTGGCAAATTTTTGACATTGAGGAGATTAACCCTTCTTTCTGCACTCATAAAATTTTCTTAAACGATAATTGCCGCAAAACCATTTAGCCGCAGCAACATCTTAACCCAAACATAAAAGACGTCGTGAAATCTGAGATAATTAAATCATTAGATGCGGGGATTATTTATCCCATTTCTGATAGTGTAACGGTTAGTCCCATTCATGTCGGGCCCAAGAAGGGCGATCTGACCGTAGTGGCGAATGAGCACAACGAGCTCGTCCCAAATCGTACTGTTACGGGTTAGTGTGTGTGCATCGATTATCGCAAACTTAAAGATGCCACCCGCAAGGACCATTTCCCACTACCGTTCCTTGACCAAATTCTCGAGCGTCATTCCGGTCATCCATTTTATTGTTTTCTCGACGGTTTATTGGGGTATTTCCAAATCCCCATTTCCCCCGAGGACCAAGATAAAACAACTTTTACTTGCCCGTTTGGCACCTTCGCCTACTGAAGAATGCCATTTGGCCTCTGCAATGCGCCAGCTACATTCCAAAGATGTATGCTAGCAATCTTTGGCGAGCTAGTTGAAGATATTATGGAAGTATTTATGGATGACTTTTCTGTATTCGGATGCTCATTCCCGGATTGTCTTCATAATCTCGATCATGTCCTCCAGCGATGCGAGGACACGCATCTTGTTTTAAATTAGGAGAAGTGCAACTTTATGGTTCAAGGAGGTTTGGTCCTCTACCATAAGATTTCGATTAAGGGGATAGAAGTCGATAAGTCCAAAGTAGAAATCATAGAAAAACTTCCTCAGACGACTAACATAAAATCTATTAGGAGTTTCTTAGGCCACACAAGCTTTTATAGGCATTTCATTCAAGATTTTTCAAAAATAACAAAGCTGCTTACTCACCTCTTGGAAAAGGAATAACCTTTTGTATTTAGTAGCGATTGCAAGTCTGCCTTTAATTTTATAAAACAAAAACTTATCAATTCTCCAATTCTAGTGGCCCCTAATTGGTCCATTCCGTTCGAAATCATGTACGATGCTAGTGATATTGCCTTAGGCGCCATTCTTGGCCAACACGTAGAAAATCACTTCCATCCTATTTATTACGCTAGCAAGACGCTCACTTCCGCACAAGTGAATTACACGACGACGGAAAAGGAACTCTTAGCCATCATTTTCGCTTTCGATAAGTTTCGTTCGTATTTAACGCTTTCTAAAGTTATCATTTTTACCGATCAGTCCGCCCTTAAGTATTTACTAGCCAAAAACGACGTAAAACCCCGCCTTCTTTGATGGATTCTCCTCCTTCAAGAATTTTACTTGGAGATCCGGGATAAGAAGAGCGCGAAAAATCTAGCGGCAGACCACCTCTCCCGTTTAGAAAATCCGGGTGCGGAAGCGCTCGTCGAATCTGAAATAAATGACAGATTCCCCGAGGAACGCCTTCTTGCCCTTCGTTCGTCTTCTTCATCTTCGCCTTGGTTCGCAGATTTTGCGAACTACATAGTCGCGCGGGTAATTCCAAAAGAATTTTCAAGTCATCAAAAGAAGAAATTCTTTTCTGGCTTGAAAAATTTCTTTTGGGAGGACCCATTTCTTTTCCGTATCTGTGCGGACCAAGTGGTCTAAAGGTGCGTCGTGGGTGGGGAGTGCACGCAAATATTGAGGCACTTCCACGAGGGTCCAGCTGGGGGGCACTATCAAGCCAATCGTACCGCTAGGAATGCGCTAGAGGAGGGCTACCTTTGCCCACTCTCTTCAAAGACGCGCACAATTTTGTGCACGCATGCGATAGCTGTCAGCGGTCGGGTAACATCTCACGTCGAGACGAGATTCCCCAAAATATGTTTTTAGAATGCAAAGTCTTCGATTTGTGGGGCATAGATTTTGTAGGCCCCCTACCTCCTTCTTATAAAAATACGTATATTTTAGTGGCGGTCGACTACGTATCAAAGTGAGCGGAAGCGCAAGCTCTCCCCACCAATGATGCGCGAGTCGTCATTACATTTCTAAAAAAATTATTTTCTCGCTTTGGCATGCCTCTCGCTATTATTAGTGATAGGGGAACACATTTCTGTAACGCTCTAATGGCTAGTATGTTAGCTAAATACGAAATCACACACAAACTTGCCACCCCCTACAACCCGCAAATAAGTGGCCAAGTTGAGGTAGTAAATCGAGAGATAAAACGAATATTAGAAAAAAGCCGTTTCACTTAATAGGAAAGATTGGTCCGTTAAGCTTGACGACGCGTTATGGGCGTATCGTACGGCATACAAAACCGCTACCGGTTGTACTCCGTTTCGATTAGTCTATGGCAAAGTGTTCCATTTACCCGTAGAACTGGAGCACCGCGCACTTTGGGCAATAAAACTTATAAGCCTCGACGCTAACTTAGCCGCTCAGAATAGAAAACTGCAACTAAACGAACTCGATGAATGGCGTGCGAACGCATACGAGATCAATAAGTTCTATAAGGAGCGTTCTAAGTTATATCACGATCGAAAACTTAAAACCTCAAAAATTTTTTCTCCGGGCGATCTAGTCCTTCTTTATAATTCTTGTCTTAAACTTTTTCCTGGCAAACTCAAATCTCGTTGGTACGGTCCCTTCTTAGTTGAAGAAGTTTTTCCATATGCGACTGTACTCGTCTCCCACCCAAAAAAAGGCTCGTTTAAAGTAAACAATCATCGGTTAAAGACTTACATAGCGGGCAACCCAGTGATCGACTATAGCGAAACCATATCCCTCTTTGACTTATAAACCCGCCAATATAGTCAAGCTATGCGACTATAAACAAAGAGCTCCTGGGAGGCACCCCACACTTATCTTTTTTACGTCTTTATTTATCATGTTTTCTATTTTTCTAATAACTGCAGAGTTTCTAATGGGTTTCCCCGAGCGCGGATCATGGACGTTTTCTGCCCCCCTCTTTTTCCATTTTTGTACATATACCTGTTGTCTTGTTCCTCATGATTAGCATACAACATTGGGGACAATGTTGGAACTAAGTATGAGGTGTTTTCGTATTTTCGTACTTTTTTTTCACTTACAAAATAAAAAAAAAACTTAAAAACAAAACTTCAAAAATAAAAAAATATATATAAAACACAAAAATCACAAAAAAAATTTTTTTGAAGTTTCATTTTTGAAACTTTGATTTATTTTTAACTCGGTCCGCGAGATCCGGCTCATCGAGCCATCCACATAACGAGTCATCTCGCGGCAAAAATATTTTTTGTAAATATTCTTTGTAAATAATTTTTGTAAGTACTTTTGTAAATATTCTTTCTCTTTCCCCTCTCTCTTTTTCCCTCTCATCCTGGTAAATAACTTCTCTTTTTCTCCCAAATTTTTATAAATAAAATGAAAATTTTCTTAAAAATACAAAAAAAATTCACAAAACTTAAAAATACAAAAAAAAATTTCACAAAATTTAAAAATACAAAAAAAATTCACAAAACTTAAAAATACAAAAAAAAATTCGCAAAACTTAAAAATCCAAAAAATTTATTTTCGCATTTTTCTTTCTTTAGTATATATATATATTAAAGAAATAAATACAAAAATACAAAAAAAAGATAATAACTTCGAAAATTCAAAAAAAAATATATAATTTATGAAACAAATAAATAAAATATATCATTCTTAAGTTTCTTTCTATCCAAAACTTTTGTTTTGAGTTTATTTATATGCGAATTTGATCAATTCTTTGTTCACTATTCGTTTGCTAATTATAGATTGAAAAATCTAAATAGCCGGGGTTAAGTTTTAAAAAATTTATTATACTTTGTTAAAAATTAGGGACTCGCTTCAGGCACTGCTTTTAATTTTTGATAGATAGGAGCACGTGTACCATGTTAGAAAATAACGACTATAGAATTCAATTATGTTTACTTTTAGCTTTCTGAAAAATTGGAGCGTACAATTTATAAATGTTGCTCTCAAATTTTTTTTAATTAAAAATCTAGTTCTCTTTTCTCCCCTTACTTATCATAACCTACTTGGTATGATAAAAATTTCCCCCCCCCCCCCAAAAAAAAGATCATATGTCAATGGGAATAAGATTTCGTTTCGTAAACATAGGCACCCAATAAATTAAAAGATTATATGTTATGGAGTAAGAGGATAAAATTCATTACTCCTACACATATACATTAGGTTAATTCTTATTATGAAGAAAAAAAATCATGTTAAGGAAAATAAGATTTCGTTTTCCTATAACATCCATATCAAAATAAAAAAATTGGAGGTTTTAGAAAATATTACCTCGCCTGAAAATCCAAGCATTTTCATAAACCAACATCAACCCCCTTAGCCAATTTCATGACTCTAGAATTAATTCAAAAATCTTTTTGAGAGCATAATTCGTAAATTGTATTATTTCCGGTAAAACTCCTATAAGCTAGAGTTCATATAATTCCAAACTATTTTTGTTAATCTAACCAAAAAAATTATTGCTTTCTATTTGATTACATTAAGAAGTCTTTTAGCCAAAACTTTTGCCCTGTTTAAATCATCTACATAATTTTAGGACTTAACTCTTATACCCCATATATTTATTTAGATCTCTCTGATAATTAATTTAGAGGTAGCAGAACTTAGGGTTTTTTATTATTCCTTATAAGTTCACCTCAAACTTTTGCTATAGAATAGCAAAAGCTTAAGTATGGGGGTATTTGATAAGTTGTAATTATACCTACTTTTATAGTAATTTTATTATGATATTTTACTTTATTTTTGCCAATTTTTTATTCAATAAATTGTTCATATTATGTAAATTTTACTTCTAACTTAGTTATTTTTATTTTCCAGAAAAAATCAGAAAAATGTCAAAATTTGACCTGACACGCCCGTGTCATTGCCCGTCACGCCCATGTCAGGCACTCAACGCCTTCGGCCAGTCGACACTCAACAATTTTAATGTTCAACACTCAACGCCATCATGTCACGCCCGTGTCCAAGAAACGTCACGCCCGTGTCGAGGTCAACACTCAACGCTTTTTCACACTCAACGCTTCTGACATCAGAACTGCCAGCTGTCCAAGTCACCTCCCACAACACGCCCGTGACAAGCTTATCAAGACCGTGACCGCCACGTGTCCCTTCCAGAAGCTTCCAGCTCATCGATTGACGCCCGAAGATCGTCGACCACTACTTGACACGCCCGTGACTGACACTTGTCACGCCCGTGACCGCCACGTGTCACCTTCCCGAACCTTCCAGAACAACGCCCGCTCGCCAGAAGAAGCCAAGTCAAAAACGGCAGCTGTGACACGCCCCCTGTCATGCCCGTGACCAGGGCGTGTCAAACCCGAAAATTTGCCTATAAATAAAAATTTTCTGTAATGCCCAAGGGTTCACTTTTTTGAGCCAACTTTAGTGTGTCTTCTTGTGGGATGCCCTTGATGTTTCCAATCCAATGTAAGGAGAACTTTCTCCCCCCTCCCTTCTTATGTTTGTTTTAGCTTTCTCTTTAGCTTTATAATAGATTGTAATAGCTTAAATTATGGAAAAAAAATGTTGTTTTTTTGTATCTTTTTACTTGGAATGAAAATGGATTTGGGTGGCTCATTTTTCTTCTTCTTTTTATCCTTCTGTTCATCTTTGTTCATCTTTATGAGTGTGTGTGTGTGTGTGTATGAGTGTAACTTGTTTTAATCTTTCATGCTTTCAATATATTGTAATGTTAGGTTTCATTATAGGCTTTTATCTAAAAAATAAGCCGTTATAATGGCAAAATTTTCTTTAAGTGTTCTTTCCAAAATCAAAGTTGTATTGAAAATCCTTTAAAAGTCTTACATTTTCATTCCTATGAAATTGTAAAAGTGGTTTTAAAGTGTTTTGTTTTTTTTTACTTAGCTTTGTCTTAGGATTGTAAAACTTTTTGTTCCTTTAATTTTTATTTTAACTTTTTCATCACTTTTATGGAATCCTAAGAATGAAAATATAAACATTTTAATTTTTCAACAACTTTGTTTTCAAAAAACTTTTGCTTCTTTAAATTTTATTTCATCTTTTTATGTGTTTTTAGCATGTTCTAAAAATAGAAATAAAGTTGTTTTAATTTTTAGGTAACTTTGTTTTTTTTGTTTTTACTTAGTGTGTGTGAGTATATGAGACTAACTTTTCATGTTTTCTTTCATGCTTTCTTAAATCACGTAGAGTGCGTGAGTGTAGGTGATAACTTTTATTGCTTTGTTTTAATGCTTTCTTCAATTATGTTGAGTGCGTGCGTGTATGTGATAATTTTATTGCTTTCATTCTCCCTCCCACTCATTCGAGCCGAGACTCGCAATTTTATCGTTTTCTCAATTATGTAGAGTGTGTGCATGTGTGCATTTATTTCCGCTTACTCGTTAAGAGTTAAACGGCGCTCTGCTTTAATTTTCCGCTCACTCATTTGAGTGGGACTTGTAATTTTCATTTTTTGTAACTTAGTTTCTTTTTATTTATGCATTTCTTTTCGCCTACTCGTTAAGAGTTAAATGGTGCTTTGCTTTAATTTACCGCCTACTCAGCTTTGAGTAGGACTTGTACTTGCATTTATTTCCCGCCTACTCAGTTTTGAGTAGGACTTGTACTTGCATTTATTTCCTGCCTACTCATTTGAGTAGGACTTGCTTTATTTAATTTCTTTATGGTTTTGATGTGTGCGTGAGTGCCTGCATCAATTAGCCTTCAATTTATCTAAATGTCCTATTTTTTGTGTTTTCTCTTATAATTGTTTAGTACTTAATTTCAAACTCACATTTCACTAAAAACCATAAAGTCGTCCCCATACCGATGAGTGGCTAATATCTATTAGCTTTCGGCATCGAAGAGCATTGGGACATATAAAATAATTTGAAATAATTAAATAACTTCATTTTTATTTTTATTTAAGGACTTAAGGTTTGCCCCGGGTTAACAACGCATAGGACCACATAATCGATGTGTGGGCTCTATTTCCGTTATCCATACGCAATGCCAAGAGGCCGCACGTATGGACTGATCCCCCTTGGGTAAATAGAATTGCGTACATACCCTCGAAAGAGGACGAGCGTAGTTCTACCGAATTGGGTTTCCCACCCAATAGCGGGGTTCTTAGTGTAAAGCGGGCATTAAGAGGAATCCTTCGTCGGCCTAACGATCGGTCGAATAATCTTAATGTTCAAGTGAGCAATATTCCTAGAGATAAGTGAGCTTATATTTATAGAACCTCCACGGCCAAGTGCCTTTTATTAATTTAAAAATGAAGTTCAATAATTTTTAAGAATTATTTTAGTCTTAATTCGATTCGATACCGAGAGTTAACCCGTCATCGAACTAACTTTGTAAAATTTTGCTCTCTTTCTTTCCATTTTAATTAAACTAAAAATCCCACCTTACTGATAGTAAGATAATAGTCTTCCTGGAAGAGTAAATATAATTAACGCACCCCCGAGAACAATATGACCTCGATATTCTCCCGAATACCGAGTACTACGCGATTGTTGTACTTGGCTCCTCTCGTTATGAAAACTCGATCTTCTAACTCGGCCCGCAGAATCTGACCATATCGAACCACCCACAGTCGGTCTCTATTCTGTGGCCATCAATCAACATTCGTCAAATAGAGCTCAATATTCATCGAGCAAAGCTCAGAGTTAAAACTCTGAGTTCGTCGAACTGAGCTCAGCTTTCGTCGAATAGAGTCCTATATTCGTCAAACTGCATTTCTCTAGAATTCTTCTAAGGTAGCAACCCTAGAAATTATAACCTATGACCCTAGACTATACATGTTGGGTCAAATTAATCATCCTAAACAAATGATACTGATCCTAGCCAAATCAATAAAAGATTTCCAACAAAGGCTTTCACTAATTTGTATACATGATTTGGGTTGTCACATTCTTGAAGTCGGGTGGTTGCTCGACATACACCTCTTCCTTGATATATATTTTTAAAACAGCACTCTAAACATCCATTTGATATAACTTAATTTGCTTATAACTTGCAAATGCCAAAAACATACAAATGGATTCAAGACGTGCAACCTATAACACCTCTACCCATCATGTTTTATATAATAGAGGGTCCTGCTGGAGCCCCACACCATATTCCACAAACAGGCAGAAAAGTTACTAAATAATATCAAAACATCGAAACCTAACACAGAGCATTCTAGCGGAAGCTTCAGAGTTGAAAACTTGAACTCAATAAGAACAGAAATGTCTACTACTACCAATTAGGAATGTATACAACCAAATACGTAAGGTGCATAGCCTTATGGCTTTACAAGTTTCTCTTAACAAAAGGTGTGGTTTACAAACATTGGCGCGCAGGCCGGACACACATAAAAAAGAGTAAACAAAATATGCCTTCAAGGGAAGCAGCGCAACCTGGGCTTCAGCCCGCTATTTTCGGCTTGGGCCAGCACCACCTACAAAGAAGCAATCCACCAAGCGGTGGAAAATAGGGCAACAGTCAGCATTCAGCTGACCAATTATAAGGACCTTGCCCCAGGCACGGGGCAGCGGAATTCCTTCCCTGCAAAGCATTTATTCGCACAGCATATATGTATACCAATCCACGAAGGTTGTGCACAACCGCACAAGTCAAAACATATCACAAACGTCGGCATGAAGGCCCGACATTCCGTGCACTCAGGGCACATTATGGGTGTATCGAATACCAGGTACCACCACCGTTCAGAGGTCCCAGACATGACGGTCCATTATGAGCATTCCTAGTCTTTATGGCACGCAGGCCAAAGACTCTCGCTATGTGATCCTAATATGGCCTTAAGCACCTAAGGTTAGATAAACATAATGCGGGTATAGATCCACTTTGCCCGTAGCTCATCATCGTCAGTCGTCACACCTGGCCGACACGGGTACAGCTTCACCTTGCCTGTTTGCCACCAAGGCCTTTCTAGTTGCAGCCCAAAGGCTCAACTTCACACATACTAGCACTCAAGACCAAAGGGATTGAGCACAAAGAACCAACCCTCAATAATTTTCCTAGACTTCTTCCAGTACTTCCGGCTGCACCAAGCCACAGGTATCCACCAAAGACTCCATACAAATAACCAATGTACACGGAGTCTTCTCCGATTTGCAAACAAAGCATTAGCAATCCATACCAACATGTCCGGATGGGCTTCACACAGCATGCCTAATCGTACTACTCACTTCCGATTCTAATGCAAATAAATAATGGAGGAACCACCGATCCCAAGGGAATCACTTCGCCATCCACCTTTTGGTGGAGGATTCCTATGCAAATGCAGGAAATAAGGACTTCACATGTCCGAGTGGAAGATCGTTACCCTTGGAAGACGTTTCGGCGCCATGGAGAAAACTACACAGTTGGAAAGCTCCGCAACACTCTAGCCTCCGCAGACCTGAACTCGGCTCGCGATTTGGATCACCGTTGCACCACCGGCGGCCGAATTCCTCTTCTTCTTCCATCCCTTGCTCTCCTCTCTCTCTTAATCTTAGAAAGAGATTGGTGATGATAAAATGAGAATTAACTCATCTATTCCCGACCTTATCAACCCAGAGAAGAACCAGGGCCATTAGATCTTTATCAAAGGAAACGAACGGCTCTAATCAGCACTTACAATGACTTTCCTGGGCCGAACACGGCTTCTGACACGCCCGTGTCACATGTCGTGTACCTTAAGCGGCACACAGCCGACTCAAGCATGACCAAAACATGGGTCTAGAAATGCCCGTGTCAGACCCCGACACGCCCGTGTCAACCAGCTGACACGCCCGTATTCATAGGCGTGTCCCTCAATCGGCACAGGATCAACACCCATCCGAGCAGGACACAGGTTCTCCACATGCCCGTGTTGCATTTAACACGTCCATGTCACACCAAACATGCCTTGTCTCCAAGCCATATACTTTAGTCGGCACCGCCTGCACATCCAGAATAGGACACGGGTACATGACACGCCCGTGTCAGTACTGTTTATACCCGTATTTTTAGCTGTACTCCACACTTGACACAACCCAGCTACCATAGAGCAGGACACAGCTCTGGACACGCCCGTGTCTCAGGTCGTGTCACCGCATTTTTGGGTTTTGGGGCATTACACAACCGGTGCAAATGATTCCTCAAAGTCCACACCCTCTATATATGAGTATCCTAGTGCCACCAACCAGGCCTTATTTATAGTTATATTAGGCTCACCATCAAGTTTATTTTTATATACCCATTTCAAACCGATAACTGCTGGGCTATTTGGACGCCCCACTAATACCCGGACTTTACTTCTCTCAAACTGATTTAGTTCCTCATTCATAGCCAAGAACCATGATTCATCATTTAGAGCTTCTAAGATATTCTTGGGCTCAATTTTTGAAATAAAAATAGGTTTGAGAAGGATTCATACAGAGCTGATTGAGTTCTAACTCCATGTGAGGGCTCTCCTATCACTCGTTCTCTTGGATGTTGTTTTGAAAAGTTTAGAGTGCTTTGAGGCATATATCCTTCCACATTGCTTAAAGCATCAACCACTACTTCTCTCACCTCATCCATATCTCCTAACTACACATTGTTACACCTTCCTCCTAATTTAGCCTAGATTCTTTAGATGGTGTATTTTCATTAAAGTGTATATAAGCCAATTCTTAAACAACCAAGGTTCTTTTATTATATACCCTATAGGAACGACTCGTACTAGAGTATCCTAAGAGGCTGCCATTATTTGATTTTTCGTCAAATTTTCCTAAGTGATCCTTAGTGTTTAGAATGAAGCACGGGCATCCAAAGACTCTAAAATATGATACAGAGGGCTTCTTATCAAAGTATAGCTCATACGGAGTTCGTTTAAGAATGGGGCGAAGCATGATCTGGTTCATCACATAGCTTGTCGTGTTAACTGCTTCAGGCCAAAAATACTGACGTAGACCAAACTCTATGAGCATTGTACATACTAGTTCTTGAAGTGTACGGTTCTTTCTTTCTACTACCCCATTCTGTTGTGGAGTGCGTGGGGCAGAGAATTCGTGCTTAATTCCAAGATTATTACAGAAGTTTATGAATTTTTCATTCTCAAACTCTCCCCCATGATCTGACCAAATTCATTTTATTTTTAGTTTCTTCTCATTTTAAAGTCTCGTGCATGATTTTTGAATTCAACGAATGTGTCAGATTTTTTTGTAAGAAAGATTGTCCAACAGAAATGTGAGTAGTCATCTATAATAATGAACGTGTATCGTTTTCCACCTAGACTACATGTACTAAGAGGACCAAATACATCCAAGTGTATGAGTTCAGGTGGTCTAGACGTGGAACTGTCATTTTTGCTTTTGAATAAGGTTTTAACACATTTTAATTTTTGACACAGAGAGCATAAAGAGTTCAAACTACCGCTTAATTTTGGAAGTCCAGAAATAAGTTTATGTTTTGATAGTTTGACAATTAGTTTACTTCCTGAATATCCTACTCTCATATGCCAAAGATCTAATTCCTCATTTTTGGTAACTAAGCATTTCAAACCAGAAGAAGATATATTTTCAAAACTAACAGTGTAAACATTATGAGTCCTATAACCAGTAAGCAAAACACTATTCATTTTAGCCTATATAATGTCGCAGGTGTTTGTAGATGATTCAAATAGTACGTTCAAGCCTTTATCACAGAGTTGACTAATTGAAATTAAGTTATGCTTAAGTCCATCTACAAAAAATAATTCTGAAATTAAAAATGCTTTGTTACCTATAGTGTCGATTCGAAGAATGCGTCCTTTGTTATTGTCCTCGAATATCACCATGCCCCCTTCTTCTTCTCCAGGCTAAGGAACTTGTCTTTATCTCCTATCTTGTGCTTGAAAGACCTAAATTCCAAGTACCACATGTTATTCATGTCCTTATCCTGCCAACACACCTAAAAGTAAGATGAGGGTAAAGATCTAGTTACTAAAGTTGTCACACCCATATGATAGGTAGAAGAATTTTGTAGCAAGACTTGCATAGTTTTCTTTGCACCTTTCTACAGACACAAGCCGGATGTGTGACAAAACTTTTGATAGTTTGGACATAAGGTATAAGCAGTGGATTCCACTTTTTTTTGTTTTCCTAAAGCTCATATTGGAGGATGAGGATACCCTTTAAGACTTATTGATTTCATTTTGTGATTTTTTATATACAGTTTTAGACTTAGGTGGAAATTTGTTACCACTAGGTGGTAGTATTGGACTTACATAACCTAGTCCAAACTTTCCAGATCCGTGACACTATGCTCCTAACAACATATTCAGAGATTTTTGCCCAATTAAAATTTTTGGACATCATAGTTAAGATCATGGATCCTCGCATTTAGAGTGGTGTTTTTCGTGACTAGCATTACACACCGATTTACGAATTGCTTTTTATCTTCTTCTATTTTAGCAAGAGATATTTGAAGCCTTTTCTCCAAGATATTCTTTTCATTAATTAAATTGTTCATTTTCAAAGATGTCTTTGAGATACTTACTTTTAGCTCTTCGATCATTGCCACCGAGTTAGGGAACTCTTGGACTCGATCTTTTCTTTGTCGCATTTAATTAATTCATTCTTTATATTTTCTAAGTCCTTTTTTATTTTCTTGTTTTAATTCTAAGGGTCTTTTTCTCAAGTATTAAACTATCTAGCTTACCACAAAGATGTTCAGAAATTTCAAGAAGTACATTAAAAGAAGGTGGGATTACCTTAGTGTCACTCTGGACACTTGACTCATCGTCTGACTCATCCTGATTCTTCCTCATGAGACACAAATTTTCCTCATCTTCACTACTGGATCCGAAAGTGCTTGACTCGTCAGATCCTTCTTCATCCCACATGAAAGTATCTAGTGTCTACCTAAATCACCTAGAGGGGGTGAATACGTGATTTCTGTGTCTTTTTGCGGAATAAAAATACTTTAAAAATAAGAGCAGACAAACACAAAGATTTATAGTGGTTCCCCGAGTTGGGTATGTCCACTGTCCCGCCACGCCTATCTACCAAGAATGGCTAGATTCATCTACTTTGTCTTTCTCAGATTTTCAACAAATCTTACACCTCGGAGCCGTAACTCCCACAACTCGATCGACAATCGGATCTATAACTCGATCCACAAATGGATCTACAACTCAATCCACAAACAGATCTGCAACTCGATCCACAAACGGATCTACAAATCGATCCACAAATAGATCTACAACTCGGAGATGAATCTCCTATGAATGTAAAGGAAAATTACACAATAGTTTTACAAGAAAAACTTGACAAGATCCGAAGTATTCTATTCTTCGTTCTTTATTTAGGTTGAACTTGAATATCTTGGAGAACACGGTGAAATCGAAAACCTTAAAGACTTTGAATCTTGAATCTCAAAAAGACTAGATCTGAAGGATTATAGATCTTCATAATACAAAGATCTAGTCGAATTGGAAGAGGGATATTTATTCGTGCACTGCTTGCATCGACCAAACGGAAGTCATGTACGTACAGGAGCTGACAGTTTCTCTTATTTGAATCTTTTATGATTTCGAATCTTGGACAATTAGCATGATTAGGGTTGATGAAAAATCCTCCATAGGTATTTAAAGGCATCCTGAATAGCAATGGCTATAAAGGAATTTCCAAAACGAGACTTGCGAAATTACTGTACATGGCCGTTATACAATCCAAGCCGCTGTTTGAAAAGAAGATGGAAAAATAGCCTAAGTCATTTTTGTCGAGTATCGTCGAGTATAGCTGAGTATACTGGACGAACTAGTAGTGATATTCGACGAAATTAACTTTGAGAAAATTTAGCTCAAACTAGCTAGCCACTCAACGCCGTGCTAAAGTCATACTCGATGAATTCGATGAGTATCAGTTGAATACTCGACAAATTCGACGAGTATCGACCGACTGACTCGACGCACTCGACAAACTCGATGCCATCGACACACTCGACGCAGTCGACGCCTTCCACGCACTCGACGCAGTCGACGAATATCAACAATCTCACTCGACGCTATTGACGCCTGACCTGGTGATAGTCAACGAATTTGACTTTGAAAATCCATAGAAGTAAAATCAAATTTACTCGAAGAACTCGTCGGGTATCGACTAGTATATTCGATAAATTCGACGAATATCGTTAGATACATTCAACGAATTCGACGAGTATACACGAGAATACTCGACGCTTTTTACTTGACGGATTTTCCAAATCTCAGAGATTTTACCTCAAGTACAATATGTTGAATTCGACGAGTTTTAGTAGGTATACACAATGAATTCGACGAGTAGTAACGAGTATACTCTACGAATTTCGACGAATATCCCTTACAATACTCGACGAATTTTACTTGGGTAAAATTATTGTTCTTCTAATTCCAAGTCCTTCCTGAATAGAACTGTCAGCACTAGAACTTGGAACATCTGGAGTAGGAATACTGAGATGAGAGGGAAGATCTTCACTGGAAGACTCATCTATCGGAGATAATCGAGCTTTAGAAAATATACTAAGATCTTCAGCAGAAGGTAGGACAGGAGTATGCTCCTCTGCATCTCCATCCTCATCAGAAATATCCACTACCTCCTCTGGAATAGTTGGAGGAATACCCGACGCCTGGGAAACTCTCTTCTCTATGTTGCAGAAAAACCTATCAACCTGAGTAGCAACAGATATCAAGGTCTAAGTCGCCTCCTCATCAGAAGCTGAAGTAGGAATAATATCTTGGAGAGGGATAATCATGTTGTCCACTAACACCTGCTTAGAAACATCATTAGCATTATTAGCAGATTTAGGCTCATCAGTAATAACTAGTACCTCATTATTGTCTATCTCGTAATCAGCAACATTCAAATCATCTTCAGCAGCATCATCAACTTTGTCATCATCAGGCACTATCTCCACAGTAGCAGCACTACCTGTAATTGTATCAGCTGCCTTCCCCTCATCTCATGCACTTAATCTCTCAGGAGTTTCCATGGGGGTTGGAGAAGAAGTCTTATCCTCATGAACATGTTCTTCCTCCTCCTCAGGAAAATATCTTGCTCCACCTGGCCTCAAGATCCTCATATCTTACCTCGAGAAGATTGATGAATCGATTCTCTTCAAGCGGTGGATAGGTACACCCTTAGACATATCAAATTGTCCCTGTCCATCTGGTTTAGATATAAGCTGAGTATTCTTCATAAATTAGGTGTGCGCAAACTATCCTTGATCTTCTTAAATTACAGTGCACCCCAATCTATTCTCTTTCTGCAGATGATAGCCACAAGTATCTTTAACATCTCTAAGGAAAGATAGTCATGAGATCCTGTCTTGCAAAGCATCACTTTACCAATTATATCGAAAAGTAGCTTTCCTTCCTCATTGACACCTTTTCCCTTAACTGCCTTTGTACTTCTGGGCAGTCCATAGAACAATAGAGTCCTGGTAAAGTCTTCCACTTCGAGGAATTCAGCCTCTTCACAAGCAGGAAGCCGCAAATACCTTGTCAAGAGGGATGCCTTCACCTTGACCTTTTGTCTGATGAACTTTGCTCTTAATAACTTTATCCTCCCTGAGGTGTTTAGCATGCTGAAAGAACTCCAAGACGTCTTTATCCAAAATTTTGCACTAGGACAAACGAGATGCAGGCCAACTCTAGTATGAGAAACACATTTCTGAAATCATCGAATACAGAGGCGAAACCCGTACGAACCAATTTGCCACCACCTAGAAAGACGCTGGTACTTCGAGGGGCCATGGAGAATTGAAGTCTGAAAACGGTGAGTTCGAACCTTACTTGATTTCTCCTAATGACTGACATGGCGAGAACAAATCGGCGGAGGTATCAAACAGCAGGCGGTGGACCTTTTGGGATGGAGAAGATGCACAGTATCTGCGAAACGAATCTTCGGGAGAGATAATAGTTCGGTGCGAAATAAGAGCCTATTTCGACGAGTGGAGTGGTTTTCCCTAACCCTTATTATATATATATATATATATAATTTAAAATTTGACATGGGAAAGGTGCTTACCTGATAAGCCATGACTCTTCGGATTCAATATAGGAAAGTAATTTTTGACCTAAGTGAAATTTGGCGAAATTAACTGGACGCAGAGTAAAATTCGTCGAAATTAGCAGTGTACATCTGATGAATCGCTGAGTTATGCTGATCAATTTTCAATGAATTTTCGTTGGACAAATTTTTCCGCTTTTTGAAGAATTTCCCGAGTGAATTCCAATCTTTTTGCCCATCTTCACGAGTCCTTGTTCAGCTTACCCAGTTCTATTTTGAAAAATGAGAAATTGGTCTCCTCCAGTGTCTTCGTGAAAATATCAGTGACCTGCTTATCCGTCAAGACATAGCTGATGGTCATATCCTTGTTCTCCATATGCTTCCGGATTAAAGGATATTTAACTTCGATGTGCTTTGTCCGGCTGTAAGAAACTTGATTATTTGCGATCGGTATAGCATTGGAGGAGTCGTAGGACATTGGAATTTCTTTGAACTTTAGGTTGTAATCTTCAAGTTGTTTCCTGATCCATAGAAGCTGTGTGCAACAACTACCGAGGAATTGGCATATCTCGGATGTGCTTTTTTTGTCATCCCTGCTACATACAAACTCTGTATCTAAAAATCCAATTAGCTTGACATCATTACTTTTTGTGTACCATAAGCCAAGATTGGGTATACCCTTTAGGTATCTTAAAATTCACTTTGCAGTGATGTAATGAGATTCCATAGTGTTCACCTGAAATCTAGCGTACACACATGTTGAAAACATTATGTCGGGTCTACTGGCAGTGAGCTAGAGCAAGGATGAAATTATGTTTCTGTACTTGGTTTCATCAAAAGGTTTTCCTTTCTCATCCTTATCCAGAGACATAGTTGAACCCATTGGAGTCCTCATCGAGGTTGCGTTTTCCATTCCAAATTTCTTTAATAACTCTTTGGTGAACTTCATTTGAGAGATGAAAATTCTATCTTCAGATTGTTTCACCTGAAGTCCTAAGAAATACTTCAGCTCTACCATACTGCTCATTTCAAACTTCCCTTGCATAACTTTGGAAAACTTCTTGCAAAAGTTATCTTTTGCAGAGCAAAAGATAATGTCGTTGATATAGATTTGCACTAGCAAAATCTTCCCTTTTACTTCCCTAAGAAATAATGTCTTGTCTATCTTTCCTTTTGTGAACTTGTTCTCAAGAATAAAGCTAGATAACGTCTCATACCAAGCTCAGGAAGTTTGTTTTAAGCCGTAAAGAGCTTTATTGAGAAAATAAACATAGTCAGGGAAAATAGAGTTGACACAAATGTTTGGATATATTGAATTTCAATTTTATTTTTCTCAACATTGTCCCTTAAAAAGTGATGCATAATCTCTATATGTTTTGTCCTACAATGGAGGACTGGATTTTGTGCTATAGAAATAGCACTGGTGTTATCACAAAAGATTTTTTACCTTTCTAAGTTGTAACCATAGTCTAGGAGCTGGTTTTGAATCAAAAAAATCTGTGAGCAACAACTACCGGCTGCCATATATTCAGCTTCAGCAGTTGAGGTAGACACAAATGTTTGTTTCTTACAGAACCAGGAGACAAGTCTGTCACCAAGAAACTGGCAAGTTCCACTGGTGCTTTTCCTGTCTACTCTACATCCAGCATAATCAGCGTCTGAAAATCCAGTTAATTCAAATCCTGAGTCTTTTGGATACCAGAGACCTAGATTTGGACAACTTTTTACATACCTAAGAATCCTCTTAACTAATATTAGGTGTGACTCTCTAGGGCTTACATGGAATCTAGCACATATGCATGTAGCAAACATTATGTCAGGTCTACTAGCAGTAAGGTACAATAGAGAGCCAATCATTGCTCTATATGTTGTCTGATCAACATGTTTTCCATGTTCATTAGCATCTAATACATCATTAGTAGGCATAGGTGTTTTCATACATGATGCCTCAGACATACCCAATTTCTTAACCAATTCTTTTGCATACTTGGTTTGAGAAATAAATATGCCATATGCATGTTGTTTGACTTGCAATCCTAGAAATAAGGAAAGCTCACCCATGCTACTCATTTCAAATTTAGAACGTATTAGGTTAGAAAACCTTCTGCACAAATTTTAATCAGTAAATCCAAATATAATATCATCTACATATATTTGTACTAGTAGGGTATGAGACTTATGAGTTCTAATAAAAAGAGTTTGGTCTACTCTATCCCTTATAAAATCATTTTCCAACAGAAAGCATGCTAAGGTCTCATACTATGCTCTAGGAGCTTGCTTGAGACCATATAATGCTTTATGCAATCTGAAAACATGGTCAGGATAAGTTGAAGAGATAAAACCTGGGGGTTGTCTAACATAGACTTCTTCTTTGATGTCTCCATTGAGAAATGCACTCCTCACATCCATTTGGTAAACCTTGAATCCTTTGTGAGCTGCATAAGCTAGGAATATTCTTATGGCCTCTAACCTTGCAACTGGCGCAAAGGTCTGGTCATAGTTTATTCCTTCTTCTTGAGAATATCCTTGATCAACTAGCCTTGCCTTGTTCCTTACAATGATCCCTTGATCATCAACTTATTTCTGAACACCCACTTTGTTCCAACAATGGAGTGATCCTTAGGCCTTGGCACTAGCTCCCAAAATTTGTTTCTTTCAAATTGATGCAATTCCTCTTGCATTGCCATGATCCAGTGTTGATCTTGTTCTGCATCTTGAATGGATTGAGGTTCAATTTGAGATAAAAAGCAGGTGTGCATCAGGTTTTGGTTGACCTGATTTCTGGTTTGCACACCAGCTTAGATGTCTCCAATCACTTGGGAGATTGGATGATCTCTTGTTGTTACTAAATCAATAGGGGATGTAGATTATTCACCAACCTGTGTTGTTGTTTCCTATAGTGGAATAACAACTAGCTCTTCAAGATGGTTCTCTCCAAGATGTTGAACATCTTCTTCATCTTCACTGCTCTCATCCTTATGTTTGATAGGTGAATGTACTGAATCCTTCTCTGCAATATGCAACCTGTCCAAATTTTCTTAAAGAGAGTTTACCTGCAAAGGTTTTATTGTAGAAGTATTCTTTTCCTTGTAAAACATATTAGTCTCATCAAAAGATAAATGAATAGATTCTTCAATTTAAAGAGAAGTTTTATTACAAACCCTATAAGCTTTACTGATCATGGAGTATCCCAGAAATACTCGTTCATCAGCTTTGGCTTGGAATTTTGCTATATACGTCTTGTCATTATTGTGAATATAACAAATGCAACCAAAAATTTTGAAATAGTATACTTTAGGTTTATTCCCTTTGAGCAATTCATAGGGAGTCTTGCCCTTCAGTTTATGTATCAAACTTTTGTTCAACACATAGTTGGAGGTGTTCACTGCCTCTGCCCAAAAAGATAGAGGAAGGTGAGAATCTGTCAACAATGTGGAGGCAGATTCAATAAGGGTTCTATTTTTCCATTTAGATACCCCATTTTGTTGAGGAGTTCTAGGAGCTTAGAAAGTGTGTCTGATCCCTTCACTCTGACAGAAATCTTGCATAAGAAGAGAATAAAACTCTTTCCAATGATCAATTCTATTCAGGGTAATATGAGTATTGAACTCAATTTGTATGCATTTGAGAAACTCTGTCAAACACTTAAAGTTATCAGACTTCTTCCTTAGAAAGAACACCCATGTGAATCTAGAGAAGTAATCTACAAGCACTAGAGTGTAAGATTTCCCTCCTAAGCTTTGTACTATAATGGGTCTAAAAAGATCCTTGTGTAACAGATACAAGATTTGAGGTGAATCACTCTTATTAAGTGACTTAAAACTATTTTTATTTTGCTTGCCTAATTGACAAGCCCTGCAGAGTCCTTCCTTCATGTAGGGGCTAGAAGGTAGTCCTCTAATAAGGTTGTCCTTGGATAGCCTAGCAATGGTTCTAAGATTTAGATGTCCTAGTCTCTTATGCCATAAATTATTTGGTTTGCAAACAGAATTGAATAAATAAATATATATATTGGTTGAAAGGAAATCTACAAGATAAATGTTACCTTTCCATTAACCTGTTAACACTATTGTGTTATCCTCTTACTTGATCTTGCATAAGGATTTGTTGAATATCACTTGATAGCCTTCATCACAGAGTTGACTGATGCTGATTAGATTGTGCTTCAGTCCTTCCACATAAGCCACCTTCTTGAATGTGACTTAGCCAATCTGAATAGCACCATATCCTTTTGTTTGACCAAAGTTTGAATCACCAAATATCACTTTGGGTCCAAGTTTGGTTTTGAAGGATGTTAGATTCTCCTTGTTCCCTGTCATGTGCTTTGAGCACCCACTATCTAGATACCATTGTTGGTTCATTGCTGGATAGGTCTTCACCTTCACATAAACAATTTATATGTTTTTGACCCAGTTTACCTTGGGTATAGGTTGATAACCTTTAAACTCAGAAATAAAAGACATCCCTGGCTGACTCTTATATCCTTCAGGATGGTATCTCCTAGGAGGTACTATCCATTCAGTATAAGGGTTGAAGCTTTAGGATATAGGACTTCTAGGATTGATTTTAGATTTACCTCTGAAAGATTGTTCAAAGCTCTGAGCTCCGTTCGACGATCGTCGAGCAGAGTTCGACGATCTTGGGTCAGATCGTTGAGCTCCGTTCGAAGATCGACTATGCTAGAGTTCAGAGTTCAGAAGTCGTCGACCTGAGTTCGACGATTAAGCCTGAGATCGCCGAGCTCTGTTCGACGATCGTCGACCTCTGTTCGACGTTTTCTGTTGAACTTTGTTTTTCTTAGGTAAATCAGGATTCTTCCTAGCTACCTCTACAACTCCTTTTCCTTTATCTGAGATAAATTTAATTGGGGTTGTTAATACTATAGGTTGGCTGGATGAAGCACCCAAGCTCAGTGTACTGTTGAGTCTTGAGTTCACTGTGCTTGTGATGTCCATCAGTCTGATGCTTCTCCCATTAAGGGATTCTTCAAACTTCTTTTCCTGGGATAGTTCACTTTTCAGTGAAGCTATCTATTCCCAACAACATTCTAACTCCTTAGAGAATTTGAGGTTGTCTGATTTTAGAGTGCTATGTTCAGACAATTGATTTCTGAGAGAGATAATCTCTTTCTCAGACTTTAGCAAGTCTAAACAAAGTGCCTTAAATTCAGATCTAAAGTCCTCTGAATTAAAATCAAAGGAATCTATTACTTGGTCTTCTTCATCTTCATGTTCAGATTCAGATTCTTATTCATGTTCTGCATCAGAGTTTTGTTGGGAGGCATTTATAGCCATCATGCAGAACTCCTTTTCTTCAGCATCATCTTCATCATAACTTGAGCTTGATGAAGCATCTGATTCTTCTTCAGTTTCACTCCAGGTTTCAGCTACAAATACCCTTCCTAGTGTGTTTGTTCTTGCTGGAGGAGGATTTGCCATTGTTGTTTCTCCTGGAGTCCTTGTCTTTTCTCCTATCTTTCCTGTCCTTCTTGTCCTTATTCTTATTTTTTGGACAATCAGGCACAATGTGGCCTTGTTTCCTGCATCCAAAACAAATAATTTCTTTATTATTAGATTTGTCATACCTTGGCTTCTCATGCCCTCTAGATGACCTTTTTCTGAAATCTTTCCTGGCCATCTTATAGAATCTTTTGGCCAGTAAGCTCATTAATTCTTCATTGCATGTGACCTTGTCTTCAGGCTGATCTTCTATAGCTTTGAAGGCAATTGTCTTCTCCTTCCTGATTGCTGGAGAAGCAACCTTTTGTTCTTCCTCTCTATTCTTGATGAGCAGCTCATAAGACTTGAGCTTGCCAACCAATGCTTCAGTAGTAATCTCAGTTAGGCTTCTGGCATCCTCTTTTGGCCAGATCCTTGAGTCCCAAGTGCTGGGGAAGTACATTAGGATTTTGTCATTGAGTTCAGTTAGTGAAATCTCCTTGTCCAATGTTTTTAACTCACTGACTATTAGGCTGAGCCTGTTGTACATATCAGTAACTGACTCAGTTTCTCCTTTCTTGAAGTTCTCATACTTGGATATGAGATGGGATCTTCTGTCCTTCCTTTCTTCAGCAAATCCAGATACAATCTCAGAAAGCTTATCCCATATATCTTTTGCTGAACAACATTCAGCCACCTTTTGGAATATCTTATCAAACATAGTCTGAGAAAGGATATTAATAGCCTTTACATCTGCAACTTTCCATTTCTTTATTTCTGTATCTATTTCCGAGGGAGGTGGAACAACACTTGTACTTATGATTACTGGGAGTCTTGGACACACTGTCAAAACAGAATTGTAGATGTCCTCATCAATAGAATTCATATATAATTTTATCCTTGCCTTCCAAAGTGCAAACTTAGAAAGATTGCACACTGGAGGTCTGGTGCTAGCGTAATCTTTCTTTTGTTCCATGGTTTTGTATGAATATAAACATAATACAAAAAGTAATAACCCTCTATAGAAGATTTATCTTATCAAGGATCTTTTGCTTCAGGTGTTAGCCTGTTCAACCAATATGTTGAAGATTCAGTTGTTGAGTAACCAACATGCCTCTGATACCAATTGAAAGTGAGTGTAAGATTTACCTTTACTCTAGAGGGGGGGGGGTGAATAGAGTATTTTAAAATAATTTACAATTTAAAAATGTAAAGCAGTGGAAGTCTTGATTTATATATATGTGTAAGGTGCTTGCAAAAAGAAAGACTAAGTAAGCAAGAAATAAGAAATCATAGCACACAACAAAAACAAAACGCAGTAAGCCAGATGACACAAGGAGCTATAGTGGTTCCCTAATAACCTAGGTACATCCACTCTTCTACCACCCTAGGTTGGAGTCCACTGCAGGAATAGCTGATCAGGTGTCCTGGGCACCAATAAGCTTTTGATAAGGTGCTCAAAAACCAAACCTAGATTTTTTGATAAGGTGTCTTGCCACCACTGAGTTTTGATAAGGTCTCAGAAACCAACCACAAAACTTTTGAAGTGAGTTTTGAGAAACCCTTTTATAGAAGGAATAAAGAAAAACAAAAAGGTTGAGTTGTTCTTCTCTGTCAATAATCTGAGAGAAGACAAGTGGAAGATGTTGTCAAAGCTCCCCCTGAGATCTGTAAGGGTTCAGTAAGATGAGCTTTGCTTAGGGTGATAGGCCTTCAGTTGCTTCAGATCTCCAGCAATAGATGATTTCAGTAGATGCTGAAATGTGTGATGTCTGGAGTCCTTGATGAAGAAGCTTTTGAACACTTGATGCTTGAAGGAGTAGAATAGCAGATGATCTCCTTCACAATAATGTTCCTTGTGTTCTTGAAGAATTCTGACTCAGTAATTCTGTAAACTTTTGTCTACTGAGTCTATTCCCAGAAGATGAATTCTTGATGAATAATTTTCTTGTTCTCTCTTCTGTATTGTTTTTCAAATCTTGTCTATGTTCTATTCAGAATGATTCTCTAGGGAGTATATCAGATTCTGACTTCTTGATTGTTGTTAATCAGTCATAAATGACTACCTTAACTGATATCTGCCTCTGGAGAAAAGTCCTTAAGAAACATTCCAATTAGTCTTCCTTGAAACTTGCTCTAGATTGATTGAAACGGCTACAAAATCCTTTGTCATAAATGCTGAAAATAAGTCTGAATAAATTCCATAACTGTCCTGAATTTGAATCCTGAAATCGTCGATCTCTTCAGAAAAGCGTCGATCTGAGCTCGACTATCGTCAACCTGAGCTCAGAGACTGGATCTAGACTTGAGACAGAAATCGTCGACCTGAGCTCAACTATCGTCGACCTGAGCTCAGAGAATGGATTATTGCTAGAGACAAAAACGTCGACCTAAGCTCGAAGATCGTCGAACTGAGTTTGACGACTCGTTGAACTGAGCTCAGAGATAGTCGACCTGAGTTCGACGTTTCGTCGACCTGAGCTCGACGAAAATTGTCTTGGTCCTCAGTACTGAATCCTGATCTTTAGAAGGTCTTGAGGGCAGCTTCCAAACCTAAGTACTAACCCTAAGACTCATTCTAATTGACCTATCAGACTATACAACAAGGTCAAAATAAATTCCTAAGCACATAGTGATCCTTACCCAAATTAGTAATAGGGTGTTCCAACAATAAAACTCATAGTCCCAGCTATTTGGGTTAGGATTACTATTTACATAACAGAATATGAAATAACAAGCATACATCAGAATTAAAAATAAAACAGAGTAATAAGGGCTTATGCCCAGTACATCAATTCAAATCTCTCACACTCTCAAATTCAAAAGCAGCGGAATCTTATCATCTAAACTTATTTCATCTGAGGACGCGCAGTAGTAGTAGTAGTAGCCGGTGGTAACGGTATCTGCTCCTCAAGTCCTGCCATCTCGTCGTGCTGGTACTCCATCTCCTCGGGCTCCTAAAATGATATGGTCACCGACCATTAGTCAAAAAGACTAAGTCGTTTCCTCCGCACCTCTCCCCGCAACTCCTAGGCACTAAGCGGGAGGACGAAGTGGAGGACAACATGGGGTAGCAAAGGGAAGCAGGTGACAGAAGCTAACTAGAAAGTGTATAATATAATTTTACATCTATCAGTTCTAAGTACAAGGTATAAAGAATTAAGGTGCATTACAGTAAGTAAAAGAACTGAAAGTAAAGCAGAAAGTAAAGCTACACTACAACTATATTATCATCACAGAGCATACCTTAACTTATAAAATTGCCCATACAAATTTATAAGTTAGGGTTTCCAGGAATTGTAACTTATCATATAAAAGAGCCCATACTAATTTATATGATAAGGATCCATGTTGCGTATGACCTAATGAGTATGAATGATTATGCTATGGTTATGCAACATGCAAGTGCAACACACGCACGTGACTCTGAGATCTCAGACGTTTAGTTCCCACATTTCGAGAGCTAGCATCACTCTCAAGTACCACTGTCGTGGCTCCGGCAACAGCGGATCGGGCTTCTCCGCTTTCTAAGTGGGTATACACACTACCAGGCCTAGACCTCTCTTGTACGCCTCTGTACACGTAATAAGTTCACTCAAGATTCTTTGCGTACTAATTGCTAGCTTCTTGCTAGACTTTTAGGTCAGGTGCACGTCTTTGGGGATTGTCTGCCTGACCGTAGTATTAAACAACATACTGGCCCTTCCACCCGTACACCTCACCCGTGTCACTGTACTGCCATCGGTGTGATGATTGGCCCAGTACTGCATGACCCACCACCATTTCATTTATGCACATGCAATTATTTCAACTCGAGCCTCCAGCTCGCAGGACCAGCCTGTCCGAATATAAATCTCTCAAGCCTCCAGCTCGCAGGACCAACCTGTCCTGATTACCTCCAACCCATCACGGGTGAGAACACATATCATGTTCAGTTCCCTCAAACCCATCACGGGTGAGAATATACCATAACTCCCTCCAACTCTGCACGGGTGAGCAAGTAGTCAACAGACTCCAAGTCCCTCTAACCCGGCACGAGTGAGCATATAACCCATCAACTCCCTCCATCTCTACACGGGTGAGCAAGTAGTCAACAGACTCCAAGTCCCTCCAACCAGACACGAGTGAGAACATGTACAGTTTACCTAGCCTATTAGACTACTCTTTCCTACCGGTTATTATACTTAGTAAATTAGGGTTAATCCCAGGACTGCCCAAGGTATGCCCAATGAAGGGGTCTCGAAAGCACTAGGAACCAAGATGGGATGACAAGCAGAAAGTTCCCTTTTGCAAGGATAATTACTTTTAGTTGATGTCTACCCATGATCCACACTCAACTCTCCTTATTACTCTTGGGCGATCCTAATGACTTAAGTTGTTATCGGGGAGTGCGACGGTCTTCCGCCGACCTCCACTCCATTTGTTTCCCAATGACTTGCACTTTACTCTCATCACTAAGACAACACTACCAACCATGGTTATACTTCCAACCATAATCTCTAGCTCAATTGTCGATCTATCCCCCGGTGGGCCTTATGGTATAACCTTACTTTTACTATGCGCAGCCCATGACCTAATACCACCCTGAATTCGAACTTCCAATTCCTTGGGCCACCAACCCCTAATTATTTATCCTAGAGTGGTATGGATTAATGAAATGAGCATGTTAATTTTCATAACTTTCCTAGGTCATTAAGGCTTCTAATTAAATCATTTAAATTAATTCCCTAGGTCACTTTACACATGAAGTAGTTCAATTTATAATCCACTGACCAATGAAATTTTTACTGGGTTGTATAATGATAAAATATTGCTGTCTATAGAGTTTCATAAATTTTCCTTTGATTAATTATATTTATTCCTTAATTAATACAGAATCCACATAATTACCATTTTCCAAATGAAGTATATGGAATACATAAGCCAAAATTCCAGGAAAATTATAGAGCATATATATCATTAATTTAAGACTAATGCCAGAGTTTCTTTACCCTCTATAGTGTAATGGCCTATCAAATTCTATTCTTAAGTATTTACAAAAATGCAATTATGCTAATTAAAACATTCTCAGTACATCCAAAAATTTTTTATATAAATACACAAGGCTAATCATACAAATATACAATTCTAGAAATAATTCCAAACTTTTCTGATATTTATTTCCATCAATTCATGAATAATTGCAAAAAGGGTAAAATGGTAATTTCAATGCATTTTACTCTAAAAGTTCTCAAACAGAAAGTTAAAATTTTCCTAAGTCAATTATAACTGTTGGGTATTGTATCCACACTCACCTAGATTTGCATGAAGTCACCCATGAACTAAGTTGAATCCAGTTGTATTTGATATTTCTCTTTAGTCATATGCTTGCAGGTGTACACTTTAAGTATAGACCAATGTCAGTCTGCAATGGGTCATCAAACACAGGACTTCACAGTGTAATCCCTCACTGTGTAATCCAAGGTGTTGACTCATGTGTAGCCTCTCTATTGGAATATACTTAACCTCAAATCACTTGGAGAAAAGGACAAAAGCTGAAGCTGAAGAAGTTTTATTTGAAAATGTTTTTCTGTAACTTAGAATTTTTGCTAAGTCATTTTTGCTCGAGAAGTACAATAGTGCTCGAGTAAATTACAACTCTAGGTCTCGAGAAGTTTTTTAAAGTGCTCGAGAAAAAGCTCAGCTTGCTCGAGAACTTTTTCTTTCAAATCTGGCTGTCATTAATGCTCGAGAGAAAGTTTTCCTTTCTCGAGAAAATGACTTTGCTGCTCGAGAACTAGAATGCTGTGCAAAAATATTTCTAAGGAAAAGTACTCGAGAAATATAACTCTTCTTCTCGAGAAAAAGTCTACCTTTCTCGAGATCTATTTCTCTGTTGTTATTTTTCTAAGTTCCTGTGCTCGAGAACAGCTTTAGCTTCTCGAGTACTTTCCTCCAGATTTTCCTCTATGTTCAAGTGCTCGAGAAATAATCCATTTGCTCGAGTACTGTAGTCTTCAGGATTTTGATTAAGTCTTTGTGCTCGAGAAGTTTCAAGTTCTCGAATACTTTCTTTCCAGTACTCGAGCAAGTTTACTGTGTGCTCGAGTAATCCAGATATACTTTTTCTTCTAAGTATAAGTGCTCGAGTAGTACAATTAGTGCTCGAGAAAGTTATTTTTGACAGTATATTTTTCTAAGTCTCAGATCTCGAGACAATCATTTCTATTCTCGAGAACTCCTTGATTCAGTGCTCGAGAACAACCTTCAGTTCTCGAGTACTTCTGACTTAAACTTTTTCTAATTCTGAAATTGTCAAAATCGTTGACCCTCTATTTGTTCTATTTTTCCAATCCTTAATCTGTCATCATCTAATTGGCCCACGTGGCATTACTTTCAATACGATTTGATTTCTGACCGATTAGGCTCCCTATAAAAGGTCTAATCAGTCTCTCTTTTCATTAAGAAGAACTTTAATAATCGTTTATCTTTTCTCTCTCTTCAAGAACGTGAAACGAAAAAGGGCCGAAAAACCCTAAGTTCCCGATTCGTCTTCCCGGTCGCCGCCGCTCACTGTTTCCATCTGGAAGGCCGCCGACGAAGAAAGATCGATGAAGTGACACATAGAATCGAGATCGACCTCGACTTTTTTTCGAATCTCTTGATTCCGTGTGTTCCGAAGAACCAGATCTCAAGATCGACGACTGTATCTTCTCCGACTGATTCCTGACAGAGCCGCCATTGTTGAAGGAAGAAGAGACGTCAAGATTTTCTAGATCTGTCACAGTTTTATCATTTTCTGTAAATCTTTATTCTGTAGGAGATTCTTCTCCGAGTTGTAGGAGTTTTCACTCCGAGTATTTGTTGTAGGAAGATTGTGCTTCCGAGTGTAGATCCGGGTTGGATCGAGTTGTAAGATTTCTTAAATCTGAGATAAGTGGAGTAGCCGAGTCTAGTGCGTTACTAGATCGGTGAGAGGGAAAGTGGAGTACCCAAGATCGGGGAACCACTATAAATCTTGTGTCGTCTGTGCTTGTGTTCTTTTTGTGTGTGCTGCGATTAGTTTTATTTTATTCCGCAAAAGACGTCGCAATCACCTATTCACCCCCCTCTAGGTGATAATTTAGACAACTAGTCAACTTTCAATTGGTATCAGAGGGTCGTTGATCATATAAAGGTTAACACCTTGATCAGATCTGCCCTAAGTTGTCTAAGAAGTTAGCCAAGCATGGATAAGGCAAAAGATTTTGCAAAGCTTCCACTGTGCACCAAGACAAACTTTCCCATGTGGAAAGAAAGAATTAAATTCTTTATGGAAGCTATGGATCCAAGGATCTTTATGATAGTTGAAGAAGGTCCCTATGTTCCCATGACAACCTCCACAATAAATCCTACTCTAAAGGTACCAAAGAAACTGATGGATCTTGACAAAGATGAGATTGCACTTGTCTCGTTGGGCAAGAAAGCTAAAAACATCATAGCAAGTGCAGTTGATGACTCTATGCTACTGAATATGATACATTGCCAAAGTGCTAAGGAAATGTGGCAGTGTCTGTTAGTCCTGATGGAAGGCACTGAAGAAGTAAGGGATGACAGAAGATCCCTTCTGAATCAAAAATATGAAGCCTTCAGACAAGGACCAAAGGATTCAATCACAGATACTTTTGAGAACTTCAGCAAAATTGTTAATGGTCTGAAGGGGTATGGCAGGAAGTTCACTAATGGTGACCTGAATGACAAATTCCTCAGATCCCTGACGAAAGAGTGGGATACCAAAGTATGTGCCATTCGGGAGTTTGGCAGACTAGCAGAGACTGACCCACAGAATCTCTTCGGAAAGCTGATGTCTTATGAGATGCAAATAAATACAAGAAAAGCCGAAGAAGAGAAGAGCAGATCCTCTTCAAAGGATAAGACTGTTGCCTTGAAGGCAGAAAGCACAAAAAAGGTCAAAGCTCAATCATCTACTCCTGCTCAGGAAACAATTGAGAGTGAAGAAAGTTCAGAGCCCAGTTCATCAGGCTCAGAGTTGTCTGAAGGAGAGTTCTCTCTCTTATCAAGACAGTTCAAGAAGTTTCTGAACAAAAAGAAGAATTGGAGAGGCAAGGATGCCTCACATAGACGATCACTTTATGAAAGTGATCAAAGAAAGAAAGGCTCAAGCAGCCATGACAGGTATGTTCCTAAACAGAACAAACATGTTTCATCTGACATAGTTTGCTATTGTTGCAACAAGCCAGGTCATGTGATTGCTGAATGCCCTCATAAGAAAAGAGAAGGAGGAAAGAAGGAAAGCAAGAAACCCTTTCACCAAAAGAAGAATGAAAGGAGCTTCGTGGCTAAGAAAACAAAGACCCTCAGCGACTCAGACTCCTCGGAGTCAAGTGAGGAAGAAGAAGCATATTTTGGGCTGATGGCTCAAACTGATGAGGAGACAGAACCCCAGTACACTGGGAAGGTAAACTCTCACACACCTCTTTCTGAATCTGAGAGTTCTGAACATGAGAATGAGGACAGCTCTTATGACGATGAGTCTGAACTCATGGTTCAGTACAGAGAGCTGATCAAGGCCTACGACAAATGTCGAAAGGTCGTGAAAGCTCAAGCCAAAGAGATTAAGTCTCTTAAGGCAAGTGAAAGCTCTTTGAGAGAAGAAGTTCTTGAGATGGAATCACTCAAAGGTAAGCTTAACTCTGCCATAAAAGAATTGAATGAGACACTTAGTCTCGTCAGTCTGAAAGAAAAAGTCATTGAGAAACTGGAAGAGCAGTTTGAGGCTGAGAAGAAGCTTGTTGAGAGCTTCTCCAAGCCTAAGACGGTTCTTCCACTGATTGCTGAATTTTCAGCACAGACTGATGGTGCTGGACTAGGCCATGTAGCCTCTTCTAGTAAGACTTCTAGAAGGAATAAGACTCAACGAAAGAATAAGGCAGCCAAGAAAGCCTTAGCCAAAGAAAAAGGGAAAGCCCCTCAAGAACAGACTATCTTTAATAAGGTAATCTACCCGACAAACAAGTTTGATCTTGAGTCCTCCTATGGACACTGGTCTAGGCCTACTTATGTAGAGCCAAAGTCTAGATACCAAGGATGGGCACGTCCTAGAAACTTTGGCGAAAGTGTTTTTAAAGCACCTTATGAAGAAATCAGTCTTCAGAGCTATGGTCCATATAATCATGGTCATAACTTTAAGAGAGCACCGAAAGTGAAAGAAGTTGAAGTCTTGTCCACCAAAGAGAGGAAAGCATGTTCATGTCATCAACATGAAGCATCCACCTCCATGGCAGCTCCTCCTGCTAGACCTCATGTCAAGATGGTCAAGCAAGAGAAGAATGGACAAAGATACAATAGATTTCATTGTTGGTGTTGTGGCAAGATTGGTCACTTCGCCATCGATTGTTGGTTCAACAAAAGTGTTTATGCTGCCCCAAGAGTTATCAATGTGAGAAAGACCGCTCACGATGCTAACATCGGTAGGGGGAGCAATCTAACAAGAGACCAAGGACCCAAACAAATTTGGGTTCCTAAGGAAAAATGATTTTGTGTTTGCAGGTATGTCCAAAGGCCAATAGAACGCCAATATGGTACTTGGACAGTGGATGTTCTCGGCACATGACCGGAACAAAAAGTTTACTTCAAAATTACTCTCCAATCGAGAACGGACCAAAGGTCATCTTTGGAGGCTCCGACCGGGGAGTTACAAAAGGATATGGTACAATTTCTAACGGTAGCGTATCCTTCTCGGATGTTGCTTATGTTGAGGGATTAGAACATAATCTCATAAGCATAAGTCAATTATGCGACAAAGGATACATTGTTGAGTTTCATGCCAACAAGTGTTTGATAAAAGCGGTTGATAAACAAGAAACCATTTTATCCGGCACTCGTAGCAGAAACATATTTTGTCTTAATTTTATTTGCTTGGATTCCTCTACCCCAGTATGTCTTCTTGCTAAAGATAGTGCATCTCTTAGTGACCAATGGCACAAGAGATTAGCACATATTAATTTCAAAACCATTCATAAATTGTTTTCGAAGAATTTGGTGCGTGATGCTCCAAATGTTAAGTGCGAAAAGGAAAGACCTTGTCACGCATGCATTAAAGGCAAGCAAACAAGGGCTACTTTTAAAAGCATTATTGGCAAAGATTCGGACAGGTGTTTACACCTTCTTCATATGGACTTGTTTGGTCCACTGCAAGTTAGAAGTTTAGGAGGTAAGGATTATACGTTGGTTATTGTTGATGATTACTCACGCTTTGCGTGGGTGTTCTTTTTGAAACACAAGTCGGATACCTTTGATATTTTCACTAATTTTGTCAGGCAAATACAGAATGAGTACAACTGCTCCATTGTCAAAATCAGAAGTGACAATGGAATGGAATTCAAATCTGGGGCCATGACGGAATTTTGTGAAAGCCTTGGTATCCTTCATGAGTTTTCCTCTCCTCGGACTCCACAACAAAATGGAGTAGCTGAGAGAAGAAACAGAACACTCATAGAGGCTTGCAGGACTATGTTGAGTGATGCTTCACTACCGGAATATTTCTGGGCTGAAGCCGTCAACACTGCATGTCACGTGCAAAATCGAGCACTCATAAACAAGAACCATGATAAGACTCCTTATGAACTTTTAAAAGGCAGGAAGCCAACAATATCTTACTTTAGAATCTTTGGTTGTAAGTGCTTTGTACTTAACAACGGCAAGTATCATACCACTAAGTTTAGCGAAAAGAGTTTTGAAGGCATTTTCGTAGGCTATAGTAGCCAAAGTAAAGCATATAGGATCTTTAACAAGAAATCCTTGGTGGTAGAAGAATCAATTCATGTTATTTTTGATGAGACGAGTTTGTTGCAAAGCAACTCGTCTAGTGTGTTACTTGAAGCTGCAGGTTCCAAGATAAATGAAATAAAGTTGGAGGAACCAAGTGAAGAGAAGGGTGATACCTTCATCGAGATCACTTCTCCAACTACAATTGAGAATGAAGATCAGGATATTGAAGCAGTTCAAAGAAATGAAGTCACTCCAGATGCTGAAGATGTTCCAGATGCTAGGACATTAGAGCTCAGACACTTGAAGGATCATCCAATAGAACAGATCATTGGAAATCCTCGAGACGGTGTCAGAACTCGTAGAGGTACCACTAATGAAAATTTATATTTAAGTTTTCTATCTCAGGTGGAACCAAAGAAGTTTGAGGAAGCAAACTGCGACGCATCATGGATACTAGCCATGGAAGAGGAGCTGAACCAATTCAAACGGTGTGAAGTTTGGAAGCTTGTACCAAGACCCAAAGATAAGAACGTTATAGGAACCAAGTGGGTGTATCGGAACAAGCTAGATGAAGATGGTACAATAATAAAGAACAAGGCGCGTCTCGTCGCCAAAGGATACCGACAAGAAGAAGGAATAGACTTCGATCAAACATATGCTCCAGTGGCAAGATAGGAGGCAATAAGGTTATTTCTAGCATATGCTGCATTAAAAGGTTTCACCGTCTATCAAATGGACGTGAAGTCTGCCTTCCTTAATGGAAACATAAAGGAAGAAGTATATGTAGAACAACCTCCAGGTTTTGTTGATCCAAACTCTCCTAACCATGTCTACTTTCTATTTAAAGCACTGTATGGTCTCAAGCAAGCTCCCCGAGCTTGGTATGAGACATTGTCTACTTTTCTTCTTGAGAACAAGTTCACAAGAGGAAAGATAGACAAGACATTATTTCTTAGGGAAATAAAAGGCAAGATTTTGCTAGTGCAAATCTATGTCGATGACATTATTTTTGGCTCAACTGACGACAACCTTTGCAAAAAGTTTTCTAAACTAATGCAAGGGAAGTTTGAAATGAGCAGTATGGGTGAGTTGAAGTATTTCTTGGGACTCCAAGTGAAACAATCTGAGGATGGAATTTTCATATCTCAGACGAAGTTCACAAAGGAGTTGATTAAGAAATTTGGATTGGAGAACGCATCTACAATGAAAACTCCAATGGCCTCAGCTATGTCTCTGGATAAGGATGAGAAAGGGAAACCTTTTGATGAAACCAAATACAGAAGCATAATTGGATCACTACTCTACCTTACTGCTAGTAGGCCAGACATAATGTTCTCAACATGTGTATGTGCTAGATTTCAGGTGAACAGTAAGGAATCTCATTACGCTGCTGCAAAGCGAATTTTGAGATACCTTAAAGGTACACCAAATCTTGGCTTATGGTACCCAAGAAGTAATGACAATGAACTGATTGGCTATTCAGATGCAGATTTTGCAGGTAGCAAGGATGATAGGAAGAGCACCTCAGGAACATGTCAATTCCTAGGAAGAAGGCTTATTTCCTGGAGTAGTAAGAAGCAGAATTGTGTCGCAATCTCAACAGCCGAGTCAGAGTACATCTCTGCAGGCAGTTGTTGTGCACAACTGCTTTGGATCAAAAATCAGCTTGAAGATTACAACCTGAAGTTTGAAGACATTCCTCTGATGTGTGATTCATCAAGTGCAATTGCCATTGCCAACAATCCAGTGTCACACAGCAGAACAAAACATATAGAGTTGAGATATCATTTTATACGGGAGCATGTGGAGCGAGGAGATATCAACCTTCAATATGTTCCAACAGATAGACAAGTTGCAGACATTTTCACAAAGCCACTGGATGAGGCCAAGTTCTCTTTCTTCAAGACAGAACTTGGGATGCTCAACAAAGAGGACTAAGGAAAAAAGCTAAGTAATTCTTTCTCGGGAACTTTACTTTTGCTCGAGAACGATGCTCGAGAACTGTCTACTTCTCGAGCAAGCTTCTCAAGAACTCTTTATTCTGCTCGAGAAAACTTCTCGAGAACTTTCGGTTACGAAAATTTCCTAAGTTCTTTTGTCTCGAGAACTTCACTCGGGGTACTCGAGAACTTAATAAAGTACTCGAGCCTACTTCTCGAGCACTTGATACTTACGAAAATTCTTAACCCTAATTTCCCGAGTACAGTTTTTGTTAGCTTTTATTATTTTTCGAAATGCCTAGTAGCAGTCCAGATCATTTCTGCCGCTCATTTACAATATGTATATAAATAGTCAGATTAAAATCGTTAAATCCACTAATCCCAAAATCCCCAAATATCTTGAGACCCTTCGCCTTCTGCCGGTGCCGTGAAAACCAGGAAAACCCCACAGTTTTTTCTCCGTTTTTCTTCAATGGCTTCATCTTCTTCCATCGCCAAGCTTGGAATCGGCAGTGAACTCCTTCGAGATGGCATTGCAGACATATCCCCAGACTTTCAGAACCTCTTGAACCTCCTGGATATAGCCGGCCTCACTTTTGTCCTAGAACAGAAGTGTCGTCTCCTTCTTCCTCAGGTTCATGAATTCTACCAGAATTTGACAGTCAACACCAGTGGTCATGTTCTCCGATCTACCGTTTCTGGCATCAAGGTCAAACTCACCGACTCCATCATCAATCAGTTGCTTCATCTACCTCCAGTTACAGAACCAGAAGACCTAACCCATGCAGACTATAACCGTGCCTATTCCTTCTGTGGAATCGCCGGCATACCCTCTGGTATTCGACGCCCCCAGCTGAACCCAGAGAGCAAATTCCTTCTGTACATCGTCGGCAAATGCCTTCTCTGTGCTACTGGATCAATCAAACATGCTACAGGAGAGATGTTTGATGTGATGACCTCCATAATCTGCAGGAAGCAATATCCTTTTGGCAGACTGATTCTTGATCACATCAGGTCCAGTCTCAAGAAGCCTGGATTTGCCAGAATTATAACCCTTCTACTCAGTAAACTTGACCCAGCAGTGTTCTCAATGTCCAAAGGCAGTGTTCTGCACTACATGAAGAGGCTCACAGTGGACTCCATTAACAGATGGGAGTTGAAATTGCAGAATACCACCCAGGCCACCAGGGCTCAAGAACAAGTTCAGGAAGAGGTTGTCAGGACTCCATCTCCCTCTCCTCATCCAGCAATTGAGGGGGAGCCTGCACAACCTTCCCCAGCTTCAAAAATTCCCCCAGTTCCTGCTACAACAGTTGAGGTAAAGGATGTTCCAGAGTACAGGATTCCATCCCCCCCCTCCAAACCCAGAGATTGTCATCCAGGATGCTTCTCTTGAGGGGGAGCCTGCCTCAATGGATATAGATCTGACTGCCACTTCAGAACAAATTGATGCAATGATCACTGAACTCACTTCTGAGCACCCCAGTTTAGCATCAACAGCTCAGGACCCAGCTCCAGACTCAGTTCCAGACTCAGTTCCAGACTCAGTTCCAGACTCAGTTCCAGACTCAATTCCAGATTCTGCTCCAGCCACTGCTCAGGACCCAGCTCCACTTGAACCAGTTCCAGAACTGCCTAAGAAACATGCTTCTCCAGAACCAGTTCAGCCCTCCAGTTCACTTCCCCCATCACCTTCTCACCCAGCTGATACCCAAGGACAGCAAGCTGCTGCTTCCTCCACAACCACTCCCTCTTCTTTTGAGCCAATGACTGACATCCAAGAAACTGATGAGGATGTTCAGGAGGCAGAGTCCAGGATTCCTGCAAGGCCACACTACTCCATCCCAACTTTCCTTCCTTCAGGAAATGAAGAAGATGACAACATCCCTCTGAGAAGACAGCCATCCACTTCTACTGTTGTAATTGAAGAGATCACCCCCAGCCCCTCCAATGCACCTTCTCCACCTGCTGCTGCTCAACCACCTCCATGCAGTCTTGCTCCTGCAAGTGCTCCTGCTGCTACTGATTCCATCATAACACTGTTAACACAGTTGTTTGCTGAACAGAAAACCTACATAGACACTGCTGTCAAGAAGGTTCAAGACCAGGTGACTGCACTTGAGAAGGCCATGCACAAAGGCTTTGCTGAAATCCAGGTGAACACAGATACCCTGAAAGAAGCATTTCACAAAGGAGGATTGGCCTTGGATCATACTATAACAAGTATTGGCCACCTCATGGATCAATCAGTTGTGTTGGCTAATAATCAGATTCAGTTGGATAAAAGGACAGATGACAAGTTCTTTAAGCTGACAGGTGAGGTTGGCACCTTTAAGGAAGATGCTATTGCAACCCTTACTACAGAAGTCAGAAAGGGGGAGGAGATTTTCAAGTCTATCTCAGCTAAACATTCTGAATCCATCATGACCAGAATTACCAATGCCAGCCTTGAAACCCAAGCTGACATAGAAGCCAAAGTCATCAAGGCTCAGGATGCATTCCACACCTACCTGAAAGAAAATGTGCTGAAACATATTGACTCTGTCAAGTTTCATGCCTTTGATACCTCTGTCTGGATGCACAACAATATATTCCCTGACCATCAGATTGACTCCAACTCAATTCCCTATCATCTGAACCCAGTTGCAGTCAGAGCAGCCCTTGCTGAAAGCACTCAAGCCTCTGCTGCCCAAGCTGCTGCTGATGCACTGGCTGCTGTCCAAGCTGAAGAAGATGCTGCTGCTGCTGCTGCCCTTGCTCAGAAGGCCTTCTCTCCATACATTGAACTTCAAGAAACTTTCATGCCAACTGGAGAGGTGTGGGAAGATCTACCTAACCAGCCACCTAATATCCAAACAAAGAAAAGGAAATATGGGGAAGGGCCCTCTGCAAGGAGATCTGCACCTGAACATGATCAAGGCTACAGAAGACATCAGGATGAACCAAGGCAGTATCCAGTACACTCTGAAGTCTGGAGCCCCACCTCCAGGACTTTAATCCTTGAAACTCTGAAGCTGGTAACTCAATTCAGTGAGAGACAACAAGAATTCTACAGCCATGAGGAATGGAGAAAGTATGACAAGAACTGCATTCAGAGGAGGCTGCATGAGTCTAAGTATGGATTTAACAATGCTGCAGCTCCTCCTAAACCTGAAAAGTACTTTCCCAAGCCCTTCAGCTACTTTGAGAGACAAGAGCAGAAGAGATGGCAAGAGGGTGAAAGACAAAAGAGACAGGCTGATGGCAAGAAGAAGTAACCTGCACTCTATTTCATAACAGCCTTTTGTAACTTTGGGAATAGTGGGATTTAAAAACATTAATCTGAAAAATCTGATTACTTATATACCTATATGTTTCTGATTGTGCTGTGATTCATTTCTGTTATTCCTGCTCTAGGTTATTTTGATTATGTCACATATGTCTTGCTTACTTGTTGTTATGTATTATTTGTTAAGGGATTCAGCTTAGTGTATAGGGTTCTGACTTCTGCAAATAGGGGGAGATTGTTGGGTATTGTATCCACACTCACCTAGATTTGCATGAAGTCACCCATGAACTAAGTTGAATCCAGTTGTATTTGATATTTCTCTTTAGTCATATGCTTGCAGGTGTACACTTTAAGTATAGACCAATGTCAGTCTGCAATGGGTCATCAAACACAGGACTTCACAGTGTAATCCCTCACTGTGTAATCCAAGGTGTTGACTCATGTGTAGCCTCTCTATTGGAATATACTTAACCTCAAATCACTTGGAGAAAAGGACAAAAGCTGAAGCTGAAGAAGTTTTATTTGAAAATGTTTTTCTGTAACTTAGAATTTTTGCTAAGTCATTTTTGCTCGAGAAGTACAATAGTGCTCGAGTAAATTACAACTCTAGGTCTCGAGAAGTTTTTAAAGTGCTCGAGAAAAAGCTCAGCTTGCTCGAGAACTTTTTCTTTCAAATCTGGCTGTCATTAATGCTCGAGAGAAAATTTTCCTTTCTCGAGAAAATGACTTTGCTGCTCGAGAACTAGAATGCTGTGCAAAAATATTTCTAAGGAAAAGTACTCGAGAAATATAACTCTTCTTCTCGAGAAAAAGTCTACCTTTCTCGAGATCTATTTCTCTGTTGTTATTTTTCTAAGTTCCTGTGCTCGAGAACAGCTTTAGCTTCTCGAGTACTTTCCTCCAGATTTTCCTCTATGTTCAAGTGCTCGAGAAATAATCCATTTGCTCGAGTACTGTAGTCTTCAGGATTTTGATTAAGTCTTTGTGCTCGAGAAGTTTCAAGTTCTCGAATACTTTCTTTCCAGTACTCGAGCAAGTTTACTGTGTGCTCGAGTAATCCAGATATACTTTTTCTTCTAAGTATAAGTGCTCGAGTAGTACAATTAGTGCTCGAGAAAGTTATTTTTGACAGTATATTTTTCTAAGTCTCAGATCTCGAGACAATCATTTCTATTCTCGAGAACTCCTTGATTCAGTGCTCGAGAACAACCTTCAGTTCTCGAGTACTTCTGACTTAAACTTTTTCTAATTCTGAAATTGTCAAAATCGTTGACCCTCTATTTGTTCTATTTTTCCAATCCTTAATCTGTCATCATCTAATTGGCCCACGTGGCATTACTTTCAATACGATTTGATTTCTGACCGATTAGGCTCCCTATAAAAGGTCTAATCAGTCTCTCTTTTCATTAAGAAGAACTTTAATAATCGTTTATCTTTTCTCTCTCTTCAAGAACGTGAAACGAAAAAGGGCCGAAAAACCCTAAGTTCCCGATTCGTCTTCCCGGTCGCCGCCGCTCACTGTTTCCATCTGGAAGGCCGCCGACGAAGAAAGATCGATGAAGTGACACATAGAATCGAGATCGACCTCGACTTTATTTCGAATCTCTTGATTCCGTGTGTTCCGAAGAACCAGATCTCAAGATCGACGACTGTATCTTCTCCGACTGATTCCTGACAGAGCCGCCATTGTTGAAGGAAGAAGAGACGTCAAGATTTTCTAGATCTGTCACAGTTTTATCATTTTCTGTAAATCTTTATTCTGTAGGAGATTCTTCTCCGAGTTGTAGGAGTTTTCACTCCGAGTATTTGTTGTAGGAAGATTGTGCTTCCGAGTGTAGATCCGGGTTGGATCGAGTTGTAAGATTTCTTAAATCTGAGATAAGTGGAGTAGCCGAGTCTAGTGCGTTACTAGATCGGTGAGAGGGAAAGTGGAGTACCCAAGATCGGGGAACCACTATAAATCTTGTGTCGTCTGTGCTTGTGTTCTTTTTGTGTGTGCTGCGATTAGTTTTATTTTATTCCGCAAAAGACGTCGCAATCACCTATTCACCCCCCTCTAGGTGATAATTTAGACAACTAGTCAACTTTCAATAACCTCCTTTTTGACTTGACAGACTTTGGGGATTTTCCTTGATCAAAACCTATTTTTCCAAATTATTTTTCCAAGAGGCCTATATTTTAAAATTTCTAAATAATGAGATTTTTGATCTCAAAAATCCCATAATTAATTTGAGGGGTGAACTTTACCCTAATGAACCTCTGGAATCAATTCCATGATTTTTGGATGTCTCAAATAGGCTGAATGTACAACATTTCATTTATTGCTATTTGCACCCCAAGGCTATATATAGCCAACACTTGCAAGTGGATTAACCCAACATGCCATAATCCAAATGTGCTGAAATTTGTTTCATGCACATATGATGTCTCCAAGGACCTGCCACCAAAATTTGGGGCAATTTGGAGACATAGTAATCCAAATATTTCATTTATTAGATTTTAAGTATTATGACAAATACTATAGAAACATTTGTCCCAAAAATTCCCAATATTTGGCAGGCGCTAGATAATCCCTAGTCAAGCACATTCCCAAAATTTTGGGTCATGTGGACTTCTGGTTTGGCATGGGCTTAGGTTTTAGTTTCTTCCCTAGCCTAGGACCAGTCCTAGGAAAACAACCCTACAGCCCATTCTACTGTACCAAGAGTGATGATTAAGGTGTCAAAATAAAGTTAACAGCATAGGCTATAATTTGAATTCAGGATTCATGTTCTGTTAATTCCCATAAGTTCCATAAAATTAACATGCAAAGTGACTGTATAAATGTGACAGAAATATACTATTCATATCCTTTAATATTATATCATATTAATATTATAACAACACAAATCTTAAAGCAAGATGAAGGGAATCAGTTCATCGTCCCAAATCAATAAACGTCCCAGATGAAGTTTTTCTGGACCTACTTTGCTGGCGGTTTCCGGCCAGCTGAGCCACCACCACCGCCGGCAGATGTCGCCACCACCTTCACTGAGGTGGGGGCTTGCGTTTCCCGGCGGTGAGGCCGCCGGAGTTGGCTCCTCCGGCGAACCCGAGCAAGAAGTAGAACTCAGAATTTTCACACTTTTCTCTCATGGCATCGGGGTCAATTGAGCCCGAAATCTCCCCTATTCGATCTAAATATCTAGTACAGGTAGAGGGGCGGCGAAACGAACCTGAGTTGGTGGCTGGCGGCGACTGTGGTGGCGGTTGGCCATGGCCAAGCTTGCTACGGGGACTACCTCCCGATACCTGGATTCTCTACCATTTTCTCTGCTCCAGCACTCGTTCTCCACTCCTCTCAACGTTCTGAAACTGTTAGTGTTCTTGGATTTGGCCTGGAGTGATTATATAGGGAGATGTGGCCGAGGTGAGCTCGGTTTGGAGCTTTGGTTGTTTCACCATGGCTGCCAAGTGGCCACCAGTAGTCACCACTCCTTTAATGACTCTTGGGAGGCCGACCAGCAAGTCTTGGGCTGAGGGAATGAGCCATGTGGCCTCTACCTTACTCCTTTGCACTTTCTCTCTCCTATTTTGGGTGAATTCTCCAAAATGCCCCCATGCATGTGTTCTCTCTCTCAAATTAGAGGGGTAGGGGTGGACTTTCACCACTTGGGCTGGTAATGGGCTAGGTTTTGTGGGCTTGGCCCAAGGGAAATGGCTTGGGCTCATAATTCCTCCTTTAGGTCACAATGTTGACTTGTTGACTTTTGAGTTGACTTGGTCAACATGGTGAGTGGGTTGACCCCACTTGAAGGTAATGATCCCAATGGCACTACCCAACTTGGGTTGGGTCAAAGTGATGCCCTACTTAGGCTAATTGGGCCTATAGGTATAGGTTTGACCCAAATAGGGCTAGTGTTGACTTTGGTCAACTAGGGTCAAAGGGTTGACCTAGTGACATGCCCCAGGGTCCACTTAGATTGTTCTTAGGGTTAGGGCAATGTGGTGGGGTCATGGTGTGGCTAGGGTCCCTATTTTGGCTAATTTTACTTAGGTTGACTTGGGCCCTATGGTGGGCCCCTCATGGTTTTACTCACCTACTAGTGTCAACCTAACTAATTACCCCTATCACCCACCCCATTCCTAACCCAATCTAAGTTAAGGGGCCTAGATGTAACATGGGATGTTACAAATCCTTTAATCAAAAAAAAATAATTTCGTCCTCGAAATTTGAGTTCGGGTCTACGGGGTTCCACTTGCAAGAATTATAAGAAACTTAAAACATAATTTAAAGTATACCTGAAGTAAATAACTCTGGGTGTTGCACCAACATCAGATCCCTTGGCTCCCAGGTGTGCTCCTCCCGTCCATGGTGGTGCCACAACACCTTTACAAGGGGAACTTTCTTATTCTGCAACACTCGATCCTCTATATCGTCAATCCGGATCGGCTCCAATCGAACTGACCGGTCAGGTGCTACCGGGACTGCTGTAGCGGTAATGTGATGTTCTGGCAGAAGGATAGCTCTCCGTAATGAAGAGACATGAAAGACGTCGTGCAAGGTCCCCAACTCAGGTGGCAGTTATAGTCTATAAGCCAAGGGACCGATCCGCTCCACGATCATGTCTGTCCCCATATATCATGGACTGAGCTTCTTATGTCTCCGTAACCGAGAAACACCATGCACCGGACGTAACTACAAAAATACCTTGTCCCCTACCTGAAACTCCACCTTCTGATGCTGCGCATCGTAATACTTGGCCTGTCTACTTTGAGCCTCCAACATCCGGTCCCTGATCAGTTAAATCTGAGCCTCTGTATCCTCTATGTACTCTAATCCAAGTGACCTAGGGTCCACATCCTGAACCTTTGTAGGGCGATCATTATTTCATCAAACATTTTCATTTTGATTCTTGAGATCATCTGTGTCACATCAACAAGATCATTCCTAGAGTATACATATTCCAATTAGTATGATTCTTAACTTGGTTCTAGGTTTGCTGGGGCTGCTATACTCTCATTATGATATACGTAATCGTTTAGATATTCTGGCATTTTTACTTCATGGACTCTCATCCTATAATAGTTAAGACTTGCGATCACTCCTTCATATTAACATTAAGTTACTCTGTCCTAATACGTATGTTCCCAACCTAATGACTTGGGTATGTCACGTAAGCACGGGTAGCAGCGATCGACCATTGTGTTTACTTCTTCCAACATGTGACTGTCAAAGTAACTTTCCTAAAGGCCCTAACTATGCAAAACCCCTTTTAGTTAATCTTTTGACTTGAAACGAATCCTCCATTCGCATTGATTATCCCTCGTGATACATTTGAGTTCCTTAATTATGTGTTACATTGATCGGTTCGAGGTGTTAGAGAATTTTGGAACAATGCCTTTGGGGCGATAATCAAACAACCCTTAATTGTGTGTAAATCCGTCTACAACTCATACTGATCCAAATTTGATCTTTTGAAAACAATTCCTTCGGTTTCACGTGTATATGTAAATGACTTATACCTTGTTGGTATTAAGGAAGTCACGAGTGCTCATTAGACTATGGACAAAGTAGTTACTTACTCCTTTAAAAATCGAAATTGGGAAACTTCTTGAAGCCTTATACGGTCTTCCCTAGTTTCAAGGTCATATATACACATCAATAAGCCACTCTTTATATATCCTTCAAAAAATAAAACTTACTGTTCTCCTTGTTCACTTACAAATATGGTCTTGGATTAATTAAGAGAGTGAAAAGCCATTCTCGAAACATTCTACTTCCTATTTCACTCGTGAATTTGTTGTGTTCACAACTTGTCGTTAATAGTCTATGCTGCTAAAGATAAATAAATGGTGTGAAATTCTTCGAGAGTCCTAACCTTCTAGGAAGGATTGATCATCATACTGGTCATGTATATACAAACCCTCATCTTTACTCGAGCGATCTTTGAATTAGCCAAGTTTTAGGTCACTATGCTTGCGACACATGCTTATGCGAAAGGCTTAGAGAATTTCGAGTCGCTATCAATTTAGCCCTATAAACAAAACTTTAAGCCCGCATATATTTTGGTTAATTTCCTTTAACATTCACAATGTAGTCATCCTGTATATGTCTTAATCCTTAGGGTTAACCATCTTTGGCATGGATTTCCACTTCAATTGTTATGTTATCTACCTTAGGCCTTCAAGGTTATCATACGACAATCTGTTCAAGGTCAACATGTGACCAAACAAGGAAGTGTCTCTTCTAGAATTTGAATTCTTATTTGATCTTTGGTATTTATCACCGTGATTGTCTTGACGTAATCAAGTCATCGGTACTAGGATTAAGCTTACGAGTACCCTACTGTTCCACTAGTAAACTTATGCACCAACTTCTCCTCGAGGCGGTCCTATCAATTTGAGTAAGAATTGGTAATATCACTTGATATGCGGAGTAGGGACATCGACGTTTAAGCCTTAAGTAGGGACTCTGGCGTTAAGATCTTTCTTTAATTGATTTGGTTATCCATGTACCTTAGCTAATCTACATCTGAAGTCAATCTTTTGCCTAAGGTATGACACAAAATCCTCTTGGTAAGTCAAACTAGGGTGGTGTCCTAGTTGGATTGGCCTAACTCATTGCTTAAAATGGACTGTTTTATGTGACTTTTTACGCATGGGCACACCGTTGCTTCCGCTGCATAGTTTGTCCGCAAACTAATGCTCTGATACAAGTTTGTAAGATCCAACTCCCCCTTCCGAGGAGTTAACCCGGATCTTATGCCCAGAACCGTCGCCTTACGGTGACACTAACACACGGGTTAGTCGACACCGCAAGTCGCTGATTCTGCCGGCTAGTACGATCAGAAACCTGTTTGGCCAATATGAGAAACAGAAGTAAACAAAAGAGTAAAACATCATAGTCCACAGCCACAGTACTAATCATATATATATCAAATGAAAAGTACAACAATATGTAGTCCAACAATGAGTAGAAAAATAAAAGAGAGTAATAAGGGCTTATGCCCAGTACATCAATTCAAATCTCTCACCCTCTCAAATCCAAAAGCAGCGGAATCTAATCATCTAAACTCATCCCACCTGAGGACGCGCAGTAGTAGTAGTAGCCAGTGGTAATGGTATCTGCTCCTCATGTCCTGTCATCTCATCGTGCTGGTGCTCCATCTCCTCGAGCTCCTAAAATGTCAAAAAGACTAAGTCGTTTCCTCCGCACCTCGCCCCGCAACTCCTAGGCACCGAGCGGGAAGACGAAGTGGAGGACAACAAGGGGTAGCAAAAGGGAAGCAGGTGACAAAAGCTAACTAGAAAGTGTATAATATAATTCTACATCTATCAATTCTAAGCACAAGGTATAAAGAAGTAAGGTGCAGTACAGTAAGTAAAAGAACTGAAAGTAAAGCAGAAAGTAAAGCTACACTACCACAATACTATCATCACAGAGCGTACCGTAACTTATAAAAATGCCCATATAAATTTATAAGTTAAGGTTTCTAGGAATTGTAACTTATCATATAAAAGAGCCCATACTAATTTATATGATAAGGATCCATGTTGCGTATGACCTAATGAGTATGAATGATTATGCTATGGTTATGCAACATGCAAGTGCAACACACGCACGTGACTCTGAGATCCAAGACCTTTAGCTCCAACATTTCGAGAGCTAGCATCACTCTCAGGTACCACCGTCGTTGCTCCGGCAGCAGCGGATCGGGCTTCTTCGCTTTTTAGGTGGGTATACACACTACCAGGACTAGACCTATCTTGTACGCTTATTTACACGTAACAAGTGCACACTAGAGTCTCTGCGTACTAATTGCTAGCTGCCTGCTAGACTTTTAGGTCGGGTGCACGTCTTTGGGGATTGTCTGCCTGACCGCAGTATTAAACAACATACTGGCCCTTCCACCCGTACACCTCACCAGAGTCATCGTACTGCCATCGGTGTGACGATTGGCCCAGTATCACATGAACCACCACCATTTTATTTATGCACATGCAATTATTTCAACTCGAGCCTCCAGCTCGCAGGACCAGCCAGTACGAATATAAATCTCTCGAGCCTCCAGCTCGCAGGACCGACCTGTCCTGATTCCCTCCAACCCATCACTGGTGAGAACACATATCAAGTTCAGTTCCCTCCAACCCATCACGGGTGAGAATATACCATAACTCCCTCCAACTGTGCACAGGTGAGCAAGTAGTCAACAGAATCCAATTCCCTCCAACCCGGCACAAGTGAGAACATGTACAGTTTACCTAGCCTATAAGATGACTCTTGCCTACCGGTTATTATACTTAGTAAATTAGGGTTAATCCCAGGACTGCCCAAGGTATGCCCAATGAAGGGGTCTCGAAGGCACTAGGAACAAAGATGGGATGACAAACCCAAAGTTCCCTTTCGCAAGGATAATTACTTTTAGTCTATGTCTACCCATGATCCACACTCAACTCTCCTTATTACTCTTGGGCGATCCTAATGACTTAAGTTGTTATCGGGGAGTGCGACGGTCTTCCGCCGACCTCCACTCCATTTGTTACCCAATGACTTGCACTTTACTCTCATCACGAAGACAACACTACCCACCAGGGTTATACTTCCAACCATAATCTCTAGCTAAATTGTCGATCTATCCCCCGGTGGGCCTTATGGTACAACCTTACTTTAACTATGCGCAGCCTGTGACCTAGTACAACCACGAAGTCGAACTTCCAATTCCTTTGGCCACCAATCCCTAATTATTTATCCTAGGGTGGTATGGACCAATGAAATGAGCATGTTGATTTTCATAACTTTCCTAGGTCATTAAGGCTTCTAATTAAACCATTTAAATTTATTCCCTAGGTCACTTTACACATAAAGTAGTACAATTTATAATCCACTGACCTAAGGAATTTTTCCTAGGTTGTATATTGATAAAATATTGCTGTCTATAGAGTTTCATAAATTTTTGTTTGATTAATTATATTTTTTCCTGGGTTGTATATTTATTCCTTAATTAATACAAAATCCACATAATTACCATTTTCCAAATGAAGTATATGGAATACATAAGCCAAAATTCCAGGAAATTTACAGAGCATATATATCATTAATTTAAGACTAATGGCAGAGTTTCTTTACCCTCTATAGTGTAATGGCCTATCAAATTCTATTCTTAAGTATTGACCAAAATGCTATTATGCTAATTTATACATTATCAGTACATCCAAATTTTTTGATATAAATAAACAAGGCTAATCATATAAATATACAATACTAGAAATAATTCCAAAATTTTCTGATATGTATTTCCATCAATTAATGAATAATTGGAAAAAGGGTAAAATGGTAATTTCAATGCATTTTACTCCAAAAGTTCTCAAACATAAAGATAAAATTTTCCTAAGTCAATTATAACCTCCTTTTTGACTTGACAGACTTTGGGGATTTTCCTTGATCAAAACCTATTTTTCTAAATTATTTTTCCAAGAGGCCTATATCTTTAAAATTCCAAATAATGGGATTTTTGATCTCAAAAATACCATAATTAATTTGAGGGGTGAAATTTACCCTAATGAACCTCTGGAATCAATTCCATGATTTTTGGATGCCTCAAATAGGCTGAATGTACAACATTTCATTTATTGTTATTTGCACCCCAAGGCTATATATAGCCAACACTTGCAAGTGGATTAACTCAACATTCAATAATCCAAATGTGCTGAAATTTTTTTTTTCATACACATATGATGTCCCCAAGGACCTGCCATAAAAATTTGGGGTCATTTGGAGACATATTACTCCAAATATTTCATTTATTAGATTTTAGGTATTATGACAAATACTATAAAAACATTTGTCCCAAAAATTCCCAATTTTTGGCAGAGGCTAGATATGCCCTATTCAAGCAGATGTACAAAATTTTGGGTCATGTGGACTTCTTGTTTGGCATGGGCTTAGGTTTTAGTTTCTGCCCTAGCCTAGGACCAGTCCTAGGAAAACAGCCCTACAGCCCATTCTACTGAACCAGGAGTGATGATTAAGGTGTCAAAATAAAGTTAACAGCATTGGATATAATTTCATTCAGGGTTCATGTTTTGGTAATGCCCATAAGTGCCCTAAAATTAACATGCAAAGTCACTTTATAAATGTGACAGAAATATACTATTCATATCCTTTAATATTATATCATATTAATATTATAACAACACGAATCTTAAAGCCAGATGAAGGGAATCAGTTCATCGTCCCAAATCAATCAACGACCCAGATGAAGTTTTCTTGGACCTACTTTGCTGGCGGTTTCTGGCCACCTGAGCCACCACCACCGCTGGCAGATGTCGCCACCACCTTCATTGAGGTGGGGGCTTGCATTTCCCGGCGGTGAGGCCGCCGGAGTTGGCTCCTCTGGCGAACCCGAGCAAGTAGTAGAACTCGGAATTTTCACACTTTTCTCTCATGGCACCGGGCTCAATTGAGCTTGATATCTCCCCTATTCGATCTAGATATCTAGTACAGGTAGAGGGGCGACGAAACGAACCTGAGTTGGCGGCTGGCGGCGACTGTGGTGGCAGTTGGCCCTGGCCGAGCTTGCTCCGGCGACTACCTCCTGATTCCTGGATTCTCTACCATTTTCTCTGCTCCAGCACTCGTTCTCCACTCCTCTCAACGTTCTGAAACTGTTGGTGTGCTTGGATTTGGCCTGGAGTGATTGTATAGGGAGATGTGGCTGAGGTGAGCACGGTTTGGAGCTTTGGTTGTCTCACCATGGCTGCCAAGTGGCCACCAGTAGTCACCACTCCTTCTAATTACTCTTGGGAGGCTGACCAGCAAGTCTTGGGCTTATGGAATGAGCCATATGGCCTCCACCTTACTCCTTTACACTTTATCTCTCCTATTTTGGGTGAATTCTCCAAAATGCCCCCATGCATGTGTTCTCTCTCTAAAATCAGAGGGGTAGGGGTTGACTTTAACCACTTGGGTTTGTAATGGGCTAGGTTTGCTGGGCTTGGCCCAAGGGAAATGGCTTGGGCTCATAAATCCTCCTTTATGTCAAAATGTTTACTTGTTGACTTTTGAGTTGACTTGGTCAACATGGTGAGTGGGCTGACCCTAATTGAAGGTAATGATCCCAATGGCACTACCCAACTTGGGTTGGGTCAAGGTGATGCCCTACTTAGGCTAATTGGGCCTATAGGTATAGGTTTGACCCAAATAGGGCTAGGATTGACTTGGGTCAACTAGGGTCAAAGGGTTGACCTAGTGACATGCCCTAGGGTCTACTTAGATTGTTCTTAGGGTTAGGGAAATGTGGTGGGGTCGTGGTGTGGCTCGGGTCCCTATTTAGGCTAATTTGACTTAGGTTGACTGGGCCCTATGGTGGGCCCCTCATGGTTTTACTCACCTACTAGTGTCAACCTAGCTAATTACCCATATCACCCACACCATACCTAACCTAATCTATGTTAAGGGCTTAAATGTAACTGGGATGTTACAAGACACGCCCATGTCAGACCCCGACACGCCCGTGTCGACCAGCTGACACGCTCGTGTTCTTAGGAGTGTCACTCAATCGGCACAGGATCAACACCACCCCGAGAAGGACACGGGTTCCCCATACGCCCGTGTTGCATTAAACACGGTCGTGTCACACCGAACATGCATTATCTCCAGGTCTTGTACTTCAGTCGGCACCGTCTGCACACCCAGAATAGGATACGGGTACATGACACGCCCGTGTCACCAACTGACACGCCCGTGTTAGTACTGTTCATACCCATGTTTTCAGCCGTGCTCCACACTTGACACAGCCCGGCTACCACAGAGCAGGACACAGCTCTGGACACTCCCGTGTCTCAGGCCGTGTCACCTAATTTTTTGGTTTTGGGGCATTACAACTCTCCCCCATTAAGAGAATTTCGTCCCGAAATTGCTAAATCATATAGTTTGCAGCAAACAAAACATTTATTCAAACCACAAGGTTACAACAGCTTTACACAAACAACTCGGGAAACTCAGTACACAGGTTTGTTCCTGCTCCTATGACAACTTCTCATAGCCACAATTGTCCCACTGGACCTTGACCACCCGATAGCTTTGTTCCGTAGCTGTTTAACCGCCGTATGCTCGATCTGAATAGGCCTAAATTTCGTCGTTAGCCTACTATTGACTGATACTTGATCTGCAACAACCACCTGTGATGGTTCTTTCACCGCTTTCCGCAACACCGAGACATGAAACACATCATGTAAACTGCTCAGCTCTAGTGAAAGTGCTAACCGATAGGTAGCTTCACCAATACGCTCTACCACTTCAAATGGTCCCAGATACCTCGAGCTAAGCTTTTTCAGACGCCGTATAATGAACACACCTTTAAAGGGCTTGGTCTTCAAGTAAACCCAATCGCCTGCCGCAAACTCCACGTTTCGGTGCTTGGCATTGTAATACTTAGCTTGTCTGTCTTGAGCCACCATCAGCCTTTCGCATATCAACCGTATAGTTTTGTTGGCATCATCCAACTCCTTTCGCCTATACACTTTGATTCACCAGTTTTCCTACCATATAAAGCTTCAAAGGGCGCCATCTTGAGAGTAGCTTGGTAGCTGTAGTTGTAGGCAAATTCAATCATAACAAGATGATGTTCCCATTTCTTCCCAAAATCCAGTGCACACATTCTGAGCATATCCTCATATGTCATGTTGGTCTTTTTGGTCTGACCATCCATCTAAGTATGAATGGTCGTGCTGAAATTTAATTTCGTACCCAACAGTTGGTGGACTAATCTCCAATCTCTCGAAGTGAAACACCCATCTCGATCACTAACGATGCTACGGGGTACATCGTGCAATTGGACTATAGTATCAACATACATCTTTGTAAGCTTTTCAACTGAATCGTCCTTCCGGTTCGGGATGAAGTGCGAAACCTTGCTTAACCGGTCCACAATCACCAAAACCGCATCATTTCCACGCTGTGATCTCGGTAACCCATGCACGAAATCCATGGAAATATCGTCAAATTTCCACACAGGGATAGGCAGCGACTTCAGAAAACCGCCCGGTTTTTGGCATTCCGCCTTTACTAAAGCACACGTTTGACACTTAGCAACATAGTGTGCTATGTCCTTCATATCTGGCCACCAAAAATGTTTCTTCAAATCCTTGTACATATTCGTGCTCCCGGGGTGGATCGAATACTGTATTAAGTGGCCTTCATACATCACTTATTCACGAAGTTTACCCCTACTTGGGACACACAAACGACCGTCCTTCCGAAAAAGGCCATCATTAAACAAAAATTTAGAGTCCGCACTTTCCGCTGCATAGCATTGTAGACTTTCATCAAATCCTGCTGCTTGCCGAACTCTGTCCGCTAGGTCACACTGTACCTCCGTCCAGTTTATGCATGTATTTGTAGTGGAATTCCTTTCAACGCAAGAAATATTTAATGCCTCCGATTCTCGAATTAGTCTTTCATCATGTATTATAAGCCAATTTGCCATTGCCGGAGTCCGACAACTCAAGGCATTCGCGACTACATTCCCTTTACCGGGTGTATAATGAATCTGTAAGGTGTAGTCACCAAGAAACTCCATCCACCTTCTCTGTCGCATATTAAGATCTTTCTGATCAAACATATATTTCAGGTTCTTATGGTCCGTGAATATATCCACTATCACGCCATATAGGTAGTGGCGCCACAGTTTAAGTGTGAATATCACCGCCGCGAATTCCAAATCATGGACGGGGTAATTCCGTTCGTGCACCTTCAACTGGTGTGAGCCATAAGCTAACACCTTTCCGAATTGTAGAAGAACGCAGCCTAAGCCGATCCCCGATGCATCACTAAAGACCTCAAAGTCGTCAAGGCCACATGGCGATGTGAAGATTGGCGCCGCAGTCAAATGACTCTTTAGCTCTTCGAAAGCTCGTGTGCACTCCGGCGTCCAAACAAACTTCTGATCCTTCCTCGTCAGTGTGGTGAGAGGCAAGGCTATCCTTGAGAATTTCTTTACAAAGAGCCTGTAGTAGTCCGCAAGCCAAAGAAAACTCCTGACTTTTGTTACTGTTGAAAGAACAGGCCACTCCTATATAGCAACTATCTTGGAAGGATCCACCGCAATGCCCTCTCCACTAACCACATGGCCAAGGAAAGCCACTGACGACCGCCAAAACTCACACTTAGAGAACTTGGCGTAGAGCTTATTCTTCCTCAGGGTGTGCAACACCATCCGCAAATGATTTGCATGATCTTCTTTGGATTGGGAGTATACGAGGATATCGTCAATAAAGACGATCACAAAGAGATCCAAGTATTCCCTAAATGTTCGGTGCATTAAGTCCATAAATACTGATGGCGCATTAGATAGCCCAAATGGCATAACCGTGAACTCATAGTGACCATAGCGTGTTCCAAACGCTGTTTTGGGTATGTCACTTTCACGAACTCTCAACTGATAATAGCCTGACTTCAAATCCAACTTGGAGTATACAGTGAGCCAACTAACTGATCAAACAAGCCATCAATCCGTGTAATTGGACACTTATTCTTTTCTGTCAGCTTGTTCAGTTCTCTATAGTCAATGCATAGATGCAAGCTGCCGTCCTTCTTTTTCACAAAGAGAACTGGAGCGCACCAAGGCGACTGACTTGGGTGTATATAGCCTTGCTGTAACAATTCTTGCAACTTAACCTTTAGTTCCGCCATTTCCTTTGGCGCTACACGATAAGGAGACCGGGCCACAGGTTTCGCACCTGGAACCAGCTCGATAGTGAAGTCGATTTCACTTTGGGGACGCGAAAGGTCTTTTGGAAACACATCAGCGTATTCCGATATAATCGGCACCTCACTCACACTGGCCTTCGGCTCCACCGCCTCAACAAGTGTGAAGAATAACTCTTCACCCTTCCGAACTGCCTTAATGACTTGGAGAGCAGATATCAATATCCTACTCGTCCCTCGCATGCCATTGAACTTGGTCTCTTGCTCGGTATTCTGCCCCAGTGTAACCTCTTTTGAAGTGTAATCTATACAAGCATGCAGCTCTGAAAGCCAGTCCTTAACAAAGATTATATCGAACTCTGATATCGGAAATACTAATGTTTCCACCTTAAACTCCTGACTTCCTATCTTGACCTCAACATAACAAGACTTATCAGCGTACATCAAACATCTGTTAGGTAGTAACACCTTAAGACTGTCTGTCGTTGTCCGTATAGGCACCCCGATTCGCAAGACAAAATCTTCCGACAGAAACGAATGTGAAGCACCTATATCAAATAGTGCTCGTGCCGGATTGTCCCGTATAGGGACGAAACCTATAACACCAATATTAAAACAAGCGCAGCCCATAACACAAAGTAAAATTATAAACTACTCGTATCTGTGATGACATTGGCCTACTTGATGGCCTCCTGTTGTCCAAGATTGAAGACCTAGGGCTACGCATGCGATGCGGAAGACTCCACCACAGTCTTACCTTTCTCCGCATAAGATGCTCACGTCTTCTTTTCACCCTTTGGAAGACCAACTTGACAATCACGTGCATAGTGTCCCAGTTTTCCACACGTGTAACAAGCATGAGAACCATAACCAGAAGATGCCTCCGTCACAACTGTTGAAGGAGCTTGTCCAGCAGATTTGGACTTCTTCCCCCATCTCTTTCGGTACCCAGACTTCTCCGGACGTGGTGGCTTGAACTTCGGCTTTGTCACAACCAAGTTCCCTTTGCCTTGCCCTCTTTTAATTTCCTTTTCCAAAGACCAAGCCGTACAGACTAATGCTTGAAATCCTTTGTTCACAGAACTCGAGAGCAAAAACCATAGCTCATCTCGTAGTCCCCCATAGAACTGACTGGTCTTATACTCCTTTTCGGCGAAGATATTACCCGCATAACATCCCAAACGGGTAAACTCATGCAGATAATCATCTACACTATATTCTCCTTGAGTTAACCGTTGGAACTCCAACTCCATAGAAATTCTCTGCTACATCGGCAGATGCTTTGCTAAGAACAACTGAGAGAACTCTTTAATAGAGTCTCCTGTCAAACGTTTGCCCTCCTAGTGATTCAGTTCCACCTCATCCCACCACAACCAAGCCTCTCCCTCAAGAAGGAAAGTGGTTAATGTTACTTTTTGTTCCTCCTCTACTCTGATAGCTATCAAGAATCTCTTAATCCTTGCAAGCCAATCCTCCACTTGGGCTGGGAAACCCGCCCCAGTAAATTGAGGAGGATTGAAGCTCATGAACAGCTTCAATTGTTTATCTGCTGCCCGCGGTTCAACCACAACTTCCACCTTTTCTTTCCTTATCTCAGCATGCATTGGCACCAATACAGGCTGAGCCTGCCCAGTCTGCTGAGCATTCATAACTGCAAGCACTGTCTCCGTAATCAAACGTACAGTTTCAGCAGATTGAGGAGGTGTGGTCACCTCAGCTAGTGCCGCACTTTAAACAGAATGTTGAGGTTCCGACTGACCCGCAACACTTCTAGTCACCTATAGGTGTAGAAACACAATTTAGCGACTAAACAAAAGGCAAACATACAAAAATGAACACATAGGTTCAACAAACAAGTGTATTTTCATTCCTAAGTGGACATTCTTGAGTTCAATTTATGTATTATAACGGCAGCACTTACACATGCTCGTCACCCCTCAAAAGAATTCATCCACGAATTTAGAAGAGATCGACCAACATGTTGTTACCAAATTGTAACACCTCTACCCGTCACGTGTAATATAATAGAGGGTCCTGCCGGGGCCCCACACCATATTCCACAAACAGGCGAAGAAGTTACTAAATAATATCAAAACATCGAAACCTAACCCAGAGCATTCTAGCGAAAGCTTCAGGGTTGAAAACTTGAACTCAATAAGAATAGAAATGTCCACTACTACCAATTAGGAATGTATACAACAAAATACATAAGGTGCATAGCCTTATGGCTTTACAAGTTTCTCTAAACAAAAGGTGTTGTTTACAAACATCGGCACGCACGCCGGCCACACATGAACTAGAATAAACAAAACAAGCCTTCAAGGGCAGCAACACAACCTGGGCTTCAGCTCGCTATTTCCCGCTTGGGCCAGCACCACCTACAAATAAGAAATCGACCAAGCGGTGGCAAAAAGGGCAACGGTATGCATTCAGCTAACCAAATATAATAACCCTGCACCTGTCACGAGGTAGAAGAATTCCTTCCCTGCAAAGCATTTATTCGCACAACATATATGTATACCAATCCACGAAGGTTGTGCACAACCGCACAAGTCAATACATATCACAAACATCGGCACGACAACCCGACATTCCGTGCACTCAGGGCGCATTATGGGTGTACCGAATACCAGGTACCACCACCGTTCAGAGGTCCCAGACATGATGGTCCATTATGAGAATTCCTAGTCTTTATGGCACGCAGGCCAAAGACTTTTTCTATGCGATCCTAATAAGTCCTTAAGCACCCAAGGTTAGACAACCATAATACGGGTACAGATCCGCTTTGTGTGTAGCTAATCATCGTCAGTCGTCACACCGGACCGACACGGGTACAGCTTCAACTTAACCGTTCGCCACCATGGCCTTTCTAGTTGCAGCCCAAAGGCTGAACTTCACACATACTGGCACTCACGGCAAAAGGGATTGAGCACCAAGCACCAACCCTCAATAATTTTCCTGGACTTCTTCCAGTAATTCCTGCTGAACCAAGCCACAGGTATCCACCAAAGACACCATAAAAACAACCAATGTACACGGAGTATTCTCCGATTTGCAAACAAAGCATCACCAATCCAGACCAACATGTCTGGATGGGCTTCACACAACATGCCTAACTGTACTACTCACTTTCGATTCTAATGCAAATAACAAGGGATGAACCACCAATCCCAAGGGAATCACTTCGCCATCCACCTTTTGGTGGAGGATTCCTATACAAATGCAGGAAATAAGTACTTCACATGTCCGAGTGGAAGATCGTTACCCTTTGAAGATGTTTCTGCGCCATGAAGAAAACTACACGGTTGGAAAGCTCCGCAACGCTCTAGACTCAGCAGACCTGAACTCGGCTCGTGATTTGGATCACCGTAGCACCACCAGTGGCCGGATTCCTCTTATTCTTCCATCCCTTGCTCTCCTCTCTCTCTCTCTCTTACTCTTAGAAAGAGATTGGTGATCATAGAATGAGAATTAACTCATCTATTCCCGACCTTATCAACCCAAAGAAGAACCAGGGCCATTAGATCTTTATCAAAGGAAATGAACGGTTCTAATCAGCACTTACAATGACTTTCCTGGGCCGAACACGGCTTGTGACACGCCCGTGTCACATGCCGTGTACCTTAATCGGCACAAAACCGACTCAAGCAAGACCAAAACACGGGTCTAGACATGCCCGTGTCAGACCCCGACACGCCCGTGTTGACCAGCTAACACGCCCGTGTTCATAGGTGTGTCCCTCAATCGGCATAGGATCAACACCCATCCGAGCAGGACACGGGTTCCCCACACGCCCGTGTTGCATTTAACACGGCCGTCTCACACCAAACACGCCTTGTCTCCAAGCCATGTACTTCAGTTGGCACCGCCTGCACATCCAGAATAGGACATGGGTACATGACATGCCCGTGTCAGTACTGTTCATACCCGTATTTTTAGCTATACTCCACACTTGACACAGCCCGGCTACCACAAAGCATGATACGGCTCTGGACACGCCCGTGTCTCAGGCCGTGTAACCTCATTTTTTGGTTTTGGGGAATTACACAACCGGTGCAAATGATTCCTCAAAGTCCACACCCTCTATATATGTGTATCCTAGTGCCACCAACCAGGCCTTATTTATAGTTTTATTAGGCTCACCATCAAGTTTATTTTTGTATACCCATTTTAAACCAATAACTGCTGGGCTATTTGGATGCCCCACTAATTCCCGGACTTTACTTCTCTCAAACTAATTTAGTTCCTCATTCATAGCCAAGAACCATGATTCATCATTTTGAGCTTCTAAGATATTCTTGCACTCAATTTTTGAAATAAACATAGGTTTGAGAAGGATTCATACAGAGTCGATCGAGTTCTACCTCCATGTGAGGGCTCTCCTATCACTCGTTCTCTTGGATGTTGTTTTGAAAAGTTTAAAGTGCTTTGAGGCCTATATCCTTCCATATTGCTTAAAGCATAAACCACTACTTCTCTCACCTCATCCATATCTCCTAACTACACATTGTTATCACCTTCCTCCTCATTTAGCCTAGATTCTTTAGATGGTGTATTTTCATTAAAGTGTATATAAGACAATTCTTCAACAACCAAGGTTCTTTTATTATATACCTTATAGGCACGACTCGTACTAGAGTACCTAAGAGGATGCCATTGTTTGATTTTTCGTCAAATTTTTCTAAGTGATCCTTAGTGTTTAGAATGAAGCACGGGCAACCAAAGACTCTAAAATATGATACAGAGGGCTTCTTATCGAAGTATAGCTCATGCGGAGTTCGTTTAATAATGGGGAGAAGCATGATCTGGTTCATCACATAGCTTGTTGTGTTAACCGCTTCAGGCAAAAAATACGAACGTATACCAAACTCTGTGAGAATTGTACATACTAGTTCTTGAAGTGCACGGTTCTTTCTTTCTACTACCCCATTCCTTTGTGGAGTGCGTGGGGACAAGAATTCGTGCTTAATTCCAAGATTATTACAGAAGTTTATGAATTTTTTATTCTCAAACTCTCCCCCATGATCTGACCTTATTTATTTTATTTTTAGTTTCTTCTCATTTTAAAGTCTAGTGCATGATTTTTGAATTCAACGAATGTGTCAGATTTTTTTGTAAGAAAGATTGTCCAACAGAAATATGAGTAGTCATCTATAATAATTAACGTGTATCGTTTTCCACCTAGACTACATGTACTAAGGGGACCAAATACATCCAAGTGTATGAGTTCAAGTGGTCTAGACGTGGAACTGTCAATTTTGCTTTTGAATAAGGTTTTAACACATTTTCATTTTTGACACAGAGAGCATAAAGAGTTCAAACTACCGCTTAATTTTGGAAGTCCAGAAAAAAGTTTATGTTTTGATAGTTTGACAATTAGTTTACTTACTGAATATCCTACTCTCATATGCCAAAATCTAATTCCTCATTTTTGGTAACTAAACATTTCAAATCAGAAGAAGATATATTTTCAAAACTAACAGTGTAAACATTATGAGTCTTATAACCAGTAAGCAAAACACTATTCATTTTAGCCTCTATAATGTCGCAGGTGTTTGTAGATGATTCAAATAGTACGTTCAAGCCTTTATAACAGAGTTGACTAATTGAAATTAAGTTATGCTTAAGTCCATCTACAAACAATAATTCTGAAATTAAAAATGCTTTGTTACCTATAGTGTCGATTCGAAGAATGCGTCCTTTGTTATTGTCCTCGAATATCACCATGCCCCCTTCTTCTTCTCCAGGCTAAGGAACTTGTCTTTATCTCCTATCTTGTGCTTGAAAGACCTAAATTCCAAGTACCACATGTTATTCATGTCCTTATCCTGCCAACACACCTAAAAGTAAGATGAGGGTAAAGATCTAGTTACCAAAGTTGTCACACCCATATGATAGGTAGAAGAATTTTGTAGCAAGACTTGCATAGTTTTCTTTGCACCTTTCTACAGACACAAGCCGGATGTGTGACAAAACTTTTGATAGTTTGGACATAAGGTATAAGCAGTGGATTCCACTTTTTTTTGTTTTCCTAAAGCTCATATTAGAGGATGAGGATACCCTTTAAGACTTATTGATTTCATTTTGTGATTTTTTATATACAGTTTTAGACTTAGGTGGAAATTTGTTACCACTAGGTGGTAGTATTGGACTTACATAACCTAGTCCAAACTTTCCAGATCCGTGACACTATGCTCCTAACAACATATTCAGAGATTTTTGCCCAATTAAAATTTTTGGACATCATAGTTAAGATCATGGATCCTCGCATTTAGAGTGGTGTTTTTCGTGACTAGCATTACACACCGATTTACGAATTGCTTTTTACCTTCTTCTATTTTAGCAAGAGATATTTGAAGCCTTTTCTCCAAGATATTCTTTTCATTAATTAAATTGTTCATTTTCAAAGATGTCTTTGAGATACTTACTTTTAGCTCTTCGATCATTGCCACCGAGTTTGGGAACTCTTGGACTCGATCTTTTCTTTGTCGCATTTAATTAATTCATTCTTTATATTTTCTAAGTCCTTTTTTATTTTCTTATTTTCAATTCTAAGGGTCTTTTTCTAAAGAATTACACTATCTAGCTTACCACAAAGATGTTCTGAAATTTCAAGAAGTTCATTAAAAAAAGGTGGGATTACCTATGTGTCACTCTGGACACTTGACTCATCGTCTGACTCATCCTGATTCTTCCTCATGAGACACAAATTTGCCTCATCTTCACTACTGGATCCGGAAGAGCTTGACTCGTCAGATCCTTCTTCTCCCACATGAAAGTATCTTGTGTCTACCTAAATCACCGAGAGGGGGTGAATACGTGATGTCTGTGTCTTTTTGCGGAATAAAAATACTTTAAAAATAAGAGCAGACAAACACAGAGATTTATAGTGGTTGCCCGAGTTGGGTACGTCCACTGTCCCGCCATGCCTATCTACCAAGAAGGGCTAGATTCATCTACTTTGTCTTTCTCAGATTTTCAACAAATCTTACACCTCGGAGCCGTGACTCCCACAACTCAATCGACAACCAGATCTACAACTCGATTCACAAATGGATCTACAACTCAATCCACAAACAGATCTATAACTCGATCCACAAACGAATCTTCAACTCGATCGACAAACAGATCTACAACTCTGAGATGAATCTCCTATAAATATAAAGGAAAAATTACACAATAGTTTTAAAAGAAAAACTTGACAAGATCCAAAGTATTCTATTCGTCGTTCTTTGTTTAGGTTGAACTTGAATGTCTTGGAGAACACGGTGAAATCGAAAACCTTGAAGACTTTGAATCTTGAATCTCAAAAAGACTAGATCTGAAGGATTATAGATCTTCAGAATACAAAGATCTAATCGAATCAGAAGAGGGATATTGATTCGTGCACTGTTTGCATCGACCAAATGGAAGTCATGTACGTATAGGAGCTGACAGTTTCTCTTATTAGAATCTTGTATTATTTTGAATCTTGGACAATTAGTATGATTAGGGTTGATGAAAAATCCTCCCTAGGTATTTAAAGGCATCCTGAATAGCAATGGCTATAAAGGAATTTCCAAAACAAGACTTGCGAAATTACTGTACATGGCCGTTATACAATCCAAGCCGCTGTTTGAAAAGTAGATGGAAAAATAGCCTAAGTCATTTTTGTTGAGTATCGTTGAGTATAGCTGAGTATACTGGACGAACTAGTAGTGATATTCGACGAAATTTACTTAGAGAAAATTCAGCTCAAACCAGCTAGCCACTCAACGCCGTGCTAAAGTCATACTCGATTTATTCGATGAGTATCAGTTGTATACTCGACGAATTCGGCGAGTATCGACCGACTGACTCGACGCAATCGACACGGTCGACGCACTCGAATTTACTCGAAGAACTCGTCGGGTATCGACTAGTATATTCGATAAATTCGGCGAATATCATTATATACATTCAACGAATTCGACGAGTATACACGAGAATACTCGACGCTTTTTACTTGACGGATTTTCCAAATCTCAGAGATTTTACCTCAAGTACAATATGTTGTATTCGACGAGTGTTAGTAGGTAAACACAATAAATTCGACGAGTAGTAACGAATATACTCTACGAATTTCGACGAATATCCCTTACAATACTCGACGAATTTTACTTGGGTAAAATTGTTGTTCTTCTAATTCCAAGTCCTTCTTCTTCCTGAATAGAACTGTCAGCACTAGAACTTGGAACATCTGGAGTAGGAATACTGGGATGAAAGGGAAGATCTTCACTTGAAGACTCATCTATCGGAGATAATCCAGCTTTAGAAAATATACTAAGATCTTCAGCAGTAGGTAGGATAGGAGTATGCTCCTCTGCATCTCCTTCCTCATCAGAAATATCCACTACCTCCTCTGGAATAGTTGGAGGAATACCCGACACCTGGGGAACTCACTTCTCTAGGTTGCAGAAAAACCTATCAACTTGAGTAGCAACAGATATCAAGGTCTGAGTCGCCTCCTCATCAGAAGCTGAAGTAGGAATAATATCTTGGAGAGGGATAATCATGTTGTCCACTAACACCTGCTTAGAAACATCATTAGCATTATCAGCATCTTTAGGCTCATCAGTAACAACTAGTACCTTATTATTGTCTATCTCGTAATCAGCAACATTCAAATCATCTTCAACAGCATCATCAACTTTGTCATCATCAGGCACTATCTCCTCAGTAGCAGCACTACCTGCAATTGTATCAGCTGTCTTCCCTTCATCTCATGCACTTAATCTCTCAGGAGTTTCCATGGGGGTTGGAGAAGAAATCCTATCCTCATGAACATGTTCTTCCTTCTCCTCAGGAAAATCTTTGGCTCCACCTGGCCTCAAGATCCTCATATCCCACCTCGAGAAGATTGATGAATCGATTTTCTTCTAGTGGTGGATAGGTACTCCCTTGGACATATCAAATTGTCCCTGTCCATCTGGTTCAGATATAAGTTGAGTATTCTTCCAAAATTGGGTGTGCGCAGACTATCCTTGATCTTCTTAAATGACAGTGCACCCCAATCTATTCTCTTTATGCAGATGATAGCCACAAGTATCTTGAACATCTCAGAGGAAAGATAGTCATGAGATCCTGTCTTGCAAAGCATCACTTTACCAATTATATCAAAGAGTAGCTTTCCTTCCTCATTGATCCCTTTTCCCTTAACTGCCTTTGTACTTTTGGGCAGTCCATAGAACAATAGAGTCCTGGTAAAGTCTTCCACTTCAAGGAATTCAGCCTCTTCACAAGCAGGAAGCCGCAAATACCTTGTCAGGTGGGATTCCTTCACCTTGACCTTTTGTCTGACGAACTTTGCTCTATACAACTGTATCCTCCCTGAGGTTTTTAGCATGCTGAGAGAACTACAAGAAGTCATTATCAAAAATTTTGCACTTGGACAAACGAGATGCAGGCAAACTCTAGTATGAGAATCACATTTCTGAAATCATAGGATGCAGGGGCGAAACCCATACGAACCAATTCGCCACCGCCTAGCAAGCCACTTGTACTTCGAGGGGCCATGGAGAATTGAAGTCTGAAAACGGTGAGTTCGAACCTTACTGGATTTCTTCTAATGATTGACATGGCGAGAACAAATCGGCGGCGGTATCAAACTGCAGACGGAGGACCTTTGGGACGGAGAAGATGCACAGTATCTGCGAAACGAATCTTCGGGAGAGATAATAGTTCGGCGCAGAATCAGAGCTTATTTCGATGAGTGGAGTGGTTTTCCCTAACCCTTATTATATATATATATATATATTTAAAAATTTGATATGGGAAAGGCGTATACCTGATAAGCCGTGACCCTTCGTATTCAATATAGGAAAGTAATTTTTGACCTAAGTGAAATTCGACGAAATTGACTGGACGAAGAGTAAAATTCGTCGAAATTAGCCGTGTACATCTGATGAATCGCTGAGTTATGCTGATCAATATTCAATGAATTTGCCTTGGACAAATATTTCCGCTTTCTGAAGAATTTCCCGAGTGAATTCCAATCTTTTTGCCCATCTTCACGAGTCCTTGTTCAGCATACCCAGTTCCATTTTGAAAAATGAGAAATTGGTCTCCTCCAGTGTCTTCATGAAAATATCAGCGACCTGTTTATCCGTCGAGACATAGCTGATGGGTATATCCTTGTTCTCCACATGCTTCCGGATGAAAGGATATTGAACTTCGATGTGCTTTGTCCGGCTATGAGAAACTTGATTATTTGCGATCGGTATAGCATTAGAGGAGTCGTAAGACATTGGAATTTCTTTGAACTTTAGGTTGTAATCTTCAAGTTGTTTCCTGATCCATAGAAGCTGTGTGCAACAACTACCGAGGAATTGGCATATCTCGGATGTGCTTTTTTTGTCATCCCTGCTACATACAAACTCTGTATCTAAAAATCCAATTAGCTTGACATCATTACTTCTTGTGTACCATAAGCCAAGATTGGGTATACCCTTAAGGTACCTTAAAATTCATTTTGCAGCGATGTAATGAGATTCCATAGTGTTCACCTAAAATCTAGCGCACACACATGTTGAAAACATTATGTCGGGTCTATTGGAAGTGAGCTAGAGCAAGGATCCAATTATGTTTCTGTACTTGGTTTCATCAAAAGGTTTCCCTTTCTCATCCTTATCTAGAGACATAGTTGAACCCATTGCAGTCCTCATCGAGGTTGCGTTTTCCATTCCAAATTTCTTTAGTAACTCTTTGGAGAACTTCATCTGAGAGATGAAAATTCCATCTTCAGATTGTTTCACCTGAATTCCTAAGAAATACTTCAGCTCTCCCATACTGCTCTTTTAAAACTTCCCTTGCATAACTTTGGAAAACTTCTTGCAAAAGTTGTCTTTCGCAGAGCAAAAGATAATGTTGTCGATATAGATTTGCACTAGCAAAATCTTGCCTTTTACTTCCCTAAGAAATAATGTCTTGTCTATCTTTCCTTTTGTGAACTTGTTCTCAAGAATAAAGCTAGATAACATCTCATACCAAGCTCGGGAAGTTTGTTTTAAGCCGTAAAGAGCTTTATTGAGAAAATAAAAATATTCAGGGAAAATAGAGTTGACCAAAGCTAGAGGTTGAGCTATATATACTTCCTCTTTCAGATTCCCATTTAGGAATGCTAACTTTACGTCCATTTGATAGACCTTGAAGCCTTTGAAGGCAACTATAACAACCCTAGCCAATACAACATGACAATGTCACGGCTCTGCTCTAGGCGAAGCTACCGGGCTGCAGCCCAAGCACCCCAAAGCCTATCCATCTACAGGCGTGTTATTGGTGGTCACAACCTCCCTTTAATGAGGAAAACTCGATAGTCAAGCACGCATCACAAGGACTTTCATAGAGGTCACCCAACCCAGTACTACTCCATCCCGAGCACGCTTAACTATGGAGTTCTTCAAACTCTCATCACCAATTGAGCTGCAGCTTAATTGTTGATGAGAGTTGGAAGAACTCCATAGTTAAGCGTGCTTGGGCTGGAGTAGTACTGGGATGGGTGACCTCTTGGGAAGTCCCCCTGCTGTCCGCTTCACAAGAGATGTTAAAGAACTCCGTAGTTAAGTGTGCTCAGGCTGGAGTAGTACTAGGATGGGTGACTTACCAGCTCAATTGGTGATGAGATGTTGAAGAACTCTATAGTTAAGCGTGCTTGGGCTGGAGTATTACTAGGATGGGTGACCTCCTGGGAAGTCCCCATGCTATCCACTTAACCGGAGAGTTTCGCTCATCAAAGGGAGGTTGTGGCCACCAACAAACTTCAAGTGGATGGAGAGGAGTTGGGCTGCTTGGGCTACAACCTGATAGCGTCGCCTAAAGTGGAGCCGTGACATTGTCATGTTGGATCGGCTAGGGTCGTTACAATAAAAAGTACAGCTCAATTAGTGATGAGATGTTGAAGAAGTCCATAGTTAAGCGTGATCGGGTTGGAGTAGTACTGGGATGGGTGACCTCCTGGGAAGTTCCTATGCTGTCTGCTTAACTGAAGAGTTTCACTCATCAAAGGGAGGATGTAGACACCAACAACCCGCCAGTGGATGGAGAGTGGTTGGGGTTCTTGGGCTGCATCCCGATTGCATCACCTAGAGCGGAGCCGTGATATTATCACGTTGTATCATCTAGGGTCGTTACATTTCTGCCCATCAACAGTTCATAGGGAGTCATACGATAGTGTTTATTGATAAGTGCTCTGTTTTGCACGTGACAAGCTGTGTGAACTACTTCGGCCCAGAAGTATACTTGTATTGAAGCATCATTCAACATAATTATACATGCTTCAATTAGGGTTCTATTCCTTCTCCCAATAACTCCATTTTTTGTGGAGTACGCGGAGAGGAAAACTCATGAAAGATACCTTGACTTCCACAAAATTCTGTCATGGAACCAGACTCAAACTCTATTCCGTGATCACTTCTAATTTTGACCACTGAGCAGTTTAATTCGTTCTATATTTGCCAGACAAAATTAGTGAGAGAATCAAAGGTGTCTAACTTGTGTTTCAGAAAGAATACCGAAGTAAAATAAGAGTAGTCAGCAATAATTACCAACATATATACTTTACCTCCTAAACCGTTGATTGACATAGGACTGAATAAGTCCATATGAAGTAAGTATAAGCTTCTTCAAGAATCTTTTTCAGAAATGCCCTTCAAGGTAGCCCTTGTCTTCTTACCCATCTGGCATGCGTGACATGGAATCTCTTTGAGATACTTAATGATGAGGGCACCACGCACTAATTTGTGAGAAAAAAACATGTTTATTGTTTTGAAGTTAATATGTGCTAATATCTTGTGTCATTGGTCACAAAGAGACGCACTACTTTTAGCCAAAAAGCACATTGTTGTAGAGTTGTCTAGAAATAGAAAATTTAAACAAAAGATATATCTACTCCGAGTGCCTATTAAGATCGTCTCCAAATTTGTAGACAATTTTATCAAACACTTGTCCTTGTAAAACTCAATGATATAGCCTTTGTCACATAGTTGGCTTATGCTTATCAGATTATGCTATAATCCTTCAACATAAGTCACGTCTGTGAATGATACTATGTCATTGGAAGTCATATCATAGCCTTTAGTGATTCCCCTATCTGACCCTCCAAAGATGAACTTTGGACCATCATAAACTGGGTTAAATTCTCGTAGTAGGCTTCTTGTCCCGGTCTTATGTAGAGAGCATCTACTATCCAAATACTAGATCAGAGTTTTATTGGCCTTTGGACATACCTGCAACCATAAATCATTTTACCTTAGGAACCCAAACATATTTGGGTCATGGGATCTTTGTTAGCTTGACACCACTAGGAGCATTAATGTTGCGAGTGGTCGGTCTCACGCTGTTAAGTCACGGAGCTTCAAAATTAGTAGGGTTAAACCAACAATCTGCGCCAAAATGACCAATTTTATTATAGTACCAACAGTCAAACATGTTGTATCTTCTCTTGCTTTCCTTCTTTACCTTTTGTACAGGAGGTCTTGCAAGGGATATAGAGTAGGAGGTGTAATCCGCCTGATGGCAGCACACACAAGGCATCTCAGTTACCTTAGCCTTATGTACGACAGTTTTGGCTTTCGATGCCTTCTTAAAGTTATGTCCATGAACATAAGTACCATACTCTTTCAGAGTTATCTCTTCGTAAGGAGCCTTAAACAAACTTGCCCCAAAGTCTCAGGAATGGGTCCATCCTTGTTAGAGCTTCTTAGGCTCTACATAGGTAGGCCTAACGAAGTTCCCAAAGGATGTCTCAGAGTCATATTTAATCGTGCGGAAAATCACCTTCTTAAAAGAGGGTTGACTCTGAGGTGCCTTCCCTTTACCTTTGAAGACAGCTCTCTTTGCAGCCTTGACTTTTTTAGCTATGTGGCCAAGACCACTACCCTTCTTTGGAGCAAAAAAGTCATCTATGAGAGGGATAATAATTCTCGGCTTGGAGTAGTTTTCAACAAGTTTCCACTCCACCAAGAGAGTTTCTTCTAGCTCATCTAAGTATTTCTTCTTTAGGCTTAATGTCTTAGCCAAGTAATTTGATTCCTCTTTCAAGGAGTGGACTTCATCTCTAAGAGGAAGTAATTTTGCATGTTCCTCCTCCAGACTTGTTTCTACTACCTTGAGGGAGGCAATCTCTTTTGCTTGCTTTTTGACTACCTTGCAACATTTGTCAAAATCTTTCAAAAGTTCCGAATGCCGAGTCATCAAGTAGGAATCGTCTTCCTCAGAAGAATAGCCTTCATGACCATTAGTTGACGTTTTCGATTAAGAGAGTATTTTGTTCGATTTTACCTTCCCGTAATACTCGGAGTTGCCAACTTCCTCGTCTGATCGAGCCATAAGCCCGAAGTAAGCTTCCACATTATTTGAACTAGACTCACTCGAGTCATTGTCGTTGAGAGTCTTCGACTTCTTGGCAATGAAAATCTTTTCTTCTTTCCTCTTTCCCTTGAAGGATCTCTTCTCCTCTTTCTTGGATCCTTCCTTCTTTTTGTATGGACACTCTGCAATCATGTGTCTTATCTTATTACAATAATAGCACACAATGCCAAATTAAGAATGTTTGTTCGGTTTAGATTTATACTTGTCCTCTTTGTTATAGCTTTTCTTGGAGCATTTACCATCACGATGTGATCTTCTGAAGTCTGATTCTTCATCTGTCTCTTCTTACTGAGCAATCTATTAAATTGCTTGGAGATTAGTGAAAACTCTTCATCAAATTGCTCTGAGACTGACATGCTTAGTTCAGAGTCTTCTTGAGTATCTGGAGCTCGTGTCCTTACTAGTGACATAGCTTTGGATTTTCTCAAACCTTCATCCTTCAGATAAACTGACATCTCTCTGCTTGAAGTCCTATTGCTTTGCTCCTCCTTTCTAGTATTCATTTGAAGCTCGTAGGAGAGCATCTTTTTGAAGAGGTTCTGGTGGTCAATCTATGACAACTTCCCAAACTCCCTAACAGCAACAACTTTAGTATCCCAGTCCTTTTTCAAGGATTTGTGGAATATGTCGTTTAATTCACCATTAGTGAAGGTGCAGTCGTTGTTTCTGAGACCATTGACAATCTTGAAGAATTTTTCGAAGCTGTCTACAATAGTATCACTTGATCCTTGCTTGAACTTTTTATACTCTTGATTTAGTAATGATTCGCGGCCATCTCTGACTTCTTCGGTTCCTTCCTTGAGAACAACTAGATAATCCCACAACTCCTTGGTAGATTTGCAATGTAATAAATTTTGAAGTATGGAATCGTCTACTGCTCTTTCAATAATATTCTTTGCCTTCTTATCTAGGGAGACGAAGGCAATTTCATCCTTAATTAAATCCATCATTTTCTTAGGGATCATGATTATTGGATTCAGGGCAGAGGCTTGTGTCGAAATATGCGGTCCTTCTTCTACAATTTGAAAAATCCTCAGATCTACTGCTTCCATGAAGAATTGTGCTCGTTCTTTCCACTTGGAAAAATTTTCTTTGGAGCACACTGATAACTTCATAGAAGACATGTCTTAGCTTTTATCCATAGCCACGAAGAGGAATCTCTTGACACTAGATAGGAGATCTTGTTCAAGGTGTTAACCATATACTGAACAACACTCCTCTGATACCAATTAACAGTATCTAGTGTTTACCTAAATCACCTAGAGGAGGTGAATAGGTGATGTCTATGTCTTTTATTGGAATAAAAATATTTTAAAAATAAGAGCACACAAACAAAGCGATTTATAGTGGTTCGCCGAGTTGGGTACGTCCACTCTCCCGCCTCTCCTATCTTCCAAAAAGGGCTAGATTTGGCTACTTCGCCTTTCTGAGATTTTCAACAAATCTTAAACCTCGGAGCCGCAACTCAAACAACTCGATCCACAACTGGATATACAACTCGATCCACAACCAGATCTACAACTCGATCCACAAACGGATATACAGCTCGGTCCACAAACGGATCTTCAACGCGATCTACAAATGGATTTACAACTCGGATACGAATCTCCTACAAATGTAAAGAAAAATTACTGAAAGTATCTAGCGTCTACCTTAATCACCTAGAGGGGGGTGAATAGGTGATGTTTGTGTCTTTTCACGGAATAAAAATCACTTTAAAAATCAAGCCCACAAACACAACGATTTATAGTGGTTCCCCGGGTTGGGTACGTTCACTTTCCCGTCTCGCCTATCTACCACGAAGGTCTAGATTCGACTACTTCACCAACACTCTAATTTCATCAAATCTTACACCTTGGAGCCGTAACTCCTACAACTCGGAGACGACTCTCCTACCACTCGATCAACAACCGGATCTAAAAACTCGATCCACAAACATATCTACAAACTCGATCCACAAATGGATCTACAAAATCGGAGATAAATCTCCTGCAAAATGTAAAAAAAAATTACAACAATATTATACAAGATCTGAAAACTTCTATCTGTCGTTCTTCAAAAATAATGGATCTTGAAATCGCTTGTAGAACTCAGAACTTGTAAACTATGAAGATCTTGAATCTTGATTTGAATCTTGAAATGACTTGATTTGTAGGAGTATAGATCTATAGAGAGAAAGCAATCCAGTCATGAATGTCGAAGAAGATGAATCGCACTTAAGTCAGCGGCCGATCGGATGAATCGCGATGCGTATGGTAGTTGGCGGTGGACAGACGGTTTCGATTTTGGGAGTTTTCTAGGTTTGAAAATGAGAGCAAAATTACGATTAGGTGGAAATAAAATATCCTTTAGGTATTTATAAAGATTTCCTTCCCAACAGTACAAAGAAAATTTCCTAAAATGTAATCCAAAAAAGTCACTGTGTATGGCCGACCGAAACCTGAACCAGCGATTTGAAAATTTAGGAAAAATGCCTTAAGTCAAATTCATTGAGTATCACCGAGTATCATTAGTATACTCGTCGAATGAGTCTATGATATACAATTAATTAGACTTAGACAAATCATCTCAGGCCAGCAATACAGTCAACGCCAATACAAAGAATCATACTCGACGAATTTGTCGAGTATCAGGTGGTATACACGACAAATTTGTCGAGTATCGGCTAAATGACTCAACGCTCTCGATGTCGTGACAAGCAATACTCGACGAATGAGACACAGAAAAATCCAGAGGAGTAGTGTCAAATGGACTCGGCAAATTTAACGTGTATCGTCTAGTATATTCGACAAATTATACGAGTATCGTTGAATACATTCGACGAATTCGACGAGTATACACGATGATACTCGACGAATTTTACTTGGCGAATTTTCCAATTCACATGGAATTTGCCCTAAGTACAAATGGTGAATTCGGCAAGTGTTGGAAGGTATATACGATATATTCAATGAATATGAATGAGCATACTCAATGAATTCGACATATATCCCTGGTCATACTCGGTGAATTTTATATAGGCAAATTCCTATCCTTCTAAATTCAAGCCTTGGTCCTTCATTGTTCCTTCTCCTATACTTTGGATAGAATTACACACCAATATAGAGATTACATGTGAGTCAACATATTGGCCTACACAATTTGGGATTACATTGTATAGTCCTATTTTTACTGACCTACTGTAACGAGATATTGGTGTGTACTTAGCAATGAAAACCTGCAAGTGCATAACTCAAAAGGCAACATCAAATACAGTCACAATTAATCTTAGCTTAACTTGAACCTTCTTCAAATCTGGGTTATTATGGATACAATACAACAATTACATAATAGTTTTACAAGAAAAACTTGACAAGATCTGAAGTCTTTTATCTCCTTCATTCTTCGTTTAGGTTGAACTTGAATATTTTGGAGAATACAGTGAAATCGGAAACCTTGAAGACTTTGAATCTTGAATCAAAAAAAGACTAGATCTAAAGGATTAGAGATCTTCAGAGTACAAAGATCTAGTCGAATCGGAAGAGTGAGATTGAATCGTGCACTGCTTGCGTCAGCCGAACGGAAGTCGCATACGTACAGGAGAGCCGATAGTTTCTCTTTTAGGAATCTTTTATGATTTTGAATCTTGGACAATTAGCACAATTAGGGTTGATGAAAAATCCACCCTAGTTATTTTTAGCCATCCTCAATAGCAACGACTATAAAGGAATTTTCAAAATGAGACTTGCAGAATTACTGTACATGGCCGTCATTCAATCCGAGCCGTTGTTTGAAAAGATGATGGAAAATATCCTAAATCCTTTTCGTTGAGTATCGTCGAGTATACCTGAGTATACTCAACGAACTAGTATTGGCATTTGACGAAATTTACTTAGAGAAAACTCAGCTCAAACCAGTTAGCCACTCAACGCCGTGCTGAAGTCATACTCGATTAATTCGACGAGTATCGACTGTATACTCGATGAATTCGCTGAGTATCAGCTATATAATGGACGAATTCAATGAGTATCGGCTGTATACTCGGAGAATTCGATGAGTATCGGCCAGCTGACTCGACGCACTCGACTACATCGACACACTTGACGCAGTTGACGCCTTCAACACACTCAACACAATCGAGGAATATCAGTAATCTCACTCGACATTGTCGACGCCAGACCCAGTGATAGTCGACGAATTTGACTTAGAAAATCCAGAGAAGTAAAATCAAATTGACTCAAAGAACTCATCGGGTATTGACTAGTATATTTGACAAATTCGGTGAGTATTGTTAATATATTCGACGAATTTAATGAGTATACACGAGAATACTCAACGCTTTCTACTTTGCGGATTTTCTAACTCTCAGAGATTTTACCTCAAATACATTATGTTGAATTCAACGAGTTTTAGTAGGTATACACGACGAATTTGATGAGTATTAACGAGCATACTCGAAGAATTTCGACGAATATCCCTTACAATACTCGAGGAATTTTACTTGTGTAAAATTTCTGTTCTTCTAATTCCAAGTCCTTCTTCTTCCTAAATCCTCCTCATGCACTTGGGATAGAAGTACACCTCAATAGAGAGATTATACATGAATCAACATATTGGCCTACACGATGGGGGATTACATTGAATAGTCTTGTGTTTACTGACCCACTGTAACATGACATTGGTGTGTACTTAAAAATGTAGACCTGCAAGCACATACCTAAAATAAAGTATCAAATACAGATTCAAATCATCTTAGCTTAATGGGACCCTTCTTCAAATCATGGTTATTTGGATACAATACCCAACACCACATTAGTTCCTTAAGTACTTTCATCTTTCCCTTGTGCTAGCTCTGATTCTCCTTTTTATCCTTCTAGAGCCTTGGACACTCCCTCTTGATGTGCCCAGGCTTGTGGTAGTGGTAGTATTCTGGTGGTGACTTCTCATCATCACTCTCTGTCTCCTTTGATGATTTGGTCCACCACTTTGTTTCTTCAACACCTCTCTCCAAAAACTTCTTAAACTTTCCTGGCCTCTTGAGATTCTCCATGAACCTTCTGAATTCTTGAACATGGAGGCTCTATTCATCTTCGTCCTCAAACTCCTCAGTAGCCTTCCTTTCTTTTGTAGCCTTTAGAGCCAGCCCTTTCTTTTTCATCTCCCTGAGATATTCCTCAAGTTTCATCTTTAGTTAAATCTTATGGGTCTTCAAGTTTCCAATTAGACTCTCAATGTCCAAGGTGTTGATATTGTGTGATTCAGCAATCATTGTCACCTTCGGGTTGAATCGTCGAGGCAAAGATCACAGGATCTTCCCCACTAGGTCTCTATTTGAGTATCTCTTCCCGAGAGATCTAGAGGTATTGACAATCTTGGTGAAGCTAGTGTACATGTTGTCCACTTCCTAGTTGATCTCCATCCAGAACTTTTCATATTCAGATTCAAGTCGAAACAGTTTAAACTCCTTCACCTGCGAGGTACCTTCGTGACTAAGTTCATGTAGATGCCAAATATCATTAGCAATTTCACAATTACAGATTTAACTAAATTTAGTTTTATCCAATGCATAAAATAACGAGTTCATGGCTTTTGCATTATTAGTACATCTCAGCTTGTCAGCGTCATCCCATTTATCTTGCAGTTTGATTAATATGGTATCACCTAAAGTGATAGTGGGTGTAGTGTATTTAGTTTCGACCATGGCCCACACGCCCATGTTTTGTGTCATTAAGAAGATTTTCATCTGCATTCTCTAGTGGTTGTAGTCGCTCCTCATAAATAGTGGAGGTCTACTCACACCTTGTCCCTCAGGGAATGCGTGAATCGCGTTGGTCATCTTACTTTAGGATTTTAGTCCTTTTTTGAAGTAACCTACCTCTGGTACCACTTGTTGGATCTAGTGGCCAACCTTAGAGGGGGGAGTGAATAAGTTTTAAATATATAATTAAAAATTCGAATTAATTTTATCCAGGGAAACTAGTTCTGGAAGCTACCATGGAGCATTAGATTGTTAATGTATGGGGTAGGTCACAGACCTCATTTTCCTGAATAAATTTCTCGTTGGAGATTCACACACCCTTTAGAGATCTACCGGCACACAACCACAACGTCACACGGAAAATAAAGAACAACAAATAATTTTATTTAAACAGAAATGAAAGTTGAATATAATTACGATCACTAGATCTCCATGACGCAGGAGATCAGAGGCGGTGAAATTCAAATATCTTTTCTTTTTCTATACCAACCAACCACCTAGACCGGTTGGCTCTCTCCCTTTCCATTCAGAAAAATTCTTCGGACCGGCTCTTCATCTTCACACAAGGAAGTGTCTTAGAGCCCCGCTAGATCCGTCGATCAAGACGTCCCTTCCCCGGGACTTTACTGAATGAATACATTGAGTGAAGCTTTGTGACTCAACACTTTTGGACTTTACTGAATTATTGATAAGGTGTTGAGTGAGCCTTCTTCACTCAACGCATTTGTACATAGGTAGTTTTCCTTTTGAGTAGGCGTTGAGTGAATAGCCTTCAATCAACACTTTTGTACTTAACCAGATTTGAGTCTAGAACCACTGAGGCTTTGAATGCCTGATATTCTTACAATGCTTTTATGCCTTCTGGTGTTGAGTGAAGTGTACTCACTCAACGCTTTTGTACTTAGACAGACTTCTACATTTCTAAGATCCCGTCTTGAGTGCAAATGCCATTTTTACCCTGACAACCTGTCTAATCATGGAACAGTAGACAACCTACATATATTGAACTTGAATATATAACAAATACAATCATGTGTATACTATTGACTTGTGGGTCTTCTTCAAATCTGGGATATTGTGATCAATGTACCCAACACTTAGAAACTTTCAAAGATTTCCAAAGATGAAGTCATCCTGGCCACATTGGACAAAAGAGCCAAGAACATCATTATTAATGTTGGAGCATGCGTTTCTCACTACTTGGTTTGAAAATAATAAATCCTGAATGTATTGGATCATAGTCTGTTTTTGGTGTGCAGATATAATAGGTACACCATTCTGATAATTTTGGATGTGAGACGTACAATAACATTTATAAAGTTGAGATATCACGGGCGATAATTACTATCGCCCTGTGTTACTATGATGACGTTAGCCATGATGAAGGTGATGATTCGAAACGGTTACCACAATGGGCATTATCAAAGATACCGCCAGGCGATACCGTGCAATTGCAATGCAATAGACCCATGTCTGTGCATGATCTCTAACATCTCGATGTGGTTATTATAGAATGGGGCATGTGGAAGCTATTAGAGATATTTCAGGAGATATCATGCTATCATTGTACGATAGTAGAAAATCTATAAAAGGGCTAGAATTCGGGAATTTGATGTTACACACTTGCAGGAGCCTTGATCACGTACATCTCTAGCCAGATAACTTTATGGAACAAGAAAAACTCCTAAGTGTTTGTGAATATAAAGACCAAAGAAGGGACCATTCGTGCTTTTCATCTTCGACGATCTTTGCAAGGATTTTTTAGCCTCTTCAACACTCTAGACTAGAGGGAGTTTTTTTTCTCAGACTTTGTTTTCTTTTTCATTCACTTTATAATCGGTAGAGAAATCGCCGACTTTTGAGTGGAGACTAGGCCCATGTGTGGTTTAGGAAGAAATTGTCATTGTGTGTGCAGCGACTAGGTCGTGGTGAGATCTAAGGGGAGGCTAGTTGCTCTATCTAGGGAGAGATAGGCTTTAACCGGCCAGTCCTTGGGAGAAGGACCGATGAATTCAAAAAAGAGACTTTTTCATCACTGCCTCGATTTCAAGCTTTATTGAAATCTTTTGTTTATGATATTCATCACTTAAGAAATAAATATGCATTTCAATTTTCTCAATATTTTTTAAGTGTTTGTTATGAATATTTGATTGTGAAAAAGATACTTGTTTTCTGTGATAATTTGGCTAAGTAAATTATTAGGGAAAAATAAAAATTTACGCTTGTTCACCCCCCTAAGGGCACCTCAAGATCTAACACTTGGTATTAGAGCCAAGTTTCTCAAAAATGGTTTTACCACCTGGAGTAATGGCGCATAACGACCACACTTTCTCTGAGGGGAAAGGAATTAGCAGACCTCCTTTATTCACCAGCACAAATTACAATTACTAGAAAACTCGAATGCATTGTTTTCTTTTTTTGTTAAATATAGATGTTTGAGAAATTTTTGAACAATGCTACACTCTACCTATAATGCTAGTTGGAAGTGTTACTATGGAAAAACCAAAAGATAAATGGGAAGATCTATATATACTTTTGTGCAAAAATAATGCTAAGGTCATAAACGGTTTATTTTGAGCGTTAGATAGAACAGAGTTTAAAAGAGTTTGCGCATGTGAAACTGCTTATGATATTTGGAATTAACTTGAAGTTACTCATGAAGGTACATCGCAGGTCAAAGACTCAAAGTTGTTTCAATTGGATTAAAAATTTGAAGTGTTCGGGATGGAGCTTGACGAAGATGTTGATTCCATGTACACAAGATTTACAAAAATCATCAATGATTCTAAAGCCCTTCGAAAGAATTTCTCCAACATAGATTTGATTAGTAAGATTTTAAGATCAATTCTCCTAAAGTTCAATCTGAAGGTGACTGGCATCTCATAATAACATGATCTTAAAACTCTTCTAATTGAGAGCCTCATTAAAAATTTGAAAACCCATGAAGTAGAATTGAAAATTAAACAACAAGAGTACAACTTAGAGGCAAAAAAGAAATCGCTGGTGTTGAAGTCTAAGAAAGAAATGGAGAGTGAAATAGATGAAGATGATGAAGAAGATGCGAGATTGTTCGTGAGATAATTTAAGAGACTTATGAATATTCCTGAGAGAAAAAATTCGTTCAAAAAATACTTTAACAAGAATGAACCTGGAGTTAAGAAAAGTAGAGAAAAAGTTGATGCTGAGGAAGATGAAGAACATCCGCCGCCGGACTATTAACATTGTAGAAGGATTGGTCATATCAGAAGCAAGTGCCCAAAGTATCTAAAAGAGCAAAAAGAGAAGAAGCACAACAAAAAGAACAAGAAGAAGGTTTTGAAGGCAAAAATTTAGGATGATTCTGTTGGGGCATGCGTTCCACACTTCTTGGTTTGCTAATAACAAATCTCATTTGTTTTTTATTATAGTGTGTTTATGGTGTGTAGATATAACATGTCTAACACTATAATAATTTGGGCATTGATTCGGGATTGAAAAGAGAAGTTGAGGTGATATCGTCGGGCAACAACTAGTATCACCACCAGGTGATAACTCAATGGATAGTTACAGCATGATCTCCACAGCATACAGTTACATATGATATCGTCCAGCGATATCGATATCGCACAAGCGATAGCTCACGATTGGACACTATCGGATTATCCAATAGAAACCTTGAAATCATGGGACACGTGGCAGCCGGATATGATATTGTTGGCAGGTGATAGCCAATATTGCCGATGATAGCTTCAAAGTACAAATTTAGCTCATTTTTTTAAAGAGATCCCGACTTTTATAATCTGGAGTATTCCTTCCAGTGCATCTTGTCCAAAGAGCTCCAACATCCAGAAAACTCCATCTTGCCAAGAAGGTTCAAGAGCAAAAATGTGACGACTTGTACACGACATCTCATGTAACCTTTGTGAGGATTCATCGTCAACTTCAACACTTCATTTAGAGGGTTTTTTTATTCTGAAAGTTTTCCTTTGTACTTCTTCATTTCATCATTATAATTGTTAGAGGAAATCTCCACCTTTTATGTGGCGTCTAAGTCCTTGTATGGCTTAGGAGAAATTCGCCGCCTTGTATATGGCGTCTAGGTCCTTGTGTGACTTAGGGAGTTTTTGCCGCCTTGTGTGTAGTGAATAGATCGTGATGAGATCTAGGGGGAGCTAGTAGCGAGATCTAGGGGGAGCTAGTAGCAAGATCTAGGGAGAGATGCGCTATAACCGGCTGGTTCTTGGTAGAAGGACTAGTGAAATCAAAAGTAGTTTATATTTTTCATTGCCTCGATCTCTAGCTTTATAGAGATTCATTGTATTTTTTTTAACACTTATGAAATAAAAAATAATCATTTGTATTCTTATGATTTTCTTAGTATTTATCTTTGGTTTTGAAAAATTGGATTTGATTTCTGTAATTATTTCACTAAGTATATTTGATTAGGAGATAAATTTGGTTAACACTTATTCATCTTCCCCCTCTGAGGGCGCCACATTATCCAACACATGGTATCATAAGAAAGTTACTCCAAATAGGTATTACCGCCAGGAGTCATGGCGCAACACAATCACGCATTTATAGAGGGTCAAGGAATTAGTAGACAATCACTTTTCACTGGCACTTACTACAATTATTGGAAAATAAGGATGTGTTATTTTCTAAAAGCATTAGACATCGATGTTTTGAACATGGTAGAACTAAGTTACACTCCACCGACAATAATTGTTGGTAGCGTAACCATGGAAAAACAAAAAGACAAGTGGGATGAGAATGACAAACTTAGATGTAAAAATAATGTTAAGGCAATGATTTATGATCGTTGTAAATCATGTGTACATTGTGTCAAGGTCTTCATCAACTTCCATTCTGAATTTTCAAAATTCTGAATCTAGTTGGAATAGCTTTGAATCTTTTACCTGCGAAGTACCTTCATGAATAACTTCTAATAAAGTCATTGGAGTCAAGTGGATCTATAGGAATAAGATTGATGAAAATGGAATTATAATCAAGAACAAAGCAAGGCTAGTGGCTAAGGGGTACTTGCAAGAAGAAGGTATTGATTTTTATCATACCTTTGCCCATGTAGCAAGATTGGAGGCCATCAGACTATTCCTTGCATATGCTGCACACAAGGAATTCAAAGTCTACCAGATGGATATAAAGTCAGTGATGATTCCTATTTATATAGATATTTTCGGACTATTTGGGCTAGTTTTCTTTCACAAGACCCTCACTTTTAGTTCGTTATTATATTAATTTTATCTAATCTTTATTTTCATAGTAGGTGCACTTTTGGACCGTTTTCTGTGTGATTTCGTAGTTCTTATTCTTTTGCCCTACTTGGTGTGTTTTTCTGTATGGAGATTGTGGTATGCCATCTCGGTGGCTTTGCTGTTTTTGTTGCAGGTACAAGGGTCGTGTGCGTGATCCGGTATTGTTTGGGATCACTTTCTGCCTAAGGGCCACTGGTCGTGCATTTTTACCCATGCACGATCAGTTGACACCTTACCGCACAACCGCTGGTCGTGCGCGGCCTATTTGTCGAACCCAAATAGTATAAGATCTATAACGCACGATCATTAAACCTATAACGAATGACCACTGGTTGTGAGCCACTGATCGTGCACATTACTCTCCATTTTTCCAAGTTTTGTCTAAGGCATTCACACGAGCATTGTACATATTGCGCACAACCATCGGTCGTGCGCCACTGCTCGTGCGTGTTTATTCTTTTTTCTTGGAGTTCTGTCTGGGGTAATTGCACGAAAATTAGACATTGTGCACACGACCACCGGTCATGCGCCACTGCTCTTGCGCGTTATCCCAGTTCTTCTTCATTTCTGCCATTTCTCATCGCATGATCACAGGACTCAGTACGCACAACCACTAGTCGTGCGCCACTGATCGTGTGCATTGTTATTTCTACTGTCTATAAATTCACAGCTTTGCCCTAATTCTGGACCTCTCGACATTTTATCCGCCATTTTTGTCTCCGATGAAGGGTTCCGCCGTTCCCCTTCATCTTCCACCGTATGGAGGTGCGCCGGGAAAACTTTCACCGCCAAATCCAAGCCGGAGTTTCCTCTCGGCCTCCTCCTTCATCCTTGAGCTTCAAGAAAGGTTTTGACGTTGTATCCAACAAGAAAAGGGAAGCTTGCAACCTTCTTCGGCATCGTGACATGAAGAAGACTGGTCCATTGGGATGTAGTGACAGCCTTCTCTACCCCAGAGGCAGTTGAGGACCGAGCTAGGACGCGGATTGAAAACCCGGCGATTCCTTTTGTGAATCCTCAATAAGACTTCGGATTCGGTCGATCTCTTGACTTATTCATGCTCTCTTGTTGAATATGTGTGTTTAAATCTATTTATGTAGATGAAGTGCACTTTAGTTTTAAACATTATTTGTTTCATGTCTATGCGAACCTGTTTTTTACGGCTTTAGTTGCTTGAGGTGCGTCATTATCCATCCTCCACCACATTGCCGCACTAGCAATTGCAAGTGGCATGCGTAGCAAAGAGGTGCTCTCAACCCTCATTCTGCCATTCTCACCACCTCATCCGCAAGCCTACTCGTCCATCTGCCCAGCGATTCGGTGCATAGCGGCCCGTGTAGTCTTCCATCCCGCCTGGCGAAGCATCGCATAACGGCGTTGCATAGGAGTAGTTTATTGTATTTTACTTTCTTTTTCCGCAACAATTAAAACCCTCTTCATAAACACCGACCTAAGGAATTCAATCTCAAGTCCTCCTAAAAATTAACTCCATCTTGTTGTGTTCCCTCGAGATCGATGCTTGGGAAAATTCGTCCATTTTATATTACTTGTGCGACCGGAAAACTTGTTGTTCAACCAATCAAGTTTTTGGCGCCGTTGCCGGGGAACACAGTCGTGTGAGTTTTTGGAGAGGGAGATAGGAGATAGAAGCCCTTTTCCATTTGTTCATTTCATTTTTCTTTGTTCCTTTTCTAGTTATTTAAGTTTTTTACCATTACTTTTGTTTATTTCTTTTTGCCCTTTTATGATTTTTTGTTTAGAAAGAAGATCCGTGTTATTTTTATTCTAGTTGTGTAGCCTTTTTTTGTAAATATTTTTGTTCGTGATGTATTCTATAGCTGAGTGCCGTCTACTTGACACTTTGTGGCGATACATCGATGCCATGACAATTATGAATGCCAAGCACTGTATTCGATGTTTGCTATGTCAAGGTGTAGACCACATGTTGAAGGATTGCCCTCGTTTGTGCGAGCCTTCTCGCTCTGTGGGCGTGTGCGAAACAACCTCCCATTCGCAGAAGACTGTTATGGATAGGCCTACTAGGGTGTAGCCTTGCCCATACACTGACATCGCTCATCTGGCTCGTTCTTTACCCGTTAATATTACCGAAGAATCTCTCGATGCATACAGATCCTTCATGGGTCCCTCGGTCCCTTTTTACGAGATTCCCTTGAGTGATGAAGATCACTCTGGTGTTAGTAAGAAAAAAGAGGATCTGGAATCCATGGGCGCTCCTGTATGGGATGCAGAGATTGTTCCTGTCGACGGGGTTGCGTCTGCGAATGATTTTGCAATGGGGCATGCTCATTCTATGCCTTATTTCGAGAGCAGTTTCACCCCTCCTAAGTTTTTGCATGATAGTGCTACTCCATTTTTCTGTGAGTCGGCTGATGATGCCGTATTCATGGGTGATTCGGTGCCCGAGGTTGCGCCGAAGTGGGATGATGATTTTTCTATCTCCGACAGAGAATGTGGATCTTCGGAACACCTTAATAAACCCTGGTGGGATGAGGAATATTCCCTTTCTGATGCGGAGGTTTGCACCTCTTTATTGGACGAGGATGTTCCCCCTACCATTGCAGACCTCAAGTTCTTGGATTCCCCACGATACGACTCATATAATACCGAGGATGATCTATGCTCGGATCCTACTGAGAGTGATACCGGGACCACTCTCCCTTATTGTGATTATTTTAGTTCTTCTTCTGTTTTATTACTTGACCCCCTTCTTTATCTGAGCCTGTGCAAGTTGAGTCTCCACAGGTACGTTGGGATGATGATGAGCCTTGTGCTCATGTCATGGCCATCGCCTCCTACGGATCTGTGGTTGACGATACCTTGCTAGGCAAGGATTTATTTTGTGGTGAGATCAGTGAGAACTAGCGCTCCTCCTCTTCTTACTTCCTATTTCCTCTACTTGTGTTGGGCAGGTATTATTATTTAGGTAGAGGGCTAACTATCTTATCTCTGTATTAGTACCCGTTACCGAAATGGATAATGGAATCGTTACCTGTTCACTTTTCTTTTCATAGGCCCATTAGCTAGAAATGTATAGAATTTAATTAGTCGTGCTGGGATGACAATAATCCCAGTAGTTATCTTTTATTTCCTGCATTTTTATTTTTCATATCTATCTTAGTTTTAGTATTTCTTTGTATTTTGTATATTTTTCTTTTGCTTTTGCGGAGCTCACCCCTGCAGGTATTCATGGCAACTTCGTATTGGCGGGGTTGTGATTCTTCGTTTGGCGGACCTACCTCTGTTTTTCACGCGTCTTCTGGTATGCTCACTGGCTGAGCATTGGGTAACCTCTTCCCTTGTCTCTATCTGATTTAAATTTCAATATCATATGTTGTGGAGTTTAGTTTAAGTTTGGGGGATAGACATTATTAGTTATTTTTTGAACGCGCACATTTCATGTGCATACTAGAAGCTTTTATTGTTTTATTTTGATTAGTTCATTGCATCGCACACCAATGCACCCACATGAGCGCGTGCTTAGCTGCTAGCGTGCTGCGAGTTAAACTCGTTTCTTTTGTATGATTTGGGAAAATTATTGTGCTGGCATAGGATTGTGATACGGAGTAAAATGTTGACTCCTGCAGTGCTCCTAGTCGAGTGGTCTCATCTCGTGTAGAAATTTGAGTAGATTTTATTTTTCTGTATGCTTATAGTTTTATATTTTATATATACGTAAAGACTTTTTATTCTACTCAAAAAAATTGGTGAATCCGGTGTGAGTCAAACGGTAGTGTAGGGATTTGTGCAGCCATCACTAGACTCATTTTGCTCGAGTCAGGAGGAAGGATCATCTTTCTCGGTGGCTAAGAACTTGCCCTAAGCTATTCTCGAAGCATTGGTGCATGGTTAGTCAAGCGTGAGTGTAATGTAGGCCATCATTTTGGCTCGGTTGAGCTTTGTACTATTCTTAACGTCTTATCCTCGCTAGCCCCATTGTGCCTACCCTTTCTTTTGATTCAGCTCCAAAATTATTTCACCAAAGCCTCATAGACGATCCTAATCGCACACCAAAGTCGAGCTTTAGTGTTTTACATTTTCATTTTGGGGTTTTGATGTGGTGATATTCATTGTGAATATGTGAATATGCTCCAAAGTTTATATTTGCTGAAATTGTTAAAATAAAGATGATTTGAAAAAATAATATATCTGTGAAAAAAAAAGTGAAAAGAAAACGTATAATTGAAAATTCTATTTGAGATGAGTTTATATTTGGAGTAGGCGGTGCACACACCCATATTTTAAAAATTAAGTCTGGGGGTGTGGTCTACTCGCGTGTATTTTGGTTAGCGGATGAATTCTCTTTTCTATGCTAGCTCATTTGGGTTAGGTGCGTAGCCTTTCTATTTATCTTTGTTTACCACACCGAAACCCAAGCCCCATCTCTTACCCTAAAGTCCTACGGATTCGGGCTTGAGTAGAACTAGTACCGTGGAGAGAGTGTGAACGGGAAAGTGTATGGTCCCCGATATTGGTGGATTCCTTTGGAGGTGATCCTGAGCCCCGGTCTTTGGCAAAGCTATGCTTAGTGGCCTGCCTACTTTCTCCCTACACGTTACTAGATGATTCACCATTATTCCATTTTTGACTAGTAATAAAATTTTGATACGCATTGTGAAAAGTATAAACTATTTTGAATACTTAGAAATTTCCTCTATTATATTTTTATGCGCGCGAGCATGCGACTTCGCATGGTACTCCGTATCTTAATTTCTATGTTAGCTAGTTTATTTTCCCTATTTGCATAGATTTTGTTTGCTTGGGACGCGCAAACAGGTAGTCTGCGGGTGTGATGAGTCCTATTTATATAGTGACTTTCAGACTCATCTAGGATAGTTTTCTTTCACAAGCACCTCACATTTAGTTCTTTATTGTATAAATTTTATCTAATCTTTATTTCCATAGTAGGTGCACTTTTGTCCCGTTTTCTGTGCGATTTCGTAGTTCTTATTATTTTGCCCCACTTGGTGTGTTTTTTTGTATAGAGATTATGGAATGCCGTCTCGATGGATCTGCTATTTTTGTTGCAGGTACAAGGTCCGCGTGCGTGATCCGGGATTGTTTGGGATCACTTTCTGGCTTAGGGCCATTGGTCGTGCGTTTTTACCCGTGCACGATCAGTGGACTCCTTAGCGCACGACCGCTGGTCGTGCGCGACCTGTTCATCGAACCCAAATAGTACAGGATCTATAGAGCACGATCATTGGACCTATAGCACACGACCACTGGTCGTGAGCCACTAATCGTGCGCATTACTCTCCATTTTTCCAAGTTCTGTCTATGGCATTCGCACGAGAATTGGACATATTGTGCACGACCACCGGTCGTGCGCCACTGCTCGTGTGCGTTTATTCCTTTTCCTGGTGTTCTGTCTGGGGTAATCGCACGACCATTAGACATTGTGCGCATGACCACCGTTCGTGTGCCACAGCTCGTGCGCGTTATCCCAGTTCTTCTTCATTTCTTCCATTTCTCATCGCACGATCACAGGACTCAGTGCGCACGACCACTGGTCGTGCGCCACTGATCGTATGCATTGTTATTTTTGCTGTCTATAAATTCGCAGGTTCGCCCTAATTCCTGATCTCTCGACATTTTCTCCGCAATTTTTCGTATCCGAGGAAGCGTTCCGTCGTTCCACTTCATCTTCAATCATAGCGAGGTGCTCCGTGCAATCTTTCACCACCAAATCTGTACAACCCCATATTCGTTGGGGAGGCCCGGGAGGACTAAGACCTCAGTAGTCAGGTTTGGGTCAGGCCCGGGTTAGCCCCAGGGCGGACCGGTAGAGTTCTCGCCCTTAAAGTGCTCCCGCCTATTGGTAGGCGAGATCGTTCGCGCCAGGACTCAGGTCTTCACGTCCAACGGTAATGATGTCAAAACCCCCAAGGGCGAGAACCCTCTCGGCAGGAGGCCTCGCCAAGGTGAGCTCAGCTAAGGCTCAGCGAGAGCCTTCTCGCCCGGGGTTCTCGCCAAAGTAGGTTCATGTGGTGGGGCCTGGCACCCAGGAAAAAGGATTATTTTATTATTATTATCCTCGGGTTAAATTACCTGTATACCCCTGGGAGGACAGCGGGATTTGGCTATTGGCAGACCCATCAGGGGTATTTTAGTATTTTCAGAATAGGGGAAGACTATAAAAAGACCCATAGGGGCTCTTTGGAAGGCAGGCTTTTCATTATTCTCTAACTCCAGTGCTTTCTGAAGAGCTCCCAGTCCAGTTATTGGTTTTGGAGGGGAAGCTCTCAGAGATCTTCCGAGTGTGAGGTGGGACCTCCCAGCTGAGGCTTTGGGTCAGTCTTAGGACCTTAGCAGCTAGTCAGGGGTCGAGATTTGAGAGAAGTAGGCGTCGGCTGCACTTTGGTTTGCGAACATTCGTTGAGGTCAATTTTGGCTTCAACAGTTCTGGTGCGGTGAGCGTGGAAGCGGTCGGTGCAAGAAAATCTTGAGTCGAATCCCATGGCAGGAGGCGAAGGTGAAGGATCTGGCGCAGGAGAGTCACCCACCCAAGGAGAAGAAGCGACGAGGAAGATGTTAGAGGATTTCAGGAGAGAGGTCATGCAGAAGATCAGCTTGGCCTTCTCGGCAAGAAGTGAGTGGGAGACGCCGCGGGCTCCTGTGGAGGTGATCCCGCTGTTAGGCGAGAACGCCCCGGGGCAGCGCCCCGGGAAGGAAGTCCCGGTGGAGGCAGGCGAGAGGGATGTGGCTGCGCGGGAGCTTTTCCCAGGCTAGCGTCCCGGGCAGGAGATTCCGGTGGATCTAGGTGAGAAGGAGGCGGCAGTGCGGGAGCTCTTCCCCGGGCACGGTCTCGCGGATCGGTCCAGCCAGCCGAGGTCGCGGGATGGGCCTTCTCGCCAGGCAGGGGGCGAGACCCCTTTTAGTGAGCTCATCGTCTCGGCCCCAGTGCCGGAAGGGTTCAGGGAGCCGGATATGACCTACTACACCGGGAAGGATGACCCGGTTCAGCACGTGCAATGGTTTGAGGATGTGGTGTCGATAAGGCAGATGTCGGATGCCTTCAAGTGCAGACTTTTTGCTATCACTCTGAAGGAAAAGGCCAGGGACTGGTTCCACCAGTTGCCGGCGAGCTCAATCTACAGTTTTGAGGACCTGCGCAGGGGTTTTCTATTCAGGTTCTCGACTTCGAAGAAGCGAAAGAAGGAGGCTGAGTGCCTGTTTGCGGTGAGGCAGAAGCCGGAGGAGACGTTGGGTCATTACGTTGACCGGTTCCAAGAGGAGATTCTCCTAGTCCAGGAAGTCCCGGGGTATGCACTGATGCTTGCCTTCACCCTGGGGCTGAGACCGGGATTTTTCAGCATGGAGCTGAAGAGAGTGCCCCCTCTCTCTTTTGAGGAGCTCATGGAGAGGGCGGCAAAGGAGATAGACTTCGAGAGGGCAAACCCTGCGTTTGCGAGGAAGCTGGCCAGGTTGGCGGAGGATGATGTGAAGGAGCCGATGATAGGGAGGCAGAGAGAAGTGAGAGAGCAGAGGGAGCCGAGGGAAGACAGGAGAAGGGAAGAACCCCGAGGGCAGGGACAGCAGCATGGGGGGCCAGGGAGCTGAACAACCGATTGGGTTGGAGGCCTCAGGAAGGTCGCCCCCAAGGCCAAGGGGGTTTTCAAGGAAGAGACAACCTCTGGGAGCCGAGGAGACTTGAGCAGGGAGGATGGAGGCAGGGACCGAGAGGTCACCCCCCACCACCGCAGGAGGCCATGGAAGTGGGAAGAGGAAGAGGAAGAAGAATTCGAGGAGCAGGGAGAAGAGGAGGAGGAGAAGGAAGAGGGGCCAGGATGGCGTTGCCTTATTGTGACTTCCATCAGGAGGAAGGTCACGCAACGGCCACCTGCCCGGAATTTCTAGAGATGAGGGAGGCCAGAGGAGCTGGAAGGCAGGATCCGCCTACAAGGATCGTCGAGGTGCAGCACGGAGAGGCCGAGGATAGATGTGAAGATAGGGTCGATGTGGGGACCCGAGGGGGATCAGAGTGATCTATGGGGGAGTAGGGATCGAGGCAACCGCAAGGGGAGCCTTCAAACCATGTTCCGCAGAGGGGTCGCCTCGACCTCCCTAGCTCCCCCCCCCCAGAAGAAAAAATCACCTTCTCATCCGCAGATATGCCAGACTACGAAGACCCGTTCTGCGATGCACTAGTGATCCAGACAGCGGTGGAGAACTTCACAGTCTCCCGGATACTTGTGGATAACGGGAGCTCCGTGAACGTAATCTTCAAGAAGGCCGTCGATGAAATGAGGGTGGAAGGAAAAAGGGTCCTGGCTTCCGACGGACCGCTTTTTGGTTTTTCTGGAGAGAGGAAGGAGGTAGAAGGGGGAATGGGCCTGCATGTGAAGCTTGGGGGCGTCTCGCGGAAGAGTAGGTTTGTGATCGTAGACGCCCCAAGTAGCTACAACGCCATCTTTGGGCGTCCTCTCATCAGCGCCTTTTGCTGTGTCCCCTCCTCATTTCATCAATGCCTCAAGTTCAGCAACAAAGGGGTGCAGGTTAGGATCAGGGGGAACCCGAAGGTGGCAAGGCAGTGCTATATGACGGCGGTAAACACCATGTCGTGGATGGCTGAGGCAGAGGAGCTGGAGAAGGAGATGGCAGGGCAGGAGGGAGGTATAGAAGTAGAGAAGGCGAGCCCGCAGGAGGCGGAGGACTTGATGATGGAGGAGGTAGCGGAGATGGGAGAGATGAGCCTGGGAGAGGCAGGGGAAGGAGAGCAGAGGTAAGAAGAAGGCCTGGTGGAAGCAATAGGGGTTGAAGAGGTCGGAGGAGGAGAAGTTGAGCAGGAGGAGGCAAGGGCAGGATGGGAGCGGTCGAGGCTGGAGCCGGCCGAGGAAGTGGAGATGGAGGTACTCACCAGAGCGGGGCAGGTGCAGAAGGTACGGATCAGCGGGGGCTTGAGCCTCGAGGACCAGGCGTGGATGCTAGGCTGCATCCAGAGCAACAACGACATCTTCGCGTGGAGCGCGGCAGACATGCCGGGTATCGATGCAGACGTAGCATGTCATCTCCTGAACCTGGACCCGAGGGCTCGCCCCATGCGCCAGAAGATGAGGGCCATCACCACCAAGCTGGAGGAGCCCATCCGAGAGGAGGTCAGGAAGCTTCTGGAGGCAGGCTTCATCTCGGAGATCCAGTATCCAGGCTGGATCTCCAATGTGGTAATGGTAAAGAAGGGGGGGGGGGAAGTGGCGTATGTGTATCGATTTTTCCCTGTTAAATAAATCATGCCCCAAGGATTGCTATCCCCTGCCTCGAATCGACGCGCTGGTTGATTCAGCCGTCGGTTTTTCTGTTATGAGTTTTTTGGATGCTTTTTCAGGTTACCACCAGATCCGGATGCACCCTCCCGATGTCAAGGATGTCTCCTTCATCACGAGAGAGGGATGCTTCAGCTATAAGATGATGCCCTTTGGACTGAAAAACGCAGGGGCAACATACCAACGCATGATGGATCGAGTCTTTCGAGATCAAAGGGGGAAGAATCTAGAGGTCTACGTCGATGACCTACTGGTCAAAAGCAAATGCGCGGATTCCCATTTGCGGGACTTGGAAGAAACGTTTGCCACCCTGCGGAGGTTCAAGATGAGGTTGAACCCCTTGAAGTGTGTCTTCAGGGCCAGTCGCTGGAAGTTTCTCGGACACCTCTTGACTCCGTCAGGTGTAGAACCTAACCCGGACAAGGTGAAGGTTATATTAGACTTGGAGTCACCTCGCAGTGCCAAGGAAGTCCAGCGCCTGACGGGAAAGTTGGCCGGGCTAAGCAGGTTCCTCTCCGGGTTCGGGGATAGGTGTTCTTTTTTCTTCAAAGTGCTCCGTAGTAATCAGGTGTTCGATAGGACGAATGAATGCGAAGAGGCCTTTCAGGGGCTGAAGAGACAACTCTCCCAGGCTCCGCTGATCCAAAGCCCCAAGGAGGGGGAAGACCTGGCCTTGTATCTCGGGCTGGGGGTGGAAGCGGTGAGCTCCGTCTTAGTTAGGGAAGAGGGGAAGAAGCAGCTCCCCGTCTATTACGTAAGCCGAATCCTGAAAAAGGCGGAACTCCGCTACCCCATCCTGGAGAAGCTAGCTTATGCCTTGGTTGTATCGGCAAGAAAGCTCCGTCCATACTTTCAAGCACACTCCATTAGGATGGTCACCGACCATCCTCTTCGCAAGATCTTCGAGGGGGTAGAGCACTCGGGAAGGCTGGCAAAGTGGTCTATCGAACTGAGCGAGTTCGACATCTCGTTCGTCCCGAGGCTCTCCATCAAGGCTCAGGCCGTGGCGGACTTCCTGGCAGACTATGTCACTGAGGCTGAGGATAAGGAGCCGAAGTCCCACGAAGCATGGGAAGATGATGGTCAAGGGGTTACCATAGAACAGGCGGTGGTTTTCCATTTCCCTGTCACCAATAATCAGGCGGAGTATGAGGCTGTGATAGCCGGCCTTCGATTGGCAAGGGAATTGGAAATCCAAGATGTGGAGACCTTCACTGACTCGATGGTGGTAACGTCACAGATCAGAGGGGAGTTTGAGGCTCGGGAGCCTACCCTAGTGAAGTATCTATCCAGGGTAAGGGCAATCATCGGAGGGTTCCGTTCCTTCTCCATTCAACACATTCCCAGGGAAGAAAGCGCCGCAGCTGATCGGTTGGCAAAGTTTGGGCCTCGGGGAGGAGGGACCGTAACTGAACTTTTCCGACCAGCAATTGAAGAGGAGGAATCGATGGAGGTGGGTCGGCGATCCTCATGGGTGGACCCATTGGTGACCTTCCTTACCACAGGCAAGCTGTCAGAGGGGGTTAAGGAGGCGAAAACCTTTAGGCGAAAGGCAACCCACTACCTAATGTTGGAAGGGGGCTTGCACCGAAAAATGCTATCAGGGCTCCTCGCGAGATGTGTGACCGAGGAGGAGGTCCCGAGAATCCTGGAAGAGGTGCATTCGGGAGAGTGCGGTAGCCACTCGGGAGGAAGAACGTTGGAGGCAAGGGTGATAAGACAAGGGTATTTTTGGCAGACCTTGAGGAAGGACACAGTCGAGTTTGCAAAGAGATGTCTGAAATGTCAAGTACACGCCCCCCTCCAGCTCTTACCCGCACAAAAGGCTTCGGAGCATCACGGCCCCATGGCCCTTCTCCATTTGGGGAATGGATCTGGTTGGACCCTTTCCTCCAGCTAGCGGGCAGAGGAGGTTCCTCCTAGTCATGATCGACTACTTCTCAAAGTGGTTGGAAATCAAGGCCCTAGCCAAGGTTACCTCCCAGGTCATCAGGAACTTCGTTTGGGGGGATATCATATGCAGGCACGGGCTACCCCAAGCGATTGTGACGGATAACGGTCCTCAATTTGCCAGTGAAGAGTTCATCAGGTTCTGTGCCCAACTGGGAATTGACCTCAGGTTTGCCTCTGTCCATCACCCCCGGAGCAACGGACAGGTGGAAGCGGCGAACAAGATCATCGTGAACTTGCTCAAGAAGAAGGTGGAGAACCTGAAGGGCAACTGGGTGGAGCAGCTCCCTTCCGTCCTGTGGGCCTTGCGAACAACTCCAAACACGGCCACAGGGGAGACCCCCTTCAAGCTCTCTCATGGGTGTGAGGCTGTCCTCCTAGTGGGGTTCGAGGTTCGGTCTCCACGGGTCACAGCCGCGGGTGAGGGAAGCGAAGCTTGGAGGTTGGAGAACGAGGAGGGATTGTGCCTCTCGTTGGATACGGTGGAAGAGCTATGGGATGTTGCTTCCATCAGACAAGAAGAGATAAAAAGGCGAATGGCCAGGTACTTCGATAAACACATCAGGGTTAAACAATTCGCTGAGGGGGACCTAGTGCTGAAAAAGGTCGATGCGGTGGAAAGGTCGGCCCCTGTGGGCAAGCTCAACCCCAGTTGGGAAGGACCTTACATAATAGAGAAGGTTCTGGCTAACGGGGGTTATTACCTCCAGGATGTGGAGGGAAGGACCTTGAGCCACACCTGGAACGGTGATGACTTGAAACGTTTCTACCCTTGAAGGGAGAGAAGGTGTTGTAATATGGTGAATAAATGTTATCATTCCAAAATAGTCTTTTCAAAATGTTGACTCTCTAGAAAATGCTATCACAAGAATAGGTCTTTCCTACCCTAAAAATGCTTTTGCTCCAACCGACTATGTCTCCCCATCTTGACGATAGAATAGGCCTGGGTGAAGGAATCTTCATCCACACCCCGATCTCTGCTCGGCCCTAGGTAGACCCGCTGCGCAGGCTCTCATCTAGCTGGCAGGTCCGGAGGCTCGCCTGTGGGGGACAGGTTTGGCTTGATCTTCATCAACACCCCGAGCTCTGCTCGGCCCCAGGTAGACCCGCTGCGCAGGCTCTCATCTAGCTGGCAGGTCCGAAGGCTTGCCTGTGGGGGAGAGGTTTGGCTTGATCTACATCAACACCCCGAGCTCGGCTCGGCCCCAGGTAGACCCGCTACGCAGGCTCTCATCTAGCTGGCAGGTCCGAAGGCTCGCATGTGGGGGAGAGGTTTGGCTTGATCTTCATCAACACCCCGAGCTCGGCTCGGCCCCAGGTATACCCGCTGCGCAGGCTCTCATCTAGCTGGCAGGTCCGAAGGCTCGCCTGTGGGGGAGAGGTTTGGCTTGATCTACATCAACACCCCGAGCTCTGCTCGGCCCCAGGTAGACCCGCTACGCAGGCTCTCATCTAGCTGGCAGGTACGAAGGCTCGCCTGTGGGGGAGAGGTTTGGCTTGATCTTCATCAACACCCCGAGCTCGGCTCGGCCCCAGGTAGACCCACTGCGCAGGCTCTCATCTAGCTGGCAGGTCTGAAGGCTCGCCTGTGGGGAAGAGGTTTGGCTTGATCTTCATCAACATCCCGAGCTCGGCTCGGCCCCAGGTAGACCCGCTGCGCAGGCTCTCATCTAGCTGGCAGGTCCGAAGGCTCGCCTGTGGGGGAGAGGTTTGGCTTGATCTTCATCAACACCCCGAGCTCGGCTCGGCGCCAGGTAGACCCGTGATGCGCGTAAAATACGGCAAGCGTACCGGTCGCACAAGTAATAAAGTTGGGAATGAATCCCCGGATGTCGGTCTCTTGAGGAATGCAATTAGCGTCGAACGATTTAGACTCTAAAACTATTGTTATGAGAGTTAATTGAAATAAACAGAAAAAGAAGGGGCTTTGGTTGGTGGTCTTACGACCGATTGTACTAACGTAAACTATGCGGGTCGCAATCATCGCTTCTCAAGGCGAGATGGATTTAGCGGCCGTGATGCCGTACTTTGATTAGTGAGTGGACGAAAGTCTAGCGAGTGAGGTGATTAGTGCGGAGTGAAAATGAGTGAAACGAACATGTGGAGTGGAGCGAGGCGCATCAAAGAATAATTCTCATAAGCAAGATGAAACACAAGCGATCAAATTAACACTAGAAATTGATGTTCATTATATGCATAAACATTCCATGCAACAAGAAAAGATAGAAAATGCAAAACCACGAGATTGAAGATCCATCGCGATTGTTGGCCGGAGGTGCGGGTTGTCAATCCGCTTCCAAGCGCAGTCCGAGGAGGGCTTTCGGTACCACCGAGCTGTCACCTCGAGGGCCTGTAATTCCGTTCTCTAGGTATGCTTCGTCTTCTTCCTTGGTGGAAAGCTCGGAGAAGAATGCTTCAATGGCCGGGAGGATCACCGGAGGATGCGGAATGCTTTTGAATCGCCAGAGAAGGTCCACCCGATGGTAGGGATGAAGGTGGAGGCGAATGGAACTGCTGGAGGGAGAAACGGCAGACTAGCGGAGGTTTCGTAACAACGTCCGTACCCTAATTCGCGGAACAGGGCTTTTTATAGCTTGCAGAATAAATAGGGCGCACGACCACTAGCGCACGACCAGTGGTCGTGCGCGACCAAGGTCAGCGCCCGTGCACGAGCAACCTGTAGACCTGCATCAGAAAATCAATGGTCGCGCACGATCAGCAGCGCACGATCAGTGATCGTGCGAGGCAATGCTGATGATCGTGCGGAAATAGCCAGACAGAACTTTGTAAAATGGGTATGACTGCGCACGATCGGCGGCGCACGAGCAGTGGTCGTGCGCGGTATGGCAAGTGATCGTGCGGAAGGTTCAAAACAGAGATTTCACAAATGAGTCCGAGCTGCGCACGATCAGTGATCGTGCGCCAGGAGGTCGATGGTCGTGCGTGGGTAAAAACGCACGACCACTGACTCCTTTGCCAAAAAATAGTGAAACGCCTATCCCGAATGCCCTCACGATCCCCAAACCTGCAGGAAAACTGCACGGGATATCGATCGTGGCAGCCACAACAAACAATAATAATCATAGCAAGAATGTAAATGCACACAAGCACAGAAATGGGCTAAAAAGGTGCACAGGGCGTGGAATGCCGTTGCTAACCAAAAGGAGTACTAATGGCGCTTAAAGATAGTGCAAAGCTGAGGAAAAAGGCCTAGATGAGTCCAAAATAAGGTATAAAATAGGGACTCATCACTCCCCCAGACTTAACCATTTGCACGTCCCGGGCAAATAATCACCTTGTGGACTCAAAAATGGCTAGCTGATGTAGTAATTTCAAAATACAGTAGGACGAGAAATCGAGAAACACAAGTGCAAAGAAAATATAATAGAAGGAGTTTTTAATCATGCTATGCAATTTATAATTTTCGATAAACATAAATAAATACTGTCACTACTCAAAGATTGAATTTCCGGAGAATCGCGCGGTCATGTGTAGGAAGAAAATAGGCAAGTCGGATGGTGGAGCATTGCCAAAGAGCGGGGCTCGTGATCACCTCCAAAGGAATCCACTAATGTCGGGGACCATATGCTTGCCCGTTCACACTTTCTCCACGATGCTAGTTCGACTCGAGCATAAATCCGTAGGACTTTAGGTGAGGAGTTGGTGCTTGGGTGTAGACGTAGGTATGGATAAAAAAGATGAAAACGAAGGCTACGCACAACCCAACGGAGCTCGCACAATTACAAATTTCCCACTAACAAAATGAATGTGAGTGCACCACACCCCCAGACTTGGTTTTTACAACATGGGTGTGTGCACCGCCTTCCCCAAAACAGATTTCTCAAAAACAGATTTTCATTTATACTTTTTATTTTCTCTTTTTCGTTTCTTTTTCACAATTTTTGCTTTTATAAATTTTTCTTTTTCAAATTCTTGAATTTCAGCAAATATAACAAGATGGCAAATCCACATTTTTCACAAAACCACTTCCCACATCAACAACCCAATGAGAAAATTCTTGGAACTAGAGCTCGACGCGGGTGTGCGACTAGGATTGGCTTGAGGCATTGGTGAATTGAGTGTGGAGCTGAAACAAAAGGAAGGTAGGCTCAACGGGGCTAGCGAGGGCTATGTAAGGACGGGTGCAAGGCTCAACCGGGCCAAAGTGATGGCCTACGTCACGCTCACGCTCGACTAACCGTGCACCAATGCTTCGAAAGTAGCCTGGGGCAAGTTCTTAGTCACCGAGAAAAGTGATCCGTCCTCCCGACTCGAGCAATACAAAGCTAGCGACACCTACACACATTCCTACACTACCGAGTGATTACTCCGGATTCATAGATTTGAGTAGGACAGACAGTATTTACGAGTGCAGAAAAAATATAAATTGCAAGCATAAAGAAAAACTAAATCTATACAATTTCTACACAACGTGAGCACTCGATTAGGAGCACTGCACGAATTTCGAACTACTCTAAATCAAAATCCTACGTCAGCACCACCATCTTAAAGTTTACACGAAATAATACATCAAATCGAGCCGCACGCATGGTCAAGTGCGCGCTCATGTGGGTGCCAAAGTGTGTTCAGCAGGAGTCAAAAACAATGAAGCAAAAAGGAAAACTACTGGCATGCGAAATTAAATGTGCTCGTGGAGTGCACAAGCGGCTCTTCCCCCCAGACGTGAATGAAAACATAAGCAATAAAAATAGACATTCAACCAAGGAATGAAATCTGAAGAGAGAGAGAGTACCTATGATCCAAAGAGGGGAGCATGCCAGAATATTGCGTGATGATTCGCGGGAGTTGCTGCTTCGCACAAAAGATAAGCTGAACCTGTGAATTAGGCCGAACAACAGAAAATACAAAAAAATAGAAAACATAAAATAAAAAGCATAAATGAGGGGACCAAAAGGTCCAAGCTTGGGTTGTCTCCCGAATAGCCCTTTTGTTTACCGTCCTTAAGGTGGACCAAATACCTGTATTAGCAGTTGTATATAATGTTTTTGCAGCAAAATAAAATAAAACTCAAAATGTTTCAACCAAAATAGGAGATCCGCAGCGGAAATTGGGATCAAGGCGCCGCCCCGTCACCATGTAGTGGATCTTCGAGCTGTAAGCTTTGAGGTTCGCCGATGATAGCACCTCCATCGTACAATTTTAGCCGATGCCCGTTGACCTTGAATTTGTCGCCGCTCTTCCCGGATATTTCAATAGCTCCAAAGGGGGAGACTCCGATCACTGTAAAGGGGCCGCTCCACCGCAATTTTAACTTTCCAGGGAATAAGCGAAGGCGGGAGTTGTACATTAGGACTTGGTCTCCCGGTTGGAATTCTTTTGGGATGATGTGACGGTCGTGCCATTTTTTTGTTTTTTCTTTGTAGATCTGCGCGTTTTCATAAGCAAAATGCCGTAGCTCTTCCAGTTCATTCAGTTGGGAGCAGCGTTTGCCTGCTGCAGTCTCAATGTCCATGTTCAGAAATTTGGTCGCCCATAGCGCCTTGTGTTCTAATTCGACCGACAAATGGCAAGCCTTTCCGTAGACAAGTTGGAAGGGGGTCATACCGATAGGAGTTTTGAAGGCAGTTCGGTATGCCCATAAGGCATCGTCGACCTTCTTAGCCCACTCTTTTCGGTTGGAATTTATGGATTTTTCAATTATTCTTTTTAGCTCCCTGTTGGAGACTTCTACTTGCCCACAAGTCTGAGGATGGTAGGCGAGAGAGACTTTGTGATGAACTCCAAACTTCTTCATGAGTTGTAAGAATGACTTGTTGCAGAAATGGCTCCCTCCATCACTGATGATTGTGCGCGGAGCGCCAAATCTAGAAAAAATATTTCTGTGTAAGAAGGTTAAAACAGTGCGAGCGTCATTTGCGGCAACAGCTTCGGCTTCGACCCACTTGGAGACATAGTCAACCGCAATAATGATATAGAGTTTGCCGTGCGACATGGGAAAGGGTCCCATGAAATCTATCCCCCAAACATCGAATGGCTCACAAACGAGCATGTTGTTGAGGGGAATTTCGTCCCTCTTAGAGATATTTCCTGTCCTTTGGCATTCATTGCATTTAGTAACATAATTGTGGGCGTCTCTGAAAAGGGTTGGCCAAAATAAGCCACATTGCAAAACCTTGCGTGCCGTTCTTGTGGCGCCGAAATGTCCGCCGGCCTCCCGATCATGACAGTGGTTTAAAACGGATTGGAATTCAGTCTCGGGTACGCAGCGCCTGATAACTCCATCATTGCACGTGCGGAAAAGTAGCGGGTCTTCCCAGAAATAATGTTTGGCATCAGATAGAAGTTTCCGCTTTTGCTGCGATGATAGGCTCGGGGAGACAGATTTGCATGCGAGATAGTTGGCCATGTCTGCGTACCACGGGGTCATCGAGGGGAGGGAAGAGATGGAGAATAATCGCTCATCCGGGAAACATTCAGCTATCGCATTGCGCTCATCCTCTAAAACAGGTCCGCCACTATCATTCTCCAATCTAGATAAGTGATCGGCGATGACATTTTCCACTCCTTTCTTATCTCGGATCTCAATGGAGTATTCTTGCAGCAGGAGAATCCATCGGATTAGCCGAGGCTTGGCATCTTTTTTTTTGAATAAATACCTTAGAGCTGTGTGGTCGGTGTAGACAATGACTTTGGATAACACCAAGTACGAATGGAATTTCTCGAAAGCAAAAATCACGGCAAGAAGCTCCTTTTCTGTGGTAGTGTAATTGAGGTGGGCATCGTTGAGGGTTCGGCTCGCATAAGAGATGGTGTAAAATACTTTGTCTCTCCTTTGACCGAGCACCGCACCAACTGCAAAATCGCTGGCATCGCACAAGACCTCGAAGGGCAAAGTCCAATCCAGCGCCACCAAAATGGGAGCGGAGATGAGCCGGTCCTTGAGAGTTGTGAAGGCTTGCATGCAATTTTCATCGAAGACGAACAAGGCGTCCTTAGTCAACAAATTTATGAGAGGTTTGGATATCGATGAAAAATTGCTAATGAATCTTCGGTAAAAGCCGGCATGTCCCAAAAAGCTGCGGATTCCCTTGACAGAAGATGGAGGAGGAAGATTCTTGATGACACCGATTTTTGCTTGATCGACTTCGAGCCCCCGACGAGAGACCTTGTGGCCTAAGACGATGCCCTCGCGAACCATGAAGTGGCATTTCTCCCAATTCAAGAAAAGGTTGGTATCATCACAATACTGCAGGGCCTTGGCTAAATTAGCGAGGAAGGAGTCAAAGGTGTTCCCGAAAAGAGAGAAATCATCCATGAAGACTTCGAGAAAATCACCGATCATGTCGCCAAAAATGGCGATAACGCAACGTTGGAAGGTTGTCGGGGCGTTGCACAATCCAAATGGCATTCTCCTAAACGCGAAGGTGCCAGATGGGCAGGTGAATGTCGTCTTGTCTTGATCTTCGGGATCGACTGCGATTTGGTTGCATCCCGAATATCCATCCAGAAAGCAGTAGTATTCCTGACCAGCCAATTTTTCCAGCATTTGATCGATGAAGGGAAGAGGGAAATGATCTTTGCGTGTAGCTTCATTAAACCTCCTGTAATCGATGTAAACTCTCCACCCGGTGACCACACGGGTAGGCAGTAGTTCATTCTCGTCATTGGCCACCACAGTAATTCCGCCCTTTTTGGGCACAACTTGGACCGGGCTTACCCATTTGCTGTCACTGATGGGATAAATTATACCGGCGTCAAGCAATTTTATAACTTCGGCCTGAACTACCTCATGCATCTTGGGATTCAGTCTTCTTTGCGGTTGTGCCGATGGTTTGTATTGATCTTCAAGGAGGATCTTGTGCATGCAGTACGCTGGGCTAATGCCTTTAATGTCAGCTAAAGATCGTCCAAAAACATTCTTATATTTTTTTAACACGTCGACCAATGCACGTTCGTTGTCGGCGGAGAGAGTAGCGGAGATGATCACCGGACATGTTGTGCCTTCCTCCAAGAAAGCATATTTCATGGATTCGGGCAGCGGCTTCAAGGTTACGGTAGTGGCAGTAATAGAAGAAGTGATGGGGGGTTCTTTGATCAGATGCGGAGTCCGAGACGAGGTAGCGGGTGGTGTGTCCTCAATTTCCCATTCTGGCTCGTCATGGTCAAGAATCAATTCGCTGCACGTTCCCGGTTCGTCAATCAAGTCAGCGCTGTCACAATTAGTGATTCTGAGTTGTTGCGGAGATTCATGGACATTGAAGGAAATTGATTCTTCTCCCAGGCTTAGGGTCAGTTCTCCCTGGTCGACGTTGATAATAGCCCGGGTAGTGGCAAGGAAATGCCTTCCTAGAATTATAGGAACCTTGGGATCAGCCTTCATGTCAAGGATGACGAAATCGGCCGGGAAAGCGAGGTCGTTAACCATGACAATGAGGTCTTCAACCATCCCAGTTGGCATTTTTATCGATCGATCGGCTAGCTGTAACCTCAGATGGGTGGGCTGGAGAATCTCAACTCCCAGCTCCTGGAAGATGGAGAGGGGCATCAGGTTAATCGATGCTCCCAAATCACAAAGTGCGTGGCCAAACCTGTGGAGACCAATTCTGCAAGGGATGGTGAAGCTGCCAGGATCTCTGCGTTTGGTAGGAGGAAAGTTGGTGAGGAGAGAGGAACACTCTTCGGTGAGGTTAATCATCTTCAGACCTTCCAAGGATTTACGCCTCGAGATGAGGGTCTTGAGGAACATAGAGTATCCTAGAATCTGAGTGATAGCTTCTGTTAAAGGTATGCTAACTTGAACTCCTTTCATGATCTCCAGGAACTTCTGAAAATGTCTTTCAGTCTTTTCATTATTTAGCCGATGGGGAAACGGCGGCCTCGAGGTGTTCCTCACGAGTGGCGGTACTGACATGGGTTCTTGCGCGATCGGTGCAGACGGAGGTTCAATTGTCGAGTCAGAAATGGGTATACATGAAGATTATGTAGGAGGATCAGGCGGCAAGACTCTCTCGAGACTTTTTCCACTTCTCAGCCTCATTGAATGCACTGTTTCCTGTTTCTGACTGATAGAGCTAAGCAACGTTTCCGTAAGAATCCCAATGGCCGTTTGTAGGCGCTGAATGGTGGTGGCTTGATCGTTGAACACATCCATCATTTTGCAAACGTACGCGAAAAAACGCTCCATCACAGACGTGGGAAGATTGGTGATAACTCTAATTATTTCTATCTTTTTATTTATTTATCTATATTAATAGTTAGATATTTTAAATTAATTTTATAATATTAAGTTTATTTTAACCTGTTTCTATAATTTATATCTATTTGTTCTAATAAAATCATTTTTAATCTTGCAGGGCTGATCTACAGGTTATTTGGAGCAAAAAGAAGAATTTTCCTGTTTTCTGCCTAGACACGCCCTGTGACACGCCCTACCTGGGCGTGACACAGGGGCGTGACACGCAAATTTAAGCTTGAAGCCAGAGCCCGTCGACCCGCGCCCAAAGATCGTCGACCAGCCTTGACACGCCCGTGTCGGATGACGACACGCCCGTGTACCCCTTACACGGGGCAAGACGGCCCGTAGAAGAATTGTTGACCGCTGCCACGTCGGATTAAAATTACACGCCTGGGTCACGGGCTTGACCAAGGGCGTGTCCCGGGCGTTTCCAGCCAATTATTCCTCCGTTCCAGCCGTTGCCGCCAGAGACCGTTCCTGCTTGACACGCCCCTAGTCACGGGTGTGACTAGGGGGCGTGACACCTTCTTGAAGACCACTATTACTCCCGCCGTTTTCAGCTTCCCGCCATTTCCAGAAACAGCCGTAACACGCCCTAGGTCACGGGCGTGACCTAGGGGCGTGACCCGTCAGTTAACCAATTTTGGCGGTTTCTCCTCCAACGTTCCCAGGGTTTTAAGACGACGGTTCCGAGCCTGACACGCGCTAGGTCACAGGCGTGACCTAGGGCGTGACCAAACAGAAATTTTTTTCTATAAATTCCAGACAGCTTCAGATGCTGAGGAGTCGAATTTTGGGAGTTGGAGTCTTGTGATTTTCTGTTTCTTTTGCTGTATTTTCTCATTTCTAAGATAGATTTACCTTTGTTGTAACTTTAATTTTAGTTATTTCCATTTCAATCATGTCTTTTCCTACTTTATTTTGTATTTCCCCAATCATGATGAGTAGCTAATCTTCTTTTAGCACTTGATCATGATGAACCTTAGAATAAAATTGATCTTTCTCCTTCTTATTAAATGTCTTGTTCTTAATTGTTCTCGCTACGATTTATCTTTGATTTTTATTTCATCGAATTCATATTACGCGGATATGATCTTCGATCTAAGATCCGTATCCTAAATGACCGAGAGGTTGCGGATACGAGGAGATCACTCAAAGATAAAAGGAGTTGAATGCACTCCTCGAGAGAGGACGACGTAAATCTTCCGGATTGGAGTCAAATCGAATAGTGGGGTTCACGGCATAAAGCAAGCTTAGGGGTTTCGACTAGCCGAGAGGTCTTAATCGATCAACCTAAGGTTAGTTAGAAGCATGAGCTCGAGAGAGACGCTTCTATACTTTAGGAACCTCCACGGTCGAGTGAGTATAATTAAGAACTCGCATTTCATTATTTTCCAAGAAGATTTATTTTAGTCCAAGGGGATTCTAGATCAAGTGCTAGCTTCCTCATATTTGAATTTCTCTTTAGCTTTAGCTTTAGTTTTATTATCTAGTATAATCAAACCAACTTTTCCGTTTGATAAAATAATAGCTTTTCCTTGTGAGTACAAGTACTCAACAGGCCCCGAATCGCAATACGACACTTCCTATACTGCATTTCGATAGGTATGCTTGCCTATTCAGGATTCTAGTTTGGTTGTAATTTAACTTCTAGAAAATCATCATCAATTTTTTGGCGCCGTTGTCGGGGACTTTTCTTTGTTGATATTTTGAAAGCAAGGATCTATTAGTTTTATCATTTTCTTTTTCTTTTATTTCAAAAAAAACAAACTTTTTCTTTCAAGAGTTTTATCTTTAAATTTTTATATTTAAAATTTCTTGCGAAAGGGCCGTGCCGGGTTTTCATCCCGCAATACCGCCTAGTACCTTGCGAACCCGTCACTGGGTAGCCCTTGGGAAGTCCGGGAAATTCTATTTTATAAATTTTTAAATCTTAAAACTTTTATCTTTTGTTTTGTTCTTGTGTATGACCCGAGGGAATCTGTCACCTCCTTTTGATTTAAATCCGGAAATCGAGCGAACCCTTCGGCACCGCTTACAATTTCGAGTTCCGAATTTTCAAGATACGGAATCCTTAGGAGACACTCCTTATCCTTCTTTAATTCTCTCTCCGTCACCGTCTTCTCCTTCTCCTTCTTCATTTAGTTCTTCTTCTCATTCTCCTAGATCTCTTTCTTCTTCTTCTTCCAATATGGGTGAGCCAAATGCGGTCGAACAACGAACTATGTCCTATTATGCCCGTCCAAACTTGCACGAGGCTCAATCTAGTATTGTTCGCCCCGCTACTGCCCCCAATAATTTTGAGTTGAATCCAAGCATCATCCAAATGGTACAACAATATGTACAATTTGATGGGCTTCAAGATGAAGATCCAAACGCGCATATTTCTAATTTCTTAGAAATATGCGATACTTTTAAAATTAATGGTGTATCCGATGATGCCATCCGGCTAAGGTTATTTCCATTCACATTGCGCACTAAAGCCAAGCAATGGTTGAGTTCTCTACCAAGAGGATCAATCACAACATGGGCTGAAATGACGGAAAGATTTCTTACGAAATACTTTCCGCCGGCTAAAACGGCTAAATTGCGCAATGATATTACTTATTTCTCCCAACTTGATTCGGAAACGTTATATGATACTTGGGAGCGTTTCAAGGAATTGCTTCGTCGATGTCCTCATCATGCAATTCCGGATTGGTTACAAATCCAAACCTTCTATAACGGCCTAAATTCTCAAACTAGGCAACATATCGATGCCGCCGCCGGTGGAACGCTTAATAACAAAACACCGGCGGCCACCGAAGAGCTTATAGAAGGTATGGCTTTGAATACCTATCAATGGAGTACACCACGGTCTAAATCACCTAAACCGGCCGGGATGTATGAAATTGATAAGGTCTCCAATCTATCTCTCCAGGTTGAGATGCTAAACAAAAGATTAGAAGAGATGTCTGCTCCCTCTTCTATACCTACCTGGGATCCTACTTCTTCCCCCTCTCCCACTACGTTGGCCGAGCATGTGGATTATATGGGAAATCCGAATCGGCCACCCTTTAATCCGGTTAATACTAATTATGGTAATACCTATCACCCGGGTATAAGGAACCACCCCAACTTCTCTTGGAGTAATCCGGGGAACGCGGCTCGCCCACCAAACACAATCCCACCAGGATATTTTCCACCACAAGCTCCAAAAGCTCCCAATCTCGAGGAGTTGTTCGCCAAATATACGAGTACAAATGATGCCAATATCCGGAATCTCGCCGGATCTCTTCGTAGTTTGGAGACTCAAATTGGGCAAATTGCAAAGATGCTCTCCGATCGACAACAAGGAGCGCTACCGGGCAATACAGAGCCCAACCCAAGGGAGCAAGCCAAAGCCATCACTTTACGGAGCGGGAAGGAGGTAACCACTTCTACAATTCCAGTTGAAACTTCTCCAATTCCGGTTGATACGGAGGTAATGATTTCTTCATCTTCTCCTCCGATTAAGCCTTCTAGTTATATTAAACCAAAACCTTATCAACCGCCTCTTCCCTATCTGTCTAGAATGCAAAAAGACCGGATAGATGAGCATCACGGTAAATTTTTAGATATGTTTAAACAAATCCAAATAAATTTACCGTTATGCGAAGTGATAGCACAAACGCCGAAATATGCTAAGTACCTCAAGGATCTTTTATCAAATAAAAAGAAACTTGAGGATATCTGCACGGTTCAATTGAACACGGAGTGCTCGGCGGTTTTACTTAATAAATTGCCTAAGAAATTACCTGATCCGGGTAGTTTCTCTATACCTTGTTCATTTGGCGATTTATTGGTAAAACGTGCGTTAGCCGATTTAGGTGCCTCAATAAATTTAATGACATATTCTTTAGTTAAGAAATTGGGTTTAGGAGAACCTAAACCCATAAGAATGAGCATTCAATTGGCGGATCGGTCTATAAGATATACGATGGGTATTATTGAGGATGTGCTTGTCAAAGTTGACCAATTTATCTTTCCGGTAGATTTTGTCATCTCTGACATCGAAGAGGACACCGAGGTACCACTCATTCTCGGTCGTCCATTTCTTGCCACCTCGCGCGCAGTTATAGACGTTAGTAACGGTAAACTTCTCCTTAGAGTCGGAGATGAAGAAGTTACCTTTACTATTGACACGTCTATGAAAAATTCGCTCTCCAATGACGACTCATATTACTATTTAGAGGCTTCTCCCGAAGAAGACTTCATTCCTTTTTCTGAACATTCTTTATTATCTATTGATCATAACGCATATTTTGAAAATTTAGATTTAATTACTTATGAAAATAGTGATAAGGATTCGATCACTCGCACACCTACGTTTGAAATTTTGGAAATTAGTAGTGATCGTTTGAAAACATCTTATGATGAACCTCCCATACTTGAACTCAAACAATTGCCTGAACATTTAGAATATTTATTTTTAGCGGAGGATTCTAAACTTCCCGTAATTGTGTCGGCCTACTTGACCGATGATGAAAAATTTAAATTATCTAATATTTTAAAACGTCATCGCCGCGCAATTGCGTGGAAGATCACGGATTTAAGAGGAATTAATCCCTCCTTTTGCACCCATAAAATTTTATTGGAAGAAAAAGCTCACAAAACAATTCAACCTCAACGCCGGCTAAATCCTAACATGAAGGAGGTAGTCAAGGCCGAGGTGATTAAATTATTAGATGCGGGAATCATCTATCCGATTTCGGATAGCTCTTGGGTGAGTCCGGTCCAAGTGGTGCCTAAGAAAGGAGGCTTAACGGTAGTTCCTAATGATAAAAATGAATTAATTCCTACTCGAACCGTTACCGGATGGCGGGTTTGCATCGACCACCGTAAATTAAATGATGCAACCCGAAAGGATCATTTTCCTTTGCCGTTCATTGACCAAATCCTTGAACGGTTATCCGGGCACTCGTTTTATTGTTTTCTTGACGGTCTCTCGGGATATTTCCAAATCCCAATCGCGCCCGAAGACCAAGAGAAAACAACCTTCACTTGTCTGTTTGGCACCTTCGCCTATAGAAGGATGCCTTTTGGTTTATGCAATGCGTCGGCAACCTTCCAAAGGTGTATGCTAGCGATCTTTGATGAACTAGTGGAGGATATCATGGAGGTCTTCATGGACGATTTCTCCGTCTTTGGAGACTCTTTTGATTTATGTTTAGCAAATCTTTCCCGTGTACTACAAAGATGTGAGGACACGAACCTAGTCTTAAACTGGGAGAAGTGCCATTTTATGGTGCCGAAAGGTTTGGTCTTAGGCCATAAAATTTCTAGCAAGGGTATAGAGGTAGATAAAGCAAAAATTGAAATTATAGAAAAATTACCTCCACCCTCAAATGTTAAGGCCGTTCGTAGTTTTTTGGGGCACGCCGGTGTCTATCGCCGGTTTATTAAAGATTTTTCTAAAATCACTAAGCCCCTTACCCACTTATTAGAAAAAGATGCGCCGTTTATTTTTGATGAAGATTATTTGCGCGCTTTTTCTCTTATTAAAGAAAAATTGATAAACGCACCAATCGTGATAGCTCCCAATTGGGAACTTCCTTTTGAAATTATGTGCGATGCTAGTAGTTTTGCCATTGGTGCGGTCTTAGGACAACGCATCAATAAAAATTTTCATCTGATATATTATGCGAGCAAAACACTAACCACCGCACAAGAAAATTATACAACCACCGAAAAAGAACTTCTTGCCGTAATTTTTGCCTTTGATAAATTTCGTTCTTACCTTACTTTATCCGAAGTTATTGTTTTTACCGATCATTCGGCTTTGCGTTATATACTAACCAAAACAGATGCAAAGCCTCGATTGATTAGGTGGGTATTGCTTCTCCAAGAATTTGACTTGGAGATTCGGGATAAAAGAGGAGTGGAAAATCTAGCGGCGGATCATCTTTCTCGGTTGGAGAACCCCAATTCAGAGGAGCTCAAATAGGAGGACATCGATGACACATTTACTGAAGAGCGCCTCCTCGCTATGCATAAGGTAATCACTCTCCCCACTCCTTGGTTCGCTGATTTTGCAAACTTTCTTGTTGCAAGATTCCTCCCAAATGGTTTTTCTTATCAAGAAAAGAAGAAATTCTTTTCAGATTTGAAAAATTATTTTTGGGAGGATCCATTTCTCTTCCGAGTTTGTGCGGACCAAGTAGTGCGGAGGTGTGTTTCTCATGAGGAGGGCGTAGAAATTTTAAAACATTGTCACGAGGGACCCGCCGGTGGGCATTATAAAGCAAATCGGATGGCTCGGAAAGTACTTGAAGCAGGCTTCTATTGGCCGAGCATCTTCAAGGACGCTCACGCACATGTAAGTCGTTGTGAACAATGCCAACGCTCAGGTAATATTTCCCGCCAAGATGAAATGCCCTTAAATTTTTTTTTAGAAATTGAAGTTTTTGATTTATGGGGAATCGACTTTGTCGGCCCGCTACCAACTTCTTTTGGAAATAAATATATTCTGGTAGCGGTTGACTACGTGTCACGGTGGGCGGAAGCGCAAGCTCTCCCCACCAATGACGCCCGAGTCATGACCCAATTTCTTAAACAACTATTTTCACGATTTGGAGCACCGCGGGCAATAGTTAGTGATAGGGGCACCCACTTTTGTAACGCACAATTCGCTAAAGTATTATCTAAATACGACGTTACACATAGGTTAGCCACCCCCTATCACCCTCAAACTAGTGGCCAGGTAGAAGTAGTTAACCGAGAAATTAAACGAATTTTAGAAAAAACGGTTTCTACTAATAGGAAAGATTGGTCGGCCAAGCTTGATGATGCTCTATGGGCTTATCGGACCGCGTACAAGACCGCTATCGGTTTTACGCCATATCGATTGGTCTATGGGAAAGCATGCCACTTACTGGTTGAGCTTGAACATCGTGCCTTTTGGGCACTTAAATTTTTAAATCTTGATGAAAATTTGTCCTCCGAGCTCCGTAAATTCCAACTTAACGAGCTCGATGAGTGGCGCTCCCTCACTTATGAGAGTAATAAAATCTATAAGGAGTGCACCAAATTTTATCATGATAAGAAAATTAAGCACCCAAAGGACTTTAAACCGGGAGACTTGTCCTTTTATATAACTTGCGCTTACGCTTATTTCCGGGTAAACTTAAGTCCCGTTGGTCCGGCCCCTTTGTCGTAAAGGAGGTTTGGCCTTACGGGACGGTTCTTATTTCACACCCGGAGAAAGGAAACTTTAAAGTGAATGGGCACCGGCTAAAATTATTTTTTGCCGATGATAATATTAACGAAAAATTAGACAACATAATGTTGTCAAACCCATAATAAGCGCGTGCCACTATGGTCGAGCTCACCGACCATAAACAAACCGCTCGTGGGAGGCACCCCACGGTTTTTTTTTATTATTATTTTCTAATTTTCTTTTTAAGTTTATTTTTACAGGCTTGAAGGACATCACTGCATGACGATCGGGTGGAGACGAACGTCGAATCTTCGTATTTCTTCAAGTCGGTAAATTTTAATTTATTTTTATTGGGCTCTTTAACATAATGATGATATAAAAAAACAAAAATAAAAAATATATATATTTATTAAAAAAAAAATTTCTCGTACACGCGTTTGTCACGCCCGTGACCAATTGGTCACGGGCGTGTCCCGAGCGTGTTTTGTCAAGACTGCGGGAGGTTCCTCCTCCCTCAGTTTTCCCGTCGGTCATTCGGATATAACACGGGCATGACATTTATTGTCACGGGCGTGTCGAGCCCGTGTCGCGGGTATCCGAGGCGTTGACCAGTCACGCCTCGGATTCCTTCTTAAAGAGTCAGATTTGACTGACACGCCCAGAGTCACGGGCGTGACTCTGGGGCGTGACTCTGGGGCATGACTGAAGAATTCGATGCCTTCACATCGGATGCTCTTCGGATTCCCCTACATGCCCGACGTCACGGGCATGTCACTCAGAGTCACGGGCGTGACTCTGAGGCGTGAACCCCGAATCCGAGGCAGTCCGCCTCGGATTCCTTTCTGCTTTGACCCGGGTTTGTCACGCCCCCTGTCTCGGGCGTGATAGGGGGGCGTGACCGACCCGAAAATTGGACTTTTTCCTCCCCTCTTCTCTTCACACCTCCACCCTTTAACCCCTCTCTTCTCTCCTCCCTTTGGCCGAAATTTCCTCCACATTTCTCACCATGCCTCACCACCACGCTCGCTCCTCCGCATCTTCCTTCGAGCACCCCGCCGATCCAGCCTCGGCGGAGGCCATGCTTCTTTTCGAGAACGCAACCCAACAAGATCGAAGTGAGAGACTGAGCGCCAAACCCTTAGGCGTGTTCCGGATCTTGGATTGGGCCATCCTCGCCCAATTCGGAGCAGCAGAGCTAGTTCGGGAGCTCATCTCTACCCAAGGGTGGGCTCCCCTTTTCTCCAATTCTGAGCCTGCTTTCCTCGAGCTCACCATTGAGTTCTTGGCCTCATTTGAGTTCCGTTGGGAAGCGCAAGATGATTTCATCGTCTTTCGCCTGGGCGGGATGATGCACCAGCTCACCATCCGCCAACTCAATGTCGCCATGGGCTTTTGCTCGGAGGCCTTTTCCACTTCCCCCGCCTACCCCGACCTAAAAACTGATTTCCCTCCCGACTTCAGTCTCCCCACTTTTTGGTCAGAAATTAGTAATGACGTCGCCCCCTACACTCCAAAGAAATCTAAGGGTAGCCACCTCATCTCCCTCGCTTTACGTATTCTACACAACCTTCTCTCTTTTACCATTTCCGGACGCGGCGATAGCCACGGCGTGGTGACTCGGGCAGACTTACTATACTTGTATAGTATGTTTTACCGGGTCCCACTCAACCTTGGTTACATGCTCGCCATTTTCTTTCGGCACCAGGCCGAAAATGTGAGATTGGGAGCGGTGCACGGCGGGAATTTCATCACATTCCTCGCCAAGCAGACAAGCATGTGGGCTGCTCTTCCGCGGCTCATTTGCATGCAATCGCCGCAGCCTCTTCAGTTCCCGACCCTTCAGGCGCTTGGTTTAGCTCGCCGACACGACAGAGAGTTTGAGGCTATTCCCCCGTTCGTTGGTGGCGGTGATCTTGATCTTGATCATGGTGCCGGTCCCAGCGGTACTCATCCTTCCCCACAGATTCCGCCACCACCGCTGCACTCTGCTCCAGCGCCCGATCCTCCAAATTATTGGGACCGGCAATTTGGGTTTCTCCATACTCGTATAGACCAGATGCAAACCCATTTTGACGGTCGCTTCGCTTCTTTTGATGCGCGCTTCGCCGTGCTCGAGCAAAACCATACTTCCTACATAGCGCATATTACTCGCGAGTTCGCGAACATGCGGACTTTTTATCAGAAGCACGAGGACGTTTCTAACCAGGAGTAGCTGCCTTTTCATTTCTTTGGATCTGTAGAGGGTCACCTCTTTGTATCTGTATTTTTATTCTTTTGTATCTGTTTTTATTATTATGATGAAAAAAAATCCAAAAAAAAAAATCTATAAAATATTATGTTTTGCTTTCATCATCTTGTACAGGTCTCTTTTGATGCTGGCTTGCATTTTCAAGGAAGTCTCCTCTCTTCTCTTTTCTTCTTTATTTTTACATTGGGGACAATGTATTGCTTCAGTATGGGGGAGGGATATTTCTCAAGCAAAACATATAAAAAGTTTCCAAAAAATTTGTAAAACAAAAACCAAAAAAAATTTTTTTTTAAACAAATTTAAAACTCAACAAATTTTATTTAGTCTTAAAATTTTGTTTTTCCAAAATTAAATAAAAAAAAAACGAAAAAAAATTAGAAAATCAAAAATTAAATTAGAGAAGTCTTTATTTCTATATTTATTCACATGCAAAATTCCTAGTGATTCAACTTGTTTATAGTGTTTAGAGAATTTTGATGTTTTAATTGAATGTTGAATTTTGGAGTAGAACTGTTGGACATGCTGTGTTTTTAGTTAAATGCACATGTAAGTAGAATTTAAGTAGAATTAAATATTCAGCATACAATTAAAAGTTTTGTTTTTCTAAATGCGTAGAAACAACTTATTTTACTTTAATTTTGAAAACCGGTAAAACTCTAAAATAATTTAGGTGAGTAAGTAGAAGTTTGCTAGAGAGATATTTTGCGGACCAAGAGAGAGGTATTCTTTTTCGATGTCTAGAACTTGCCCTCTAACTATTCTCAAGACTTTGCATAAGTTAAACTCATTAGCATAAATATGATTTAGGCACTTCTTTTGGCAAGTTTGAGCTTTTGTACCCGCACCTAAAATTTTAACTTTGCTTAGCCAATTTGAGCCTATTACCTTTTCCTTTTGTTTTAACTGCACCAAATACTTTACCAAAGCCTAAAAAGCAAACTAATTGCACACCTAAGACCAAGCTTGAACATAAATATACAAACATGGTTTGTGAGTGATTAGGAGCCTTTTATTTTTGGTGGCCCTTTTCTTATAAAAAAAAAGTGATTTATTTTTCTCTCCCCTTCAAAATAAAGAAAAAAAATTATCATTAAAAAATGAAGAGGTAGAAAAAAAATTTCAATATGATGAGAGAGTTAAAAAAATAATAAAAGAAACAAAAGAAATAGGAATTTGGCTATGTTCTTAAGAGCCATAGCAAATCTATATGTATAAGCTTCTCTAGGTTTTGGTGTGACTAGCCATCGTGTTTATCTTTGATCACCCTCACCAAAAACCTAAGCCTACATTTCTACCTAATTAAGCCCTATTGATTTATGTTTATAAGTTAGACTAGTGCCGTGGCGAGAGTGTGAAAGGGCAAGCCTATGGCCATCGACATTGATGGATTTCTTTGGAGGGTATCTTAATCATTGTTTGTGCAATGTTATCTTAGTACGCACGCTACACTCTCCCTAAAGATAATTTTAAGAGTTACTGGATTTTCATCTTAAAAGTAAAAATAATAGTAAAAACGCATTTTAAGAAAAATAAAAACCTAATTTATATGCTGAGTAAGTCTTTCTACAAAAATATCTACAAACATAGGCATAAGACTTCGCATTTTACTCCTTAGGTTCAATTTTCTTTTCTAACATTTAAAATTTTTCTACTCCCTATAGAAAGTTGTTTGCTCGGGACTAGCAAACGGATAAGTATAGGGGTATTTGATAACTCTAATTATTTCTATCTTTTTATTTATTTATCTATATTAATAGTTAGATATTTTAAATTAATTTTATAATATTAAGTTTATTTTAACCTGTTTCTATAATTTATATCTATTTGTTCTAATAAAATCATTTTTAATCTTGCAGGGCTGATCTACAGTTTATTTGGAGCAAAAAGAAGAATTTTCCTGTTTTCTGCCTAGACACGCCCTGTGACACACCCTACCTGGGCGTGACACAGGGGCGTGACAAGCAAATTTAAGCCTGAAGCCAGAGCCCGTCGACCCGCGCCCAAAGATCGTCGACCGGCCTTGACACGCCCGTGTCGGATGACGACACGCCCGTGTACCCCTTACACGGGGCGTGACAGCCTGTGGAAGAATCGTTGACCGCTGCCACGCCGGATTAAAATTACACGTCTGGGTCACGGGCGTGACCCAGGGCATGTCCCGGTCGTTTCCAGCCAATTATACCTCCGTTCCAGCTATTGCCGCCAGAGACCGTTCCTGCTTGACACGCCCCTAGTCACGGGCGTGACTAAGGGGCGTGACACCTTCTTGAAGACCACTTTTACTCCCGCTGTACAACCCCATATTCGCTGGGTGGGACCCGGAGACACCACTAAGGAATTGGGCTAGCCTCAGGCTAGCCTTGGGTTAACCCTAAGGCATACTTATGGAGTTTTCGCCCTTAAAAGGCTCCCGCCAGGCAGTGGGCGATATCGTTCGCGCCACGACAGGCTTCGGTCAAAAAGGCTCCCGCCTGGCAGTGGGTGATATCGTTCGCGCCACGACAGGCTTCGGGTCCAAAGCCGGAGGAGCTTCCGCCCTGAAGGAGCTCCCGCCAAGGGCAGGCAAAAGCTGGGGAAACCAGAGCAGATAGTCGAGCCCACGACAGAGAGATCGTCGACCGACCAGGGCAGGCGAGAAGGCCTTAGGTGAGCCTTCATTCGCAATGGCATCATGACTACCTAGTGCGAGAACCTTCCTGGCAGGGGTTCTCGCCAAGGCGGGCCTAGAGGGGACCCAGCGAGAGCCTTCTAGGCCGGGGGTCTCGCCAAGTGGGCCCCGTGGTGGGACCCGGAGTCCAGAGGAGATTATTTTATTATTATCCCGAGGTAAAATTACCCAAATGCCCTTGGGATGACTGCGGGATTTGGCTATTGGCAGACCCCTCAGGGGTATTTCAGTATTTCCAGGTCCAAGGAAGACTATAAAAAGACCCATAGGGGCTCTTTGGAAGGCATGCTTTCATTACTCTCCTACTCTAGTGCCTTCTGAGGAGCTCCCAGCCCAGCATTTGGCTTTGGAGGGGAAGCTCTCAGAGATCTTCCGGGTGTGTGGTGGGACCTCCCAGCTGAGGCTTTGGGTCTGTTTTAGGACCTTAACAGCCAGTCAGGGGTCGAGATTTGAGAGAAGTAGGCGTCGGCTGCACTTTGGTTCGTGAACATTCGTTGAGGTCATTTTTGGCTTCAACAGTTCTGGTGCGGTGAGCGTGGAAGCAGTCGGTGTAAGAAAATCTCGAGTTAAGTCCCATGGCAGGAGGCGAAGGTGAAGGATCAGGCGCAGGAGGATCCCCCACCCGGGTGGACGATGCGACGAAGAAGATGTTTGAGGATTTCAGGCGAGAAGTCATGCAGACGATCAGCTTGGCCTTCTCGGCAAGGAATGAGTGGGAGACGCCGCAGGTTCCGGTGGAGGTGGTTCCGCTGTTAGGCGAGAACGCTCCAGGGAAGCGCCCCGGGAAGGAAGTCCCGGTGGAGGCAGGCGAGAGGGATGTAGCCGCGCGGGAGCTTTTCCCAGGCCAGCGTCCCGAGAAGGAGCTTCCGGCAGATCTGGGAGAGAAGGAGGCGACAGTGCGGGAACTCTTCCCCGGGCATGGTCTCGCGGATCGGTCCAGCCAACCGAGGTCGCGAGACGTGCCGTCTCGCCAGGAGGGAGGCGAGACCCCCTTTAGTGAGCTCATTGTCTCGGCTCTATTGCCGGAGGGGTTCCGGGAGCCGGACATGACCTACTACACCGGGAAGGATGACCCGGTTCAGCACGTGCAATGGTTTGAGGACGTGGTGTCCATCAGACAAATGTCGGATGCCTTCAAGTGTAGGCTTTTTGCCATCACTCTGAAAGAGAAGGCCAGGGACTGGTTCCACCAGTTGCCGGCGAGTTCCATCTACAGCTTTGAGGATCTGCGCAGGGGTTTTCTGTTGAGGTTCTCAACTTCGAAAAAAAGGAAGAAGGAGGCTGAGTGCCTGTTCGCAGTGAGGCAGAAGCCGGAGGAGACGCTGGGTCACTATGTGGACCGTTTCTAAGAGGAGGTTCTCTTGGTCCAGGAGGTCCCAGGGTATGCGCTGATGCTTGCCTTCACCCTAGGGCTGAGACCAGGGTTTTTTAGCATGGAGCTGAAGAGGGTGCCCCCTCTCTCTTTTGAGGAGCTCATGGAGAGGGCGGCAAAGGAGATAGACTTTGAGAGGGCAAACCCTGCGTTTGCAAGAAAGCTGGCCAGGTTGGCCGAGGATGATGTGAAGGAGCCGGTAGTAGGAAGGCAGAGAGAGCAGAGGGAGCAGAGGGAGCCGAGGGAAGATAGGAGAAGAGAAGAGCCCCGAGGGCAGGGACAGCAGCATGGGGGGGCCAGGGAGCCAAACAACCGACTGGGTTGGAGGCCTCGGGAGGGCCGCCCCCAGGGCCAAGGAGGTCTTCAGGGAAGAGATAACTTCCGGGAGCAAAGAAGTCTGGAGCAGGGAGGATGACGACAAGGACCAAGGGGTCATTTCACACCTCCGCAGGAAGCCATGGAGGTGGGAAGAGGAAGAGGAGGAAGAATTCGGGGAGCCGGAAGAAGGGGAGGAGGAGAAGGAAGAGAGGGCAGGGTGGCGTTGCCCTATTGTGACTTCCATCAGGAGGAAGGTCACGCAACGGCCACCTGCCCAGAGTTTCTGGAGATAAGAGGGGCCAGAGGGGCCGGAAGGCAAGACCTGCCTGTGAGGATCGTCGAAGTACAGCGAGAAGAGGCTGAGGACAGGTGTGAAGACAGGGTTTACGTGGGGACCCGAGGAGGGATCGGAGTGATCCATGGGGGAGTGGGGATCGAGGCAACCCGCAAGGGGAGCCTTCAAACCATGTTCCGCCGAGGGGTCACCTCAACCTCCCTGGCTCCCCCCCCAGAGGAGAAGATCACCTTCTCATCCGCGGATATGCCAGACTACGAGGATCCGTTCTGCGACGCGCTTGTGATCCAGACAGCGATAGAAAACTACACCGTCTCCAGGATACTGGTGGACAATGGGAGCTCGGTGAATGTGATCTTCAAGAAGGCCTTCGATGAGATGAGGGTGGAAGGAAAAAGGGTCCTGGCTTCTGATGGACCGCTTTTTGGCTTCTCCGGAGAAAGGAAAGAAGTGGAAGGGGGAGTGGGCCTGCATGTGAGGCTTGGGGGCGTCTCACGGAACTGTCGGTTCGTGATCGTGGACGCCCCGAGTAGTTACAATGCCATCTTTGGACGTCCCCTCATCAGCGCCTTTCGCTGCGTACCCTCCTCATACCACCAATGCCTCAAGTTCAACAATGGAGGGGTGCAGGTTAGGATCAGGGGGGATCCGAAGATGGCAAGGCAATGCTATGTGACGGCGGTTAACACCGTGTCGTGGATGGCGGAGGCAGAGGAGTTGGAGACGGAGATGGTTGAGCAGGAAGGAGTTGAGGAAGGGGAGATAAGCCTGGGAGAGGCGATGGAGGTTGTTGAGGAGATGGCAGAGGTGGAGGAGATCGACCTAGAAGAGGCGAGAGTAGTGATGGATGAAGAAGAGCAGAGGCAGGAGGAGAGCCTAGAGGAGGCGATGGAAGTTGATGAGGTTGGGGGAGAGGAGCTCGAGTTTGAGCAGGAAGAGGCAAGGGTAAGTTGGGAGCGGTCGGGGCTGGAGCCGGCCGAAGAAGTGGTGGAGATGGAGGTGCTTACAAGAGCGGGGGAGGTGCAAAGGATTCGGATCAGCGGAGGCTTGAGCCTCGAGGATCAGGAGCGGATGCGAGCCTGCATCCAAAGCAACGTCGACATCTTCGCTTGGAGCACGACAGACATGCCGGGCATCGACGCGGATGTGGCCTGTCATCGCTTGAACCTGGATCCCAGAGCCCGCCCCATACGCCAAAAGATGAGGGCCATCGCCACCAAGCTAGAAGCCCCCATCCGAGAGGAGGTCAAAAAGCTCCTGGACGCAGGCTTCATCTCAGAGATCCAGTATCCAGGCTGGATCTCCAATGTGGTAATGGTAAAGAAGGGAGGAGGAAAATGGCGCATGTGTATTGATTTTTCTTTATTAAATAAATCATGTCCCAAGGATTGCTACCCCTTGCCTCAAATCGACGCGCTGGTTGACTCAGCCGTCGGTTTTTCTCTTATGAGTTTTTTAGATGCATTTTCAGGTTACCATCAGATCCGGATGCACCCTCCTGATGTCAAGGATGTTTCCTTCATCACAAGAGAGGGATGTTTCAGCTATAAAATGATGCCCTTCGGGTTGAAGAACGCAGGGGCAACGTACCAACGAATGATGGATCGAATCTTTCGAGATCAAAGGGGAAGGAAACTGGAGGTCTATGTGGACGACCTCATGGTCAAGAGCAAGTGTGTTGATTCCCACTTGCGGGACTTGGAGGAAATGTTTGCCACCCTGCGAAGGTTCAAGATGAGGTTGAATCCCGTGAAGTGCGTCTTCGGGGCTAGTCGCGGGAAATTCCTCGGACACCTCTTGACTCTCGCGGGGGTAGAACCTAACCCCGATAAGGTTAAGGCTATTCTAGACCTGGAATCACCTCGCAGTGCCAAAGAAGTCCAGCGCTTGACCGGGAAGTTGGCCGGGCTAAGCAGGTTCCTCTCTCGGTCAGGGGATAGGTGTTCCTCTTTCTTTAAAGTACTTCGTGGTAACCAAGTGTTCGAATGGACGGCCGAATATGAAGAGGCATTCCAGGGGCTGAAGAGGCAACTCTCCCAAGCTCCGTTACTTCAAAGCCCGAAGGAAGGGGAGGACCTAGCCTTGTATCTCGGAGTAGGGGTAGAGGAAGTGAGCTCCGTCTTGGTTAGGGAGGAGGGGAAGAAACAGTTGCCCGTCTATTATGTAAGCCGAATCTTAAAAAAGGCGGAGATCTGATACCCCATCCTGGAGAAGCTAGCGTATGCTTTGGTCATCTCAGCTAGGAAGCTTCGCCCTTACTTTCAGGCGCACTCGATTAGGGTGGTAACCGACCATCCTCTTCGCAAGGTCTTTGAGGGGGTGGAGCATTCAGGAAGGTTGGCAAAGTGGTCCATCGAGCTAAGCGAGTTTGACATTTCTTTCGTACCAAGGCTCTCCATCAAAGCCCAAGCCGTGGCGGACTTTTTGGCGGATTATGTCACTGAGGCCGAGGAAGAAGAGCCGAGGCCGTCGGAGGCATGGAAGATGATGGTCGATGGAGCCTCAGGAAGGCACTCCCTGGGAGGAGGTATGGTACTGGTAAGTCCCCAAGGGGTTACCATAGAACAAGCAGTGGCCTTCCACTTCCCTGTAACCAATAATCAGGCGGAGTACGAAGCCGTGATAGCCGGTCTCCGACTGGAAAAGGAGTTGGAAATTCAGGATGTGGAGGCCTTCACAGACTCAATGGTGGTGGCGTCGTAGATCCGAGGGGAGTTCGAGGCCCGGGAGCCTACCCTCGCGAGATATCTATCAAAGGTAAGAACTATCATTGGAGGTTTCCGTTCTTTCTCTATTCAACATGTTCCCAGGGAGGAAAGCATGGCAGCCGACCGATTAGCAAAGTTCGGGCCTCGGGGTGGAGGTACCCTAACCGAACTATTTCGGCCAGCCATTGAAGAGGGGGAGGTGATGGAGGTGAATCGGCGGTCCTCATGGGTAGATCCATTGGTGACCTTCTTGACCACAGGAGAACTGTCGGAAGAAGTCAAGGATGCCAAGAGCTTCAGGCATAAGGCGGCTCATTACCTGATGCTGGAAGGGAGCTTGCATCGGAAGATGTTGTCAGGACTCCTCGCGAGATGAGTGACCGAGGAGGAAGTCCCAGGGATCCTGGAAGAGGTGCATTCTGGAGAATGCGGCAGTCATTCAGGGGGAAGGATATTAGAAGCAAGGGTGATAAGGCAAGGATATTTCTGGCGGACTTTGAGGAAGGATACAGCTGAGTTCGCAAGGAGGTGTCGGAAGTGCCAAGTACATGCTCCCCTCCAGCACTTGCCCGCCCAAAGGCTTCGAAGCATCACGGCGCCATGGCCCTTCGCCATTTGGGGAATGGACCTGGTTGGACCCTTTCCTCCAGCTAGCGGGCAGAGGAGATTCCTCCTAGTTATGATTGACTACTTCTCCAAGTGGTTGGAGATCAAGCCGTTAGCCAAGGTAACCTCCCAGGTCGTTAGGAACTTTGTTTGGGGGGAAATCGTTTGCAGGCACGGATTGCCCCAAGCGATAGTGACAGACAACGGTCCTCAGTTTGCCAGTGAAGAATTCATCAATTTCTGCACTCAATTGGGGATTGACCTCAGGTTCGCCTCTGTCCATCATCCTCGGAGCAATGGCCAGGTGGAGGTGGCCAACAAGATCATTGTCAGCTTGCTCAAAAAGAAGGTGGAGAACCTGAAGGGTAACTGGGTGGAACAACTCCCTTCCGTTCTGTGGGCCTTGCAAACGACTCCGAACACGGCCACAGGGGAGACCCCCTTCAAGCTCTCTCATGGGAGTGAGGTTGTCCTCCCGGTGGAGTTCGAGGTTCGGTCCCCAAGGGTCGCGGCCGCGGCTGAGGGAAGCGAAGCTTGGAGGTTGGAGAACGAGGAAGGGTTGCGCCTCTCATTAGATATGGTGGAAGAGCTGCGGGATGTTGCCGCCATCAGGCAAGAAGAAGTAAAACGGCGAATGGCTCGGTACTTTGATAAGCACATCAGAGTCAAGCAATTCGCCGAGGGGGATCTAGTACTAAAAAAGGTCGACGCTGCAGGAAGGTCGGCCGCGGTTGGTAAGCTCAACCCTAGCTGGGAAGGGCCTTATATAGTAGAGAAGGCTCTGGTTAACGGAGGTTACTATCTCCAGGATGCGGAGGGAAGGACCTTGAGTCACACCTGGAAAGGTGACGATCTGAAGCGCTTCTACCCGTAAGAGGGAAAGAAGGATTGTAATGTTGTAAACAACCATTGCATTTTCAATAAGTTTATTCCAGAATGTTGACTATCTCTGAGTATGCAATCTTTATGTTTTCTGTTTTAATTGGCTATGACTCCTCATCTCAATGATGGAATAGGCCTGGTTGAAGGAATCTTCATCAACACCCCGAGCTCGGCTCGGCCCCAGGTAGACCCGTTGCGCAGGCTCTCATCTAGCTGGCAGGTCTGAAGGCTCGCCTGTGGGGGAGAGGTTTGGTTATCTTCATCAACACCCCGAGCTCGGCTCGGCCCCAGGTAGACCCGCTGCGCAGGCTCTCATCTAGCTGGCAGGTCCGAAGGCTCGCCTGTGGGGGAGAGGTTTGGTTATCTTCATCAACACCCCGAGCTCGGCTCGGCCCCAGGTAGACCCGCTGCGCAGGCTCTCATCTACCTGGCAGGTCTGAAGGCTCGCCTGTGGGGGAGAGGTTTGGTTATCTTCATCAACACCCCGAGCTCGGCTCGGCCCCAGGTAGACCCGCTGCGTAGGCTCTCATCAAGCTGGCAGGTCCGAAGGCTCGCCTGTGGGGGAAAGGTTGGCTCTTGTGATACTTTGTTATTAGCCACTTCTACGACACCCCGAGCTCGACTCGGCCCCAGGTAGACCCGCTGCACAGGCTCTCATCAAGCTGGCAGGTCCGAAGGCTCGCCTGTGGGGGAAAGGTTGGCTCTTGAGATACTTTGTTCTTAGCCACTTCTACGACACCCCGAGCTCGGCTCGGCCCCAGGTAGACCCGCTGCGTAGGCTCTCATCAAGCTGGCAGGTCCGAAGGCTCGCCTGTGGGGGAAAGGTTGGCTCTTGCGATACTTTGTTCTTAGCCACTTCTACGACACCCCGAGCTCGGCTCGGCCCCAGGTAGACCCGCTGTGCAGGCTCTCATCAAGCTGGCAGGTCCGAAGGCTCGCCTGTGGGGGAAAGGTTGGCTCTTGCGATACTTTGTTCTTAGCCACTTCTACGACACCCCGAGCTCGCCTCGGCCCCAGGTAGACCCGCTGCGCAGGCTCTCATCAAGCTGGCAGGTCCGAAGGCTCGCCTGTGGGGGAAAGGTTGGCTCTTGTGATACTTTGTTCTTAGCCACTTCTATGACACCCCGAGCTCGGCTCGGCCCCAGGTAGACCCGCTGCGCAGGCTCTCATCAAGCTGGCAGGTCCGAAGGCTCGCCTGTGGGGGAATGGTTGGCTCTTGCGATACTTTGTTCTTAGCCACTTCTACGACACCCCGAGCTCGGCTCGGCCCCAGGTAGACCCGCTGCGCAGGCTCTCATCAAGCTGGCAGGTCCGAAGGCTCGCCTGTGGGGGAAAGGTTGGCTCTTGCGATACTTTGTTCTTAGCCACTTCTACGACACCCCGAGCTCGGCTCGGCCCCAGGTTAACCCGCTGCGCAGGCTCTCATCAAGCTGGCAGGTCCGAAGGCTCGCCTGCGGGGGATAGGTGGAGTCCTTGACTTTTTGATCCTTGGTTCTTGGTTGGTAGTTACTACGTTACAATGAGCTCGGCTTGAACCCCGGTAGACCCGCTGCGCAGGCTCCCATATAAGCTAGCAGGTCCGACGGCTCGCCGGTGGGGTAGGGGTTTAATTGGTCGAAAAAAATATGTGAGCAGGGCCCTGGCCTAGACCGGAGGCAAAGCCCTAAAGGTCTCGGCTCAGTGGTCTCAGCCAGTAAAGGCCTCGGTTTGGAGGTCTCGGCCGGTAAGGGTCTCGGCTCAAAGGTCTCAGCCAGTAAGGGTCTCGGCTCAAAGGTCTCGGCCAGTAAAGGTCTCGGTCAAAGGGGGCTCTCGCAAAAGGAGGCTCCCGGCGGACCTGGGCAGGACGAATTAATCGGCGACGCGAGGTTCCCGCCTAACTGATCTCTGAGAAAGATTACCCTAAATAGACTAAGGGTCTCGGCGGAAGCTCGCGCGGAAGCCATTCGGCAGAATAATATACTTTCAAGCACACACTGACAATGAAAAATGAAACATTACTTTACATAAAATTAATTACAAAAGTCGGAGCCTCTCGCTCATTACAAGAGAAACAAAAAAGAAAAAAGAAGCTTAGGGGGACGCGCTGTAACTCCCGCTGGTGCTCTCGCTTGAATTATCGCCAGAGCTCGCTTCAGATGTCTCGCCAGCGGCGGTAGAAGACCTCGGGATGTCTGAGGGAGGCGAGTCCGGCGCACCTGGAGGTTTGGGAACTGGATCATAGAGCCAAGGAAGGAGTTGGCGAGCGTCGATAGTCGCGCCGTCCTCCCGAAGCAGCTTGACATCTCGCAGCGTCTCGAGCGTCAGCTTGACGGTTGCCTGAGCGTTGGCTTGCAGCAGCTTGTCAACGTCGTACTCCGAGAGGTAACGACTCCGCAGCCTCGCATCTAGCTCCGGAGGCGGGACCTTCGCCATCTCAGCACGAAGCTGTTCCCTCAGGAGGACGCTCTCGCAGCGCGCGTTGGCCAGCTCTGCGCGAAGCTCCTTGACTTGGGCAGAATCCTGTGATAAAAGAGTTCAGTCTGGAAACATCGCACAGTCGTAACTTTGAGAGACGAGAGCAAGGGTTCAGGAGGGTCTCGCTTACCTTGGTCGCGGGGCGTAGAGACAGCGCCAGTCGAGCATCCGCAAGCTCCTGTTGAGCTCTCGCGAGTTCTTCTCCCGCGGTGTGCGCTCGAGCCACCGCGTCCTCCCTTGCCTTGCGCATATCGGTGAAATTCTTGTCGAGGGTGATGCTTCGGCGCGCACACATATGCGCAAGCTCGAACCCGCGCAATAGAGCCCGGATGGCATCGAAGGCTATAAGGCGGGTGGACATCTAGTCAAACACGCTGGCATCCTCTCGGCTGTAAAGGCCATATCCAAGCGAGAAGGCCTCGCCAGTCACATCTTCCCCCTCCGCCCAGCTGGGAAGAAGCGTCGTAACCTTGATTAAGTTTGACTTGGGGTCCCATTCCATCTGAGGCTTCCCCTCCGCGTCGACGTACTTCACGCCGAAGCCAAAGTTCCTGTGCCCTTTCGGCACCTCCCGGGGCGGAGCTCGGGCGGAGGTTTCGGCGGCGAGCACTTCCCCCCCAGCCTCGCTTGCGGCCGGTGGGTTCCCAGTGGAAGCCTCGGCGCGGCTCTTGGCGGCGGCATCCATCTCGCTGGCCCTTTGGAGGATCGCTTTGAAGGAGCTGCCTGCGGGAAGGGGTTGGACAGGCGAGACGGCCGGGGCTTTCCCCTTCTCGAGAGCAGAAGGTTTGGGCCTCTTCAGCGTTCGGAGAGGAGGAAGGGTGACCTTCCGCTTCTTGGCTGGTGGCGGCAAAGGAGGGGCGGGATCATTTCGGCAGGCGCTGGCGCTAGCTTCCGCGAGCGCAAGGGAGCCTCTCGCGGCGAGACTCTCGACACCCCGGCCTTCAGCGAAGGGTTGGCGCAGAGGGACCTCCCGCTCTCCTGCAAAGTTAAAACACTTCAGCGCAAGAAGATCTTTGATAAAAGAGGGAATCTGAAGCGAGACCGTACCTTCGCCCGAGTGAACGAGTGGGAGAGAGTCGACGTCTCGCCTGAGGTAGGGAACATCGAATTCCTTGGTCCCAAAGAATTCCAGGATTGCGCTCTCGCGCGATCCCAGAGTAGGCGGTTTGTAGGCAGCGTCCTCATACTGAACGGGCTGAAGCGGGACGTTGCCGAAGTCCCCGCTGACATAAACGAATTTCTCGCCCCAGTGGTGGTGCTTGTTGGCGAGACCGGTAACCTCGAGCAGTTGCCCGGAGAAGAAAACCACCCCTCCCTTGGCGCGGAAGTTGAATAGCTTCCGGAAGATGGGCAAACTGAACTCGATCCTCTCGGATCGCATATAGCATATGAATGCTATAAGGATCGCGACTGAGTTCAGGTTCAGTTGGGCGGGAACCACCCCATAGTAACGAAGAGAAAGCCAAACCTCCGGCCAAAGGGGAAGGCGGAAGCCCACCTCGAAATGCTCGAGGGGGATGGCGAGTTCTCCCTCCTCCGGAGTATTCACCTTATCGTGATTTCCCGGGTTCCGCGCCGAGAAGCCGGCGGGGATGTAGCGGTCAACGATCAGGTTATATTCGTCTAGGGTGAGCTTGCAGGAAGGGAAGAGGTGTTTTTGGAAAGCTTCCGCGCAGTGGGCGCGACCCTTGTTATTCTCGCCAGGCATGATGGGTTGGAGAGTGAGAGCGAGAGCTGAAAAGAGGTCGAAGCGGAAGCAAGAACGCGAGAGCAAGGAAGGAAGGCTGAGGTTCCGGATCGAAGAAGTAAATGCGGTTGGTAGACTTCTCTATTTATAGGGAATCGTAATCATCATGGATCCATCCGACAGAGAGAGAAAGTGACGGCGGAGTACAGCTGTCAGAATCCGGGCTAGCGGCGCCTCGATTTTACCCCTCGGGATGGCAGCGGTCAACGGTCGTTCCTGGTTTCGGCGCAATTATCTAAATCATCGCAAGCATTCTGGATTGACGCAAGCATCCTAGATTTGCGCAAGCCTCCTAGATTGGCGCAAGCCTCCTAGATTGGCGCAAGCATCCTAGATTGGCGCAAGTATCCTAGATTGGTGTAAGCGTCTTAATTTAAAAGCCCCGCAGAGCAATAAAAAGAAAAAGAAAAGAGAGACATGGGTAACAGCGAGATCCTCGCTAGCGCAAGCTGGATAAACTTAATTAACAGTAATGTTTATTACAGATACATTGATAAAAGAGACACATTGAGATTCAAAGAGGGAAGGCTAATAGGGCTTCCAGCTCCATCATCCTCGTTCTAGCCGCCTAGTTCTTGGGGGCGCCAACGGGTTGAAGTAAGACGATAGGGTGGTACACCCAAGGTTGATCCGCCTGGCGTGATCCCGGATCTGCGAGATGCACCTCCCTGGCGAAGACTCGGCAGAAGGCCCTCCCGGGCAATCAGTCTCGCCCAAGAAGAAATCCCGCTCCAGAGCCTCCAGCCTTTGCTCCATGGATTCGCGGAATGCTTTCGCCGCGGCAGTATGGGCACGGTCTCGCCGGATAAGCTTGGCCAAAATGACCGAGATCTTCCTCCATCTCCCCTTCGCGCTCCCAGCGTTGTTCAAGGTTTCTTCTATCTCGCCAGACGAAGGGAGAGGGGACTCTTCATCCTCTTCTTCCTCTTCTTCTTCTTCCTCTTCTTCTCCTTCCTCGTTGACTCCCGACCGAAAGCCAGGATCACCTGCGAAAGAAACGTGCGAGAATTTTGGTTAAAGCATGACGTTCAACGGTTTTAAAAGGTCTCGCATACCTGCGGTTGGGCGAGAACCGTCAAGTGACGTTGGACGAGAAGGCCCAGCCCCTCCGTTGGTTCCGTAGAGGAGGTGGAGAGGCTTGCCCAGCCCCGGGCGAAATGGCTTGCGCACGATGATCCCGGCCTGGCCGGAAGCATGAGGGGAGTTGTCTTCTCTCAAGGGACGATCAGCATCCTTGAGAGTAGCGGAAGGTTCAGAAGCCACCCCTCCTGCCTGCAGGATAGGATTGGCCACCGCAGGAGGCACTTCAACGGTTCTCGCTTCATCTTCCCGGGTGGTTAGACCCGGGTCGGCGGGAGTTGGCACTGCGAGAAGACAGTTCAGAAAAGAAAGGGTCGGGTTGAAATATTGACAACGGAAAATATACCTATCGTTCCGGTCTCGGCTGGAGGAATCCTCTCCGAGACCCGCGTTTGGTCCTTGGGGGAATGAGCGGGCAGGTTCGAAGAACTTGGCGGGATCTCGGCGTCATTGTTAGGAGCGGATTCCTGCGAAAGCTTACTTTAACCATCGGATCTAGTGCACAATCAGCTCGGTAGGCGCGGTTGAAAGGCTTACCTTCTGCGGGGAAGGATCCCCCGCAGGGTTGGGAGTGGGGGAAGGAGGATCCCTGTTCTCGCGAGAAAGGTCCCGCCAAACCACCTTCGCCCTCTTCTTTTCCTTCTTCTTCGGCTCGGAAGGCCCGGCGGTTGAAGTCTTTCTCGCTAACCATGGAGCCACCGCCGCACAGTTAGCCAAGGCCCGCGCTTGGGCGGCGGTTAACCGGTCTTGGAGGTCTTGCGGAAGTGGTTTGGCAGCACGTTTGGGATACATGGTAAGCCCGCGCAAAAATCCCTGAGGCGAGAGCTCAGTGGGAAAACCGTACTTCAAGGGCAGGGTATATGGACGCCTATCAGTGCATATTTATAGTCGCAGTAGGACCCACCAAAAGATTCCCTCGGTAGGCGGGCACGTGTCCAGCGAATATTTTGGGGGTTGGACTTGTCTTGTCGAGCGCAGGGCTAGCTCGAAAAGAGCGGGGATTGTGTACAACCCCATATTCGCTGGGTGGGACCCGGAGACACCACTAAGGAATTGGGCTAGCCTCAGGCTAGCCTTGGGTTAACCCTAAGGCATACTTATGGAGTTTTCGGCCTTAAAAGGCTCCCGCCAGGCAGTGGGCGATATCGTTCGCGCCACGACAGGCTTCGGTCCTTAAAAGGCTCCCGCCTGGCAGTGGGCGATATCATTCGCGCCACGACAGGCTTCGGGTCCAAAGCCGGAGGAGCTTCCGCCCTGAAGGAGCTCCCGCCAAGGGCAGGCGAAAGCTGGGGAAACCAGAGCAGATAGTCGAGCCCACGGCAGAGAGATCGTCGACCGACCAGGGCAGGCGAGAAGGCCTTAGGTGAGCCTTCATTCGCAATGGCATCATGACTACCTAGTGCGAGAACCTTCCTGGCAGGGGTTCTCGCCAAGGCGGGCCTAGAGGGGACCTAACGAGAGCCTTCTAGGGCGGGGGTCTCTCCAAGTGGGCCCACGTGGTGGGACCCGGAGTCCAGAGGAGATTATTTTATTATTATCCCGAGGTAAAATTACCCAAATGCCCTTGGGATGACAGCGGGATTTGGCTATTGGCAGACCCCTCAGGGGTATTTCAGTATTTCCAGGTCCAAGGAAGACTATAAAAAGACCCATAGGGGCTCTTTGGAAGGCAGGCTTTCATTACTCTCCTACTCTAGTGCCTTCTAAGGAGCTCCCAGCCAAGCATTTGGCTTTGGAGGGGAAGCTCTCAGAGATCTTCCGGGTGTGTGGTGGGACCTCCCAGCTGAGGATTTGGGTCTGTTTTAGGACCTTAGCAGCCAGTCAGGGGTCGAGATTTGAGAGAAGTAGGCGTCGGCTGCACTTTGGTTCGTGAACATTCGTTGAGGTCATTTTTGGCTTCAACACCCGCCGTTTTCAGCTTCCCGCCGTTTCCAGAAACAGCCGTGACATGCCCTAGGTCACGGGCGTGACCTAGGGGCGTGACCCGTCAGTTAACCAATTTTGGCGGTTTCTCCTCCAACGTTCCCGGGGTTTTAAGACGACGGTTCCGAGCCTGACACGCCCTAGGTCACGGGCGTGACCTAGGGCGTGACCAAACAGAAATTTTTTTCTATAAATTCCAGACAACTTCTGATGCTGAGGAGTCGAATTTTGGGAGTTGGAGTCTTGTGATTTTCTGTTTTTTTGCTGTATTTTCTCATTTCTAAGTTAGATTTACCTTTGTTGTAACTTTAATTTTAGTTATTTCCATTTCAATCATGTCTTTTCCTACTTTATTTTGTATTTCCCCAATCATGATGAGTAGCTAATCTTCTTTTAGCACTTGATCATGATGAACCTTAGAATAAAATAGATCTTTCTCCTTCTTATTAAATGTCTTGTTCTTAATTGTTCTCGCTACGATTTATCTTTGATTTTTATTTCATCGAATTCATATTACGCTGATGTGATCTTCGATCTAAGATCCGTATCCTAAATGACCGAGAGGTCGAGGATACGAGGAGATCACTCAAAGATAAAAGGAGTTGAATGCACTCCTCGAGAGAGGACGACGTAAATCTTCCGGATTGGAGTCAAATCCAATAGTGGGGTTCACCGCACAAAGCAAGCTTATGTGTTTCGACTGGCCGAGAGGTCTTAATCGATCAACCTAAGGTTAGTTAGAAGCATGAGCTCGAGAAAGACGCTTCTATACTTTAGGAACCTCCATGGTCGAGTGAGTATAATTAAGAACTCGCATTTCATTATTTTCCAAGAAGATTTATTTTAGTCCAAGGGGATTCTAGATCAAGTGCTAGCTTCCTCATATTTGAATTTCTCTTTAGCTTCAGCTTTAGTTTTATTAGGTGATTGTTATTAACACTGCACTTTTGGATATTCGCACTTTTTTTACTCTTAATTTTCTGCGCCTTTTGAAAATACTCATTGTACATGCATTTTTAGGAAAAGTGTTCAACACGAAAGTTGTAGATCTCGACGAGATCTACAACTTTCGTGTTGATCACTTTTCCTAAAAATGCATGTATAAAGCGTATTTCTAGAAATACGCTCAGATTTCACGCCTTTTGAAAATACTTCTTGTACATGCATTTTTAGGAAAAGTGTTCAACACAAAAGTTGTAGATCTCGACGAGATCTACAACTTTCGTGTTGAACACTTTTCCTAAAAATGCATGTACAAGGAGTATTTTCAAAAGACGCGAAAAATTAAGAGTAAAAAAAGTGCGAATATCCAAAAGTGCAGTGCTAATAACAGTCACCTTTTATTATCTAGTATAATTAAACCAACTTTTCCGTTTGATAAAATAATAGCTTTTCCTTGTGAGTACAAGTACTCAACAGGCCCCGAATCGCAATACGACACTTCCTATACTGCATTTCGATAGGTACGCTTGCCTATTCAGGATTCTAGTTTGGTTGTAATTTAACATCTAGAAAATCATCATCAATTGGCGGCTTCATTAGTGACCACCGACTTTGCCTCCACGGAAAGGTTGGGGAAAGGTGGGGAATTCCAATGCCTGCTAGTTTGGGCAATGTTGTCAATTATTTCCCAAGCATCCTGACAAGATTTGTTAAACAGAGTTCCGCCAGCTACAATGTCAAGTGCTGGTCGGAATCTGTCTAGGATCCCAAAATAGAAGGTTTGGAGCAGCAAAATATCTAACACTCCCTCTTTGCATCATTCCCTTCGCAAATACTGAAAACGCTCCCAGGTTGCGAACAAGGATTCTTCATCTCTTTGGGAGAAGGTGATGAGCTCCTTGTAATCGTCCGTGGTTAGCATTTGCTGCTGGAATTTGGCCAAGAAATTTCCTTCGAGTTGCTTCCACGAATGAAACATTTCCTTCCTGGTATCATGATACCATCGTTTTGCGCTGCCTTTCAAGGAAAAGGAGAAGAGTCGAATCTTCTTGCTGCTTGCCGTTGGCAGTGTTCGAAGAGCATGTGTCGTAAATTTCTAAAAACCCGCGCACATGGCATAAGGCATCAACACTTCCATCTCCGTTGAATTGACAATTTTCGATAATGTATTCGATCAAATCAGAGGAAATCTCGAAACTGTCATTTCCTGTTTCCACTCGATTGGTGAGATGGGCTTGATAAATTAGCTGCTGAATAGAAGGCATTAATAGAATATTGGCCCTGTATTCACTGAAACAACAAAACAAAGAAACAAAAATCAAAAAGCACTAACTCTTATACCAATACTTCCAGAAATCATAATCGTTCAACAGTTGCATTCCCCGGCAACGGCGCCAAAAACTTGATGCGCGTAAAATACGGCAAGCGTACCGGTCGCACAAGTAATAAAGTTGGGAATGAATCCCCGGATGTCAGTCTCTTGAGGAATGCAATTAGCGTCGAACGATTTAGACTCTAAAATTATTGTTATGAGAGTTAATTGAAATAAACAGAAAAAGTAAGGGGCTTTAATTGGTGGTCTTACGACCGATTGTACTAACGTAAACTATGCGGGTCGCAATCACCGCTTCTCAAGGCGAGATGGATGTAGCGGCCGCGATGTCGTACTTCGATTGGTGAGTGGACGGAAGTCTAGCGAGTGAGGTGATTAGTGAGGAGTGAAAATGAGTGAAACGAACATGTGGAGTGGAGCAAGATGGAGCGAGGCGCATCAAAGAATAATTCTCATAAGCAAGATGAAACACAAACGATCAAATTAACACAAGAAATTGATGTTCATTACATGCATAAACATTCCATGCAACAAGAAAAGATAGAAAATGCAAAACCACGAGATTGAATATCCACCGCGGTTGTTGGCCGGAGGTGCGGGTTGTTAATTCGCTTCTAAGCGCAGTCCGAGGAGGGCTTCCGGTACCACCGAGTTGTCACCTCGAGGGCCTGTAATTCCGTTCTCTAGGTATGCTTCATCTTCTTCCTTGGTGGAAAGCTCAGAGAAGAATGCTTCAATGGCCGGGAGGATCACCGGAGGATGCGGAATGCTTTGGAATCGCCGGAGAAGGTCCTCCCGATGGTAGGGATGAAGGTGGAGGCGAATGGAACTGTTGGAGGGCGTAACGGCGGACTGACGGAGGTTTCGTAACAACGTTCGTACCCTAATTCGCGGAACAGGGCTTTTTATAGCTTGCAGAATAAATAGGGCGCACGACCACTGGCGCACGACCAGTGGTCGTGCGCGACCAAGGTCAGCGCCCGTGCGCGAGCAACCTGTAGACCTGCATCAGAAAATTAATGGTCGCGCACGATCAGCAGCGCACGATCAGTGGTCGTGCGAGGCAATGCTGATGATCATGCGGAAATAGCCAGACAGAACTTTGTAAAATGTGTATGATTGCGCACGATCGGCGGCGCACGAGCAGTGGTCGTGCGCGGTATGGCAAGTGATCGTGCGGAAGGTTCAAGACAGAGATTTCACAAATGAGTCCGAGCTGCACACGATCAGTGATCGTGCGCCAGGAGGTCGTTGGTCGTGCGTGGGTAAAAACGCACGACCACTGACTCCTTTGCCAAAAAATAGTGAAACGCCTCTCCCGAATGCCCTCACGATCCCCAAACCTGCAGGAAAACTGCACGGGACATCGATCGTGGCAGCCACAGCAAACAATAATAATCATAGTAAGAATATAAATGCACACAAGCATAGAAATGGGCTAAAAAGGTACACAGGGCGTGGAATGTCGTAGCTAACCAAAAGGAGTACTAATGGCGCTTAAAGATAGTGCAAAGCTGAGGAAAAAGGCCTAGATGAGTCCAAAATAAGGTATAAAATAGGGACTCATCAACCCGCTGCGCAGGCTCTCATCTAGCTGGCAGGTCCGAAGGCTCGCCTGTGGGGGAGAGGTTTGGCTTGATCTTCATCAACACCCCGAGCTCGGCTTGGCCACAGGTAGACCCGCTACGCAGGCTCTCATCTAGCTGGCAGGTTCGAGGGCTCGCCTGTGGGGGAGAGGTTTGGCTTGATCTTCATCGACACCCCGAGCTCGGCTCGGCCCCAAGCAGACCCGCTCCGCAGGCTCTCATCCAGCTGGCAGGTCCGAAGGCTTGCCTGTGGGGGATAGGTTGAGTCCTTTACTTGTGGTCCTTGGTTCTTGATTTATGGTTACTCAGTGTTGCAACAAGCCCGGCTCAGCCCCCGGTAGACTCGCTGCGCAGGCTCCCATCTAGTTGGCAGGTCCGAGGCTCGCCAGTGGAGCATAGATCCAGTTTGTGGGAAGGTATCTTGTCATGACCCTGGCCTAGATCAGAGACAAAGCCCTAAAGATCTCGGCCAGTTAGGGTCCCGGCCAGTAGAGGTCTCTGCCAGTTAGGTTCTCGGCCAGCAGAGGTCTCGGTCAATAGGGGTCTCGGCCAAAAGGTTTCGGCAGGGGGTTTCTCGTTGAAGAAGGCTCCCGACAGACCTGGGCAGGACCACCTAATCGATGGCGCGAGGCTCCCGCCTAATCAGTCTCTAAGGAAGGTTACCCTAAGAAGACTAAGGGTCTCGGCGGAGGCTCACGTGGGAGCCACTTGGCTGACTAACCTATTCATTCAAGCAAACACCGGCAGGGAAAAATGAAACATGGCATTATATTTAATAAGTACAGAGGTTTGGAGCTTCTCGCTCATTACAAAATGTATCAAAAGAAAAAAAAAGAGAGAGCACTTCAAGGGGACGCACTGTAATCCCCGCTGGTACTCTCGCCCGAGTCCTCGCTGGAGTCCTCGCCCGAGCTTGCCTCAGACGTCTCGCCGGCAGTGGAGGAGGACTTTTGGGTATCCGAAGGAGGAGAGTCAGGCGCGCCGGGAGGCTTCGGTACGGGATCGAATAGCCAAGGGAGGAGTTGGCGGGCGTCGATGGTTACGCCGTCCTCCCGGAGCAGCTTCGCGTCTCGTAGCGTCTCGATCGTCAGCCTGACGGTAGCCTGGGCGTTCACCTGGAGCAGCTTGTCGATGTCATACACCGAGAAGTGCCGACTCTTTAGTCTTTTATCAAGCGTCGGAGGCGGGTCTTTCGCCGCTTCCGCACGCCGGAGTTAGTCCCTTAGCAGGACGTTCTCGCAACGAACGTCAGCCAACTCCGCGCGGAGCGCCATGACCTGGGCGGAATCCTGTGGAGAAGATATCAACTCAGTAAATATGGCGCAAGCGAGACTTCGAGTAGCGAGAGCACGGGTCCAGGAAGATCCCGCTTACCTCGGCCGCGCGGCGTAGGGACAGTGCTTGTTGAGCATCCGCCAACTCTTGTCGAACACCCGCGAGCTCTTTCTCCGAAGAGCGTGCTCTGGCCACCGCTTCTTCCCTCGCCTTGTACATATCGGCGAAGTTCTTGTCAATGTTGATGCTTCGACGTGCGCACATATGCGCAAGCTCGAACCCGCGAAGCAGGGCCCGGGTAGCATCGAAAGCCAGGAGCCGGGTGGGCGTCTGGTCGAAGACACTGGCGCCCTCTCGGCTATAGAGGCCGTATCCCAGCGAGAAGGCCTCGCCGGTAACCTCATCCCGCTCCGACCAGCTAGGGAGGAGCGTCGAAACTGCAACCCTGTTGGATTCGGGATCCCATTGGAGCAGAGGATTCCCTTCCGCGTCGACGTGCTTCACGCCGAGGCCATAATTTCTGTGCCCTTTCGGCACTTCCCTAGGCAGGGTTCGGGCGGAGGTCTCGGCGACGACTCCCTCTCCTCCCGCCCTGTCGGCGGCAGGAGGGTTCTCGGCAGTAGCCTCGGCACGCCTCCTGGAGGAAGCACCCATCTCGCTGGCCATCTGGAGCAGCCCTTCGAAGGACTTGCCCAGAGCAGGATGTCGGGCGGGCGAGACGGCCAAGTCCTTGCCCTTGTCCGCAGCAGATGGCTTTGGCCTCTTCAGCGATCGCGAGGCGGGAGCGGTGCCTTTTCACTTCTTGCCTTCAGGCGCCGAAGGCTGAACGGGTTCTTCCCGGTAGGCGCGAGAGCTGGCCTCCGCGAGAGCAAGAGAGACTCTCGCGACCCGATCCTCGATGCCCGGGGCCACAGAAAAAGGTTGGTGTAGGGGGACCTCCCGCTCTCCTGCAAAGATGGCGCTGTTCAACACAGGAAGATCCTAACGAAAGATCAAATCTAAGGCGGGACCATACCGTCGCCCGGGTGAATGGGAGGCAGGGAGTCGACGTCTCAGCGGAGGAAGAGAATGTCAAACTCCTTTGTTCCGAAGAACTCCAAGAGTGCGCTCTCGCGCGACCCTAGAACGGGCGGCTTGTAAGCAACATTCTCGTACTGGACGGGTCGGAGCGGGACGTTGCCGAAGTCCCCGGTGACGTAGACAAACTTCTCGCCCCAATGGTGATGTTTATTGGCGAGGCCGGTGGTCTTGAGCAGCTGCCCGGAGAAGAAGACCACGCCGCCTTTGGCGCGGAAGTTGAACAACTTGCGGAAGATCGGCTAACTAAACTCGATGCTCTCGGATCACATGTAGCAAATGAATGCCACAAGGATCGCGACCGAGTTCGGGTTCAGCTGGGCGGGAACCGCCCCATAGTAGCGGAGGGCTTGCCAAATCTCCGGCCAAAGGGGTAGGCGGAAGCCCACCTCGAAGTGTTTGAGGGGGATGGCGAGCTCTCCCGCTTCCGGGGTATTCACCTTGTCGTGATTACCCGGGTTCCGCACCGAGAAGCCAGCGGGAATGAAGCGGTTGACAATCAGATTGTATTTGTCCAAGGTGAGCGTGCAAGAGGGGAAGAGATGCTTGCGGAATGCTTCCGCGCAATGGGCACGACCCTCGTTCTCGCCCGACATTTTGAGTTTGAGGGTAATAGCGAGAATAATAGAGAGGAAGAGGCGGAAGCAATTGAGCGAAAGCAAGGAAGGGGAGTTGAGGTTCCGGATCAGAGAAATAAATGCGGTTGGTAGACTTCTCTATTTATAGGGAACCGTGGTCGTTACGGCTCCGTCCGATGGAAAGAGAAAATGACGGCGGGGTACAGCTGTCACGATCTGGGCCGGCGATGCCTCGATTTTTCCCCCGCGGGATGACGACAGTCGGCGATCATCTCTAGTTTTGGCGCAAGCCATTTAGTTTTGGCGTAAGCATCCTAATTTCAACACATTCTTAAAATTCGCAGCACAATGAAGGAAGAAACAGATAATAATTTGCTCTCGCCGCCGACAGCTGAATAAAATTAATAACAATTATTACGAAGGCATAAAGGTACATGGCGGAAGGGAAGGCTAACGAGGGAGAAGGGGCGAGACCTAGATGAACTAATACGGTTCCCAGCACCATCGCCCTCGCTCCCGCCGCCTGGTTCTCGGAGGCACCAACGAATTGAAGTAAGATGAAAGGGTGGTACACCCTAGGTTGATCCGCCTAGCATGATCTCGGATCTGCGCGATGCACCTCCCTAGCGAAGACTCGGCGGTAGGCCCTCCCGGTCGATCAATCTCGCCCAAGAAGAAATCACGCTCCACGGCCTCCAGCCTCTGTTCTACGGATTCACGGAACGCTCTCGCCGCGGCAGCATGGGCGTGGTCTCGCCGGATGAGCTTTACCAGAATGGCCGAGATCTTCCTCCTTCGCTCCTTCGCGTTCCCGGCGCCGTTCAAGGTTTCTTCTATCTCGCCGGACGAAGGAGGAAGGGAATCTTCTCGTCTTCTTCGTCTTCTTCGTCGTCTTCCTCTTCTTCTTCTGCTTCTTCTCTCTCCTTGTTGGCCTCCGACCGAGAGCTAGGATCCCCTGCGAAAAGTGCGTCCAAGGTTTCTGATTAAGACATAACGACCAGCCGACAAGAATGTCTCGCATACCTACAGTCTAGCGAGAGCCATTGACTGGCGTCGGGTGAGAAGGCCCGAACCCTCTGTCTGTTCCATAAAGGAGGTGGAGAGGCTTTCCACGCCCTGGGCGGAAGGGCTCGCGCTCCATAGTCCCAGCCTGGCCAGAAGCAGGGAGAGAGTTGTCATCTCTCAAAGGAGGATCAACCTCCTTAGTAACAGAAGGGTCAAAGGCCACCCCTCTCGCCTGCAGGGCGGGATCTGCCGTGGAAGGAAGCATCTCGCCGGTTCTCGCTTCATCCCCCTGGATGACAAGACTCGGGACGGTGGAGGCTGACTCTGCGAGAAGATAACTCAGGCAAGGAAAAGTACGATTGAAATATTGAGAAGTGGCGGAAAAGATACCTATCACCCGGGTCTCGGCTGGAGGAATTGTCTCCGAGACCCTCGTTCGATCCTCAGGAGGGAGGGCTGACGAATCCGGGGGAATCGGGGTGGACCCGGCGACGTCGTTTGGAGCGGATTCCTGCGAAAGGTCACGTTAACTATCGGGCCCATGGCGTAATCAGCTCGGTATGCATTGTCGAAAGGCATACCTTTTGAGGGGAGGGGTCCCCCGCAGGAATGGGAGTAGCAGAAGGTGAATCCCTGTTCTCGCGAGCAAGGTCTCGCCGGACCACCTTCGCTTTCCTCTTCCCCTTTCTCTTCTTCGGCTCAGAGGGGCCGGTGTCTGAAGATTTCCTCAATAGCCAGGGCGCTACCACAGCACTATTCGCTAAGGCTCGCGCTTGAGCCGCGAGTAGCTGATCTTGGAGGTCCTGCGGAAGTGGCTTGCCAGCACGCTTAGCAGACATCTTGGTATCGCGCATAGAATCCCGGGCGAGAGCTCAGGGAAGAAGCAACGGTTCGGAGGCAAGACTTGTGGTCATCCATCGACGTGTATTTATAGCCGCAGTAGGGCCCGCCAAAAGATTCTCTTGGCTGACGGGCACGTGTCCAGCGAATATTTTGGGGTTGGACTTATCTTGTCGAGCGCAGGGCTAGCTCGAAAAGAGCGGGGATTGTGTACAACCCCATATTCGCTGGGGAGGCCTGGGAGGACTAAGACCTCAGTAGTCAGGTTTGGGTCAGGCCCGGGTTAGCCCCAGGGCGGACCGGTAGAGTTCTCGCCCTTAAAGTGCTCCCGCCCATTGGTAGGCGAGATCGTTCGCGCCAGGACTCAGGTCTTCACGTCCAGCGGTAATGACGTCAAAACCCCCAAGGGCGAGAACCCTCTCGGTAGGAGGCCTCGCCAAGGTGAGCTCAGCTAAGGCTCAGCGAGAGCCTTCTCGCCCGGGGTTCTCGCCAAAGTAGGTTCATGTGGTGGGGCCTGGCACCCACGAAAAAGGATTATTTTATTATTATTATCCTCGGGTTAAATTACCTGTATACCCCTGGGAGGATAGCGGGATTTGGCTATTGGCAGACCCATCAGGGGTATTTTAGTATTTTCAGAACAGGGGAAGACTATAAAAAGACCCATAGGGGCTCTTTGGAAGGCAGGCTTTTCATTATTCTCTAACTCCAGTGCTTTCTGAAGAGCTCCCAGTCCAGCTATTAGTTTTGGAGGGGAAGCTCTCAGAGATCTTCCGGGTGTGAGGTGGGACCTCCCAACTGAGGCTTTGGGTCAGTCTTAGGACCTTAGCAGCTAGTCAGGGGTCGAGATTTGAGAGAAGTGGGCGTCGGCTGCACTTTGGTTTGCGAACATTCGTTGAGGTCAATTTTGGCTTCAACAAAATCCAAGCTGGAGTTTCCTCTCGGCCTCCTCCTTCATCCTTGAGCTTCAAGAAAGGTTTTGACGTTGTATCCAACAAGAAAAGGAAAGTAGGCAACCTTCTTCTGCATCGTGACATGAAGAAGACGGGTCTATTGGGAGGTAGTGACAACCTTCTCTACCCCGGATGCAGTTGAGGACCGAGCTAGGACGCGAATTGGCAACCCGGCGATTCCTTCCGTGAATCCTCATCAAGACTTATGATTCGGTCAATCTCTTGACTTGTTCTTGCTTTCTTGTTGAATATGTGTGTTTAAATCTATTTATGTAGATGAAGTGCACTTTAGTTGTAAACATTATTTGTTTCATGCCTATGTGAACCTGTTTTGTTTTATCGCTTTAGATGCTTGAGGTGCACCATTATCCATACTCCACCACATTACCACACTAGCAATTGCTAGTGGCGTACGTAGCGAAGAGGTGCTCTCGACCCTCATTTCGTCGTTCTCACCACCACATCCGCAAGCCTACTAATCCATCCGGCCAGCGATTCGGTGCATAGTGGCCCATATAGTCTTCCATCCCTCCCGGCGAAGCATCGCATAGCGGCGTTGCATAGGATAAGTTTATAGTATTTTACATTCTTTTTCCGCAATAATTAAAACCCTCTTCATAAACACCGACCTAAGAACTTCAATCTAAAGTCCTCCTCAAAAATAACTCCACCTTGTTGTGTTCCCTCGAGATCGATACTTGGGAAAATTCCCCCATTTTATATTACTTGTGCGACCGGAACACTTGTCGTTCAACGCATCAGTCATCCTTCCTGAATGGGGACTTAGGAGAAGAATTCTATGTTGAGCAGCCTCCAGGTTTTGTTGTTCCTAACTCTGATGATTCTGTTTATAGACTTAGGAAAGCTCTATATGGGCTAAAACATGCCCCTAGAGCATGGTATAAAACCTTATCTAGCTTCTTCATTAAGAACAAATTCTCAAGTGGTAAGATAGACAAGACCCTATTATGAAGGGAATCTAAGGGTAAGATCATCCTAGTCCAGATCTATGTTGATTATATCATCTTTAGATCTACTGATGAAAACCTCTGTAGGAAGTTTGCTAACTTATGCAGGGGAAGTTTGAGATGAGCATTATGGGTGAACTAAAGTTCTTCTTGGGTCTTCAAGTAAGACAGAATATTGATGGCTTGTCCATATCCCAGTCTAAGTTCACTAGGGAGTTAATAAATAAATTTGGCAAGGAAAATTCCGCCACCCCATAAGAACTCCCTTGGGGTCAAGTATGCATATAGGCAAGGATGAAGTAGGGAAGCCTGTTAATGAAACCTTATATAGAGGGATAATTGGCTCCCTTCTTTATCTTACTACAAGTAGGTCAGACATCATATTTGCTACATGTATTTGTGCTAGGTATCAGACATTCCCTAAAGAATCTCACTACTCTAGTGTAAAGAGAATTTTGAGGTATCTTAAGGGCACACCAAACCTTGGCCTATGGTACCCTAGGAATGGGGAGTTTGAACTAACAGGCTACTCAGATGCATATTTTGTAGGCTGCAAAGAGTATAGGAAGAGCACTTCTAACACCTGTCAACTCTTGGGGTGGAAGACTAGTGTCTTGGAGCATCAAGAAGAAAACTAGTTTTGCAATCTCAACTGTAGAGTCAAAGTACATCTCAGCAGGTGGCTATTATGCTCAGTTTTTTTGGATATAGCATCATCTCTTGGACAACAACCTTTAAATAAGTAGAAGCTCTCTATTTTGTGATTCTACTAGTGTTATATCAATTGCTAGGAATCCTGTTTCTCACAGTAGGACTAAGAATATTTAGATAAGATACCATTTCATTAGGGAGCATATGGAATGTGAAGACATCACCCTTGAGTTTGTCCCAACAGACAAGCAAGTGGCTGACATCTTCACGAAGCCACTAGATGAAGCAAAGATTTACACCTTTAAGTTTGAGTTGGGTATGCTAAACCTAGTATAGCTTCAATTGCTCCTTAAATAGTTGTAGGCTATATTTTGCCTTGCAGATGGAATTGCTCTTCAATAAAATGAAGACTTTTCAAGTGGTACACCTTCAATGGTATCATATTTAAGTTCTTTCCAGACTGGTGCAGACTACACTGTCTACCAAGAAACTTGACAGATGCTGCTTCAGTTGAGGGGGAGCATGCCCATCACTACTCAAAGAAATCTCAAGGTGTTCAAACTGATGCCTATGAAAAATCGAAGAGGGGAGCAGAATATCCTCCCTTGCTATTTACGGAAGTCAAAAAGGGGGAGAAGGCCTTGAATCAGCTTACTGATTCAAGGACTTGAATGTGGTTTCATAGGACAGTAGGAAAGGGATACAAGTGGTATCAAATTCATCAAAAGTAGGTAGCAGCTATTAAGGGGTAGCAGGTGCAGTTGTGCCCTGCAGACAAGGAAGTTTACTATAAATTAAACTCTAATCATATCTTTTCCTGCTGTATTACTGCAATTTATTAGTGTATTTCATTGACTCAAATATTTGGTGGAGATTTTGGACTTCTTCAAATAGGTGGAGATTGTTGGGTCCATTGCCCACAATGTCCTAGATTTGAAGAAGTCAAATATGTCAATGAGTATACACATTGGTATATTTAATATATGTTCAAGTTCATACATGCAGGTTAGTCTTTATAACATTTACAAGATAGGAATTCCAACTAGTGTGATAGGTGGTAATAAGGTGAAGATGATGGATAGGCTGAAAATCTCTTATGTCCACAGGAGTTGACCGAGGTCTATTCACTCAACTCCAGGTGAGTAAATTCATTGAATATAGCTTATTAGTCTTAGCCTAAATATTGGCTAGACAGAAATATGGCTAAGCCCGTAGGCGTTGAGTGAAGTCAACTCACTCATCGTCATACAACTAAATGCTATGAGATAGGCAAAGCCTAAAAGGAAGCAGGGAAAAATGTGGCCATATCCACAGGCGTTGAGTGAAGATCATTCACTCAGCTCCATTGAGTGTATTTCAGTTAGTCAACGTCATAGGAAAACTGTGAATATTTACTAAGTCCACAGGCATTGAGTGAGGCAAGCTCACTCAACACCATACGTTAATGCGTTGACTAATTCTCAAAGCCAGTGTTGTTTTTAGACACAGAAATTTTGCTATGTCCAAATGTGTTAAGTGTAGCTCACTCACTCAACGCTAGATAATAGAATAAAATCTGTTAAGTAGTTTTACGTTGAGTGGAGCTTACACACTCAATGCCAAGTAGCAGAAAGCATGGCTAAGGCAAAAAGTGTTGAGTGAGGCGTGCTCACTCAACGCACTCAATGCCAAGCATATAGAAGAGGCTGAAGAATAAGCTAAGGCAAAAGCGTTGATTGAGTCGTGCTCACTCAATGTTGAGTGATGAAGCGTCGAGTCATTCTTCTGTAGTCAAAGCCTAAGAAGAAAGAAGACAAAAAGCGACTAAGTACAAAAATGTTGAGTGATGAAGATTCACTCAATGCTAACAATACCTAAACAAGCTGGCAGACTTCAGAGAAGTCGCTAAGTATAAAAGATTTGTGTGATGAAGCTTCACTCAATGCTCTCAATGCTTAGTAGATAAAGACAGTTACAGCCAAGTCAAGGGGCATTGAGCGATGAAGATTCACTCAACGCACTCAATGCCTGGTTGTGCATAAAAGATTGACTAAGTCTAGAGGCATTGAGTGAAGTAAGTTCACTCAATGCACTCAACGCCTGGCAGTGCAGAAGAATTTGACTAAGTACAGAGGCGTTGAGTGAAGCCAGTTCACTCAACACACTCAACGCCTGATGGTGCAGATAATTTGACTAAGTCTAGAATCATTGAGAGAAGGCCATTCACTCAATGCACTAAATGCCTGGTGTTGAATCTGATGATTTGGTTAAGTCCACACTTACTGACGTCAGCCAAAGTCAACAAAGTACAAATTAGTTGTCGGAAAGCTACAAAACAAGACAAATAGCACCAGCGCTCTACTGTACATCTTCTTCCATTAAAGCAAGGTGCAGCTGGCAATCACAAGTGGTCCCCACTACTTCTTGGAGGCATTAATCGGCGGAACATAAAAGGGACAAGATGGGCTGAAAGTAAAAGAACTTTTAGAGTTTTATTGATTTCGTAAAGTTGCGGTTGAACTTCAGCTTCCTCTCCATTGTTGCCGAGCCGAAGCTTGAAGTTGAATCGGCTGAACTAAAAGTACTCCCAAGTTAGCTCTAACAAACTTCTTATGATACAGCAAGTATAGATAAGGTTCTGATAAAGAAGAAAGCACAGTGCCTTCAGGTTATTTCTAATCCAGGTTTGCTGATTGAAGAACTCAAGAACTATCGAGTCTTCAGTCATCTTCAGCAAGTTTAGAAACAAGTTTCTGAGGTTCTTCAAGCACAGACAGTTACTTATTGAAGATATTACTCTTGTTGCTGTGAAGAAAGTTAGGGCTAAGATAACTCAGCTCAGGAAGCAGACATATACAAATTTCTCTATGTCAAATAAACACCAAACAAACCCTTTTATTTTCTGTAGGATCCAGTTGTGGATTTGAGTGTAGGGTCTTTGTTCTTGAGGTAAGGAAGATTTGCCTGAGGTAGGATCTAGTTTTAGATCTTTGTGTAGGACCTCTGGGTCTGAGGTAGGATCATATGTGGATCTGAGCTATAGGTCTTTTCACCCTGAGGTAGGGCAATTTTTCCTGAGGTAGGAGAGTCATTCTCTCTGAGTGTGGGACCTTTGGGTCTGAGGTAGGTTCCATTTTAGATCTGAGGTAGGGCCTTGTGCCTGAGCTATAAGAGAGTCATTCTCTCTGAGGTAGGGCTATCCTCCATAGCCTTAGCTGTAGGACTTGGGTTTAAGTCTGAGGTAAGTGATCAGTTGATCACTAAGTTGTAGGAGCAAGTTTGCTCTGAGGTAGGGCTTTGTGCCTGAGTTGTAAGCCTTGGAGGAGACTGAGAGATCCTACGGGATCTATGGTCTAAGCTCTAAGGATCTGAGTTTTTGGATAAGTTCCTTGTCTAACATGAATTTAGAAAGGTGGGAGGGATAGTGGACATACCCACAATCTGGGGAACCACTATAAATTATGTGTGTGTTCTTTGTGTTTTGTCTTGAAAGAATAAACTACTAACTCACAACACACTAAGGAAAATATAATAGTAAAAGACTAAAAAACCTATTCACACCCCCCCCTCTAGGTGTTTAGCAACCTTGAAATAAAAGACTTTCAAGTGGTATCAGAGGGAGGTTGCTCAAGAAGGACCTAACAGTTAGATCAGATCTCAAAGGGTAGCTGAAACAAGTATATTTATTGCTTCTGGAGAGAACCATAAGGACCTAGGTTCCATAAAACTCCCCATCTACAGGAAGGAGAGTTTTGGAATCTAGAAAGAGAGCGTCAGGATATTTATGAAAGCCTATTACCCAAGGATCTTTATGAGGGTCAAAGAGGGACCTTTCATCCCTAAGAAGGTCTCAGTTCTGGATGCTAATGTCCAGACACCTAAGACATATTCAGAGATGACCAAGGATGAAGTCACCTTGGCTATATTAGACAAGAGAGCCCAAAACATTATTATTAGTGTCATAGATGATTCAACGATTCAGAATCTGGTTCACTGTCAGACCTCCAAGGAAATGTGGGACACTCTTGTGGTCTACTTGGAGGGAACTGAAGAGGTAAGAGATGATAAGAAGTCCATGCTCAACCAGGAGTATGAGGCTTTCAGGCAGTCCTAGAAAGTGAACATAGTTGATTGCTATGAAAGATTTTTTGGGATAATAAATAAACTGAGGACCTATGGGAGGGTATTTAGTCATTATGAGATTAAAAACAAGTTCCTACCGTCTCTTACTATAGACTGGGATACCAAGATTATGCCATCAAAGAAGAGGCCAAGCTAGCTGATACTCCTCCCCATACATTGTTTGGAAAATTGCTATCTTATGAGATGTAGTTGGCTACTAGGAAAGAAAAGGAGACAACCAACAAATACCTGGCCAAGGAAAAGACCTTGTCCTTCAGAGAAGATAGCACCTGGAAGAGTAAGGATAGGATTTCCTCTCCTCCAAGGAGGGCAGCTGATTCAGATAGCTTAGAATAAGATACATCAGACTGCAGCATGTCTGATAAGGACTTTGTTGCCTTATCTAGGCATTTTCAGAAGTTGATGAAGAAGAAATAGTGGAAGAGCAGACCTTCCACCTCTTCTCATCTCAGGAAGAATCACTCCAAGGCTGGCAGGTATGATTTAAAACCTAGTAAACATATTTAATCTAAAGTTGTTTGTTACTATTACAGCAAACCTGGGCATGTTATAGCTAACTTCCCAGTCAAGAGAAAGGAGGCTAGTGAGAAGAAACTGCACTAGAATAAGGGAAAGAAGGATAAGTCCTTCATTTCAAAGAAGGAAAAGAGCTGGACAGACTCATCTTCATTAGAGTCTGAAGAAGTAGAAGTCTATATTTGGCTGATTGATGCTACTGCTGAAAGAGAAGTTGAAGCAGCAGATGAAGACTATCCTGCTGCCAAGATATGGATCAGGGCCCCTTTGTCACATTCAGAAAGTGACTTAGAGGAGGATGAGGATAAAGATGATGCCTACAACTATTATGGGTTGATGGCAATGACTCATGAGGAATCCAGCCAGGATAAGCCTCGTCAAAGCAAGGTATATTATCTATCTAGTTCTTCTTTTGAGGCTGGGTATTAGACTAGTCCATGTACAAAAGCTTCTTCATCTAGTTGTGAAGATGATTCTGAATCAGAAGGAGATGTCAATCAATTGATTGATAGGTGGTGGGTCCATTGATCCCAATGTACCAGATTTATAAGAAGTCAAACTGGTCATTGAAATACACATATAATGTATTTTATGTGTGCTTGAGTTCATGCATATAGGTTGTCATTGATTGGACAGGTGAACTGGAAGAGGAAGCTAGAATCATATAATTTGACTAAGGCATAACCGATGAGACAGCTGAGAAGAATGTCTCTGCAAAACCGCTGAGACAGGTCAGAAGCTCAACACAAAACGTTGAGAGAAGTATTTGTCTCAGCTAAACCGTTGAGACAGAATATAATCTTAGCTGTGAAGAAGAAACCGCTAAGACTGTTTAAAAGGAACCGCTGAGACAGAAGAGTCTCAGCTGTGAATAAGAAACCGGTGAGAGTGTTTAGAAGGAACCGCTGAGACAACGCCAACAAAAATTTTCTAAAGTCGAGAAAGTGGAGTTCGTCGAACGGAGCTCGTAGTTCGTCGAGCTCAGCTCACAGATCGTTGAGCTCAAGTTAAATTTTGAAGATTCAAAGTTCGTCGAGCTGAGCCCACAGATATTCAAGCTCAAGTTTAAGGTTTAAGATTCAGAGTTCATCGAGCTAAGCTCAACTTTTGTCGAGCTCAAGTTAAAGTTTGAAGATTCAAAGTTTGTCGAGCTGAGCTCACCTTTCATCGAGCACAAGTTAAAGGTTGAAGATTCAGAGTTCATCGAGCTCAGTACAGAGTTTGTCGATCTCAGCTCGACGATCGTCGAGCTCAGTCCAAGTACTTCATGCCCTGCTAAGACATCACATTTTGTCGAGCTCAGTCCAAGTACTTCATGCCGTTACTGGAAAGCTACAGTAGCGCTGGAAGCTACTATTTGTCCTCTTCTAAGGAAGATGGCGCTCACCATCCTTGGCTGGGCCCACATTCAAATTGTGTCGTTGATTCAAATAAACAGATATAAAAGGAAGAGAAGAAAAGAAGATTAGGGTTAACGAAAACAAAAACGAATGCAGAAATTGAAATAGAGGCAGCTGGACTTCATCTTCTTCGACAAGCTTGAAAGAAAAGTCCAGTAGTGAAAGCCAGAAGGCAAAGATAGTTGAAGCTTCTTCCAATTCAGCAAGATTATTCCTTCAAGAACAAGTTGGATGATTCAATCTATCAGCAAGAGAAGATAGCTGTGTGAAGGGTTGTAAGCCTTCAACAGCAGTTAGCTGTCTTCTTTAAGTAGAGAAATTGGTAGCTATACAAGAAGACTAATTCCGTCTACAGTAAGTGGGCTGGACTGATATCTGCTCAGTCCAGCAAGTTAGACTCAGAGATTTTTTTTGAGTCAGTATTTCAATTTTATTGATTACTTTACTGTAGGATTCAGTTTATCTGAATCTGAGTCTAGGGCACTTTGTGCCTGAGTGGTAGGTGACTAATTAGTCACTGAAGTAGGTGACCTGCTGGGGTACTGAGGTAGGATCCAAGTGTGAATCTAAGATGTAGGGCTTAATTGCCTGAGGTAGGAGAGTGTTGCTCTCTGAGGTAGGATCCAAGTGTGGGTTTGAGGTAGGGCTAACCTCCCAGCCTCTGTGTAGGACCTAGTGCCTGAGTTAGGTGACTGTTGGGTCACTGAGCTATAGGTGACAAGTGTGTCACTGAGATGTAGGATTTGTAGGAGGCTGAGCTGTAGGTGTCTGGAAGGGCACTAAGGTAGGTACCTGGAAGGGTACTGAGTTGTAGGAGTACTACAGCACTCATAGAGTAGAGCCTTGTGCCTAAAGTTATAGGGCTAAAAATCCTGAGATGTAGGCCTTAGAGATAAGGCAGAGGTAGGTGGTCAGTGGACCACTGAGCTATATGAGCACTATAGGGCTCTGAGGTAGGAGCCCTTGTGGTTCTGAGTTTTGATTCTTAAAAGAATCTGTGTGTAAGGCTTAGGGCCTGAGGTGTAAGCTCTGAGGAGCATATTGGTGGAGTTAGCCACTATAAATATTTGTGTGCTTGTTGTGTTGCTTGTTTCTCTCTTACATTGCAGGTATTAAGGACAAGCTCCAGATCCTTTAATAAGAGAACAGCAAAAAGATCTAAGAAAGTTTAAAACACCTATCCACCCCCCCCCCCTCTAGATGACTCGCTAACCTTGAAGTAATAACTTTCAAGTGGTATTAGAGGGAGGTTGCTCAAAAAGGATTTAACAATCTGAGTACACCTCTAAGGTTAGCTATAAGATATGAGAATAGGGTCTAGTGTAAACTACAAGGAACTGGAGGCCATGAAATTACCAATCTGCAGAAAGGAGGGATGTTGGAACACCCTATTACTAATTTGGGTAAGGATCACTATGTGCTTAGGAATTTATTTTGACCTTGCTATATAGTCTGATAGGTAAATTAGAATGAGTCTTAGGGTTAGTACTTAGGTTTGAAAGCTGCCCTCAAGACCTTCTAAAGATCAGGACTCAAGTGCTGAAGACTAGGACAATTCACGCCGAGCTCAGGTCGACGAAACGTCGAACTCAGTTCGACTATCTCTGAGCTCAGTTCAATGAGGCGTCAAACTCCGTTCGACGATCTTCGAGCTCAGATCGACGCTCTATCTCTAGTTATTTTACAAGTCTCTAAGCTCAGGTCAACGATATTTGAGCTCAGGTCGACGTTTTCTGTTTTCAGTCTAGTTCGATCTCTGAGCTCAGGTCGACGATCGTTGAGCTCAAATCGACGCTTTTTTGAAGAGATCGACGATTTCAGGATTAAAATTTAGGACAGTTATGGAATTCATTAAGACTTATTTTCAGCATTTATGGCAAAGGATTTTGTAGTCGTTTCAATCAATCTGGAGCAAGTTTCAAGGAAGACTGATTGGAATGTTTCTCAAGGACTTCCCTCCAGAGGCAGATATCAGTTAAGGTAGTCATTTATGACTGATTAACGGTTATCAAGAAGTCAGAATCTGATATACTCCCTAGAGAATCATTCTAAAAGAAAGCAAGAGAATAGACAAGATTTGAAAAAAGGATACAGAAGAGAGAACAAGAAAAGTATTCATCAAGAATTCATCTTCTGGAATAGACTCAGTAGACAAAAGTTTACAGAATTACTGAGTCAGAATTCTTCAAGAACACAAGGAACATTACTGTGAAGGAGATCATCTGCTATTCTACTCCTTCAAGCATCAAGTGTTCAAAAGCTTCATCATCAAGGACTCCAGACATCACACATTTCAGCATCTGCTGAAATCATCTATTGCTGGAGATCTAAAGCAACTAAAGGCCTATCACCCTAAGCAAAGCTCATCTTCCTGAACCCTTACAGATCTCAGGGGGAGCTTTGACAACATCTTTCACTTGTCTTCTGTAATATTGTTGACAGAGAAGAAAACCTCAACTCATTTTCTTTTTCCTTTCTCACCTGTAAAAGGGTTCCAAAAAACTCCCTTCAAAAGTTTTATGGCTAGTTTCTTAGACCTTGTCAAAACTCAGTGGTGGCAAGACACCTTATCAAAAAATCTACGTTTGGTTTTTAAGCACCTTATCAAAAGCTCATTGGTGCCCAGGACACCTGATCAACTATTCCTGCAGTGGATTCTTACCTAGGGTGGTAGAAGAGTGGATGTACCCAGGATTGTTGCGGAACCACTATAGCTCCTTGTGTCATCTGGTTTGCTGTGCTTTTTGCTTTGCTATATGCTGTGTGTTTCTGTTTTTCTGCTTTAGTGTTTACTTTTTCTGCTAGCACATTACACATATAGTTAATCAAGTCTCCACTGCTTTATAGTTTTAAATTGTAAATTATTTTAATATACTCTATTCACCCCCCCCCCCTCTAGAGTAAGCTAGATCTTATCCTCACTTTCAATTGGTATTAGAGGGAGGTTGGTCACTCAACAACTGAATCTTCAACAGATTGGTTGGACAGACTAACACCTGAACTAAAAGATCCTTGATAAGATAAATCTTCTATAGAGGGTTATTATTATTTGTATTATATTTATTTTCTTACAAAACCATGGCACATAACAAAGATTATGCTAGTACCAGACCTCCAGTGTGCAACCTTTCTAAGTTTGCACTTTGGAAGGCAAGGATTAGGCTTTACATGAATTCTATTGATGAGGACATCTTAAATTCTGTTTTGACAGTGTGTCCAAGACCCCCAGTAATTACAAGTACAAGTGTTGTTCCACCTCCCTCAGGAACAGATGCAGAAATAAAGAAATGGAAAGTTGTAGATGCAAAGTCTATGAATATCCTTGCTCAGACTATGTCTGATGAGATATTCCAAAAGGTGGCTGAATGCTGTTCAGCAAAAGATATAAGGGATAAGCTTTTTGAGATTGTATCTAGATCTGCTAATGAAAGGAAGGATAGAAGATCCCATCTCATATCCCAGTATGAGAACTTCAAGAAAGGAGAAACTGAGCCAATTGCTGATATGTACAACAGGCTCAGCCTAATTGTCAGTGAATTAAGAACATTGGACAAGGAGATCTCACTCACTGAACTAAATGACAAAATCCTAATGTGCTTCCCTAGCACTTAGGATTCAAGAATCTTGCCAATCAAGGATGCCAGAAGCCTAAGTGAGATCACCACAGAGGCTCTTTTGGGCATGCTTAAATCTTATGAGCTGCTCATCAAGAATAGGGAAGAAGAGCAAAAGACTGCTTCTCCAGCCATCAGAAATGAGAAGACCATAGCTTTCAAAGCTATAGAAGATCAGACTGAAGACAAGGTCACAGGCAATGAAGAATTTATGAGCTTACTGGCCAAGAGATTTTATAAGATGGCCAGGAAAGATTTCAGAAAGAGGTCATCCAGAGGGCATGAGAAGCCAATGTATGACAAATCCAATAATAAAGAAATTATTTGTTTTGGATGCAGGAAAATGGGCCACATTGTGCCTAATTGTCCAGAAAATCAAAATAAGGACAAGAGGGACAAGAAAGATAGGAGAAAAGACAAGGACTCCAGAGAAACAACAATGACAAATCCCCTCCAGCAAAAAAAACACACCAGGAAGGGATTTGTAGCTGAAACCTGGAGTGAAACTGAAGAAGAGTCAGAGGCTTCATCAAGCTCAAGTGATGATGAAGATGATGTTGAAGAGAAGGAGTTCTGCATGATGGCTATCAATGCCTCCCAACATAATTCTGATGCAGAACATGAATCAGAATCTGAATCTGAACATGAAGATGAAGAAGACCAGGTAATAGATTTCTATGATTTTAATTCAGAGGACTTTAAATTTGAATTTAAAGCACTTTGTTTAGACCTGCTGAAGTCTGAGAAAGAGATCATCTCTCTCAGAAATAAATTATCTGAACATAGCACTTTAAAGTCAGATAACCTCAAACTTCTGAGGAGCTAGAATGTTGTAGGAGGAGATAGCTTCACTGAAAAGTGAACTATCCAAGTAAAGAAGTTTGAAGAATCCCTTAATGGGAGAAGCATCAGACTGATGGACATCACAAGTACAGTGAACTCAAGATTTAATAGTACACTAGGCTTGGGTGCTTCATCCAGCCAACCTATAGTATTAACAACTCCAATTAAATTTATTTCAGATAAAGGAAAGGAAGTTGTAGAGGTGGCTAGGAAGAATCCTGACTTACCTAAGAAAAACAAAGTTCAACAAAAAACGTCGAACAGAGGTCGACGATCGTCGAACAGAGCTCGGCGATCTCAGGCTGAATCATCGAACTCAGGTCGACGAATTCTGAACTCTGAACTCTGGCATAGTCGATCTTCGAACGGAGCTCGACGATCTGACCAAAGATCATCGAGCTCAGCTCGACGATCGTCGAATGGAGCTTAGAGCTTTGAACAAATCATTATAGAGGTAAATCTACAATCAATCCTAGAAGTCCTACATCCCAAAGCTTCAACCCTTAAACTAAATGGATAGTACCTCCTAGGAGATACCATCCTAAAGGATATAAGAGTCAGCCAGGGATGTCTTTTATTTCTGAGTTTAAAGGCTATCAACCTAGACCCAAGGCAAACTGGGTCAAAAACTTATAAATTGTTTATGTGCAGGTGAAGACGTATCCAGCAATGAACCAATAATGATATCTGGATAATGGGTGCTCAAAGCACATGACAGGGAACAAGGAGAATCTAACATCCTTCAAAACCAAACTTGGACCCAAAGTGATATTTGGTGATTCAAACATTAGTCAAACAAAAGGATCTGTTCAGATTGGCTCAGTCACATTCAAGAAGGTGGCTTATATGGAAGGACTGAAGCACAATTTAATCAGCATCAGTCAACTCTGTGATGAAGGCTACCAAGTGATATTCAACAAATCCTTATGCAAGATCAAGTCAGAGGATAACACAAAAGTGTTAACAGGTAAAAGGAAAGGTAACATTTATCTTGTAAATTTTCTTTCAACCAATATAGATATCTGTTTATTTAATTCAGTTTGCAAACAAAATGATCTTTGGCATAAGAGACTAGGACACTTAAACCTTAAAACCATTGCTAGGCTATCCAAGGACAACCTTGTTAGAGGACTACCTTCTGGCCCCTACAAGAAGGAAGGACTCTGCAGGGCTTGTCAATTAGGCAAGCAAACTAAAAATAGTTTTAAGTCACTTAATAAGAGTGATTCACCTAGGATTTTGTATCTGTTAAACATGGATCTTTTTGGACCCATTACAGTACAAAGCTTAGGAGGGAAATCTTACACTTTAGTGATTGTAGATGACTTCTCTAGATTCACTTGGGTATTCTTTCTGAGGAAGAAGTCTTATAACTTTAAATGTTTGACAGATTTTCTCAAATGCATATAGATTGAGTTCAATATTCACATTGCCGTGATCAGAAGTGATAATAGGACAGAGTTTGATTCTCTTCTTATGAAAGAGTTCTGTCATAATGAAGGGATCAGGCACACTTTCTCAGCTCCTAGAACTCCTCAACAAAATGGGGTAGCTGAAAGGAAAAAATAGAACCCTTATTGAATCTGCCACCCACATTATTGACAGATGCTCACCTCCCTCTATCTTTTTTTGGGCAGAGGTAGTGAACACCTCCAACTATGTGTTGAATAGAAGTTTGATACATATACTGAAGGCAAGACTCCCTATTATATAATTTCTCAAAGGAAGAAACCAAAAGTAGACTATTCAAGATTTTTGGTTGCATTTGTTATATTCACAATAATGACAAGAAGTGTATAGCAAAATTTCAAGCTAAAGCTGATAAAGAAGTGTTTCTGGGATACT